>CM057451.1:347905000-349105000 GCA_016271365.2 Neoceratodus forsteri
ACCTTATGCTATGAGATGGTGAAATGGCACAGCACAAGCCTGAACCAAGAACCAGGGCAGCAAAGTTTCAAAATCAGCTCGAGCGCATGAAAACGGAGCTTGCACTGAAAAAGGCAGACCTGCAGAGGGCAAGGCCTGAAGCTGAGAGAGAGGGAGTAAAGCTGGAGGCTGAGGAAAAAGAGAAGGCACATCAACATGAAATCTTGATGCAGCAGGAGAGAGAGCAGCAACATCAGCATGAGCATCTCATGCAAGAAATGAGAGATAGAAGGAAAAAGAGATGGAATAAGAGAAAAGGGAGAAGGTACACCAGCATGAGATCTTGATGCAGCAGGACAGACAGGAGGAATGACAGTATGAGAAAGATGGTGAAACTGCACCAGAATGCACCACAGCAAACTATAAGTAATGGTGTAGGGCATCAAACCATGCAGCCACAATTAATTCTAAAATATTTCCTCAATACTGGGAAGGGGATGATCTTGATTTGTTTTTAAAATCATTTGATAGGGTATGTGTGCAGTTTAAACTGGACAGGGCTTCATGGATGACCCATTCACACCATTGCTTACTGGCTATGCTTCACATGCATTTGTTAAAATGGATGATCAGGACTGTGTGGACTATGATAAAGTTAAGAAGGTGTTATTGAAATGTTTTGAACTAATGCCTGAGGCTTATAGGTGAAAATTCAGGGAATTAAGAAAGAGCACAGGAGAGAGCTAAGTAGATATGCATGTTTAAATGTGTAACTATCTAGTCTGCCAGGGCGGATGGGGCTAAAGCTAGAACTGTAAAGCAAATAAAAGATTTGTTTGTAAGATAACAATTGTACCTGAGGACCTGCATGTATGGTTACTGGACTAGGCATGCAGCTCAACGAAGGAGGTAGCAGAAAGTGCTGATCTGTATGTGGACAGCAAACCACACATACAGTGCAGGAGCTGTGGGGGGCACCACATGGTTTCAAGGGGAACCAAGGAGGGCAGCCAAAGTAAATCAGCCTGCACCCAAGCCCAAAACACAACCTACTAGTCCTAAGGAGAACAAGGAGCCAGGGGCAAAGACATGCTTTATTTACCAGAAAGTGGGGCATCTGTCCTATGATTGCCCTAAAAACATGAACAAAGGGCAAAAGCCTGGAGATGGGGTGACCAAGACAGTCCCCAGCAGATAGCAGCCTGCACAGAGACTGTAGTGCCACCTAACTCCTTTGTGCATATACATCTTATCCTATTTATGGGACAGTAACATAGGGGTTTAGGTGCAGGAGACAGGATCTGATCCAAGTGGAGCAGATCCTGCCAATGCAGTTTTCCTAGGTTTGGGGAGTCACAGGTCCAGCGGCCCAAATACCAATTGCTCAGATCTTCCTGAGCTGGGAAGGTGGCTATGGAGTACAGGAGGCAGGAGTCGTACCTGAGCTCCCTGTGGATGTGATCATGGGGAATGATTTTTGACCACAGGGAAACTCTTGTGTGTGCTACTACCCGCAGTCAGACAAAAGGGCAACCTTCTGAGGGTGAGGAGGGGGTGACACTGCCTGTGTTAACCCCTCCCTCAGCAGCTGAAGAAGCGGCTAGTGTGGGTGAGGAGTTAGCGTGGAGTAGCAGCCCTGAGCCCCAGCTACAAACAGATGACATCTCAGCTGGGAGGTGGGGCAGATTTCCTTCTGAAGTGAAGTTGGGGAGGGTCAGATAGGAGGAACTGGGCAGAGCTCAGCCAGCTGATCCTATCCTACAGAAACTAAGAGAGATAGCAGATACTGCTGAGGGCTCTCAGGGGAGTAAAAAAGTTAGTTTACTGGGAGAATGGACTGTTGTACACCGAAGAGGGGGCTAGAGGAAGAAGCACTCCAGCAGCTGGTAGTCCCTTGGGTTTACTGCAAGCAGTTTTTGGCCCTCACCCATGACATCCCTTTTTCAGGCCACCTGGGTATTAGCTGCACAAAGAGGAGGCTCACCAACAATTTTGTTTGGCCTAATATGCACACAGGTGCAGCATATTACTGTCAGACTTGTCCGCAGTGTTAAAGGGTGGGAAAGGTAGGGGACAAGGCTAAGGCAGCTTTGGTACCCATGCCTATTATTGATGAACCCTTTAAGAGGGCATCCATGGACATAATTGGGCCCCTGAGCACCCTGAGTCGCACAGGTAAAAGGTACATATTTGTTGTCGTGGAGTACGCAAGCAGGTACCGTGAGGTGGTGGCCATGTCCTCCATTGAGGCGAAGAAAGTTGATGATGAACTCATGGGAATCTTTAGCAGAGTGGGATTTCCCCAGGAGATTTTCAGACCAGGGGATGAATTTCATGTCATCACTAATATCTAGTCTTTGGGAGAACTGCAGGGCGAAACAGCTCAATGCCTCACCTTATCACCCTGAGACAAATGGCCTGGTCAAGTGGTTCAACAGCATCCTCAGAACTGTGCTCAAGACATTTGCTGACTAGCACAAGAGGGAGTGGGACAAATATTTGCCCCACCTCCCTGTTTTCTTACAGGGAAGTCCCACAGGAGTCCACAGGGTTTTCACCCTTCGAGCTACTGTTTGGTGACAGGGTGAGGGAGCCCCTAGATTCAGTTACAGATGAATGGGAGGGGGACCTTCCCTCCAAAAGGAAATCTGTTGTGGAGTGCATCCTGCAGTTCAGGACCCACCTTAAGGAGCTCACACAGGAGCACTTAGTCACTGCACGACAGTGCCAGAAAGCCTGGTATGACCTTGGGACCAGAGCCCAGGAGCACAAATTCAGACAGTGAGTGATGGTACTCATCCCAATCCAACAAAATAAATTGCAGGCAACATGGGAGGGTCCATTCTCCATATTTAAGAAGGTGAGTGAGGTAAATGATGTAGATGGACTGCCTGACAGCCGGAGGTGCAGGCACAGGGTATATCATGTTAACATGATGAAACCCTACTATTACAGGGATGAAATGGTCTTTACTGTGTACAGAGTGCCAGAAGAGGAAAATGAGACTGATTCACTGGAGGACCTTCTCGGGTTGGTGCAGGAGGGCTCTTCAGTGGAGAACCTCACCCTCTCAGAGCAGCTGACACCAGCCCAGGCAGAGGAAATGATGGGGTGTTGCAAGCATTTGGGGAAATGATCACAGGGAAACCGGGGCACACCACGATGGCTGAACACCACGTGGACATAGGGACCCCGAGTGCTGCTGAGGCAGTTGCATTACAGGGTTACAGAGGGAGTCAGGGGGAAAGGGGAAATTGTTTAACCAGGAAAGGCACACTTAAGCCAAAGCTTGTTTCCAGGTGCAACCTGGGAGCATAAGGAAATTAAGTGACTAGCTCAGGGTCACACAGTATGCAAGTGGGGGCTGTGGGATTCAAACCCGGGTCTCCAGGTTTGCAACTCAGTGCTCTTAACCACTACGAGACACTGCCTCCTTAAGCAGACCATGCAGGATGAGCTCAGAGAGAAGCTGGCTCTTGGAGTAATCCGGGAGTCCAGTAGCCCCATGCCCCACCTGTGGTTCTAATCCCCAAGAAGGATGGTACCACAAGGTTCTATGTTGGCTACCAGAGGCTCGCCAACTGCACAGAGTCAGATGCCTACCCCATGCCCAGAATGGATGAGACCTTAGAACAGCTGGGAGGAGCTCGGTTCCGGACCACAAGAGACCTGACAAAGGGCTATTGGCAGATACCCCTAACCCCTACTGCCATAGAGAGGTTGGCCTTCATCACCCCATTTGTCTGATTCAAATTCTGAGTTAGGGATGAAGAATGCACCCACAACCTTCCAACGGTTTTTGGATCACATCCTGTCTGGAGCAGGTAAATATGTGCTGGCATGCATGGATGATATAGCCATTTACAGCCAAACATGGGAGGATCACGTCAGCCACGTGAGGGATGTATTCTGCTGACTGACCGTTAAAGGGACACTGTCAACCTGTTTTGCATCAGATTATTTCTAGTTAAAACCCACATTTTATGATTGCTTACCTTCTCCAAAATTCATTGATGCTGCTGACACTGTTTGCCTTGTCTGTCTTCTTGTTTAGTAGAACTGAAATGCATGCTAATGTATATTTATAAACAACTACTCTTACTGAATACTTCTCGAACATTAGAAACACCTCTAATCACTGCAGTCATTCATGGTGCAGTAGCCTCCTAAACTCCCACTACATCATGAGTGACTAGACTATGTTGGGGGTGTTCCCAAGTCCAGGAAAGAAGCAGTTGGAGCTGATCAAGGAATGTAAACAAACCTGTTTTTGTGTGATAACACCAGTATGGTGGGCAGTCTGTTTTTCACATTTTAAAAGAAAAAAAAGAATCATAATCAAACCACCAGCTACATCAGCAATCTTTATAGAATGTTGGCAGTAAAATGGTGCCACCCCCACACACCCCCATGAGTCTCAACTCCAGGGGTGCATGTCGAGGGGGCTGAAAACATTTAAAAAGATTGGGCTGGGCTCAACAAAACACACCAGCGCAAGGACCTGAACCCAGTACCTCTCCACCAACACCGCTAACCCACCCACCATGCCACAGGGTCAGCTCGGTAACTGACCATGGCTTTTCTATCTCATCCCCTCCTGCCCTCGCTGTGTGCTGCTTGCCCCCCCATGCACATATGTGCTGGAGGACTGGGTCATCTTTATTGTAGGCGCCCAATCACTAACACCCATGTCAAGGGCTGCCTTTTATATTAAGTGTGGGGGCCCACATGGATCCCGTTTTTTTCAATGTTAGTATTGTACTTTAGAAACAGCTGGTCTACGTACTCTAAATTATGCTCGTTTTCCCTTGCAAGTGTTGGATGAACTGACTTCAAAATGGGGGGTGGTATGATATTTAATATACTATAGCAGCTGAGGCTGCTCCAATATAGGATATACTGTAGCTGCAGGATGTAGGGTTTACCTCAGATGTTGGCTACACTACAGTAGCATAGGTAACCCAATATTGAATATACTGTAGCAGCAGAGGCTACTGCAACATTGGACAAACTTAACAACTAGGGAGTTCCAATATTGTATATACTGTAGCTGCGAGGTGGGGCTGCGGGCGATCAACTCCAATGTTAGCTATACAATAAATTCAAAACAAAGTTACCTGCACTCAAGGAACAGAGTGGAGCACACAGTAAGGGTTGCTAGTTCTGTGTTGCAAGTATCCAAAAACTGGCGTCACTTGAACCACATTGCATAAATTCCTCAAATCACTTTGTACGTATCTAAAGTAAATTTTATTTCAAGCTGGAATATTAAATAAATTCACTCAGTTTGCTCATACTGCCCAAGCGCTTCGGCTACAAGCCTTCCTCGGAGGGCAGGGCCTTCATTACACACAGATACATTTTTGTAGGTTGATTTTAAATTACATCATTCCTTGTCATACATAATACCTTATTTTAATTGTTTTATATATGTAATTCCTAAAGGAGCCCTGCTCCATTATGCTTATTAGCTAATTGCAGTGTTTACCTTCACCAATTCATAAATTAAAACATAAAAATATCACCATAAAGAAATTATTTCTTTATACATTCATAACTAATAACTACTTCTACAACTAAGGCTAGATAATCTGGCTATCCCCATGGGGCTTATTATAACCTACATTTCTTTGATGTGATCTCTTATGACAGGGAGTATCTGGGGTCAAGCATCCTAATTTATTTGGTTATACCATAGCCTCAATGTTTAAATGAAATAAGAAGAAACAAGAGAGAGTCAGAGTGTATAGATAAGGTGTACTGAATACCAATTTATTCAGTCCTTTAGGCAGGAAATGTCTCCGAAGTATAAAAGGAAGGTATCAGGATGCCCTTAAAAAAGACAAAAACATTCAGTAAGTATCTGTTGTCATATCAAATAATTCTTTTCATTTCATAATAATAGACATAATTCTATAATGTTAAGTCAAGGAAGGGACTGAGTATAGGATAGGGGGGAGGGAAAGAGAAGAAAGATATCAATTCACAAAGTTTCAATACTTTTTTGACTTCAAATAGAGTTGTAAATCCCAATAATTATTTAAGCTATTTGGTTTAATTGTATTCAATGAGAAATCCGTGACTCTACCTTTGCAACATTAAGTTTTGTCTGTCCCCTTCTCTCTGTGGCTGTTTGACACATTCCAGTCCCATATATCTGAAGAAGTTCACATTTGAATTATGTGCCTGAACAAAATGTCTCCCAACAGGTGTGTCTAATCTTTTATTTATAATAGAGCATATGCGTGCCTGTATTAGAAGGGTACATGCCCATGGTTATATGGGGGAAGAGCTCCTCCCCCACATCCCATTTGAGCCAGCAGGCAGACCACTGCTCTGCTTAGAACGAGTCACACTCGCTGTGTGGCGATGCTGGCACTGGGCTGCTCTCTTTCTCATTCCGTCTGCCTGTGCTCTCCCCCTTTCCCTCTCGTTGTTCGTTTTGCTCGTACTCCCCACCACTCTCCTTGTTGGTTGATGTTGTTTTCCTTCTTTTGGGGGGACTCCCTGTTCCTACTTTCCTACTGCACCGTGTTTTCAGCAGTCTCTCTGCTTGGCTCGTGCCGTACTGTTGCTTACTTGTTTTGTTTTTCCTCCTAGCTTCTACTTGCTGAGCAGCCGCTCCATGCCCTCCATAGTTCACGCTTACAGCATGCCTAACCTGAGTATCTCTAGCGCCTTCCGTAACCACTGACCTGTTTTTTTGCAATTACTGCTGTTACATTACCAGACACCATTGAGACTGATTACACCAGTTGCTGCTCCTGTGCATTCTTACTGGATTTCTAACTCTGTTTTGATTCCATTGGTTTCTTGCTGGAATCAACAAACAGACCAGCTAATGCAACCATTATCCACAATTGCTAACAACACTATAAAACGAGCCACTCCAACATCCATAATGGTACTATATTCATTTCTCCCCTTCAGTGAACTAGTTTCAGTAACAGCGTACGTGACTCAATGGCAACATTCACATAAGTACCACTGTCATGGATAAACTGTGTTGGCACACTTAAGAACTAATCAGTTCCTTAATAGCATCTTTGCTACTCGAGCCACTTAACTTACTTTATAGACTTTGGATCAGGAAGACTACTCCTGCTGCCATAATCAGAAATTTATCAGAGTGCCAGATGGCACTGACTGGTGCAGGGACCCCATATCTTTTCTTAAAGTTACTCTCTATACCATAAAACTACGTATTCCAGATGATAATTCAGAATTGCCCAAGCACCTGTGGAGGGGGAAGTCCAAGTGATCCTCATGCAGTTTCCCAGCTGTATGGCCCCGGTGGCTATATTGTGGCTTCCTAACTCCACCTTGCCCTTGATTCGTTGCCAGCTGGCGTCAGCCATTCACCACATTTCTAAATCACTGGGACATTTGATACAGACTGCTTACTCTTTCACTGGCTGAGGCTTATTACTTGGGGCGCATTACTGTGTTCAATTTGTTTACTCCAGTTGTATTGCTCATTTGCTATGACTTAGGGTGCACTGCAGCTTCCCATGACCTCTTTATATCATCAGTTTTATTCCAAGTATGGCACCCTAATCTGTGGAAACTCCTGTATTTGCAGGCTCGAAGGCTTCTATAGACAACTATTACCCTGGACTTTTGTTACTCCTTAGGACACATCTATTCAGCTTCCTCAGGCTATTGTGCTATCTACAGGACAATCCAGGATTATTTTGAGGGTTCTAAAGTATTGGCTTACTTCCCTCTTCAATGTCTATACTGCCACCTTCTGGCCTGGCTACTCCTTTTCCTGGACCACATCACCTTTTGCTACCCCTTTCTGCCTGACATACATGAGGCTTGACCATACTACTAGCCTCGAAAAGGCCTCGTCTGGCAAGCATTCACTCTCCTATGCTACCCTGCATGAGGGTTTGTGGTTTTGCTAGCCTTCTTGGGTACCTAGCTGCTGCTCTACTCCTTCCTATAGCTGACCTACATGTGGTCCGGCCACTTATCCTACCCCACATACGGGCTTAGCTGCTTAATCGCCTTCAGCCCTGTAAACCACCTCATGCACTCCTTAGCCTGCGCCCTCGCAGATTCATGCATGGTGATTCGACTAATATAGCTACTCTCAAGCAGACCTCTTGCAATATCCACTTATTCTTACACTGTTTACTGACTTTCGTGCAGGTCTACGCTTGCTTCTAAACTTGTTGCTCATTACTACCACACATTGTCATTTCATTAGTACTACTATCCCCTCATCTTACTTTGGGATTCGGAAACACTTAACCCTTATCAAGATTGAATGCACTGCCAGTTATTCCTCACCTTTAATCATACTATTTGGATCCTGGACCTTGCAGCCCCATCTGGCTGCTCATACTTACTTCTATCTGTCAAGGATGTGCTTCTTCCTTCCACTGGATTTAATTTTGGATTTCATTGGATATTCACCTCAAGTCCCTAGGAAGCCTCTTGCCATACTGCTTCAACTACTTTGGAGTTACCACTACTGTTTCGTAATGCCTTCCTTATCATAGTTTAAGCTTAAGACATAGATCTGCTTCAGATTTAGGATGCTTATTACCTCTGTTAAGTTTCCAACTCATCCACCCCATTCTCTTCATGGCATACTTTACCATCCTCGATCATCAGGAAATGACGGTTTACTGCACCCTTCTACTGCTCTCATAAGTATGCCTCGGAATATAGTTCTACACTGTACAGAACTGGCTCAGGATTATGCTACCATTTACAATCTATTCCTTGCTATGTCGCTACTAATTCTGCATTGCATGCAGTTAGACATTACTATTACTCTACCTACCACTGCTCTACAACCTGCCTCGCCCCACAGGGCTGGAGGTTCACTGCATCGCACTTCGAAAGACCTGTGCCCCTACGGGCCTGGAGGTTCCTTGAACTTATTTTAATATGCCATATTCACCTGCTTTTATCACCTGCCTCGCCCTTCGGGCGGGGAGGTCTAACTACTTCTACTCTACGCCTGCCTCGCCCAGCTCGGCCTGGAGGTTTGCATATTCTACTATACAAATACTTACCACCATGTCTGCCAGCCTTAGGAGCTCCTTTTACTATGGACTCACATCTGAATTTGTTTAGCTATTCATCATCTCTTCTTTGGATGCTTCTGCCTTGCTGCTTCAGTCTTATGATACACTCCTACCAGGACACTTAGTTGAGCTTATCCAGAAGACTTTCACTGTCATAATTTGTGCTCTGAGGCTTCTTGGAACCTGTGACAACACTACTTCATTCAACTCAGCCTCTTCAGTTATCACCATTTATGACTTATAAGCTCGACTATTCAGGACTCATCAGACTATTCTCTCCAAGTCAATTCTAGCTACTGTACTATTCTAGCTTTCAAAACGTGGATATCTACATTGCTATGCAACTATTCGGATCACCAGTCAAAGCTTTGATTCCTGTGCTATTACCATTTCCTCATGCTCTGCCCTCTCCAGATCACGTGGCATGCGCCAGTTCCTGTGCTTCATCACCAAGGCTTTCCTTTGTGAAGCTTGCCGAGCAGAACATGAACAGACTGTCCTCCTAATCTGGACATGGGCACTTAGCCTTTGATTACTGGCTCTCCTCAGAAAAGACGTCCTCACCTGCTGGAATGCTTCACCTATGCAACTTAGATGCTTCTATTATCGACCATGGATTCCACTCTACTATCATTCTGCCCTGGACTTGGATTCTAGGAGTTTTTCTGGAAGGATGCTGCTATGTTTACTGACACGTCAATTCAGTACTTTATTCAGTTTTTTTCATTTCCCTGGATCAGGATCTACAACTTTGGATTTCAGATTAGCCGATTATATTGGAATTGTTCATTAGGATTACTCTCCTTTAGTATGTCTAGAAGGACGGGCAGGTCAGTAGCCATGGGTCCTCAGAGGTTTCCCCCCAAGGGTTTTTTTCCTCTCCCACATGCTACTGGTCACAGTATCTGGGGTCTGAGGAGGTAATCATACTGCTACTTATTCTTTGGGGGGTCTCATCCTACTCGACTCCTTCCAATGGTCGGATACAGAACAATCGTATGATATCATTATTTTTTGGGGGGTCTCATACTACTGGACTACGCATCCTTCCTACTGTGGGATACAGAGAAAGACCAAAATATCAAGTGATAAGTTACTCACCAGTTCAAGCATCTAAGCCCTTGCATACTATCCAGTTCACATGTACTATAATCACTGACTTGCTCATGTCTATCCAAAGTACCTAAGCACTAATCATTTTATAGTACTAGTACCTTTCAAGCATTGTCCTACTTACTGGTCTGGCCTCTGTATCCGAGCACAACCTACATCATTCAGCTATAGCATGTAACATAAGCACTGAGCAATGAACCACACATAACCTTTCTTTTAACATTCTAGCTGTTTTCCCCTATATAACAGAGATTACATTCACACCATAGAATATATACCATAAAAGCTGTGGTGCATGTTATAAATACCCTCATTTCTACTTTATTCCCTGTTTTACTACCTGTATTCGTATGTTGGCAGGCATTGCAACTGTGACATTTAAAAACGTCTGCTGGCCTTACTGGAAGCCATGTACATTGTTCTCTCGTAGTTCTTTTATTTATTTATTTAGTTTTTGTTAACTGGGTAGGTGCACTAGCCATGAAATGATTATTTTCAGGCATGACCAGGTACAACAATTAAAGACAGGTACATAGCATGAGTAAAGTGAAATTACAATAGCATAGGGCAAAACAGTCAGTAGTAATGAATACATGCAGCCAGAACAATAACAATCAATAAAATTCACATGGAATTTTGGGCATAAAAAAACCACACAGTAAAGGAGGAAATAACACAACATAGCTGCAAAGAAATTGGTCAAATTAGTCACAACAATGAAAGTTCAAATAGGCAGCGAAACAAAGCAAGGACAAATTCCTGACTAGGCAGGATGCATTATCACGGCCTCCGAGACAAGACTCAGGTGTGCAGGCTGGGGGGTAGATTAGCCCTCAAAGAGATAGTAAGGGTAAGAAGTACTATGAACAGGGAAGTGGAAGTTAGGTGAGGAAGCATCTGGCGAGTGAGTGGATTAAGAAGGATTAAAAAAGTGCAGAGATCAGCAAGGGATAAATGTAGGCGCAGCTCCTTTTTGAAGCTGCCATGGGATCCTGGTGTTTGAAGTACTTGGGGAAGGAGTTCCAGAGCTTAGGAGCAGAGTGATTGAAGGCAACAGAGTCTTTTGAGATTTTACATCTAGGTACATTCAACAGGGATTTATCTAACGAGCGCAGTCTGTAGGAGGAGGTTTGAGGTACCAGCAATGTTGCAAGTGCTGAAATGGTCTGGTTTCTGAGTTTAGAGTCAATCAGAGTCCCAAGAGAGTATTGACGGCAAGCTGAGGGTGATAACCAGCCCAAGTCCCTGTACAGTTGGCAGTGGTGCTAAAGCCATGATACGAGGAGGTGTTCTGACAGATATTGTTGTAAGTGACATCCCACTTATGAAGGATGGTTTCGTGTGAAGCAGCAAAGGTCAGTGTGCTGTAGGTGAGGGCAGGGAATAATATGCCTCTGGCAATAGCAAGTTTAGAAGAGGGAATCAGCATGAAACTGGACCTGTAAGCGACCCCCAGTTTAGCATTCGCTGTCTTGCAGGTGGATTGTATATGTAGGCTGAAGTTTAGGGATTAGTCCAGAAGAATTCCCAGGTACTTAAAAGTGTAACCCATTCTATTTGTGTGCCACAGTGGTCTTGTACCAACAGGGGAGTTTGACATGTCCTAAGTTTAGGGGCAGATCCAAGTAACATTGTTTGGGTTTTCTTACCATTAAGTACAAGCTTATGCACAGAAAGCCAATTTTGGACATTCATGAAATCCGAGAAAGGGATGCATTTATGCAGGCAATCTTATCAGAGCTTGAATAGCTTACAAGATCATCCACACTGAGAATAGATGAGCATGAAAGAAAAACCTTGGCTACATTATTGACAAAAAGTGAGAAAAGAAGAGGTCCCAGAATAGAGCCCTGGGGGACCCCAATATTGATGGTAGCACCATCAGATAAAGAGCAATTGAATTACACAATCTGAGTTCTATCTAATAGATAGCTTCCATACCAGGCAACAGCTGGGGGTTAAACGCTCAGATTGTAAAGAGTGGAGATGAGCAAGGGGTGATCAACAGGATCAAAGGCCTTTGTAAGGGCTATAAAAATTGCCTCTGTCAGCCGGCAAGTGTCCATATTGGTAAGCACATAGGTAGTGAATTTGGGAAGAACTAGGGAGGTACTATGACCTTTACAGAAACCATGTTGGGTGTCAGAGAGAAGGATATACTTTGTGAGGTAGTCAATGGTTTGATTTGCAACAAGTTTCTCCAGAATTTTACTTAGGACTAATAGGATGGCTATAGGCCTACAGTTCTTTTGAACTATAGGCCTATATCCTTTTTAACTCTTTTGAACAGACTGTGTACAAGTTTGTCCTTTAATGTAGCTGTTTTCCTGAAGGTAATTCTTGGTGTGTCACTCACTAATTTTTTTAAAATGTTGTCGCTTTTCAGAATTGCCCAGTTACACCAAATGCTGTTCCAGATTTGTCCTGCTACACTATTGTACCCCGTGGAGAATATTATCAAGCTATTCATATCCTTTCTTACTCCTTGTTTCAACCTTGGCTTTGATTTCAATAATTTAATTTTATTTATTTTTTATTTATTTTTTGTTTACCGGGTAAGTACACTAGACAACTTTTATGCCTATTTTCAGGAACGACCCGGGAGAGTACAAAAGGGTACAACAGGTACATTGATACAGTAATTGGTTCAGACGAATACATTCAGGTACAAAAAGACAATTTTTACAGTTTTTACATTTACGTGGAAGGTACACCCAGATACAGTGCTGGGGCAAGGTATAAATTAGAGATAAATTCAATGACCAACAGGGCTGGTGAGGATTATGAGAATAGTAACATCATAGCGTCAGTCAAGCAAGGGAGGGGAGATTTGGACGAGGACATAGCGCAAGAGTGGTGACGCCAGAGCAGGAGAGAAGAAGCCGGCACCAGTGGACACCGGGAGGCTAAGGAGGCTTAGAACATTCACAGCGAGAAGCCACCTTAAGATGATCCCACAGGGAGGTCCGGAAACTCTTGTGAGAGGAGGCAGTACGGATTCTTTCAGGAAAGGAGTTCCAGAGCCTGGGGCCATGGACAGCAAAACTCCGGTCCCCCATGTTGGTGCAGGAAGTAGGTACACTTAGTAGGCCGGGCCTTGGGATCTAAGCAGGTAGGGGAGAGGTCAGCAGGAGCAAGAAACCGGGCCAGTTCTGGAGGTGCCAGAGCTAGCACTTTACTCACGAGGCACCCAGTGCTAAAGTTAAGGTGATTGAGCGGGATAGCCAGCCAAGCTTCTGTAGAGCTCGCAGTGATGGGTGAGCGAGGCGTGCCAGGGCAAACGACAGATGTTGTTGTACGTTGTGCTCCACTTGCTTAGGAGGGTCTTGAAGTATGAGCAAATATGAGGGAGTCAGAGCTGAGGGAGGGAAGTAGTACTCCCCTGGCAAGAGCTAAGCGAGCCGCTGGAGTGAGGTTGTACCGAGCCCTGTAGGCCATCCCCAGTTTGCGGTTTACCCCACTGCAGGCATTATGGATATGACTACCAAGGTCCAATTGGGGATCAGGCATCACTCCAAGATATTTGAGGGAGGTCACGGTAGGGAGAGGGGAGCCATCTTAGTAGTTGATATGTAGGGGAGTTGAAGAGGCTCGTATTTTGGCAGAGGAACCAAGAGCATAGCCTGGGTTTTGTTTTTGATTTAGGACCAATTTATGGTTGGAGAGCCATGCCTGGATGTTCCAGAGGTCTTCAGATAAGTGACGGTTTAGTGTGGCTGTATCACAGGAGTGGGCCAGGAGAACCAGGTCATCCGCATACATGATGACACGGCAGTTGGAGACCACATCAGGGAGATTGTTGATGAACAGGGAAAAGAGTAGGGGACCCAGCACGGAGCCCTGAGGGACACCAGAGGTGACAGGCCTGGGGGCAGAGAGGACTTTATTGAATTTAGTTAGTTGTTTTCTGCCATTTAGGTAGTCAGAGACCCAGTTTAGGCGGTGGGGACAAACCAAGGACCTCATCTGCAGGGCAAGCAGGTCGTGGTCAACGGAATTCGAACGTTTGGATAAGTCAATAGATACCACACACTGAGAGTTTTCCTGATCCATAGCAGCTCTGATACTGGAAGAGACTGAGATGAGAGCCGTGGAAGTGCTGTGCCCTTTACGAAAGCCGTGTTGGGCCGGGGTCAGCAGACCATGGGAGTGGATATACTCCGAGATTTGTTTGGCGACCACCTTTTCCAGGAGCTTGCTGACAGCAGAGAGGATAGCTAGAGGATAATTCTTCCTGTGTCATGATTTTAACTTTATTGTATGCCTCTTTCAAAATTTGTTCCTAGTATCCCCTTTCTTTAAAATCCCTCCATCAGTTCTACTGCCTGTATCTCAAAGACCTCACTACTGGAACAGTTACATCTTATTCTGAACAATTTGTTTATGTATTTATTACACACAAGACCCTTTAGGCAGTGCCTGTTTTCAAAGGATCTAGAGTCAGGTTACATAGTAAGGTAACAGTGAGCTAAGTACATTATTGTAGGTACATTATTTACAAATGTACAATAAAACAGCCTAGGAATAATAGGTAATACTGTGCAAATTGTTACTGGTAGGAAGGAGGAGAAGGGTGAACAGAGGGGCAGAAGTACAGAAAGGGGGGACGAAGCAGGGTAAGAAAAGGAAAACACCAGAAAAGGGGGGTCTCAAGAGAATTGAGATGGGGAGCTTGCTAGCGGGGAAGGGGGGAGTAAGAGAGCAATGGGGGGAAGCCAGGATCAACTACTGACAGCAGTTGCAGTGACTGGGAGTGAAAAAGATGCTAGCAGAAGGATTTTGAAATGAACAAGGGAGTGAGTGTCCTTGAGGGAGGGGTTCCATAGCTTGGAGAATTGGAAGGAGAAGCAGGCTTGGCCCAAGGTGGTTTTACGTTGAGGGAGTTGAAGAGAGTTATGCAACACCCCTCTAGTACAGTGAGAGGAGGTGGAAGGGGTAAACAATGCAGATATACTAGGGGATAATAGCCCAAGCATGGCTTTTTTCCCAGTAACCAGAGTGGGGTAATATATCTCAGAGTCCAGGTTTAGCCAGCCAAGGTTGCAATAGAGGGAGCATTTATGCCAGTCCAACCTGCAGTCTAGAGCAAATAGGCAAGTCCTATTCATCAGTCCCCTAACCCTGTCAAGTACTGAGTCATTAGCAAACCCATATAATGGAAGTCCATAGTCGATAAGGCTGAGGATGTAACTCCCAGCAAGCAACTGCTTAACCTCAGGCAGGAGGGTGCTTCTATGTCGTTAGAGTAGGCAGAGTCTGGAATTTGAAGTTTTGACCAGTTAGTCAACATGCACTGCATACATAAGACACGAGTCAAGGGTTAGACCCAGATACTTAAAGGAGATAACCTGCTCAATGAAGTCACCAGAGGTAATAGAGATACAGAGTGCAGCAGGGGAAGGGAATTTGTGCCAGGAGTGGAAAAGCATAGTTTTTATCTTTTTTGAATTAAGCACAAGGAGTTTGCTTGTGACCCAATCACAGATGGATGCAAAGTTAGTTTGTAGACATTTATTTATAAGGTCAAGGTTGCCATGGGAAGCTGTAATGACTGCATCATCAGCATACAGGAGAAGGATGGTGCTTGCATTGGCTTTTGGGAGCTCATTGATAAAGAGGCTGAAAAGTAGGGGGCCAAGGATAAAGCCTTGGGGGACCCCTACTGTCTCAGGTTTGTAGTCTGATAGGGAGGACCTGCACTTTACAGCCTGCGATCTGTAGTCAGGATAATTGCATACCCAGTTGGTAGCATCAACCGAGACTCTAAGGTTGAGTAGTTTACTGCAGAGGAGGGAGTGGCTGACTAAATCAAATGCTTTAGTGAGTTCTATGAAGATGGAACTGGCTAGTTCACCCCCTATCCAAGGCACTGTAAAGGTGATCAGAGAATTCTATTAAAGCAGTAAGTGTGCTGTGATTTTTATGGAAGCCGTGCTGCTCAGCAGTTTGGAGGTTGTATTTCATAAGGCGCTCAGTAAGCTGGTCATTTAATATTTTTTCAAGCATTTTGGAGAGTAGTGACAGGCTAGAAATGGGGCGGTAATTTCTTGGGATGCCTTGTGGACCCCCCTTGTGTACAGGGGTAAGATGAGCAATCTTCCAGACAGCAGGGACCATCCCTGTGGTGAGAGACCGGTTGAAGATTAGATGAAGTGATTGGTAACCTCAGGTAGTACTGCTTTTAGCAACTTCATGTCAATTCCATCAGGGCCAACACTGGTCGAGATTTTTGCATGGGATAGGTACTTGTAGGTGCCCACCCAGGTGACACATTTGAGGTGAAATTTGAGAGTGGAGGTAGTCAACAGTGGGATATTGGGTCCAGTAGGGGGGTGGGGGCAGGGGTGAAGGCAGAGGTCACTAAATGTATTGTTGAGAGAGTTGGCTAAATTGTCTTCTCCCTCAATTAGTGAGTCATAAGACCTGATGGTGTGGGGGAGAGAAAAGTGCGAGAGTGTCCTAGTAGATCATTAATGCTGCCCCAGAACACTTGAGAGAGTTGATGGTGGCTGACTGTTTGTTTCTGTGATAATTGACTTTAATTTGAGTTTTTAACTTTGTTTCTGAGCTCCTTGTAGCACAGAAGGAGTGAGGATTGTCCAGTGAGATGGTACTCAGCCCAGACATGGTCACGTTCTGTGGCGAGAGACATTTGCTGGAGTCAGAACCAAGGCTGGGAAGGACCTTTTTTTAGGAGAGCTTTAGCTGGGGCAACTATGTCACAAATACTGTTAAACTGTTGATGGAAGAAGCTTAGTGTGGCATCCACATCACTGGTCAGCTTTAGGAAGGACCAATCAACTCTGTTAAGCAAGACCTAAAACTTGGGGCAATTGTGTGATCATAACACATGAGTTCTTTTTTTTTGAAATTAGATAACTTTATTGAGTTTTCACATCAACCAAACATGAGGCACAGATAGCAGCCAGAACTATAACAGAACCCAGCCAACCCTTCCTCCCCAAAGACAAAGCTTTAACAGGTAATGAACCAGAGTGCCATTTGCTCCATCCACACCCCTCCCCAAAACCCCCTCCCCGGAAGGTGTCACTTCTAACTTTAGAAGGATAGACTACAAGGGATAGGGTGAGATAAACGTAACAGTAAAATAGACCGAAAACCTTCAATCAAGTCCAGAAACCAAACTATAGTCAGGGGCCTAGTCGACAGAGAAGTTAATGTAAATATAGAGCATACAACTTCCCCCATTTCCGATTAAAGGAAGGCATGGCATTACGGGAACTGGCAATCAGTCTTTCTAACTTAAAGCAGAAAGAGATTTCTTTAAGCCATTCATTGAATGATATATTTATTTGATCCAGCCAATGCCTTAGAACCAGTCTTTTAACAGCAACTGAAATTAAAGCAATATGGTATTTCCTTTCACTATTTGTGATATCTGAATACCAGCCCAATATACAGGCTTCAGGTGTAAAGTAATCTTCCAGCCCCAGGACTGGGTCTAAATTGCTTGAATAGCCTTCCATAAAGAACCACCTTACTACAAGACCAAAATATATGCATTAAGTACCCTCTTTCTCCCCGCATCTAGTGCATACATTTGACCCCAGCCTACCTAACTTAGTCAACCTGGACGGCATAAAATACAAATTATTCAGTATAAAAAACTAGATAAGCCTATTTCTGTCTAAAGTGTGATATTTATATGTATCACACCATATTTGGTACCAGATCCCAGGAGAGTCAGGAATTAGAAAGTCCCAAACTTTCGACCCAGATAAAGAAACAGGGTATTTGGTGTCTAGGAGAAAAAGATATATACGGGAAATTCCATGAGGTTTGGAAACGCAGTCCTGAATGTGATCCAGAAAAGGCCTGACTTGGGAAGGTAATTTACATTCCAAATTCTTCAACAAAAGGTGTCTCAGCTGGTAAATCTTGAATATGTATTTGATTGGGAGATTCTGATCCTCCAGCAAATTGTTGGATGAAAGAAGGAACCCTGGGGTAAAATCCTCTACTGACCGATTCTGGATTTGTAGGGAGCCAATCTAAGGAAAGCGGTAACCCACCTATTTTAATATTAGGGTTAAGAGTGAGTGGTTGAGCCATATCCTTAGTGTATGGGATCCTAAAATCATTCCAGCATTGCGAGAGAATTTTGATGGAGATTCCCATGGGAGAGTTACGAATGTCTACTGGTAGGGAGGAATAACTATAATAAAATATACGAGAAGGAAGTAGGCAAAGTTTATCCAACACTTCAAGATCTAGATCCAGCCAGATGGGCCTGTAGCACTCGTTCTGAAATTTAAACCAGCGCCCCATTTTGGCTAGATGGCTAGCCCAGTAATAAAACCAGAAATTGGGGAGATGAAGACCACCTTTGTCCTTCGGCAAGTTGAGCTTACAGAAAGCCCTCCTTGGATGTTTACCCCCCAAATAAATTTAACTAGGGCAGAATGTATCTTTTGAAAATAGGTTCTGGGGAGCCAAATATTAAGAAGGTTCAGGGGATAAAAAATACGTGGTAGTATGTTCATTTTAATAATATTAATCCGTCCCCCTACGGATAACGGCAAAACAGACCATCTGTCAAGGTCTTTCTGAATTCTATCCAGGAGTTCATCCAGATTTAATTTTTTGATAGTCTCTTCATCCCGGGCCAGGTATATGCCTAAATATTTGAGCGAGGTCTGGGCCCATTTCATACCTAGCTGGAGGAAGTTGGCTTGAAGCGTGGAAAGAGTTAAGGGAAAAATCACCGATTTGGAAAGATTTAACCTATAGTTGGATGCCTTCCGTATTGTGTGATGATTTGAAGCGCTGCTGGAAGAGAAGTCTCAGGGTTCGAGAGGTGTAAAAGGATATCGTCAGCGAAAACTGATAAAGTTAAAGCATTCTGAGAGATAATACAGCCAGCGACCTGCGGCGATGCTTTAATACTGAGTAAAAGAGGCTCCAGATATAAGTTAAATAAGTACGGAGATAAGGGGCATCCCTGACGTGTTCCAGAAAATAAAAAAAAACGAGATGAAAAAACACCATTACAAAAAACTCTGGCCGAGGGTGACCGATAAACTGATTTAATCCACTGTATGAAAATCTCAAGGAAACCCATTCTACCAAGTGTAGACCACAGGAAATCCCAATTGACCCTATCGAAGGCCTTCTCAGCATCTAGGGCTACCAACATCATAGGGGATTGGGACTCCTGGGCGGCTTGGAGAATGTGGGAAAGGGTGCGCAGATGGTCTGTCACGGATCTATCCTGAACAAAACCCACCTGCTCAATACTTAACAAGGGTAGCCAGACTCTTCTGATTCTCATGGAAAGAATTTTAGTTAGGATTTTGATATCATAGTTTAATAAAGAGATTGGTCGGTAACTGGCCGGGTCCAGCGGTGGTTTATCCGGTTTAGGAATTAAAATAATGGTAGCTTCTAGTAGTGAGGGATCAAGAAAGTCTGATGAGAGCATGTGGTTAAACAATTTGAGAAGTGGCGGGGATTCTCCTTGCAGAAAGTTTTATAGAAGTTAGGGGAAAACCCATCAGGGCCTGGGGACTTGTCCAAGGGTAGCCCGTTTATAACCTCTTCTATCTCCCTCAGGGTAATAGGAGAGGAAAGCAATTCATGTTGTTGATCTCGCAAACAAGGAAGGGAGATCCTATCCAAAAATTCATCCATCTCACAACGAGAGGCCTGGTCAGACCCACCCTGTACAAGTCTTGATAAAAGCTTCAAAGACTTGTGCTATATCCTTGGTGGGTTTTGATTGATCCATCAGGAGCTCTCAGGGCTGGAATCAGCCTAGGTTTTCTACCTCCTTAACCTAAGGGCAAGCAATTTACCAGGTTTCTCCCTTGGTCCAGATACCGCTTTGGTTTTAAGAATGGCATATTCCGTTTTTTCTTTAATCAGATCCTCGTACTCATTCCTTAGCTTACACAGCTTCCCCAGATCGGTCTGAGAGTCAGAGAGGGAGAAGGTATTTTCAGCTCTTTTAATTTGATCCAGTAATGACATGATTTTCATTTCTCTCATCCTCTTCCTCCTAGAGGCCAATTTAATAAATTCTCCTCTAATAACACATTTTAAGGAACACCAGAGAAAATCATCTCTAGCAATAGATCCCTGGTTAGTCTCAAGAAAGGAGGAGATCAAAGATTGGATATGCTTAACTGTATGATCATCTTTTAAGAGCTGTGTATTAAGTTTCCAGGAGGTATCTCTCGGCCAGGCCTTCCCGGAGACATCTTAATCCAGGCCAAGGAATGATCGGAGATAATGATTGGATCTATGCCTGCATGGGAAACGTTCTCTACCAAGGTCATACTAAGTAAAATATCATCGATTCTGGACCAGGAGTTGTGTAATTGTGAGTAAAAGGAGTAGCTATGGTTTTGAGGGTTCAGTAGGCGTCAAGGGTCGCACAAACCTACTAAATTCATTAAGTCCCTGAGAGCTAGTTGGGAAGGGGAGAGAGGTTTAACAGGTCTATGTGTTCTATCCAATTCCTGAGTCAGGGAGATATTCCAATCACCACCTAGAATGAATGAGAACGGCAAAAAACGACTCAGTTGGGCCGCTAATTGCATGTAAAATTAGGGTCCCCACCCACAGGGCCATAAATTGCCCCCAAAACTACCCGCACACCATTAAGCAATCTCTTGACCAGCACCACCCGACCCTCTTGGTCAGTCCAGCAGTCCTCTGCCAGGAATGAGATACCCTTTTTAATCAGAATTGCCACCCCTCTACTAGAAGTAGCACCTTCAGAGGCAAAGATCTGATAGAACCCCTTACGACGTAAACCCTTCGTCTCTGAGACTAGCAAATGTGTTTCTTGCAGAAATAATATGTCAACATCCAAAAGTGAACAATTTAATAAAACTTGGTCTCTTTTGCCATTGTCCCTAACGCCCCTGACATTCCAAGTTGCCAATTTAATAGGTTTCATGGACATAGACCAATGGCATGAGAAAGTAAAGGTAAAACACCGGGATAATCTCCCCCAGCACTCTCTGAGTGACACCTTCCAGGTTTCTCCCACTTCCCCCAGTAATGCCACAGAGATATCAAGCCTTTCATAACTCAAAAGCCAAACACATTGAAATAGTAACATCCTCAGATAATAACAATGAGTGAAGGCCTGTCGGACAGCGTATTTGAATTTCACCCCCCTACCCCCCATCCCAGACCCCAATAAACTATATACAGCAAACCCAAAAATAACATGTAGCTAAGTGCCAAGATACAGCGCGGACAAAGTCCCCAAAAGGCTACATGTCTACGAGCATATTGTACTAGGCTGTAATACAGAACGTGGGAAAACAGTCCCCAAAAACAGTATGAGAAAATACAATAGTTATAACAACTCGCAGGGAAGCTCCTAGACCTAGTAGCCCAACACCCCTTGATTAGGCCGCGAGGCAAATCCCCCAGTGCAATTCCTCGCTCCAAACCCCACCCCACCAATATCGAATATTCACCAATTAAAGTCCAAACACCAAAAGTTCACCAGCCATGGTCCTGAAGAAATAGGCACTCTACCCAGAGCTGCCCAGAATCATCCAGTTGAAATGCCTCCCGCTAAGTTAAGTAAAACGTGGCAAGGCAAAGAAGCAGCCAGGGGGACACCAGACATAACTCGTCTGAATCGCTACTAGCTCATCTCTAGATTACTTAATTCTCTGGTTAGCAGATAATAAAAACCCCACCAAGCAACCCTGACTCACTGAGACTAACCTTTAGTAGCGATCAATCCTCGGCTCTCTTCCCCGATACACAACCGGAACAACCCTGGCAAACTGGAAGAGGAAGTGAACGGGAGAGCCAGAAAAGGAGAGGAACCCCCTGGTCTGGCCTAAAAAGATGCCGAGGTGAACATTGGAGCCTCGTAAGGTTCCATTTGACCCACAGTATCACAGGCATCTACCACTACTAGCGGCCTATCGGCCTTAAACAGGACTACTCCTCCAGCCCTCCTAACCAGGCCCCAGTACGCCATCAAGCCCTCCAGAACAGGTAACTATAAACCAGAAGAAAAAGATATAACAGTCATTTGGTAATTGGAAATTAATGTAATAAACATTCTAGGTCATTGAATCAGTCACCAATGAAGAGATTTGGCAGTTTCAAGTGAGTCGGCCTTCGCATGGTCAGGGTTCTATGGGTGCCAGACCCTTCCAAGAGCACCAACAGCTTAGGGGGTAACTCATTTTAAACTTGATGCCTGCAGCTATGGGTTTCTTCACAGTAGGGTGAAATGCAGCTCTCTTTTGACGTGTTTCGTAAGGCAAGTCTTGGGTAAAACGCAGTTTGGCCCCTTCCCAAAAGATCGCCTCTAGCTCTTTCACTTTGTTCAGCACGTGTTGTTTTTCAACAAAGCTAAGAAGCCAGGCTGAGGTTTAGGCTTCAAAGAGCGATGAGCCCTCTCAATATGGTAATTAGAGCTGAGAGGAGAGGGGCCAATTATTTTGTTTAACAACTTTTGAATAAATGAGATCATGTCCCCACTTTCTACAGACTCAGGTAGGCCAAGAATTAAGATGTTGTTGCGTCTACTTCTGCCCTTCAGGTCTTCTGTCTTAAGTTGTAGTTTGTGAATCTGTTGTCTAAGTTTCACAATTTAGGGTCTGTTTTCCCCTTCCAGGCTTCCAAGGAGGCTGTTTTGACTTCCATGTCCCCACTCATGATACAGCTCCCAGCTCCGTTTAATAGATTTCACCTCCGTGGCAATATCTTGGAGGTTTCTCAAAATGGGAGCAATTCCTGCAAGAATCGGTCCTCTGTGAGCAGGTTTGCTGTGGGCGGAGGGCTCTGTTTGGAAAGTTGAGCCGGGCTCTGGTTTTTAGCTTTTATAGAACTTTTCTCAGGAGTAGTGGGCGGAGTGTGTCTCATTCCGGCCTGCTTCATCTCCATATCCATTGTGGCATTAAGGCTTCCCTGGCGCTTTATGGACCGCAAATACTTGCTAATAGGCGTTGCCAGACGACGGGAGCAGGCTTGTGGAGACGATCGCTATAAAATCAGCGTAAATAAGAGCCAAAATTAAGAAATAGTAAGGTGGAGGGTGGGAGCTCCAGAAAAGGCTGTCACCAGACGTTCTGCATCACGTGACTCAACACATGAGTTCTTATTAAGGAGGGGGCAGCAGGGGGGCTTTAGCAGACAATCTGGGAGAAGTCACTGAGGGAATCTGGTAGGGTTTCAGCTGAGAGGATTCAGTTGGGATGGCTGACTAGGATCCAATCAATTAGAGAGGCAGTGCTGGTTTTAGTTAGTGCTAATGGATGAGTCAGTTACCTGAGTGAGATGCAGATTGGCAACTTTGTCACGGAGGTGTTTCCTGCCATTCACTAGCCAGTTACAATTAAAGTCACCAAGAATAATCTTTTAATTGTAGTGGTTTAGGGAAGATAAAGTGGACAGAAGACTGTCAAAACCCAGGGATACCTTGTCTGGGGGAATGCACCCCACAACAATATTAAGGTTCTTTTCACCATTGTTGCCTAGGGCAACATTTAGTGCAAGAAGCTCAAGGTCATGGGATGTTGGAGGTGTAGGGAGGAGGGAGGCTTTTTGGTGCAATTTAAATATATATCGGGCAGCCCTTACCTCATTTGTGGGCTCTATCCTGCCTGAACATTGAGTAGGAGTTAAGCCGGACATCATGGTCAGGGATTTTAGTGGTAAGCCAGAATTCTGTAATTGCTACTACATCATAATGTGCATTTGAAACCCACAGCCTCAGTTCATCGAGCTTTGGTAGTAGCCCCAAATATTAAGGTGGACCAGTTCCAGGCAGCTTTTGATGGGGTCAGTAGGTGTGATAGGGCCAGGGTTAAGGTGAACATTGCCAGCAAGGATTAGTACCAGAAGAATGAGCTGACACTACCACAGGAGTTTACTGGACTGTTTGATTTTGGTTGCACTCTTATATCTGCAACCATTCCCAGCATTCAGCATGAAATGAGACATTAATAGCGGTGATAGGCAGAGTGGATGCTGAGAGGAGGGGAGGGGAGGGCAGTGGTGGAGGTTGAGCTGCAAGTAGGATACGGGAGGGAGAGTGTGGCCTGATCAGGTTTAATGCTGGGAAGAGACCATAACGGATTGAATTCTTTAATTTAACTGGGTGTGAGCTACTACTACTATGTAAAAGGGAATTTGTTGAAGTTTGTTTCCTAAAACTCCTTGTTGTGATCCCCCCAGTTTGACTGTCACCTACAGATGTTATACCCGAAAAGCTTATTTTCATACTATGCATTGTTGACATAAATTTTAGATTCCGCTCATTTACATTGAGCCATTTTATAAATTCTGAGTCACTCTCCTGGGTGCCATTTCATACATGCAGACGGTCATCAATATAACGCCCCATTTCACTATGTTTCTCGTATACCGATTCACTACATTTTTGAATAAGACCTCCTTTTCTCAGAATCCCATAAACAAATGTGCATAGAAAGGGACCATAGAGGCCCCCATTGCCATACCACATTTCTGGATGAAAAATCACCATTAAACTCAAAAAGTTATGGGTCAGTACAAACATAAGACTTTTTTAGAAATTCAAGAGGGATCTAGTTTGCCATATTCTCTTCCCTTAAAAAAATGCTATGTAGCACTGATTCCAGTATCATGTTATATAGAGGTGTATACAATGTCTCTTTGTCTATTGATATCCATTTGTACCGTTCTTGCCATGTAATGTCCCTAAATTTCTTAATGGTATAATTTGTATCCCTTAAAAATGAAGGCAACTTCCTTATACTGTTTTGTAAGAAGAGGTCTAAAAACTCACATAGAGGTGAAATCAGGACTCCAACCCCTAAAACAATTGATCTCCCAGGTGGGTCCTGTAAGTTTTTGTGTATCTTGGGTAATGCATAAAAGGTGGATAGGCTCAGGTGTTCGTTATACAGAAACCTAAACTCTTACTGTGTGATAATGCCCTTTGACTGTGCCTCTTCCTGTAGTGCCAAAAGTTCCCTCTTAAAACTATGTGTTTGGTTACTTCTAAGTTTCTTATTGTTATCTTTGTTTAGTAACAAATTTTCCACCATGTTTTGATACTTTACTTTGTCCATCAAGACTACGTTTCCACACTAACAATTCTTTCAAAGCAGTTTTTTCCTGAATTGTGAGGTTCCCTTTCTGGGGTTTATTCTCATGTTCTATTAGTTTACTGACTTCTTGCACTACTATTCTTTCAAACACATATATATTACTATTTTGTATATTGGGACAGAAAACAGACTTACACTTAAAAAACATTTTTCCAAAGGATTTAAGAGCCCATGCTGTTTCTTCATCTTCTGTTTCATTCCCATTCTGTTGTTCTTCCAGCAGATCCAATAAGGCAATAAAGTCAGGATCATTTGTAGGAATATTGTCCTCAAGTGTTTGTATATCCAATGGTTCTACATTATTCAGGGGCTTCAATTAAGTAGTTCAAGTTTTCTTCAGCCCTTAATCCTTTTATGTTCCACATATCCCATGTTTGCAAATGTAGCTTGTTGTTTCTTTAATTCCAAAAAGTAACAGTTTTATCTTTCTAAATAGTTTGAATATATCTATAAAGATCCCTTCCTTGACTTAACATAATTAGAATGATGTTTATTATTATTAAATGAAAATAACTATTTAATATGACAAAGGATACTTACTGTATGTTTTTCCTTTTTTAATGGCATCCTGATATCTTTCTTTCATGCTCCAGAGACATGGGGCAGGATTCAAGAATGTTGGGGAAGGCCCCGCAGCTGCAGGAAAACCTCAGCGCTAGTGGGTTTCCACTTGCAAAGCCACAGGTCACCTGCAGCTGAGGGTATTCACTAAGGTGGAGCCGGAGTGCGACCGGCTGCAGGGATTATGGCAGTTTTCGGGTGCTGTTGCCAGAGACAGCACCACAGTTGTGGGAAACTGCTACAGGCAGTGGGACCCGCCATAGCACCCTCCACAACTGTTGCAGCTGTGGATCGGCCGCACCATAGCTGCAGCGAATACAAAGCGCAACTGGGGTTGCAGAGTGGGACATAGTCCCAAAACGCTTCATGAATGTTGTCCATTGCCTGCCTAAAGGACTGAATAAATTGGTATTCAGTACACCTTATCTATACACTCTGACTCTTTCTCTCTTTTTTATTCTTATTTGATTTAAACATTGAGGCGATGGAATGGCCAAACAAATTAAGAAGTTTGATCCCAGATGCTCCCTGTCATAGGAGATTACATCAAAGAAATTTAGGTTATAATAAGCTCCATGGGGATAGCCAAATTATTTAGCCTTAGTCGTAGAAGTAGTTTTTGTTATGAATCTGTAAAGAAATTGTTGTTTTATGTTGACGTTTTTATGTTTTATTTATGAATTGGTGGAGGTAAACACTGCAATTAGCTAACCAGCATAATGGAGCAGGGCTCCTTTAAGAATTATGTATAAAACAGATTAAATAAGGTATTATGTGTGACAAGAAATTATGTCATTTAAAATCAACCCATAAAAATGTACTTGTGTGTAATGAAGGCCATGCCCCTTGAGGAAGGCTTGCAGCCGAAGTGCTGGGGCAGTGTGAGTGAACTGGGTGAATTTATGTAATCTTCCAGCTTGGAATAAAATTTACTTTGGATATGTACAAAGTGGTTTGAGGAATTTATGCAATGTGGTTCAAGTGATGCCAGTTTTTGGATATTAGCTATACAATAACTGGCTAATTTGTGGCTAATATGGAGATTTCTGACTTCTCCCCCCTCAAATACCATCAGATTTTTCTCCACTATCCTCTACTGAGCAGGCTTCATTTAGTGTCACAATTTGACAGTTCTCTGCATGCCCATCAAGTCAACTCCTGACATTGCCATTTGGTGGCTCCTTGCATGCCTACTGAACAAGCTTCTCTCAGTGTCACTCTTCGGCAGCTTCCTGCACACCTCTCAAGCTGGCTGTCAGTTCTGCCACAGGGATGTGTCGGCTCACAGTCCCCCTTGTCAGAAGGGGACACTTAAGACTTATGCTGCCAGACTGGCGTGTTAGTTCCTGGTCTCCCTCGTTAGAGGAAGACACTTGTAGTACTCTCCCAGTGTCCTCATCAGCAAGGGATATTTACTGTACTGCTGCCAAAGTGGCAAGTCAACTCCCAATCCCCATGGTTGTAAGGGTCCACTTACAGGCAGTACTGCCATCAGGCTGGCAAGTCTACTGCCAGTCCCCCCTCATCAAATGACAGCCTATTATGTGACACAGCTCAGTGACCTGACTTTCACCAGTGAATCAGAAATGCTATGAAACCCACCTTAATGTAATATTGTGGGACGTACTCTGGATATAGCCTGACTTGTACATACAGCGTTAGGTGCTGGTAGGTGCTGACAGTTTGACTGAAGGTTCTTGGCTATAATGTTGTACTGTGGATGGGACAAAAACCTAGCACTTAATTGACAAAAAAAGAACTAACATATTTACTATATAGTAGTTGCCTGTTAAGATAATGTTTTTTGCATCTCAGGCAACAGATACCTTTATGGAACTGCATTTTTTTCTCTCTTTTCTATTTCATAACATATTTTCCTTTATACTTTCTGCTGTAGTAGTATCTCTCAATCTCTTTAAAAAATGGATAGCACTAGCCTGCAAAATGTGGAGTAAATATTTCAAATAACACAACTCACTCTTGACATGTACACGATGCAAGGAAACATTCAGCATTGACAAATGCTTATTGCAGAACTGGGTCTGTGCCTCATTATTGAAAAGGTAATTTCTGTATTTCTGCTGGCAAACAAAGAATTCTCTGCTTACAGTCTGCCATCCGAAATACACTCCACTAAATATTATTGTGTTTGACCTCCCGGGTTCCTGAGCAGGACAGGGTATTTTTCTGATTTAATCAGGTGGTGGCAGCAACATGTATCAGAATACCAAAACTGTCCTGTAAGCTTGTATGGCCCAAGGAGCAGTTTGTCACACCCCATTGAAATATAATATACCACACTTGCCTTATTTTCTCACATTGCAGTCAGAAGTTCCAGCAGCAAGACGTCTTTGATTGGAGAGTGGATCTACACAGTGGGAGATGTTCAAGTGAGTGAGGGTATATGGATGGTGTGGGGGGGTTGGGGTGGTGGGTGCTGAATGGGAGGTCAAGGTGGGGTGGGTGGGGGTGTGTGCAGGGAATCTAGAGGGGAGTGTGGAGAAAGAAGCAGTACTAGGGCTGGGCACCCCAGTCCACTTAAGAAATTAAGTAGATAGGCAAGTAGGTAGCTAGATAGATAGACATAGGAGTCAATGTTTGTTTTTCTCGGGGGGGGGCTCAACAAATGGCCAGGAATCTGGGGGTCATAGGGCCCCCCTGAAACTCTAGGAGTTTTGGTGCTCTGTGGTACTTTTGAGGGTGCCAGGTATATGTCACAGTGCTACAGCATCACCCATGATTACGTCCAAGCTCTCTTTGGCATCTAGCAGCCCCTTCTTCCACTCCTCAGTGCAAGTACTCCCCATAACCTAAAACTGCTTCTTTGATCACTTGATCCAGTCCATCTTCACAGTACAGTACCCCAATTGTCTGAGGCAGTCCTCTGGTCCCCCAATTATGCAATGTAGTATCCCTCTGTCAGTGCCACACCCTATCATCCAGTCTAATCAGATGGACATGATTGGGTGATTCCAATCTCCCTCTGATTTTCCCAAGCAGTCCTTATCAATTTCTGATACAGTCCCTCCCAGTACTGACACAATACTCCATGTCCTGATAAACATTTCCCTGTTCCTGATGCAACCTTCCCCATACTTTGTGGAATCTCTGGTATCCTGTGGTCCCTTGTTCCCCTCCTTACCTGGACTCATCTTCTGGCCTGTTACTCTACCATGGTTCACTCAGTTGGGAAGGAGATTACTGAGTTTTAGGAGGCAGTAATTCAGACTGCAACATGGGTTTTAAAGGCCACTATGTTGTGTATGTTGTGTGAATAGCCCAGCGAGCTACTAGCAATGTAGTTCTTGGCACTGATCCTGAGCACTCGCAAATGAATTGGCAGACATCAGTGTAGATTTTGTGACCCCACTGGACAGGGTTAGAGAACACTGCAACCTTTGTGCAGCCAGTCTGTGACTGAGAGTAGGACCTTGATAACTTAAGAACTGCAAGTGTAGAAAGTGGTGAGTTCAAACTTTCTCATAATGTAACTAACTTAGAACAGCTCCCACATGGACCTTTTCTTAATGGTTGACTGCAAACATTTCATGGTTGGTGCATCTGAACAGGTGAAAAAAAAGCAATTACTGTATTTGGGATTAGGCCAATAGTTGCAGTAATACCAGTTACTCAGCAAGTAAATACATTTGAAAGCAAGCAAGCAGACAGACTAGCGACGTTGTTTTAATATGTTTGGTAAATAATTAATTTCTTAATTTGTTCTTGCTACGAACTGGATTGTGCCAAAACAAGACAGAATAAGACTACGTTTTAAAATATCCATGGTATGAATGTCTCAATTATGTTAGATCTGTTTTCTTTGTGCATCAGCTGTGCTGGGAACAAAAGAGCCCATAATTTCAAAAGGTGTTTCTCCATTTTATGCCTATTGAAGAAAATATGCTGTAAACAGGGTGCATGCTTTATGTTCTTTATAAAAAAGACAACACTAGAAGGCAAGATAACATTTTTATTGTTTGTTATTTGTTTGTGGAACATTCAATGCTTAAAAGTTCAAGGCTGATGACATGATAAAAATTATAGGTTACTAATTAGGGTCAAGGATCGGGGGAGTGGTGGATGTAGCATACTTGGATTTCAGTAAGGCCTTTGATTCCATTCCACACAGAAGACTGGTGAACAAGCTGGGCAGATTGGGAGTGGGTCACAAGGTGGTAAACTGGGTTAAGAACTGGTGGAGGTATAGAAGACAGAGGGTCGTGGTAAATGGAGCTCAATCTGAAGAAAGGAGGGTGACCAGCAGGGTGCCACAGGGATCAGTCCTGGGCCCAGTCCTGTTTAATGTCGTGATAAGTGACATTGTGGAGGGGCTGGAAGGGAAGGTGTGCCTTTGCGGGTGACACTAAGATCGGAAACAGGGTGGGCACTCTGGGGGTGTGTGGAAAAAATGAGGAGGGACCTAGGTAAACTGGAGGAATGGTCTATAGTGTGGCAGCTGAAATTTAATGTGAAAAACTGCAAAATCATGCATTTGGGACACAAGAACCTGGGGAGGATTACATGATGGGAGGTGGGATACTGATGTCACCAAACAGTAAAGGGATTTTGGGGTAATTGTATCTGATTACCTAATGGTGACTTAACAATGTGCCAAGGCAGTGGGGAGAGCCAGTGAGATGCTGGGGTGCATAGGGAGAGGTATCACCAGAAGAAGAAAGGAGACAGTGACTCAGATCATTGGTGAGGGCTCATTGGGAATACTATGTCCATTTCTGGAGGCAGCATCTCCATAAGGGCATAGACAGTGTGGAGGCAGTTCAAAGAAGGGCAACAAAGATGGTGCAGGGCCGGCACAAAAAGTCTATGAGGAGAGACTGGGAGACCTCAATATGTGAACCATGGAGGAGAGGAGAGACAGGGGAGGTATGCTAGAAATCTAAAATATCTAAAAGGCATAAATAGGGTACCAGAGGGTAGCATGTTTCAGAAAAGGAGATGTCCAGGAACAAGGAGGCATGACATGAGGTTGGAAGTGGGTAGGCTAAGGAGTAGCAAGAGGAAATATTTCTTCATGGAAAGGGTGCTGGATGCATGGAATAGACTCCCAGTAGAGGTGGTAGGGGCAAACACATTGGGGAAATTCAAACATGCATGGGACAGGCATAGGGGAACCCTAGCAATAAGAATGAGGAGGTAAAACCAGAGCTCAAGTAGGGTCTACGGCTTTTACAGTAGGCAGGGAAAATGGGCAGACTGGATGGGCCTAGTGGTCATTATCTGCCATCAATTTCTGTGTTTCTGTGATCCACATCTGGAACTTGAGCTTATACCCAAAGGCTTTTGGTATACGTGTGAGTCCCAGATGTGATCATGAACCTGTAATTTTCTGACCCCAAGACAAAAGTGCTTCTACTAAGCCACAGCAATACTGATAGATTTGCTATCAATTCACAAATGTTATTAAATTCCATTGTTAGTATTATGTTTTTTATCTAGCATTACAAAATTCCAATTAATTGGAATATTATGAAACAGTTTTATTACAATTAATTATAATACAGTAATGCATGCAGTTAACCAACACAGTGGGCTTTACACAGATAGAAAAATGATTTTTTTATCCACTCACTGACTCAGTCAGATCACAGTGATTGCAGGTGGGTGGAGGAGTCTCTCTCTCTCTCTCTCTCTCTCTCTCTCTCTCTGGTCTTTCTGGTCAGGTCGGTGGATAGTGGCTGGCTGTGGGCCTCACAGAGTGGTGAGGGCCTGGAGGGTCAGTGAAGAACTTGTTGCCAGGAGAGAAGGAGGGAGGGGACTGGGAGTCAGGTTGAGTAGTAGGTTAGGGTCTCTCCTGTGTCCTGGGGTGCCAGACAGGTGATCTGATCTAGTGGTCTCTGATCTGACTGCAGCAGAGCGTGGTTTGAAGTGCTGGGCCCCCAGATTTCATATGTGAATGACGCCCACCAGTGCAAATCCACCAAAATGGTGTGTGACTGCGCAATTCGACCACCCAAGATGGTGCACACAGATTGGCTATCTGAGGTACTGACACCAACCTCTGTATTGCCATCTGTTGGGAGGCTGGGCCACGGTGGCTGGCAGGGCAGGAGAGACTAGTGAGCTGGTCCAGGAATGATAGACAAACAGATGGTGGCAGGCTGAGGAGGTGGAGTGGAATGGCATTCCAGACCATTCCACTTCAATTTATCCCCTGCAGTTGTGTAGCAATTTGGAGTTAATATGTAGCCTGCATATTAGGCTCAAATTGAATTGCTCAATTCCAAGGGGTAGAACCCTTACATTATTTTCCTGGGAGGGGCTGCAGCCCCTCAGTCCCCGTGTTGTTGGCACCTATGTAGGTAGGAGTGAGAGAGAGAGAGAGAGAGATAGACAGATAGATAGATATAGACAGACAGACAAGGAGAGTCAAAGACAGTCAAGGAGAACATGCAGAGAACGTGGGTGAATGGCTCCTCTCATTAAGCTTGGCACCTTGGATTTTGGGGTGCCAAGAAAAGGTATTTCTGGTAAGATTAAAAAAAAAAACAGCAGAATTAATCTAAATGGGTCTTGTTTAGCTAAGTTCATGTGTTTTTTTTGTTGTTGTTTTTTTTTTAAAGATCTGTTTTATGCCTGCATTTAAAAAAACAAAAAAATGGCAGCTGTCACAATCGGTATTTTCTTTTCAGCGTGAGAAGTAAATCATGAAAAGAAATATTTTTACCGATTGCATTTGTCGGTTAACACAAATACTTATAACTCCAAAACCATATAATATTTTTTCACCAAATCTTCAAAAGGCACACCCTTGGCACAGTCCCCTTAAACCCTGAACATTTCATGAAAACATTCCATACAATGTAGGCTGTAAGTAAGAGCAAAACATACGCAATGTTAAGTATGCTTTTTTCTGTTTTTTGATTCTCTGTATCTCGGAAACTGAACAAGGTGCCATCACAAAACCTTTCACATCTTAAGACTGACAGCCTGACTGTGCATGCCAAATATTGTGCTATTTTGTCAAATGATGCCAAACTTCTAAGGTGCAACATTTGGGGTTTAACTTTAAACAGCCTACTCACTCCTAACTAAAGGGTCACTATTGTGAACCTATAATATGTACCATGAAAAATCCTGGTTTCTGATTAGCCCAGAGACAGTCACATGGTATTGATGGTTTTTGAACTACTTACCAGTTTCAAACTGAAAATGATCAATAGTTCAGTTTAAAACTGGGCAATAGTTCGTTACACTGGTCAATAGCCTTTTGAACTATTGCCCAGTCAACCTGTCACTCAGACTCTTGCCACATACCCTCTCACTAGCATGGAGCCAGTTTCATGTTTAAGCACCTGTCCCCCCTTTTTTTTTTTATTTATTGGATTCCCTTGTGCTAGTGATCCCCCTCCTCACTGGCCCACCAACTTCCATGGATTTCATAAATGTCCCCACTCCTCCAGCAATCTGTAACTGCCGAGTGTTGGCACTCCACGCTGAAAAAAAAAAAAAAACTTTTCTTTTTTTTTTTTGCTCCGCTGCAAGGTCCCTGGGTGCAGAAAAGCATACAGTGACTTGCCAGCCACAAAACTGTGGCAATCTATTTACTGTTCAGTTCCCTGGTCTGGTATGAAACTCAGTGGGACTGGGGAACAAAATACATCTGTGTTGCAGCTCCATCCACAACTGGAAGTATGGCCACAGTCTAGCTGTGAAGGGCTTTGGAGCACACCGTAGGTGTTCGGCAGCACCAGTAAAACAAAACAAAAGACACTTGCACTATTTCTATGCTCTCACCCATATGCCAGTTTGTGAGGGCAGAGTGAGCTGTTGACAGGAGCAGTGACACATTTTGGCAGTAAACAAAATATTGGTGAAGGGGGGGATTGGCCGTGGTGAGTCTCCAAACACAGCAAACTGGAGTGCACCATAAAAAAACTGTAAACTAAACAGAAACAACAGGAAAGAGAAGAGGTTCTTTGGTATATTTAAAAAATAGAAAGGAGTCTTTCTGTAGTGGGGGTGAGGATGGAGAGGTACTGATTTTTTTAATGGGTAATTGCAGGTGAGAGTTGTAGTTCTTTTAAGGTGGGGAACACAGCATAACACAGGAAAGGTTTAATAAAACATACTGTATATTGACCACAGTCATTTCAGGACATAGTGGGAAAATCTTGACCCTCAGTGTGAACTATTGCCTTCCAATAGTCCTATTGCCCTCAGCCTTCAGCGTTAGGCAATATAAAAACTGCCAGGCAATAGTTCATCCTTTGGGGTCAATATTTTCCCACTATATCCATCAACTCTGGTCAGAGGGATGAATAACAAGGCTGAATAAGCATGGTTATTTAGCCCTGTTATTCACTTCTGAGGCAATAAGCATTTTATTTTCCTTATAGCCTATGTTTTTTTTTTTTTGTAGTCTCATCACAATGGCATTCAGTGGTCATAGAAACATAGACTTTGACAGCAGATAAGGACCACTTGGCCCACCCAGTCTGCCCATTTCCCTACCTACTGGATAAGCTACAGATTCTAGTTAACCAAAAGCCTATTTCCTGCAACCCCCCACTACAATTGCCTTATGTCTCTACCATGCACGTTTGAATTCCTCCACTATTTTAGACCCAACAACCTCCTCAGGAAGGCGGTTCCATGTATCCACCACTCTCTCCATGAAAAAAAAATTCCTCACATTACCCCTGAACCGTCCCCCCTCTATCTTTAAATTGTGCCCCCTTGTTCTTACACATCTCTTTTTCTGAAAGATGCTACCCTCCTGGACTTTGTTGATTTCCTTGAGGTACTTGAAAGTTTCTATCATGTCCCCCTGTCCCTCCTTTCATCAAGAGTATACATATTAAGCTCTCTCAGTCTATCTTCATATGGTTTCTGCTGCAGACCCTGCACCATTTTAGTTGCCCTCCTCTGGACTGCTTCCATCCTGTCTATGTCGTTGCGTAGATGAGGTCTCCAAAACTGCACACAGTATTCCAGATGGGGTCTCACCAACTGTCTGTACAGAGGGATAACCACTTCCCTTTTTCTACTTGTGATGCCCCTTCCTATGCATGCCAGTATCACCCTGGCTCTCCTTACCGACTTTTCACATTGCTTACCCACCTTTAGGTCGTCTGATATCACTACCCCAGGTCCATTTCCATTTTTTTTGTTGTTAGTACCTCCCCTGCTATTGTGTACTCTTCTCCTGGGTTTTTGTTTCCCAGGTTCATTACTTTGCACTTCTTTGCATTGAATCTAAGCTGCCATATGTCTTACCATTCCTCCAACTTTGCCAAGTCCCTTCTCATCTTTTCTACCCCCTCTTGTGTATCAACTCTGTTACAGATCTTTGTGTCATCTGCAAAGAGGAATACCTTTCCCTCTAGACTCTCTGCAATGTCACCTATAAAGATGTTAGAGGACTGGTCTATGGTATAACTGTTATATTCCATAAGGCATCTAGAAATAAGCTGTTCATCCACTCTGGAATGTTGCAAGCAATGCTTTGCTTCATTCCTTGTTGCTAGGCAGCACTGTTGGTAACATTCCAGAGTGAATAAAAACCTTCTTTATGCATGATCTATGGAATAGCCCTAATATATCACAGTAGTTGTGAATACATTTGGTAAATAAATCATGTTATTTTGGAATATTTATTTTCACTTAAAAACACATGTTATTTCACTTAGACCATGTTAGTTCCACTTAGAATCTGGAAATAGAACACAGAAAACAATGGACCAGTTAGAGATTACAATGGCAAGAAAGGCATGTATAAGTTTAAACAAGGTAAACACTAATATAAGATAACAAATAGTGTAATTTATATTGAATACATAATCAGTTGCAGTAGAATAGTATATTTATCTCCACACATGATTTTAAGATCTTTCTAATTAACTCAGGGCTTAATGGAGTTATATATGTTATTCAACTGAAGCCACAATATGCCATGCTCATAATGAAAATATCACTGATATTTTTCCAAAATATAGTATGTCCTTATGTCATCATGAATAGAGAAGCCACAAGTGATGCCAAAAGATTAAACTGCACAAGGGAAAGTACCAGTCATATTTTCATTAGGGTCATGGTATATTTAATTTATGCTATGCCTTTTATTATACAATGGCAAGGAAAAATCCTGCATCCTGATTGTTCAGTAGCAAACTTTCAACAGTGATATTGGGCAGGATTCACGAATGTCGGGAAAGGTTCCGCAGCTGTGGGAAAACCTCGGCGCTAGTGGGTTTCCACTTGCAAAGGCGCAGGTCGCCCGCAGCTGCGGGTATTCACTAAGGTGGAGCCAGAGTACGACCAGCACCATGGATTATGGCAGCTTGTGGATGCTGTTGCCAGGGCCAGCACCACAGCTGCGGGAGGCTGCTACGGGCAGTGGGACCCACCGTAGCAACCTCTGCAACTGCTGCGGCTGTGGATCGGCCACTCCGCAGCTGCAGCGATTTCAGTTACAATTAAAGTCACCAAGAATAATCTTTTCATTGTAGTGGTTTTGGGAAGATAAAGCGGACAGAAGACTGTCAAAAACCATTTCCCTGTTCCTGATGCAATCTTCCCCATACTTTGTGGAATCTCTGGTATCCTGTGGTCCTCTCCTTACCTGGACTCATCTTCTGGCCTGCTATTCTACCATGGTTCACTCAGTTGGGAGGGAGATTACTGAGGTTTAGCAGGCAGTAATTCAGACTGCAACATGTGTTGCAAAGGCCACTAAGTTGTGTATGTTGTGTGAATGGCCCAGCGGGCTTTAACAATGTAGTTGTTGGCCCTGATCCTCAGCACTCACAAATGAATTGGCAGACATCAGTGTACATTTTGTGACCCCACTGGACAGGGTTAGAGAACACTGCAACCTTTGTGCAGCCAGTTTGTGACTGAGAGTAGGACCTTGATAACTTAAGAACTGCAAGTGTAGACAGAGGTGAGTTCAAACTTTCTCATAATGTAACTAACTTAGAACAGCTCCCACATGGACCTTTTCTTAATGGCTGACTGCAAACATTTCATGGTTGGTGCATCTCAACAGGTGAAAAAAAAACAATTACTGTATTTGGGATTAGGCCAATATTTGCAGTAATAACAGTTACTCAGCAAGTAAATACACTTGAAAGCAAGCAAGCAGACAGACTAGCGACGTTGTTTTAATATGTTTGGTAAATAATTAATTTCTTAATTTGTTCTTGCTACGAACTGGATTGTGCCAAAACCAGACAGAACAAGACTACATGTTAAAATATCCATGGTATGGATGTCTCAATTACGTTAGATCTGTTTTCTTTGTGCATCAGCTGTGTTGGGAACAAAAGAGCCCATAATTTCAAAAGGTGTTTCTCCATTTTATGTGTACTGGAGAAAATATGCTGTAAACAGGGTGCATGCTTTATGTTCTTAATTAAAAAAGGCAACACTAGAAAGCAAGATAACATTTTTATTGTTTGTTATTTGTTTGTGGAACATTCAATGCTTAAAAGTTCAAGGTTGATGACATGATAAAAATTACAGGTTCATGATTAGAGTCATGGATCAGGGGGAGCGGTGGATATGGCCTGCTTGGATTTCAGGAAGATTTTGATTCCATTCCACATGGAAGACTGGTGAACAAGCTGGGAAGATTGGGAGTGGGTCACAAGGTGGTAAACCGGGTTAGGAACTGGTGGAGGTATAGAAGACAGAGGGTCGTGGTAAATGGAGCTCAATCTGAGGAAAGGAGGGTGACTAGCAGGGTGCCACAGGGATCAGTCCTAGGGCCAGTCCTGTTTAATGTCTTGATAAGTGTCATTGTGGAGGGGATGGAAGGGAAGGTGTGCCTCTTTGCGGGTGACACTAAGATCTGAAACAGGGCGGACACTCTGGGGGGTGTGGAAAAAATGAAGAGGGACCTAGGTAAACTGGAGGAATGATCTAGAGTGTGGCAGCTGAGATTCAATGTGAAAAAGTGCAATATCATGCATTTGGGACACAAGAACCCAGGGGATTACATGATGGGGGGATACTGATGTCACCAAACAGTAAAGAGATTTTGGGGTAATCATATCTGATAACCTAAAGGTGACCAAACAATGTGCCAAGGTTGTGGGGAGAGCCAGTGGGATGCTGGGGTGCATAAGGAGAGGTATCACCAGCAAAGAAAGGAGGCAGTGACTCAGATCATTGGTGAGGGCTCATTGGGAATACTATGTCCATTTCTGGAGGCCGCATCTCCGTAAGGACATAGACAGGGTGGAGGCAGTTCAAAGAAGGGCAACAAAGATGGTGCAGGGCCTGCACCAAAAGTCATATGAGGAGAGACTTGGAGACCTCAATATGTATCAAATGGAGGAGAGGAGAGACTAGGGAGGTATGCTAGAAATCTACAAATATCTAAAAGGCATAAATAGGGTACCAGAGGGTAGCATGTTTCAGAAAAGGAGATGTCCAAGAACAAGGAAGCATGACATGAGGTTGGAAGTGGGTAAGCTAAGGAATAGCATGAGGAAATATTTCTTCATGGAAAGGGTGCTGGATGCATGGAATAGACTCCCAGTAGAGGTAGTGGGGGCAAACACATTTTGGAAATGCAAACATGCATGGGACAGGCATAGGGGAACCCTAGCAATAAGAACAAGGAGGTAAAACCAGAGCTCAAGTAGGGTCTGCGACTTTTACAGTAGGCAAGGAAAATGGGCAGGCTGGATGGGCCTAGTGGTCATTATCTGCCATCAATTTCAGTGTTTCTATGATCCACTTCTGGAACTTGAGCTTATACCCAAAGGCTTGAGGTATAAGCATGAGTCCCAGATGTGATCATGAGCCTGTAATTTTCTGACCCCAAGGCAAAAGTGCTTCTACTAAGCCACAGCAATATTGACAGATTTGCTATCAGTTCACAAATGTTATTAAATTCCATTGTTAATATCATGTTTTTTATCTAGCATTATGAAATTCCAATTCATTGGAATGTTATGAAACAGTTTTATTCCAATTAATTATAATACAGTAATGCAAGCAGTTAACCAACACAGTGGGCTTTTCACAGATAGAAAAATGATTTTTTTATCCACTCACTGACTCAGCCAGATCACAGTGATTGCAGGTGGGTGGAGGAGTCTCTCTTTCTCTCTCTCTCTCTCTCTCTTTCTCTCAGTCTGGTCTCTCTGGTCAGGTCGGTGGATAGTGGCTGGCTGTGGGCCTCACAGAGTGGTAAGGGCCTTGAGGGTCAGTGAAGAACTTGTTGCCAGGAGAGAGGGAGGGAGGGAGGGACTGGGAGTCAGGTTGAGTAGTGGGTTGGGGTCTCTCCAGTGGCCTGGGGTGCCAGGCAGGTGATCTGGTCTAGTGGTCTCTGATCTGACTGCAGCGGAGGGTGGTTTGAAGTGCTGGGCCCACAGCTTTCATATGTGAATGACACCCACCTGTGCAAATCCACCAAAATGGTGTGTGACTGCACAATAGGACCACCAAAGATGGTGCACACAGATTGGCTATCTGAGGTACTGACACCAACCTCTGTATTGCCATCTGTTAGGAGGCTGGCCTACGGTGGCTGGCAGGGCAGGAGAGACTAGCGAGCTGGTCCAGGAATGATAGACAAACAGATGGTGGCTGGCTGAGGAGGTGGAGTGGAATGGCATTCCAGACCATTCCACTTCAATTTATCCGCTGCAGTTGTGTAGCAATTTGGGGTTAATATGTAGCCTGCATATTTGCCCCAAATTGCATTGCTCAATTCCAAGGGGTAGAACCCCTACATTATTTTACTGGGAGGGGCTTCAGACCTTCAGTCCCCTTGTTGTTGGCACCTATGTAGGTAGAGAGAGAGAGAGAGAGAGAGAGAGAGAGAGATAGACAGATAGATAGATAGATATAGACAGACAGACAGGCAGACAAGGAGAGTCAGAGACAGTCAAGGAAAGCATGCAGAGAACGTGGGTGAATGGCTCCTCTCACTAAGCTTGGCACCTTGGATTTTGGGGTGCCCAGAAAAGGTATTTCTGGTAAGATTTAAAAAAACAAACCAGCAGAATTTATCTAAATTCATGTTTAGCTAAGTTCATGTGTTTTTTTCTGTTGTTGTTTTTTTTTTTTTTAAAGATCTGTTTTATGCATTTTCAATGTGTCTGAGTTTAAAAAAAGAAAAAAATGGCAGCTGTCACAATCGGTATTTTTTTTTGTCAGCACGAGAGGTAAATCATGAAAAGAAGCATTTTACCGATTGCATTTGTCGGTTAACTCATAAATACTTATAACTCCAAAACCATATAATATTTTTTCACCAAATCTTCAAAAGGCCCCTTAAACCCTGAACATTTCAAGAAAACATTCCATACAATGTAGGCTGTAGGTAAGAGCAAAACATACGCAATGTTAAGTATGCTTTTTTCTGTTTTTTGGTACTCTGTATCTTGAAAACCGAACAAGGTGCCGTCACAAAACCTTTCACATTTTAAGACTCTGACAGCCTGACTGTGCATGCCAAATTTTGTGCTATTTTGTCAAATGATGCCAAACTTACTAAGGCGCAAAAATTGGGGTTTAACTTTAAACAGCCTACTCACTCCAAACTATGGAGTCACTACTGCGCCCTTATAATATGTACCGTGAAAAATCCTGGTCTCTGATTATCCCAGAGACAGTCACATGGTATTGATGGTTTTTGAACTACTTACCAGTTTCAAACTGAAACTGATCAATAGTTCAGTTTGAAACTGGGCAATAGTTCATTACACTGGTCAATAGCCTTTTGAACTATTGCCCAGTCAACCTGTCAATCAGGCTCTTACCACACACCTTCTCACTAGCATGGTGCCAGTTGCATGTTTAAGCACCTGTCGCCCCTTTTTTTTATTTTGTTTTATTTATTGGATTCCCTGGTGCTAGTGGTCCCCTTCCTCACTGGCCCACAGACTTCCATGGATTTCATAAATGTCCCTGCTCCCCCAGCAAGCGGTAACTGCCAACTGCTGGCACTCCACACTGAAAAAAAAAAACTTTTCTTTTTTTTTTTGCTCCGCTGCAAGGTCCCTGGGTGCAGAAAAGCATACAGTGACTTGTCAGCCACAAAACTGTGGCAATCTATTTACTGTTCAGTTCCCTGGTCTGGTATGAAACTCAGTGGGACTGGGGAACAAAATACATCTGTGTTGCAGCTCCATCCACAACTGGAAGTATGGCCACAGTCTAGCTGTGAAGGGCTTTGGAGCACACCGTAGGTGTTCGGCAGCACCAGTAAAACAAAAACAAAAGACACTTGCACTATTTCTATGCTCTCTACCCATATGCCAGTTTGTGAGGGCAGAGTGAGCTGTTGACAGGAGCAGTGACACATTTTGGCAGTAAACAAAATATTGGTGAAGGGGGGGATTGGCCGTGGTGAGTCTCCAAACACAGCAAACTGGAGTGCACCATAAAAAAACTGTAAACTAAACAGAAACAACAGGAAAGAGAAGAGGTTCTTTGGTATATTTAAAAAATAGAAAGGAGTCTTTCTGTAGTGGGGGTGAGGATGGAGAGGTACTGATTTTTTTAATGGGTAATTGCAAGTGAGAGTTGTAGTTCTTTTAAGGTGGGGAACACAGCATAACACAGGAAAGGTTTAATAAAACATACTGTATATTGACCACAGTCATTTCAGGACATAGTGGGAAAATCTTGATCCTCGGTGTGAACTATTGCCTTCCAATAGTCCTATTGCCCTCAGCCTTCAGCATTGGGCAATATAAAAACTGCCAGGCAATAGTTCATCCCTCGGGGTCAATATTTTCTCACTATATCCCTCAACTTTGGTCAGAGGGATGAATAACAAGGCTGAATAAACATGGTTATTTAGCCCTGTTATTCACTTCTGAGGCGATAAGCATGTTATTTTCCCTGCAGCCTATGTTATTTTCTTTGTAGTCTCATCACAATGGCATTCAGTGGTCCATGGTATAACTATTCAAACATGAAGTCTTGCTGTATTCTGACAATTGCAGTGATTCCCAACCTTTGAACTGCCCCGGAGAACAAAGAGTTAACTTTCTATGCAGGGCATAGAATGCTGAGCCTGAGCTCAGTTGAAGTCTCTGTCTGGAGTGTATCAAACTTAAACCGTCATATTCTTTACTCCGCCTCACTGAACGGTCGCTCTGGAGATTTCTTCTTCAGCTCTGTTCAGAAGTCGGTTAAAGTTTCAGTTTTCGTCGGTTTTTTAAACCGAAAAAGTTATCCGCATAGTCGGTTCAGTCTCTTATGTCTGTGGTGCCATGAGTTCTAGATAGGAATTGTTCTGTTTTTTTCTGTGTGGAACTTGTAAAAGTGCGGCTCGGTTCAGCTGAACCAGCCATTTGATAGTGAAATATTGTGTTTTGTGTTGTTTTACTTAGTGTGTGGTTACCGGTTCTTATCGGTTCTAAAAAATACATGTTTTAGTACGTTTTTTTCTAATACTTGTGACGCAGTTAAGAACCGATAAGGGAGTCTTGCCTGGCGGTTGCCATAAAAAGGGTAAGTTGGTTAGGTTGGCCATGTCTGAGAAACCCAAGAAAAAAACCGGGCCCACTGGGTTTCAACACTGCAATGAGTGTGGGGAGGTCTTTGCTAAGGCCGATCCCCACACCACCTGTGTTTAGTGTATGGGGTTTGACCACCTCGATTCAGACTGCCAAACATGTAAAAAATTTCCCATATCTACCCTTGAGAAGAGATTAGGCAGACTGAGGGAAAAGGAGGCCGAGAAGTCCGCTGACCCAGATGGCCAGCCCGGTTCGGTTTCAACCGAACCAGAAGGAGTGCCCTCTGAACAAGGGCGATAATTCTTCGGGCAAAAGGAGAGCCAATTCCAAGGGATCGGTTCCAACAAAAGAAAACACAAAGACAAATCGACCGGTTTGGATCCAGAGGTTCATGTTCCAACCGCCAAAGAGATAGCCAGAGCAATTCAGATTGTGGAATCGCTCCATCCGGTTCCTACCGATCCGGATCCTTCTGGCAGGGGTTCGGTTCGGTTGGTTCCTCCGGTTCAAGATTATACCCTTGAAGGTTTTTATGAACCGGAATTTGAAGAGGAAGGGGAATTTGAGGATGATGATGGAAGTGAGGGTCTGGATGTGCCTGTGGAACCGGACATCTCCCCAGACAGACCTTCAGGTGTTTCCCCTCCTAGGCTTTCTGAGTCCCCTTCTCACTTTATGTTCTACAGAAAGGTGGCTGAAACCCTCCAGCTTCCTATGGAGGAGGCTGTGGAAGATCAAGAGGAGCCTGATTATGTAGAGATGATGGACATCCCAGAGTCCAGGAGACTGTCTATTCCCCTCCACAAATCTTTTGGGAAGTAGACACAAAAAATTATAAAGTCTCCTAACACTATACCTCCTGTGGATAGAAGACTGGACAAGAGGTATACACTTTCAGGCTCAGACATGGAGTTCTTATATCAGCAATGCAGCCATGTTGGGGTAGTGCAGGCTGCTGCCTGTGACAAGGCAAATATTCCCTTGGCTTCACACCCCCCCAGACAAGGACTCCAGGAAGATTGATGCCATGGCAAAGAAGCAGTACATGGCATCTTCTTTGGGACTCAGGCAGGCGAATTACATGGCCTATACAGCCAGGTACCAGAAGTCCAGGTGGGACACTGTACTGGCACTGGCTAAACAGGCCTCCTGCCAGCTAGCCAAGGAGCTGGAGGCGGTGGCTGCAGATGGGATTGAGGCATCTAAGGTTCAGTTTCATGCTGCTGTGGACTCTAATGATGTGTTATCAAGAGTCATGGCTACATCGTGGCTCTTCGGAGGATGGCTTGGCTCAGATGTACTAGCATCTCGCAGGACACCCAGGCTAAGGCCATGGATGTTCCTGTAGTGGGTATTTTTTATTTAGTTGTTTAACCAGGTATAGCACACTAAGCTGAAAGCTTTTTTTACAGGAGCGACCTGGGAGCACAAGGAGGTTAAGTGACTTGCTCAGGGTCACACAGTATGCAAGTGGAAGCTGTGGGATTCAAACCCAGGTCTGGTCTGCTGGATGTCACCAAATTTGCAGCTCAGAGCCTTAGACCACTGCGCTATACTGCCTCTCTAGGTAATTCTCTGTTTGTGGAGCAGACAGAGAATTACATGAAGAAAATGGATGAGTACAGGACCACTTACAGGAGTGCTCAGGCCAAGAAGAGGCAGGCAACTCCTCAAAGGCAGCAGTCTAGGGGCAGGGGCGGCCTTTTCAAAGGCCTTTTTACCAAGCACAGGCCTCTTCTTCCTTTTCTCAGAGGGGGTTCTTCAGAGGGAGAGGCAGAAGGGGGATGAGCAGGGCTGCATCCACTCCTCAGCCTAAAGCCCCTGCCAAGCAGACACCCTGAAGGGCCTGCCCGGGTCGACTCTTCCATTCCAGTAGGGGGCAGGCTGGCTTGCTTTATCCAGGGCTGGATGTCTATTACATCAGACAAGTGGGTCCTGGAATTAGTAAGCCAGGGACTGGTTCTCAGCTTCAGAAAATTTCCAAAGATGAGAGCCAGATCTTTTCCACCTGCAAATCTCTAGGAAATCCTTGCCCTAGAGGCAGAGGTTTCTTCTCTCCTAGCTTTAAGAGCCATAGAGAGAGTATCTACCCTACACTGGGGCAAATGACTGTACTTCAGGTACTTCCTGACCCCCAAAAAGACAGGGGAGTGGCCACCCATCCTAGACCTAAGATATCTAAACAAACATCTCTTAAAACCAAAGTTCAAGATGGTAACTCTGGGAATAATCCTTCCCTCTCTAAGGCTAGGGGACTGGCTAGTCTCCCTGGGCCTCAAAGATGCCTACTTTCACATTCCAATCAGGTGCTTCCACAGAAAGTACCTCAGGTTCGAGTTGCCCTCAGGCCACTATCAGTTCAGAGCAATGCCCTTTGGCCTAACCTCAGCCCCAAGGGTTTTCACAAAGTGCCTGGCAGTAGTAGTTGCCTTTCTAAGAAGGCAAAAGATTTCCATTTTTCCATATCTGGACAATTGGCTAATAGTGAGTCAGTCTTCAGACCAAGACAAGTCTCACCTGCAAGTGACCTAGCAAGTGCTCACTTCTCTAGGATTTCTTCTCAACCTTCCCAAGTCAGTTCTCGAACCAATCCAGCTTCTTACCTTTATAGGGGCAGAACTGGACACACTCAGAGCAAGATCCTTTCTTCCTCTAGAAAGGGCAAGGGTTCTTATGGAACTAGCCTCTTCTTTTGGCCTTCAGGTATCTCGGCCAGCAAGGCATTTCCTCCAGCTCTTGGGCCACATGGCAGCTTCAACAGCAGTGGTCCAAGGGGCAAGATCCCAGATATGGGATATTCAGTTCCACCTGACAGCTTTTTGGTCTCAGAGGAAGGATTCCCTTACCCAACTGATCCCAGTGACTCTGACCTTGATCCAAGCCCTCCAATGGTGGCAGGATCAGGACAATTTAAGACAAGGTGTTCCTTTTGTTACTTAGCCTTGTTCAGTGGTCCTTACCACGGACACTTCTCTTCTGGGCTGGGGAGCCCATCTGGGGTCCCTCACTGCCCAGGGGCTGTGGTCCCCCCAAGAATCCCTTCTCCACATCAATCTCCTAGAGCTCAGGGCAGTTTTTCTGGTCCTAAAAGCTTTCTCTCAGTCAGTACAGAGCAAGGTGGTTCAAGTCAGAACGGACAACACCACCACCATGTGGTACATCAACAAGCAGGGAGGCACTCGGACCACGGCCTTGAGCACAGAACCCATGAAGTTGTGGTCCCTGGCTTATTCCCTGCAAACCTCTCTTGTAGCAGTTCACCTTCTAGGCAAGGACAATGTGCTAGCAGTTGCACTGAGCAGGATCTCTCAGGGCCATCACGAATGGTCCCTGGACCCTCAGGTGTTGAAAGTGATTTTTTCAAGGTGGGGCACTCCAGAGAAAGATCTCTTTGCAGCCCCAGACAATCACCAACTCCCCCTCTTTTGTTGCAGACCTCCAGTCTTGGGCTCAGTCCCCCTGGACGCCCTGATTCTGAATTGGGAAGGGAAGTTTCTGTATGCCTTTTCCCCCTTCACACTCCGGTTCAAAGTTTTGGTCAAAATAAGATCTCAACCTTGCAAGGTGATTCTGATTGCTCCAGATTGGGCCAGACAGCCCTGGTACCCCCTGTTGCTGTCCCTAGCAGTCCATCTTCCCCTGTCTCTTCCCAGGAATTACAACCTGTTAACATCCTCTCAGGGAAGGATTTGGTACCCCAATCTTCAGTCTCTCAATCTCAAGGCATGGCTCTTGAAGAGTTAGAGTTTGCAGATCTGCATCTTTCCCAAGGGGTTCTGGATATCCTCAAGGCTTCTCGAAAGCCCTCCACCAGAAAGACTTATAACTCCAAATGGAAGAGATTCAGCATTTGGTGTTCCAAGAAGCATATTTCTCCAGACACTGCTGGATTGCCTACGGTTCTGGATTATATGGTCCATCTTAATGGCCTAGGCCTCAGACCAGCTACTCTCAAGGTACCCTTGTCAGCTGTTTCTGAGTTTTTGTCTGTGGGGAAGTCTTCCTCACTATCTTCTCATCCTGTGTTCTGTAAATTTTTTAAAGGATTGCTTCACACCAATCCTCCTTTTAGAGACCCTGCCCCTGCCTAGGATTTGAATGTTTGCATTGCTCAATTTACGTAACCCCCTTTTGAGCCTATGTCTTCAGTAGAGCTTAAGTACTTGACTTGGAAAATTGTGTTCCTGGTAGCCATTACCTCTGCCAGGTGTATCAGTGAATTGCAAGCCCTGTCAGTGGAACCTGATTTTATCTCAATTCACAGGGATAAAGTGGTCCTTAGAACCAATAGAAGGTTCTTGCCCAAAGTGGTTTCAGACTTCCATTTAAACCAGTCTATGTCTCTTCCTTTTTTCTTCACTGATCATTCTTCCTCAGGAGAGAGGAAGCTACACAGTTTAGATGTTAAAAGAGCCCTTAGTTACTACATAGAGCGTACCAAGGGTCACAGCTTTGACTCCCTCCAGTTGTTCCTCACTTATGGAGAAGTGGGAAAGGGCAAACCTGCCACCAAAAGATCTTTTGCCAGGTGGATTGTGTCTTGTACACAATTCTGCTATGAGAAACTGGGAAAAACTCCACCCTCAGGCCTGAATGCTCATTCCACAAGAGGTACAGCTGCTTCCCTGGCTGCTGCCAGGGATATCCCTCTCTTAGAAATTTGTCAAGCAACCACCTGGAAAACAGTCCATACCTTTAGCAAGCATTACTCTCTGGATGTCCAGGCTAGGAATGATGCTCGGTTTGGCACAGCAGTACTTCAGAGCCTATTCCCAAAGTAGGTTCTGTCCCTCCTCCTTGGAGGTACTGCTTGGTAGTCTGTAATTGTCAGAATACAGCAAGACTTCATGTTGTTTGAAGAAAAAAATTACTCACCTTAGTAATTATGCCTCTTCTAATGGAGTCTTGCTGTATTCTGACCTCCCTCCTTTCCTGCCCACCCCTCTCAGAACCTGTTTTTGGGAAGTGGGTGGGCAGGTGCAGTGTTGCACCCCATGGGTGTTTTTTGCTTGCACCCTCCTCCTTTTTGTTTGGGTGCTGATTTATTATTGTTTTTGTAGTAGATTGGTTTTGGTTTTGGGTTTCCTGACTTGAGTCTTCCTGGGAATCCAAAACTTTTTTCAACCAGTTGGTTAGTAGGAATTTTACGATTTCCACATAGAATTTTTAGTTAGTTGGGCTTGTAAGAATCTGACGGTTTAAGTTTGAAACACTCCAGACAGAGACTTCAACCGAGCTCGAGCTCAGCATTCTATGCCCTACATAAAAAATTAACTCTTTTATTCCCTGCAATTCTCATACTACAGTAATATGTAGTGTATGTTTTGTCAATGTTTCATGCCCTGTAACTATTGTAACTATTGTTGAATAGTTGTAAACTTGTTATGATTTATTACTGTGGCATAAAATGAATAAAGCATACTTAATTTAAAAAAAAAAAAAGTTAACTCATTGTTCTCCGCGGCAGTTCAAAGGTTGGGAATCACTGCAATTGTCAGAATACAGCAGACTCCATTAGAAGAAACATAATTACTAAGGTGAGTTATTTTTTCTTATATTCCATAAGGCATCTAAAAATAAGCTGTTCATCCACTCTGGAATGTTGCAGGCAATGCTTTGCTTCATTCCTTGTTGCTAGGCAGCACTGTTGGTAACATTACAGAGTGAATAAAAAGCTTCTTTATGCATGATCTATGATTCTATGGAATAGCCCTATATATATATATATATATATATATATATATATATATATATCAGTAGTTGTGAATACATTTGGTAAATAAATCATGTTATTTTGGAACATTTATTTTCACTTAAAAACACATGTTATTTCACTTAGACCATGTTAGTTCCACTTAGAATCTGGAAATAGAACACAGAAAACAATGGGCCAATTAGAGATTACAATGGCAAGAAAGGCACATATAAGTTGAAAAAAGTTAAACACTAATACAAGATAACAAATAGTGTGATTTATATTGAATACATAATCAGTTGCAGTAGAATAGTATATTTATTTCCACACATGATTTTAAGATCTTTCTAATTAACTCAGGGCTTAATGGAGTTAAATATATTATTCAACTGAAACCACAATATGCCATGCCCCAATGAAAATATCACTGATATTTTTCCAGAAAATAGTATGTCCTTATGTCATCATGAATAGTGAAGCCACAAGTGATGCCAAATATTAAACTGCACAAGGGAAAGTACCAGTCATATTTTCATTAGGGTCACAGTATATTTAATTTATGCTATGCCTTTTATTAAACAATGACAAGAAAAAATCCTACATCCTGATTGTTCAGTAGCAAACTTTCAACAGTGACATTGGGCAGGATTCATGAACGTCGGGAAAGGTCCCGCAGCTGCGGGAAAACCTCGGCGCTAGTGGGTTTCCACTTGCAAAGGCGCAGGTCATCTGCAGCTGCGGGTATTCACTAAGGTGGAGCCGGAGTACAACCAGCTCCATGGATTACAGCAGCTTGTGGTGCGGGAGGCTGCTACAGGCAGTGGGACCTGCTATAGCAGCCTCCTCAACTGCTGCGGCTGTGGATCAGCCACTCCGCAGCTGCGGCGATTTCAAAGCGTAACTGGGGTTGCGGAGTGGAACTTAGTACCAAATTGCTTCATGAATCCTGCTCTTTGTCTCTGCACAACCTCACTGAGTGGAGAAAATGTATAGTTCTACTCTGAGCAGTAATCACTTGGGGTGGGATATTCAGACTGCACCAGGCTATGGCGCAAGCCTGAGCGCAGCGCAACTGGGATGCGCCAGGGCATTGACAAGGTGATATTCAATGGTGCTGCACCATGGCTCAGCACCGTTGAATATCGCTCCATGGCCACCAGCACTGCACACGGCGCAGTGGCACTGCGCCAGCGCAAGTGGCCAGGGAGAAGCAGGGAGCTGCGCTAGCGCAAGTGCCATTGTGCTAGGTGTAGCAACCACGATATTCAGTGGTGGACATGCAAATGGGGCCATAATGCATGCAAGGTGCAAATGGGGCCATTTGCATGTCAATATGGTCCCATTTGCATGCAGGTGCGCCGATCCCCTGCGACTTGCACCTGGAGCCCTGCCAGGCTGTAGCCGTCAGGGACTGACGCCCCTTGCACACCGTGGCACAGTGCCCCAATGCCTGATCGCAGGCATACGTATGTAAATAAAGCCATCCTGTATCCCTGGTGGTCCAGTGGACCGTTTTCAGCCCGATCGCGGGCTAAAGTAATGAAACAAATGTTGTCCTGTAACCTTGGTGGACCAGTGCACTGCTGCCAGCCCGATCGTGGGCTTCAGTAATAAACAAATGTTGTCCTGTACCCTGGTGGTCCAGTGGACTGCTGCCAGCCCGATCGCGGGCTAAAGTAATGAAACAAAGTTGTCCTATATCCCTGGTGGTCCAGCGGTACCCCCCCCCACCCTCCACTGAGCCCTGCCATCCTGCTCCCCGGTCAGCGGCGGGTGGCAGCTCCCACCCGCCAAGCCGCCCGCCGACTGACTATGTACAGTGGCTGTACACCCGATGGTCCACAGCATGGGCCAGCGGGCATGCAGACCATACTGTACTACACAATCGATATGTGAATGGATCCATTCACATATCTGGACTATGCAGTACGTATGGTCTGCATGCGCATTGGCCCGCTGTGGACCAATGGGCATGTAGCTGTACTGTATGCAGTCAGTTGGCAGGTGGCCGGCGGCTTGCGGGTGGGAGCTGCCGCTGCTGCTGACCGGGGAGCGGGGTGGCAGAGTTCAGCAGGTGGGTGGGGAGGGGTACTGCTGGACCAGGGATATAGGACAGCTTTGTCTGTACTGCCCAGCGATCAGGCTAGCAGCTGTCTAGACCACCAGATCTGAGATGACATTTGTTGATTACTGAAGCCACGCGATCAGGGCTGTGTCCACTGAACCACCAGGTTTCAGGACAACATTGTTCATGCATTTAGCCCGCGATCGGGCTGGCAGCTGTCCACTGGACCACCAGGGTTACGGGACGACATTTGTTTCATTACTTTAGCCCGCGATCGGGCTGGAAGCGATCCACTGGACCACCAGGGATATTGGACATATAATATTTAATACATATGCCCGTGATCAGGCATGGGGGGGTGCTATCGCGATGGACGGTGCCGCCGGAGCTCAGGTGGCCACCCACAGCTGGCAGCTGCCGTGTTGCACCCTGCAATATGGCAGCTCACCTGTGGGTGGCCAGCTGTTGCTCCTTTTTTTTCTGGCCCAACAGTGTGCGGCGCAAGTAGGGGTTGCGCCTGCATGGGCTCAGCATCACCGGGCTGAATATCGGGATGTGTGGGGTATACATCAGAACCCCCCTACTTGTGCATACATTACTGATGCACCCAGTGCATCGGGATTTGTGCAGGGCACTTTCCCATTTGAATATCGCACCAGGGCACATCAGTGGGTTGCGCATGGTGCACCCCTGTTGCCCCATGTGCAACCCTTTTGAATATCCCACCCTTTGTCTACATTGCCACTATGGACCTAGCGTGAGAGCAATACTGATATTCTCACTTTATGTCCCCACAGTGGCAAACAATCACTGATATTTGCTGTTTTTTTATCCTCATAGGTATGGCATTAAAATATATTATGGAGCACGGTGGCACCCCTATACTTAGGGCTGAGTTGGCTGTTCAATGTTAAACCCCAGTTTTTGCACCTTAAAACAGCAGTGCATTGAAAGTGATAAAAAAATGTGACCCTACCATTTTTTTAACCATAAAAGATTCCAGGCATCTTCTAGTTTTATTTGGTGGTACAATTTTCCATTCCCACCAACATTTTCATATTTTAAAGATGGCTGCCACATTTTGCATACAAATGGCACTGTAAGCCCGGCAAGGGATAGGATCTAAAAAATTAAAAAGACTCATGGTGAGCAGCATATGAGATACCTAGAAAGTACATTTGACAGGAATACTAATATTTTTCATAACCATAGCTGGAACTAGATTTTTTGAAAAGTATTTTTTATTGCACTGTTGCTTTAATAACTTTGATGTTGTTTGATAAATTATAGCACAAAATGTGTCATGCATGGTCAGGCTGTTAGAGTCTCAAGACAAAAATTTTTGTAATGGCATCTTGTATGGTTTTCGAGATAAGGAGCATCAAAAAACAAGAAAAACTGTACTTAACATTGTATATTTTTTGCTCTCACCTACAGCCTAGACAGTGTGGAATTTGTTCATGAAATTTTCAGGCTGGAAGGGACCTGCGCCATGGGTGTGCCTTTCGAAGGTTTGGTGAAAAAATATTATACCGTTTTAGAGTTATAATGATTTCTGAGTTAATGTTCAAATTCGAGCGGTAAAACAAAACCTTTCACAAGTGCTTATTTTCATAATGTACTTCTCATGCTCAAAAAAATACCAGTTGTGATAGCTGCCATTTTTTTGTCCTTTTAAACTCACAAGTATTGAAAATACAGGATGGTGGTAGGAGCAGATGGGGGCCATTCTGGAAGAGTGGGAAAAAGCATAGTAAATACAGAAAAGAGAAAACACCTGAACCTAGCTGAACATGATCTGTTTAGCTAGATCTTGCTCTTTGTTTGTTTGTTTGTTTGCTTTTAAGTTGCCAGATACACTTTTTCTGTGCACCCCAAAATCCAGGGTTCCCAGTTTTGCAAGAGGAGCTGTTCACCCGCATCCTCTGTATGAGAACAGCAGGACCTTCTTGAGTTCTGCAGCTGCAGCTGGAGTCCTGCTGCAGGATGAGCAGTGAGACACCAATCCCCTGTTCTGTCTGTCTGTCTCTGTCTTTGCCTATCTATCTATCTATCTATCTATCTATCTAACCTTAGTTTGCTATTAAGTGGACCGGGATGCCCACCCTGGTACCGCTTCTTTCTTCCCCCTCTCCTCGGGTGGCACATCCTTCTCAATGTTCAAATGTTTTGCCAGTACATAAGCAGACCAGGGTGCCCACCCATGGTATTATTTCAATGGACCCCCCTTCCTTCCAGGTCACCCGCCTTGTTCAACAAAGAGTAGCCCAACACTGGGGTGCTCAATCCCCAGTGTCAAACTGTCAGCTGAAAAGGAGAAAACCATCCCTCATTGTTGTTTGTTTCCTACAAAAAAGAAAATGGTCCCCTGCCAGTCTGACCCCCTACCCTGACCTCCCACTCTGCACCCACAACGCCACACCCCCCCACACACCCCACTCACCAGAACATGTCCCACTGTAAAGTCCACTCTACGATGGAAGACACATCTTGCTTCTGGAGCCATCAACTGAAATATGAGAAATAAAAGTAAGTGAGTTTCAGTGTACTTCAAAGGGGTTTTGAACTTTGGTGCATAACTTTGTCAGTTTTGTATATTGTGACCCCTGATTTTCAACATGGCCTGTTTCGAACCCCACCTCATGACTAATGGCAGTGGAATTATGCAAATCTGTTCTGAAAGGTGATTTCCTGGTCACTTGGTGAAATCACCTATTGAGCAGGATTTGAAAATTCCCTTGTTCATGAGGTGGGGACATAAAAAGGTTGTGTTGAAAATTTTGGGTCAAAATATGTAAAAATGGCAAAGTTATGCACATACATTAAAATTTTTCTATGCTTGCTCACTACTTTGATCGTATTAAATACTTTGACCCCAAATTTTCAATATAGCCTCTTTTTTTCACACCACCTCATCAACATAACTGCTGCCATTTTTCAAATTCTGGCTAACATGTGTTTTCACACCTGTGACACAGAATGATGTTTTGGCTGGGATTAGAAAATGTTCACCTACTGGGTTCATGAGATAGGGTAATAAGAATGGTATGCTGAAAATTTAGGGTGGGATATTCAGACTGCATCAGGCAGGGGCGCAAGCCTGGGTGCAGTGCAACTGGGCTGAGCCAGGGCATGGACCATGTGATATTCAACAGTGCTGCACCATGGCTCAGCACCATTTAATATGGCACTGAGGGCGCATACACTGAGCACAGCACAGTGGCACTGTGTCAGTGCAAGTGGCAGGAGGGGAGCCAAGGGATGCGCCAGCGCAAGTGCGGTTGTGCTAGTTGCATCAACCACGATATTAGCACTGGGCCTGCAAATGAGGCCAATATGCATGCAAGGTGCAAATGGGGTCATTTGCATATCATTATGGCCCCATTTGCATGCGGTGTGCCGACCCCCGGTGACTTGCACCTGGTGCTCTGCCAGGCTGCAGCCACTGGGGACCGACGCCCTGCAGTCCCTTGACGGACCTTACACCCTTATGCCTGACCACGGGCATATGTGTAAAATATCCCTGATGGTCCAGTGGACTGCTGTCCATCGCCCGATCATGGGCATATGTTCAATATATCCCTGGTGGTCCAGTGGACCTCTCTCTAATGCCCGATCATGGGCATATGTTCAGAATATCCCTGGTGGTCCAGTGGAACCCTCCCAGTGCCCGATAGTGGACGGACATAGCAACTATTCCTTGGTGGTTCAGTGGCTTCTCCTCACCGCCACTGGAGAACCATTTCAGCACCCTCCAGTCAGCAGCGGTGGTGGCACCCCGCTCATGCGCTGTCTGGTTGCCCGGCGACCGATCGTGTACAGTACTGTCTGTATGCTTGTTGGTTCATTGCATGGGTCAATGGCGCTTGACGACTACTGTACTACACAGGTCCTGATATGTGAATGAACACATTCATTCACATATCGGTTGTGTAGTACAGTATGGTCTGTGCTCCATTGGCCCATGCAGTGGACCCATAGGCACAGGCAGTACTGTACACTGTCAGTCGGGCAGGCAGCCAGGTGGCATGCGGCAGGGCGGCCGCCACCCACCGGGCTGACTGGGGTGCTGGGGTGGGGAACTCAGTGGCGGGGGTGGGAGGGGGTACCACTGGACCACCAGGATTATGTATTGCTATGTCCTCCTACAACGATTGGTGGGTTGCACCGATGTAACCCTTTGAATATCCCACCCTTGTGTACAAATATGGTAAAATGTCCAGGTTTTGGGTGAATGTTGCAGTATTTTTTCCAATTATTTAACCAGGTGAGACACAGTAAGCTGAAAGCTTGTTTACAGGTGCAACCTGGGAGCACAGGGAAGTTAAGTGACTTGCTCAGGGTCACACAGTATGCAAATGGGGGCTGTGGGATTCAAAACCAGGTCTCCAGATTTGCAGCTCAGAGCCTTAAAGCACTGTGCTATTTCAACGTTCACTCATAACTTCACTAATTTTTATTTTGACTCCAAATTTTCAACGTAGCCATTTTTCCACATCACCTCATAAGCGTGATAATTGTCATTTTTTTATATCCTGGATAAGATGTGTTTTTACCCTTCTGGTGCAAAATTACATTTCGGCCAATATACTAGAAATGGTGCATGTCATGTTTGTAAGATGAATCATATAATCAGTATCTTGAAAATCTGGGGTCAAAATGTAAAATATATATATCTATATATATATAGCTATATAGATATATATATATATATATCTATATAGATATATATATATATATCTATATATATATATATATATATAGATAGATAGATAGATATATAGATATATATATATAGATATATATATAGATATATATAGATATATATATCTATAATTGTCAACAAACCTTTTGTGTAGTGCCAGTCTTGACCCCAGTGAGCATGCTTTGTGATGCTGTGCTGGTGAGCTGAGTTTGGGGGTGAGCTCAATGACCCAGCTGGATGGGGTGAGGGTGGGATGATGGTACTGTCATGCAACAGCCCCTAGCCATGGAATGAAAGTTGCAGGGTTGTTCACACTGGCTCAGGTACCGTACAGTGAAGACAACTGTCCTCTTGGCATAGGGCCCTGCATCTCTCCACCCATGGGTGGCAGAGGGCTCTGTGCATTTGCTGACAGATGCACTCTTTGCCCTGTGCATCTGTATCTACGGCCACATGGACATGCAGGGACCACAGGGCCCTGCATTTCTGCAGCCTACCAAATGGCCTCATGAATTCTTCACATCCTTCACTGCATAAAAGTGCAGGGCCCACAAGGGTCTTGCACTTCTGTAGGCTGATGCAGTGTTCCCTTGGCACAGGGCATCTACATTTGTTCACACTGGTCCCTTTGGGGCCTGCATAAATATGGTTATGATTCCATTATCTCAAAAAGAAAGGAAATTCTTTGCAAAAAAAACTTCATTAATGCACCAGTTAGGGCAACTTAATGCCACAAAAGTTGGGAAACATGGGCATAGGGTACCCATCAATAGAGGGTGCTGAAAAACCCAGTTCCATTCCTTTTTTTTTAATTCAGTTTGTGAGTTGCAGATTCCTTCTGTGCCACACCATGACAACAGCAAGCAGAACAACTTTGTGAGAGGCTGATGGCTCCACGCAGCTGCACAGCTGCACAGCTGCAGAGGTAGACTAAGTAGCCAGTAGGAGTGGTTCTTGGCAGCAGGAAGCAGTTTTGGTGGCAATGCAGCTGCAGAGGGAGAACAAGTGTGGTGGAGCCCAAGTCTTTAGACAGGAGGGTTAGGGAGGGTGGCCAGACCATTGTTGGGTCAGCAGCACTCTGAGCTGGGGCTGGGCTTTTACGAGCAGGACTCAGGAATACTTTTAAATTTCACCACAGCCACCAGTCAGGACATGTGGGCCAGAGACAGCAGTAGGAACAGCCTGTAGGAGAGGATTGAGTCAGGCCAGTGGGGCATGGGCCAGAGAGGAGGTGAGGAGAAGGAGAGTTGGGGGACAGGGCTTGGAGTGGGCCACAGAGAGAAAGAGAGCACTGCAGAAGGAGTCAGGTCAAATGGTGTGCAAGGCAGCAGCAAGTTAAGACAGCAGGGAGATGAGAGTCCAGTCGACTAACAAGATCAGTGATAGATATGATGATTCTAAAGCACTCAAGTGTGTTAGCTGAGCTTAAAAAAAATTGCTGACGTTTACATTTTGTTTATTGTTCCCGAACTTCAGTGAGTATGAGGAAGTTATCAGATTGAAACTTGGGTCTCCAGGTCACAATTTAGTGCTCTAATCATTAGACTGGACTGCTTCCACAAAGCAAATGCTTCAGGTGGTTGTTTTCTTATGTTTGTTACATGTAACAATACTGCTTAAGGCCTTAAATGTACCATGGAAATATCTGTGGATGAAAATATTTAACTTTTTTTTGGCTTACTGTTAAAAAAAGGTATACTTAAAATCTGTCTATTGGGGAGAGGGAGATAATAAAGGAATAATGCCTGACAGGGTGGGTGTTATGCTGGGATAACATCCCGCCTCAGGTGATTGGTCCCGAGGCTGCAGGTCAAGGGCGTTCAACACCCGAGAAGGGCACTGTCAAGGAACTCCTGCCATATCACCCGTGCTTCTGGTCGCACAGGGTCCCCACTGTCAAGAACCATAGGAAGGATGTCTACACAAGGTAGGGAGGTGGTAGGGAGAAGCGCTTTTCAGATTTTTTTTGTGTTTTGTTTAAAAATGTGGAGAAAGAAGTAACTGGAATTTCGAGCAAGCATCATCAAACTGGTCACGTATAAATAAACACACTTGCTCACTATTTGAAATGCCGTTTAAGATTATGGCTTTTTCCATTTTAATGTTTTTCTGTTTGTTTGGGGGAATTCTATGTGGGGGCCAGGTTGGTAGCGAGTTCTGGAGAATGACGGCAGGTTTCCCTATATGTTGTTCGAGGCAGGACGTCAAGGAGACAGACTAGATGACTGCAGAGCGAAAGCGGACATTATTGCAGTGGGCAGCGGGGAGTGTGTTCTGATATTTAGAGGCTTGCTGCAGCAATCTCAGTTCTGGGACTAGAGCTGAGACATTATGCTTGGATAATGTACCAGCTCCAGTCCCAGTGTGACCAACCAGGAAGCAGCATTGTTTCTTGCCATTGTATAATATGCGAAACCTTTATGTCTTTTTGAAAAAATATGGAAAGATAGTAGTGTCTGTTTTATCAAGGAGCACCATATCTTTTCATGTTGCTGAGGTTGTTTTCAGCCACCTAACAGGCTAACAAGATTTGAAAAAACATCAAAGAGATAATAACTGCTGATTAGGAAATCAAACTGGACAGTATAGCTGACAGTGCCTCACAGGGGTTATCATTTTATTTAGCTAAGACTGAGTCAATCATGAAAAAGAAAAAGCTGAGCATGAGCCTTAATTCAGTTGCAAAGGGAAGGATTTTCAGACACACTGAGAAGACAGCAGATGCCGCTTAAAATTATTAGCGACTAGTTGATCATGAATGTGGTCGGTCAGAACTGGAGCATTTGGAAGAGAACATAACTCTGATTTTTCTTTTTTATTAAAATGTTCATATGGCAGTAGGGGAAAAAATGTATCTTGATTGGTTTCTTAAAGAAAAATTGATTGTCTCAGAAAATCGTCCCCCTTAACTTCCCTTTGGTATAGTTTGGTCACACTTAGAGGATCCATTTGCTGATATGGCATATGACATCAGTGGTGGGAAAATTGATAGAAACACTGCTAAAGTAAAGGTTTGTGGAATATCTTGAATCCAGTGGGTGGGGGCAGTGAAAAACATATCTGATAGATTTCTTTGACTGGGTGACCAATGAATTAGATCAGGTAGGAGCAGTGGTCATGGCCTACCTGGATTTGAGTAAGGCATTTGACACTGTTCCACATGGGAGATTAATAAGCAAGTTGGGTAGCTGAGGGGTGGGTAACAAGGTGGTAAACTTAGTAAGAAATCGGTTAGGGAATAGGTAACAGAGTGTAGTGGTGAACAGAGTTTGTGCCTAGAAAGGGAGAGTGACCAGTGGGGCATATCAGGGTTTAGTGCTGGGATCAGTCCTTTTTAATGTCTTTATAAGTGGCACTGCAGAGGAACTGAAAGGGAATATCTGCCTCTTTGTGGATGACACCATGATCTGCAACAGGGTGGACACTCCAGGGTGTGTGGAAAGGATGAACAGAGATCTGAGAAAGCTAGAGTAGTGGCCAAGGGTATGGCAGCTGGGTCTGAATGCAAAAAAGTGCAAAATAATGCACTTGGGGCACAGAAACCCAGGGATGGAGTACAAAATGGGTAGCGTCTTATTGACTACTACTAAACAGGAAAGAGACCTGGGGTAATCATATCGGATAACGTAAAGGAGGCCAGCCAATGTAACGGGGCAGTCGGGAGGGCAAGTGGGGTGCTGGGGTGCATAGGAAGAGGTATCACCAGCAAAAAGAGTGAGATGGAGTTGCTCCTGTATATCTCGCTAGTAAGATCCCACCTTGAGTACTGTGTCCAATTCTGGAGACCATGGGCTGGATTTTCAAAGTGTGGCACAGGGCTTGTGCCAAGCCCAGCGCAACAACACTTAGTGCCCAATTCTCAAAGCTCCGGGGGTGGAGCAAGGGGCCTGCATCCAAATAATTGCCTCAAAGTGCTCCTTGCACAAAACTGTGCCCTAGGAACAATTCACAAAGGCAGGCTGCACCTATCATATGTAGCCTGCACCTAACTCATCTTGCCCTACCCTTGCACCACACACAATGTGCTGCGGCATTGACAGGGGCTTCCTGACAGATGCAGGCTATAATTCCTGAAGCATAATACAAAGCTCCCCGGTGACATTTCTAAGTACCCTTAGACTAGCACTGGCTGGTCTAAGAGTACTTAGAAATTTCACCACGGGGGAAGTTGTCCTGGTAGCGACAACATGCCAAGGTTCCCCCTCCCCAATGTCCCTGATCATTGCTACAGTAAATAATGAGCCCCATTTCCCTGGTAGTCTAATGTCCTCCCCATCACAAACCCCGATTACTGTTAAGTGAAATAGTAGCCCCTTTTCCCTGGTAGTCTAGTGGCCCCCACCCTGAATCTTGATCATTTGTTAAATAAAATAGTGGCCACTTTTCCCTGGTAGTCTAGTGGCCCCCTTCCCTGATCCTGATGACACCGACGTTACTGTATCATTTAACACCTGGTGATTTAGTGGGTCCCCAACCCGGCAGTGCCCTATCACCCGGTCCCCCAAAACCTGTCAGGGAGTCGGCGACTGGCACAGCCCAACTCTCACCACTGAGTCCAGCCACCGACTGAGTGCTGAATGAGCACATCCTGTATATAATATGCACTCAGTGAGCTGTCACTGAGCATATACTATATACAGTACATGTTCATTCAGAGCTCAGACAGTGGCTGGCCACAATGGTGAGAGGTGGGCTTTGCTACTTGCTGGCTCCCTCATGGGTTATGGGGAAGCAGGGTGGTAGGGCATTGCCGGGTGGGGTGTAGGGGATCCACTAGACCACGAGCTGTTAAATGATACATTAATGTCAAGGCCACTGGAATTGGGGAGGGGGACCACTAGACTACCAGGGAAAAGGGCACTTTATTATATATTTTAACAATGATCTGGGTTCAGGGAGGGGGGCCACTAGACTACCAGGGAAAAGGGTCACTTTATTATATATTTTAGCAATTATTGGGGTTCGGGGGCACTAGACTACCAGGGAAAAGGGGCTATTATGTTATTTAACACTGATTGGGGGATCAGGGGGCTTCTAGACCACCAGGTTTATTTTATATATTTTACCAGTGATGATACGGGGTCATAATGTTGCAGACGCCACCATGCACACCACAACTGTGCAGCAGCAAATAGTGTGCAAACATGCTCGATGATTTTCGATTTGTTTTGTGGGGGGGCTTTGCCCCCCTCAACCCCCGGACTTATTATAATCAACTCTGAAGGGGTGTGGACTTAGGGGCAAGAAAAAAAAACAGCAAAAGATTCCCAAGTCGGGAATGAAACCCCATTCCCCAACCCCATTCACTGCTGGGTTGGGTGCTGTAGCCACTCCAGCATGAGAGCAGCTTGACCAAGCACCTGACCGGCAGTGTTCCTAAACACTTCCTCCTTCATGGTGAGCATCAAGGGGTAACGATACTTTCGTATCGCTGTAATTCCCTTGACTCTCGAAAGCCATATGTGTCAATCACAGTGTGGTCATGCTGTGTGCGTTTTTCTCTGTGCGGATATCACCAGGTACAACCAGGGATGGGGGGAGCGCCAGACCATGCTTATGCATATTGCTGCACATTGCCACAGGCTTGCGGCAACCTGTCCAGCTGTGCCTTCTGTTTGTGGCACTGCTAGGGCTGCCACAAGCCACAGGACTTTGCCACCAAGACACCGTCCCGATAAAGAATTGGGTGCAGGGTCTGTGGTGCACGGGAGATTGACACAAGCCGCCTTGCACACAGCTTGTGCCAAGTTTTGCGAATCAGGATCTTAGGTTCTGGCAGTGCACCAAATCCTGTTACCATAACTGTGGCCAATTTTACAATCTCAGGTGCAGTTATGACAGTTTTCACAATTTACGGCAGCTTGCACCAGATATCTGGTGCAAGTTCTGTAAAAAAGGCCCCCAGGATTGCCGCAAGTTAGACCAGAAAAAGCTGGTCTAACTTGTGGCAATTGCCACATGGAATAGAAAACCCCATTACATCCCCGCAAGCCCCATGCACTGTATCGTCAGCACACCTGGGGAGCGGAGTGCTCTAAGCTGTTTGGAAATCCTGCCCCACATCTCAGGAAGGACATAGAGTGAAGGTAGTCCAGCCGGAGGAGGGTAACTAAAATGGTACAGGGATGGCATCAAAAGCCCTAAGAGGACAGGCTTAAAGACTTCAATATGTACGGTACATCCTGGAAGGCTGGAGGGAGAGGGGGGGATATGATAGAGAATTTTAAATACCTCACAGGAGTAAATAAGGTACAGGGGAAAGTATTTTTCAGAAAAAGAGGTGCTCAAGAAAAGGGGACATGCTATGAAGCCAGAAGGGGTAGATTCAGGAGAGATGTGAAGAAGTACTTCTTCACAGAAAAAGTGATGGATTCCTGGAACAGGCTCCCAACAGAAGTCGTGGGGGCATAAACAGTGGCGGGGTTCAAGAATGCCTGGGACAGGCACAAGGGAATCGTAGTGGTAAGTGGGGGGAGCTGTAAGAAATGGGCATACTGGGTGGGCCATGCTCTGTTGTATGCCATGCCACTGCCTGCTAGAAAGAGATACAGGATAGGACTTAGACTAAAAGACTGGATATTGAGAGGGGAAGAATGCTCTTAATTCTAGGATGGCCTGTTTGGAATTACATTTGAGTTTCTTGTATCACAGCTGTATGATATAGTACTGTGATACAAAAGAAAATCACTCAAATGTAATTCCAAACAGACCAGCCAAACTAGAGCATTTATTCTCTCTTCATCTCCAGTCTTTTATTTTAGTCTAAGCCCCCCATCTCTTTCTAGGAGGCAATGGCATACAGCATTCCTGTTTAGAACCACTACACACGTCGGGGCAAAACAGTAAATTAACTGCCATTATGAGTGCCATTTTGGGGGGGGCGCTTTAAAAAAGATTCTGGGGGCACCATTTGCAAATTTTCCTAGGGGCATCACATACCCTAAGGCCAGCCCTGGGCTTGACAACACCAAGGAAAACCCTACCACTGATTCACCAAGACTTCGGAGACCAGAAACCCTAATGTTTTTTCTTTTTGCTGCTTGAGGTGGTGGGGATGGGGAGTTAGGGTTGGAAACCCAAACCCAACATTCCCCTACCTTTGTGGCATTAAATTACCATTACTGGTGCATTAACAACATTTTTTTGCAAAGAATATATTATTATATGTATGTGTATATGTATATGTGCATTCATTGCAAAACACTTTTTTACTGCACCAGTTAGGGCTAAACAACAAAAGTAGGAAATGTGGCATTAGGGTTTCCAACCTAAATCCCCACACACACACACACATATACACACAGCAAAAGGAACAATATTACAGTTTCACTGTTGCCAGTCTTTCCAAGTCAGGGTGGTGTTCCTGGCGTTCTCAACCCACTGTGATATAGTGTTCAGATTTACACCTTGCATGAAGAAAACACATCACATGTCACCATATTTGTGCATAGAATGGCATAAGCATTAGGGCTAAGGGTGCCAAGGAACACCCCACCCCTGATTTGGAAAGACTGACACCAGTGAAAATGGTAATGTTGCCTTTTGTTGCTTGGGGGTGGGGATGGGGAGTTAAGGTTAGAAACCCCAGTGCCACACTTTCCTACTTTTGTCACTTTAACCCTAACTGGTGCAGTAATGATTTTTTTTGTAATGAGCTTCCTTACTTTTTGAGATAGTAGAATTGCATTGCCATTCATACAGGTCCCTTTGGGACCTGTGTGAACAGATGGATGTGATTATAGGGCCCTGTGCTTCTATGCATCCATTCATGCACACGTGTATGTGGCTGTGGAAGCCATTCCTGTAGAAAAACAGAGTATATGGTTTGTTATCATTTGTTTGTGGAGATGGACTTAAGGTTGTTGAAGCTGCAGTGTTATGGTATGGGAATTTTTAATGCAGACTATTCCATGTTCAAGCTTCTTGTCCGCCCAAAGCAATGTCCGCAGTTGCTGGCAGTAAAAAAAAAAAGTGACTTTTTACTTTGTGCGTATGTACAGTACTGAACTGTATGTTGCCTTATGTAACTTTTCACTCCTCTAGTTGATAGCAAATGCATGATTCTCTCATACCAGCACCATTTCTCCAGGTTGACTTCAGCACCACGTTTGTTTTCCTGTTTCAACGCTCCTCTGGTTCCCCTCACCCTTTCCCCAGTCCATTCCCCTACTCGTTTACAAAGCTACATAAGCAAAGAGCTATACTGTATTTGCTGGCAACACTTTATTTAAGTACTTAAATGAAATAAAAAAAAGATTTTCAGTCTGCGTTCAGGGTTAACATCACACACTTTTAGTGGGTACTCACGCTTGACAGCTTTAGGTTTCAGTTAGGACAGTAAAGACATTCTATATTGTTGTGTGTGTGTGTGTGTAGGCAAAAAATATCATACAGCACCAAACAAAAGGCAAATGAATATGGGGAAGTGGGCTGATTTTTATTGTATGAATGTGTCAGCAGGTGACATTTTGGCACTGCTGTGATTCATTCTGCTCTTTTATCATATTTTAGTGTCCGCATTAGCCAGTGACTTTAACATTGCTGCAGTGTTTTTTGGTTTTGGCTGATAGAATTTGTCTGCGCAAAATGATTGACCATGTTAACCGCATCCGCATAATGTGGCGCAGACTGTACTTGCTATGATGTCAGTCTTATAGTACTCACGGAGACCTTTCTGTTGAAATATGGATTGTCCCTTAACTGCAAAGACTGGTATAGTTAGAGGTTGTTTAATTTGCAATACCCTATGGTAATTCTAATTTTTTTTTATTTTTATGTTGTTTATATGGCTCCTGAACTAGTTCAGAGAGTATTATGTGTTAGTGTGGTAGTGCTCATTAAGGCCATTATTTTGATATATAGATTGTCCCTTAAGTGCAAATATCTACAGAGTTATGGCTTGTTAAAGTTGAAATGTGAAAATAAAACTAAGTCCATATTCTTTTTCATATGAAGAATCCTTTTTCGTGAGATTGTATCAGTCATACGAAAAAGTATTCCTTCATATGAAAAAAGAATATGAAAAAAACTAAGTCCAAATTATTTTTCTGTATAAAGGGGTTCTTTTTCATGAGGTTTTTTTCATTCATACAAAAAAGAATCTGGAAAAAAAACTAACTCCAAATTATTTTTTTGTATGAAGGTATTCTTTTTCATATGGGCCAATTCCTTTTTCATATGGCCATACAAAAAAAGAAATTTGAGTCACAAAAAAAGTTTTAAAATGTAAAAAAAAAAAAAACATGTTTCTGGGTCATTTTTCCAAAACATAACTTCAGAATTCACCTAGCAGGGTCCCAACTAGCAAGATACATCTCTCAGTGTCTCTGAAGGATATGATTTTTATAGGTTTTCAAAAAATGTTTTTTGAAAAAAACAGAAATAAGATGGCAGCCATATAAAAAAAAGTTGTTTTTTTTTGCATGGAGCAATTTCTTTTTTCATGCCAAACAGCTATCCAAAGAACCGTACTGAGCATGCTCAGAACTGTTATTTAAAATCCTTATAACTCTGGAATGGATTCATATTTTTTACCCAACCCAGTGAAAGGCACCACCGTGGCCCAAACCTTTTCCACACTGAAAATTTCAGACCAAAATTTAAAACCATCTGGGCACTAGAGGATAACAAAAAAAGCAAAAAAAAAAAACAATTATTTTCACTATCAGCATCCTGGAATCCACACATCCAACCAGAATGAAATTTGGGAAGTCAAGAGACCATGCACCTGAGACTGTGCATGCAAACTGATGTGCAAATCTGCTGAACTGGGGTGAAGCTATTAATGTGTAAAGTTTGGGGTTTAACACAGAAATGCCTGCTGAACCCTAACTATAATGGTGCTACCGTGCCACTATAATTTATGTGTATATATGTATATATATTTATATACTGTAAAACGTAAAATTTTTACTGTAAAATGTTCACTATTTTTGCTGAAAAATTGCTTTACTCAGGGGCTATTACATTTATTTCCATTATGGTGAATGTGGCAATAAAGACTTAGCACTAAACTAAATTTATGCAGTTATGCTTGCATTTGTGTTTGTGCTAAAATTACTTTGCTAGAAAATTGCTAGTTTTACTGTGTGTGTGTGTGTATGTGTATATATATATATATATCTATAGCAAAAAACTACGTTAATGCAGAAATTAGGGTTGTAAAACGCAAAGCGCACAAAGACAGAAAATGAAAAAATATTAGGGATTTGGGTCTCCGGAGTATTGGCGAATCAGTGGTGTGGTCTTACTTGGGGTTGTCAACCCTAATGCCCAACCCCCTGCCCGAAGTCTCTTGTCCAAAGCACAAGATACTGCTCCAATCTAGTGCCTCACAGTGATACAGCATGGGCAACAAAATCTCTCAGAGCTTTCTTAACGCATTTGACCTTGTCTAATCCAGGATAGGGATGGGCATTAGGGTTGACAACCCCTAAGTAAGACATCACCACTGATTCACCAATAGCTTTGCAACTAATTTCCCTTTTTTTGTCATAGTGGAACTGTATCCTTATTTGGACCTGCACAAAATGAGTTGAAGTACAATACTGGAGACAGTCCTGATGCAGTGCATGGGCCCAGCAGACCCCAACACACACATATCAATACCTTAAGGGTGAGGTTCACTGACCCACCACAGGGAGTGGTGTCTGTGCTAAAACACTGCTCCATCCCTACCCATGCTGTAACTGATGTTGCATGTTGCAGCACCTTCCCCATCAGCCTTGTCTCAGTAAACCAGCCCACTGAGTTCACACCTGAATTCAGTTCACTGGCACGGTAAGGTCTGCAAACAATGTTACTTAATAAATTGTTTGTTTTTTTAATATTTTGACCCCAAACTTTCAACATAGTCTTCTTATGACCCCACCTCATAAACCCCATAGGTGCAAATGTTCACATCTGTGCTGAAACTAAATTCTGCACAACAGGTGCAAAAACACATTTTGGACAGGATGTGAAAAATGACAGCTGCACAGTTTATGAGGTGGTGTGAAAAAATGGGTATGTTGAAAATCTGGAGTCAAAATATTGTAAATTACCAAAGTTACATGCGTGCGTTGAACATTTTTGATGCATGCTCATAACTCGGCCATTTTTTGATATTTTTTCACCAGATTTTCGGCATGCCCTTTTTGGAACCCCACCTCATGAACACTGGCATTATCATGTTGTTACCTGGTCCAAAAAGGTGATTCCACACAGTGATCATGCCATTCTGTGCCACAGGTGTGAAAACAATTTTGGACAGGATGTGAGGAATGACAGCTGTACTGTGCATCAGGTGGTGTAAAAAATGGGTATGTTAAAAAACTGGAGTCAAAATATTGTAAATTACCAAAGTCACATGCCTGTGAAGAAAAGGTTTCAATGCACACTTATAATTTGGCCATTTTTAGGAATTTTTTTCACTAGATGTTCAGCATGGGCTTTTTGGGACCCCACCTCATGAACACTGGCACTGTCATTTCATTAATCAGTCTGGAAAGGTGATTCCACACAGCGACTGTGAAATCACCTTCCTGGCCTGATTAACGAAACGACAGGGACAAAAAGTCCATGCTGAAAATGTCATGAAAAATACAAAAAAAACGGCAAAAGTATCAACATTATTTCAAAACACCATTGAAATATATTATACGGCACTTACCTTGATTCTTCAGTTTGCAGTTCGGCTTTGAAGAGTGCAGATGTGTCCCGATCCACAGAAGATGGCATGGGCCAACCTCCAGAGGTTAACATGGGGTACGAGGGGTGTGTGGGGAGGTGGGTGCTCATAGGGAGGGTCGGGTTGGGGGTGGGGAGACATCAGTGATGATGAGGGGCCATTTTTTTTTCAGGTTTAAAAAACTAAAAAGATGTTGCAGGATGTTTTTTTTTTTTCTTTTCAGAGCATGCATAAAAGGAAATGTAAGCATTTCAGTACACTGTAGGTGGGCTCCCAAGTGTGCCACACTATTTGGGGGGATGTAAATGCAGACACAGGGATTGGGACCCCAATGTCGGCAATGGGAAAAAATGATCAATGAGCTGCACAAGTGCAAAGGGGGGAAGTATCCAACACTGGAGGTGGGCATCCCAATGTCAGATAACAATAAAAAACTATAAATAAAGAAATAAATACACTGCCACTGGGGTTTGGAGCCCCCCAGTGTGCAGTTAGCAGTTTAATTAAGCCACAGTTAGACTGGCAGGGCTACAATTACAGTAGCCCCATCCCTGACCAACCACACAAACCAGGACAGCAGCAGCCTGCACTATACAGCACAGTTGTCTTTAATAAATGACAGCTGTGTTATATAGTGCAAGTACTATATGATACAGCTGCCATTTATTAAAGACAGCTTTGTTGTATAATACTTGCACTATATGTAGGGTTACCACCTGTCCCTATTTTCGCAGGACAGTCCTGATTTGGGCAGCTGTGTCCTGCAGAAAAACATGAAAAATACTAAATGTCCTGACATTATAGTGAAAACAATATTTTCTGATTTTCCTCTAAATGTTGCAAAAAATTATAATACCTTAACTAAAATGCCTTAAAATAATGAAAAACACAAGAAGCAACGAAAAAACTACAACACATAGTCTTAATTCTGATTATTTAGAGAAAACATGTCAGTTGCATTGGTCGAGATGACATATTGTCCTGCAAAAAATCCAGTTTCAGTAAGAAATGTCCCACTTTGGGCTTCTTGAAAGGTGGTAACCCTAACTATATGACACAGCTGTCATTTATTAAAGATGGCTGTGTTGTACATGTCTCGTCCCTGGAGGTACGTATAGGGTGGGGGGGTAGGTTGGTGGGTGCTCAATGGGATAGTCGAGTTGGGGTTAGGGAGATGGCAGCCATGATGAGGGACCTTTTTTTTTCAGGTACAAAAAAAAGACCTCACAGGACATTTTTTTCTTTTAAGGGAAATGATAAAGTCAGACCACTGTTTCAGGATACTGGGGATGGGCTCCCCAGTGTGTTCCATACTGTGGGAGGGGAGTGTAAATGCCGACATGGGGATTGGCCCCCCCAATGTCGGCAGTGTCAATAAATCAAAGGCTGGACTGGGGAGAAGCCTCCGGCACTGGGTGTGGACATCCCGGTGTTGGATAGAAATAATAAATAAATAATACACTGCCACTGGGGACTGGGGTCCCCAGTGTGCAGATAACAGTGAATCTGAGGCACAGTCAGGCTGGCAGGGCTACAATGACAGTAACCCCGTCCCTGACTTACCAGTCATGACAGCAGCATACTGCATTATATGACACAGCTAGCTTTAATAAATGACAGCTGTGTCATATAGTGCAAGTACTATATGACACAGCTGTCCTTTATTAAAGACAGTTGTGTCATATAGTAGTTGCACTATACGACACAGCTGTCATTTATTAAAGACAGCTGTGTCATACAGTGCAGGCTGCTGCTTTTGCAAAAATTCAGTTATGAATAGAACTCTCATTTTTTGAACTGTGCATGCTTAGAAACTGAACATGTTTAATAAATATTTTATTTATTTTTATTTATTTATTTAGTTTTTGTTGACTGGGTAAGTGCACTAGACAAATCCTGCCTATTTTCAGGCACGTCCCGGGGGAGGGGGATACAGATGAATGCCAACTGACCTTGAACCAGATTAAGCTGTTGGTGGTAATTTTAGTGAATGAGGGAAATTTGGCCAGGACAATGGGGAAATTCCCGTACTCTTTTCGATAAGTGCCATGGGATCTTTAACATCCACCTGAACTACCAGCAATCCAGGCAGATGGGACCTCGGTTTAACGTCTCATCCAAAAGACGTTGAATCTACTTAACTACAGGACCTAAAAACAACACAAGCACACATCTTGGACCAACCTCTATCAAACCTGAAAGTTTCAGGTTTCAAAGGCTCCTACTTTTAACTTATCAGGTGGCAAAAAAAGTCTTAAAATTTTCAAAAAACGAGACTTTTGATTTTTTTTGCACCTCTGTAACTTTGCCTCCCCTGAACTGATCTACATGAAATTTACAGGATCAAGAGATCCTGGCATGGAGGCTGTGCTTTCCAAATTTCACTTAAATCGATTGAACAGGGCAAATCTATTAAGGTGCAAAAAATTGAGTTGAACATAGAAGCGCTTACAGAACCCCTAATATACAGGTGTGAATGCACCTGTATTATATATATATATATATATATATATATATACTGTATATCAAAAGTCATTAATGCACTAGCTGAGGTTAAATAAAAAAATAGGAAATCATTAGGGTTCCCAACCCTAACACCTAACCCCCACCTTGCGGGCAGCCACAGGAAAAACAATTATGGTTTGATCTCTCTTGTGTTTTTGCAAATCAGTTGTGGGATATGCCTTGGGGTTGTCAACCCTAATGCTCAGCACATTCTCATATACTGTACACATCTCAGCTTATTTACTGATGGAATAGGGTAAGCATTAGGGCTGACAACCCCAAGGCACACCTCATTCCTGATTTGCAAAGATACAGGAGTGGTCAAACTGTAAAGTGTTCCTGTTGCTACCTACATGGTGGCAGTGGGTAGTGGGTTGGGAACCCTCAAACGGCATTTCATTACTTTTTTAGTTTTTTTACCCTAACTAGTTCAGTAACAAGGTTTTTTTGCAATTATTCTTCTTGCTTTTTGAGATAGTATAATCGTATCTTCATTTGCCTATGGAAGCACAGGGCCCAGAGGGCACCTCAGTTCCAGCCATCCATATATGCCTCATTTTATGGTGTGTTAAAGTTCCAATGGTATCCTATGGGAATTCCCAATTTTTATGCCTTTTTATATTGCCCCTAAATGTTTGGGAAGATATATGTTATTCTTGTATTACTCATTAAGATCTTTGTTTTGATTTATAGATTGTGCCTTAAGTCCAAATATCGAGAGAGTTACAGCTTGTTAAAGTTACAACGACATCCTATGGGAATTTGCTTTTTTTAATTTTTTCTATTGTCCCCACATGTTTAGGAAGGAATATGTGTTATTCTTGTAGTACTCATTAAGACCTTTGTTTTGATATGTACAGTGTCCATTAAGTCCAAATATTGAGGGAGTTATAGCTTGTTGAAGTTCCAGTGTATTATCCTATGAGAATTTTCAATTTTTAATTTTTTTACTTGCCCCTAAATGTCTAGGGGAAAATGTGAGATATTCTTGAATTACTTATGAAGACTTTTGTTTTGATATATAGATTGTACCTTAAGTTCAAACATGGGAGTTATGGCTTGTTAAAGTTCCAATGTTATCCTATGAGTATTGTCATTTTTTAATTTTTATGTTTTTTTTATGTGGGCCCCAAATTTTGGTGGTGGGGGGGTTATGTGTTTTTCCTGTAGTACTCATTAGGACCTTTGTTTTGATATATAGATGGTCCCTTAAATCCAAACATTGAGGGAGTTATGGCTTGTTGAAGTTCAAATGTGGGAAACAATGAAGTTCAAAATCTTTCTTTGTGTGAAGGAATCTTTTTTGTATCAAATAAAAACCCACATGAAAAAGGATGCCTTCATACAAAAAACCAAAATTGGAAAAACAACTAAGTCCACACTCTTTTTTGTATGAGGGCATCCTATTTCGTATGAATAAAAAATATATGAAAAAGGATTCCTTCATTTGAAAAAAGATGAGGCCATCCTTTTTCATATGAACAAAAAAAGCTCTTGAAAAAGGATTTTTTTCCACATAAAGAAGAATCAGAAAAAACTAACTCCAAATTATTTTTTTGTATGAGGGATCCTTTTTCATATTAATGAAAAAAGCATACAAAAAAGGATCCCATCATATAAAAAAAAAATTGGGACTTAGTGGTTTTTCCACTTCTTTTTTTATATGAATGGGTCCTTTATTGTGAGCCTTATTCATTCATACAAAAAAGAATGCCCTCATACTAAAAAATAATTTGGACTTAGTTTTTTTCCAGATTCTTTTTTCATATGACACTATCCTTTTTTGTATGGCCAAATTAATTTTTCATATCACCATATGAAACATTGGAAGTGAATCATGAAAAAATATTTTAAATGTAAAAAAATACATTTGGGGATGCAGTCAGCAGAGGGGAGCCTCCTTTGCCATGGCCCCAGGCTTACAAACAGAATATGGAAAAAAGGCATTTGGGGGTCATTTTACCAACAGAATCAACCTAATGGGGTCCCACTGACCAAGATACGTGTGTTGGTGTCTGTCCAGGATGTCATTTTTCTGGGTTTTGAAAACTTTTTTGAGAAAAAAATAGAAGCAAGATGGCTGCTATGTTTTCCTCATGAAAAAGGATGATCCCCATATGACAAAGGATCCTTTTTTTGTTCCAAGCAGCAATCCAAAAGACTGTACTGAGCATGCTTAGAACCAAAATTTTAAAATGTACTAACTTTGGAATGGATTAATATTTTTTCACCAAACCAGAGAAAGGCACATCTGTGGGCCAAGTCATTTCTACCCTGAATATTTCAGAGCAAAATTCCAAACTATCTGGGTAACAGGCGATGACAAAAAAACAGCAAAAATAACTAATTTTTTTAACTTTTTTTAAACTTTTTTCACTATCCACATCTTGGAATCTGCACATCTGACTGAAACAATGTTTTGCATGTCAACAGACCTTTTGCCTGAGACTGCGCATGCAAAATTTCATGCAAATTCATTGAACTGTTGTGAAGATATTAAAGTGCAAAGTTTGGGGTTTAACATAGAAACCCTTGCTCAACCCTAACTACAGTATACTAGATACAGGGGCACCAGTCAGGATTCAACACAGTAATGCTGCACTACATCACAAAATGATGCTGCAGTATGCTGCAAAGAATACTATAATTCAAAGGCAATTAAGTCCTTTTTTACTGCAGTATTTTGTGACATGTCATTTATTGCAAGTTATTGAATTGCATCATGGCTAGCTCTGCTACCATATACTGTATATATTATAGGGGCACGGGTGCACCCCTATATTAGGGTTCAAAGGCCACCTCTATGTTAAATACAAACTTTTGAACTTTAATACCTTCACAGTCATTTAACTGATTCACATAATATTTTGCTTCAGCCATCAAAGATAAATGACCTCTAGATCTGACAAGTTTTGTTCCGATTGTATGTGCGGGTGCAGAGATACGGAGTGTCACAAAATGTGAAAATTACCATGTTTTGTCAAATACTTTGTCATGGTGTTTCTCAGAATTTGGTCTGATATGTTTATGGTATATAGCACTTGGGTCACAGATGTGCCTTTTGAAGGTTTGATGAAAAAATATTGATCCATTCAAAAGTTATTAAATTTCAAAGTTTCCCATTATTTCCTATAGGGAAATTTAGATGTGAGGCTTGAAACAGGATTCTTGATCGCAGCTGTGGAATCCTATTCTGCAAATGCAGAATTCTCATTCATGCTGCCACCATTTTGTTTTCAGTTAGCAAGGCAAACAAGCTTAAATTTCTCAAATTATACTTAGAGTTGGTAAACACCAACAGTTGAGTTTACCTTATCGGCACCCAAGGAATCAGATTCTGGGGTCAGTTTTTAAAACAAACATGACCAGGAATATGTTTATTTTATCCGTGGAATTCTTTAAATGCAAATCATGGAAATCTTTTTCTGTGAAAAAGGATCTTTTGCCGAAAATTACGAAAAAAGGATTCTGTTTTACCATGAAACAGCCACAAAACGGGATTCTTTTTCTGCAATTTGCAAAAAAATGATTTTTTTTATATAGCTGTTTCTTTGTCACTTCATAGCAAAGCAACAATTTGGAATTCTGGACTGAAATTTTCAGAGTACAAAGAGCTTGCCACACAGATGTGCCTTTTTCTGGTTTGGTGAAAATATATTACTTCGCTGTGGAGTTCTGCAGCTTCAAAATTAGTTTAATTTCCCATAGGATTACATTGTATTGGGAGGTGTACAGAGTTGTTTCTTTGTCACTGCTCTGTGAAGAAAAGGTTTTCAATTTTGAGCTACAGTTTTCAGGGTACTGAGAGCTTGCCTCACAGATGTGCCTTTTGTTGGTTTGGTGAAAATATATCACTTTGCTTTGGAGTTCTGTGGCTTTACATTTTGCTTAATTTCCCATTGGATAACATTGTAATGTGAAGTGAAAGCAAGTGTTTCTTTGTCACTTCATGAATGGGAGTGCATGGCCTGGAGGGCCCTGTGCTCCCACACAGAAATACGGATACTATTAAGAACTGATGTATAGATGGGAGTGCAGGGCCCAGAGGGCCCTGCACTCCCTCACACAAATACGGATACTATTAAGGACTACTGCATGGATTGCAGTTCAGGTCCAGGAGGGCCCTGTGCTCCCAAAGTGAAATATAAATACTACTAGGGACTGATGCATGGATAGGAGCTCAGGGCCCCCACACACAAATTTGCAGAGGAGTATGGCATGATGGTAGTGCAGGGCCCTCCACAGGGAAATAGGGATACAATTACAATCTCTCAAAAAATGATGCATGGACAAGCAAACAAGCCTTCCATTGTACTTTCTCAAAAAGTAAGGAAATTCTCTGCAAAAAACTTTGTTAATGCACCATTAGGTTCCTCTATGATTATACTTTCTCAAAAAGTAGGGAAATTCTATGCAATAAACTTTAGTAATTCACCATTAGTGTTCCAGCATCAAAAGTAGGGAAATGACAGCTTAGAGTTCCCAACCCTAAGACCCCAACCCCATCCTCAGTTTCTGACCCTAACACCCCACCCCTAACCTGCATGCAGGAACAGGCGTGAGAGGTGTGACTTGGGGTTGCAAACTCTAATGCCCACTCCATTGTCTTATTCTGTACCAATCTTAGCTTACTTACTCTTGCAATTAGGTGAGACACGTGTTCCAACCCAAGTCACACCCCCTCACACCTGTTCCTGCATGCAGGGTTGAGGTGAAGCATTAGGGTTGAAAACCAAGGGTGGGGTGGGGTCTTAGGGTTGGGAATCCTAAAATGTAATTTCCCTACTTTTGATGCTGGAACCTTAATGGTACATTAACAATTTTTTTTTTTTTTGCATAGAATGTATATTATAGTGTCACGGTAGCACCACTATAGTTAGGGTTGTACTGGCAGTTCAATGTTAAACCCAAATATTTGCACCTTAATAACTTTGCCATTGTTTCATAAATTAGTACAACGTTTGGCATGTTTGGTCAGGCTGTCAGAATCTCAAGATATTGAAAGTTCTGTTACAGAATCTCATATGGTTTACAAGATATAGAGGATCAAAAAAGGGGAAAAAAGCCATTTTTTTTCCTGTACTTAGCGTTGGGGATTTTTGCTCTCACCTATAGCCTAGATGAAGTTTCTTCATAAAATTTTCAGGGACGATGGGGCCTATGCCAAGGGTGTGCATTTGGATGGTTTGTTGAAAAAACAGCATACGGTTTTTGAATTATAGCCATGTTTGTGATAACATCAAAGTTCGAACAAAAAAAAACAGTGCAATTGGTAAAAAAACATTGGCAAGTGTTAACAGGTCATGATTTATTGTTTCTGCCTGTCTAAAAGCAGCTGTCCGTATGGTGCCATGCTACCTGACAACTTGAGGATCCATAGTAGTCTGTGAACATGTTTTGTGAGGGCGTCTTTGCTACTGTTTAAAGTTTTAAGTAGACAGTGCATTTTGTACATTGTATTCTGGATTTAATATGATTTAAAATGTTTCATCTATTGACTTTTGCAGCCACAGCTGGAACTTGTGCTGTGGGCCGCAGCAAGAGCAGTGAGCTACCCTTTCCCTGGTGTCTGGTGGCACCCCCCCCCCCCGTCCTGACTGACAGGCTTTCCCAGCTCCTTCCTGAGCAGCATCCCCTCTAAGATGGGCTTTACAAGACAACACACATAAAAACTCAGGGTGATCAATGCAGTAATTGATTTGGAAAGTCGACTGTTTCAGTTCCAGCTGCAGTTGCTCGATCTATCCTGCAGGACACCAGGCAACTAGACCTAAATCTGAGGTTTGCCACATCACCAGCCCAGCAATCCTATAACCTACTTGTCTAAAACTGCCACAAGTTAAGCCAGTTGGATATCTGTATTAGCTTGTATTCCTCTTCTTTTGCTACTGATGCTAATGGAAGAGTCAATGCAGCGATGCATTATGTAATCTATTTAAACAATCCTCTAGTTAGGCAGATGAAGTCTAAGCAGCTCTATACAGTGTATTATGATTATTTCTGGGAGGTAGGTTGGCATTAACTCTGAATGCTGGAGACACAAACCTCCCTACAAAAGGGAAAGTGGAGCAGAAGCAGTGCCCAGTAACAGTAGCCAGCAGCCAGCAGGTAGCTCTGTGTCTGACCAGGAGAGCAGACTTAAAAGGATTTGGGCAAATCTCAATTTAATCAAGGAGGCTCCATTACCAGCAACAAGTAGGACCTGCCGAAACAGCCACAGTTCTTCCTTGGACTCCTCTATCCAACCTCGATTAACACAACACTAGTGAAGCAGCACTTAAAAACAGCCTGCAGCAATCTGATAGTGATTTTCACCAATGGACCTAGCATGTTGTCATCTCCTCCCCCCCAACACACAATTAATACTCCCCTTCTGAAAGTATTACCCCAATATTCTGAGTCTTCTCTTAGGGTCTCTGCACTGATGGAACAAATGTGAGGATGCCCCATTATATATATATATAAAACATGTGCAATACCGATTTACGAAATTAACACCACCATATGTCCAATGGTCAGTGAAGAATGAGACCATTTTTTTGGCAGCTGCTAGATACCCTAGGGGCAATAAACCGCAAATATCTATATTCAGTACTTTACACTATGATACATCTTAACAGCATGAACGTCCTAGTGTGTGAAAAATACTGCTCACAACTCTGCAATTGCCATTTCAGAGACAATGTTGTCATCCAATATGCATTTGCAGAACACAGATCCATATGCAATGGTCCCACTTCTCTCTGGCTGCAGGGAACTGAGAGCACCCTCCAGCATCTTTTTCGTGAACAGCTAAGCAGTGCAGTCCATGGATGTTGTGCCAACTCCCTAATGAATCCCTGCCCCAGACAGATTACATCATTGTCAAGGTGACACAAGCACACCCAGCAACAACCACAATCAAAAAATGGAAAAAACATAACATTTAAAACAGAATGTGGCAAATATAAGTCAATGCCTGCAACAAACAAGTCTGTTTCCCTTTCATTTCCATTTAAATCGAATTGCTTCAGTAACAAAAATCAGACTCTTAGGCAGTTGCTCTAGCACCAATATGTGAAATAAAGATTAGGTTTTTATGAAATTATAGCCATTGTTTTCTCAAAAGAGTATGTGTAGTTTTTTTTTTTTTGAACCCCATGAAAATTACCCCTCATCCCCACTGTTTCAGACAGAGCGTTGGTCACCAATAATATTACAGTTACAGCACTTGGGGCACAGTAAGGAAAAACATTAGGGAAAGGAGACGCAGATGGGGTAAAAACTACTGAGAGCAAATATATAAGTCACTCTAAGAAGGAAAATAGTTGGGGTCAAATGGATGAACACAGAAAGGAATGTGATGTTACTATCCTGCTGCCTGTTGTTCCACAGATGTCCTGCAGTGATCACCAGGACAGCAGAGAAAGGCTGCTGCACTATACTGATGGTAAATAAGTCAAGAGTCGGTCCTTCCATCAGTCCCTACCCCTGGATTACTAGCAATAAGATACTAAAGTACAGTGTATGTATACCCATGCATGCCTACATACTGTATATACATACGTTTTTCCCTCGGGAGTCAAGCAAAAGCAGACCCCTCCCAGTACTGTACTCCATAACTCCAATAATAAATGATGCACTCAGAAACCACCAGTCATCGCCAAACTGGAACACTGCCCCCCCCCCCATACTGTATTTTTCCCACTGCCTCTTGGTTTTGGGAACACTGTTGTCCATTGCTGTTGTCCAAGGACATTTGAAAAGGGATGATTGCGGACCCATCATCACTGAAAGGGTTTTCACCATGAGGTTCTGAAGGCAAGAGCCGAAGTTCTGAAGGCAAGAGACGGACCAAAATAATACAGATAGACAGATGGCGGTGGCTGCAATTTACCGATGTACTGAATCACCAAAGCTGTCAAAATATCCGGTTTATGGATTCCACATTTGTCACAGAGAAATCAGAAGGAACAAGATGGATGGATGGATAGATAGATAGACAAACAGACAGATGGATAGAAGGACAGACAAGCAGGTAGATGAAAGGAGGGGAGTTAGTTCTCAGTTGTACCCTGTCCTCTGGAGCCCTTATGAAACAATGTGACATCTCATAATGAGGCTATAAAAGGGAAACTGGTTCACTAAATCTATAAAAGTTGTTGGCAAAAAAAAGTTGACACTATTTGATGTAAATTTGTATTAACTTTCAAATAGTACAACAGTGCAACAGTAGCATTATACAGAGGGGTTAAGTTCATCACAGTCAGGAGACACTGAGAGCATTGTACAAGTAAGTATACAGAGAGATTAACATTTACAGTAAGATGAAGTATGCAGCATTAGCAAGGGATAATAACAAGCTGATGAGCTACCCTAGAGGGGGTAACTGAAAACTATATATATCTAACGAATGGAGCTTAAATATGTATACTAAGGAGTTGGGGAAAAGTTGACACTATTAATGCAAAGAGCTCTTGTTGCAGATTTACATTCACATATCCAATACAGAATAAGCAGCACTCCAACCATTTGGGGGAGGGGCACTCCTAATATATTGAGATATTATGGCATTTCAGATTGTTTAATGGGGTTTAATTGCCTGATCTGGAGAGAACCCATAGAAACGCAGAATTTGATGGCAGATAAGGACCGTTTGGCCCACCTAGTCTGCCCATTTCCCTACCTAACGGATAAGCTGCAGATCCTAGTTAACCAACAGCCTATTTCCTCCTACCCCCACTAGAATTGCTTTATGTCTGTCCCATACATTCTTGAATTCTCCCACTGTTTTTGACTCCATGACCTCTTCAGAAAGGCTGTTCCATGCATCTACAGCCCTCTCCATGAAGAAATTCTTCCTCACATTATCTCTGAGCAGTCCCCCCTCTATCTTCAAACTGTGCCCCCTTGTTCTTGCACATCTCTTTTTCTGAAAGATGCTACCCTCTTGAACTTTTTTGATTCCCTTGAGGTACTTGAAAGTTTCTATCATGTTCCCCCTCTCTCTCCTTTCCTCGAGGCTATACATGTTAAGCTCCTTTAGTCTTTCGTCATCTGTCTTCTGGTGCAGACCCTGCACCATTTTGGTTGCCCTCCTCTGGACAACCTCCACCCTGTCTATGTCTTTGCGAAGATGGGGTCTCCAGAACTGCATGCAGTACTCCGGATGTGGTCTCACCGACTGTCTGTACAGAGGGATAACAACGTCCTGTTTTCTACTGGTGATGCCTCTCTCTATGCATCCCAGTATCCCCCAGCCCTTCTTACTGCCTTCTCACATTGCTTGCCCACCTTAAGGTCATCTGATATAACTACCCCCAAGTCCCTTTCCATTTTTGTTCTTGTCAGTATCTCACCCCACATTTTGCACTCTTCCCCTGGGTTTTTGTTTCCCAGGTGCATTACTTTGCACTTCTTTGCATTGAATCTAAGTTGCCATACATTTAACCATTCCTTCAACCTTGCCAAGTCCCTTCTCATCCTTTCCACCCCACCTTGTGTATCAACCCTGTTGCAGATCTTTGTGTCGTCTGCAAAGAGACATACTTTTCCTTCCAGTCCCTCTGCAATGTCACTTATACAGACATTAAAAGGATCAGACCAGTACTGAACTCTGGTGCCCCACTAGTAACCCTCCTTTCTTCAGAGTGGACTCCATTTACTATTACCCTCTGTGTCCTGTTGTCCAGTCAATGTTTTACCCAGGCTACCACCCTGGGACCCACTCCCAGGCTGGCTAATTTCTTTATTAATCTTTTGTGTGGGACTGTGTCAAATGCCTTGCTAAAGTCTACGTAGGCCATGTCCACAGCCCCTCCCTAGTCTACTATTTTGGTCACCCAGTCAAAGAAATTGATTAGATTCGTCTGACATGACCTTCTTGCTGTAAATCCATGCTGTCTTGGGTCCTGTGCCCCACTAGCCTTTAGGTACTCAACAGTTCTTTCCTTCAGAAGTGATTCCATCTTGGACTTGCAACAAGCCCTAAGAATAATAATTGACCCAGATTTGATAGTGTCCCCCTCATGCTATTTTTTTCTAGAGATACCGAAGGAGCTTAGAGATCCTCTTACAATTAAGTTTCTGAAAATAACATTCTTAGCTGCCCAGAAGGTCACAACTAAAAACTGGTTGTCCCAAAATCCTATCACTTTAAATAAATGGCAGGAGATTATGATAAATATATACAGGATGGAGGCATTAACAGCCTCCTTAAATAAAAGACTACCTCAGTTTGAAATCTTGTGGAGACGCTGGGTCTTATACATGGCAGGGGAGAGGCCTGACTTCATCCCTTAACAATTTGATTTCTCATTAGAATAAAGCAGACCCCCCATAGAAAATCCTGGTTTCTATATGTAATACGCTGGAGTCAGGGTACTATGGTCCCAGGTCACTACAGGTCCCTTATCCAAATGACAAAGGGAATGAACAAGAAATAATGCTGGTTTCCCTTTTTTTTTTCTGCATAACTGAAGACAAGGTGGTCTTTGCATGTAATTAGTCTGATGAAATGTATAGGTACTTAACACAACCACCGGTATTGTTGAGCAAGTAACTGAGTAAATGAAATTTCTCTCATAACCGACTATGTTATAAGGATGTATGTAAACTGTATGTATTTTGTTCGTCTGGAACTAAAGCTATAAATAAAGAAAGTTCTAAAAAAAAAAGAAGTGATTCCATCATTTTCCCTACCATTGAGGTCAAACTGACAGGTCTGTAGTTTCCTGCCTCTGTCCAGTATATCCTTTTGTGAGTTTCTCCCATATGACTGTATATCACTGCTATATTGTAACCCTGGGGTTTGCATCTGTCAAATGGGTCTTCTCCCCCCCCCCACACACACACATGCTGTACAAACACCTCCCTAACTAAAATAAATAAATAAAAAATAAACATTACTTATTAACCCCTATTTATTTATATATGTATTTATTTATAATGTCATCAGGTGGTTCATGACCCTTTCTAAGTTTGTTCATACCTGAGGTGAGTTGGAACTAAAGGAGGTAGTGGGATATAGTTTTATAAATGCTGAGAGATGCAAGATCAGGGCAGGAGAAAAACTGGAAGGAAAAAGATTTAAACTGGTGGAGGGTGGCTGCAGCAACAGGGGGGAGTGGGGCACTGGCCCCGTAAAATAAGTCATTCTCCTACAGCAGGTGTTCCCTTTGGTAAGCCAAGATTGAGCCCTTATTCCACCCCCACCCCACCACACACCCACTCTTTCGCAAACTGCACTTCTGACAACACTTCTGACACCGGACTGCTTCCTACCTAATCCCCACAGCAATGGCGTGTGTGTGTGTGTGTGTGTGGGTGTGATTTCACACCTTCCGCTTGTGTGTGTATGTTACAACCAGGGGCATGAAAACCCTGACTTTGACACGTACCCAAATTTCTCTCCATTGTCACCATGTTGATCTGAGATGCATTCCCTGGCAAACTGGCAGTGTAAACAAATGCAACCTCACAGCTGTCAAGCTATCAACAGATCATGCTCCCTCTCTATAATTCGTACTATATTTTTACCACTGTAAATAACAACAGTCAACATCTCCAGCCTATACTGTTACACACAACCACATCTCCACATGTACCTACAATACTAAAGCTCTACATAGACTGCTTTTGGTATTTGTTGTTGTATTAGTCTGTGCATTCTGTGTTTACTTTTTTAACATTTCAGGCTTGTTTCTGTTGTTTATGGCACACGACCAATAGAGTTAGCAATACAATCCGCATTCCTGTTCTGAACTCTGTAGTACTCACATGTGTAAAAGGACCCTCAGCCAAGGTTCAATAGCGCTTCATTATGGGATCCATCACAAATACAAATTGTGTTGAATGCCCTGCACCAAACACACAGTGTTGTCCCTAAATTGTCACTAAGTTCAGAGAGCAGTTTTGACACAGAAATGCAGGGCAACAAGATTTTGGGAACACATACAGCCCACCCCCTCAACACTTCCAGGGACTGGAATGAACAGCCCAAGTCTACAAAATTAAATAAATAACCCCCTCCCCAAGCAAAAACCTTCCAGAAAACTGCCCCGGAGCTCTGCAAATTGACACCCTTAGGACGGAGTCCTGTTGAATCATCACAACACACCTGGGGTAATGTATGTTATTCTCACAGGACACAACCCTCCCTCCCCACCCCTCCACTTGCTCTCTCTTGCCCCACCACCAGACGCAGATGGGGGTAGTACTGGTGGGGGAGGTTGGCATAGCCAGACACCCCCTGAGGCCAGCAGCAACTGGATGGACAGAGCCAGTAACAACAGCACTAGGAGCCATAGCAGGAGGAAGCCAGCAGCAGGAGTACGAGGAGCTCCAATGCAGGGCTGCTGAGCACAGAACATCACCATCTTTCCATTCAGAACACTGAAGTTGAATAACAAGTGCTTAATCTTACTATAAATCTTGGTTCATCGACCAGTTTGGCTACAGTGAAAAGAGAGATGAAATATAATTGTATTCTTCTGTTCTGCATGAAAGATTATGCAACATTTGAAAGTACAAGTTCTCCCTCACTCTAGTGAACCTCTCTGTAAGGAATTTCTGTTATAGTGAACACCTGTAATGGCTCCTATTGTTACCTAATTAGCTATATTAACACCTCACTATAGTGAACAACAGCTATAGTGAACACATTTCCTGGCTCCAGAGGTGTTCCTTATAAAGAGGGACCATTGTATTTGTCTTGCTTTCGATACGATGGTTCCTGTATCAGAAATGAGCAGCTTTGCAACTGAATAAAAAAAAAATTAACTTCAAACTGGCACATACTGTATCAGGCGTACTGATGCAGCTGTTGTGTACATTCTAGGGCATGGGGGATCTGAGATTTTCAAGCTGCATATAAGCTCCAAATGGGAGAAGGCATTAGCCATGCCCTAGCCTTCCTTTAGAAGGGTTTGAATGGGACTGGGGCAGCCATAAACACAGTGTTACATGACCCAGTGTAAGGGTTTCAGTGTCACACCCTTTCCCCTTAAAAATGGCATGCAACAGGAGTTGGTAAGCTGCTTCTCATCTTAGAAGTGTGTCTGATCCTGTCTGTCATGTAGCACCCCTGTGTTCTACAGTGTGGAACCTGAATTAGGTAACAGTATGGTGGCTGACAAGTCTGAAACTTTGACAGCGAATGTGTTGCTGCTGTCGCTGTGCTGCTTTCGTCCCACCGACTGGTCTGTATCACCTTTCCTTCTGCTTCTCCCCCAATCCCCAGTGAAGAGCAGTCTGTCTGAGATAGTAGCTGCTGTGAGGAAGAGAGAGAGTGTCCCTTGCTGCTGCCAGCCTCCCCAACAATGCAGCAGCTGAACAGCAATAGTAATATAGCCCTGGGTTGAATTCTTCAAGGCAGCACTCCATTCCAACTTTAACAAGCACAATTTAACACAGTGGCCACTTATAACAAGCATTTGTCAATACCGAATGTTTGCTTGCTGGCATTGGCAGTGGTAGTGTAGAAGTTACAGAGCTGTGTAATAGGAATGGCAGTGAAGTATTGAACTGAAGCCAACCCCACCACCACCCTGCAGAGAGTGACAGGCATTGGGGTGTGCCTTTGGGTTGTCAGGCATAACGGCCACGCCATTTCACCACACCCCACCCTGCAAACACTGATGCGTCACGGTGTGCCTTGAGGTCTTTGGCCCTTATGCGCACCCATTCCATCAGGAAACACGAGATGGGTGTGGTATAGGAGAATGGGGTGAACTTTGGGGCGAAGAGTCCAAGGCATACCTCAATGCCACTCACTGGCTGCAGGGGTGGAATGGTATGAGCATTATAGGCAAGAATCCCAAGTCACACTGCCCGATGTCATTCTCTACAGGGTTGGGCGTTATGGTTGGAAACCCTAATACCTCAGGCATTCATTGGTATTTTCCTCCAAATTTTCAACATGGTTTTTGTGACCCCACCTCATGAACAGTGGCAATATCAGTTTGTTAGCCGAAAGCTGCTTATGCACAGCGACTACGGCATTTAGCTCCACAGGTGCAAAAACATTCTGAACAGGATGTTAAAATGACAGCTGTACTGTTCATGGGGAGGTGTAAAAAATGGCAATGTTGCAAATCTGCAGTAAAATATAAAAAACTGGTGAAGTCACGAGCGTGCATAGAAACTGTGCAACGCACATCCGTAATGTAATTAGTTTGGGGATTTTTTACAGCAGATTGTCAACACAGGCATTTTGGGACCTCCGATCATGAAACAGTGTCACTGTGATTTTCTTTATCTGTCCCGAACAATGATTTCCCACAGCGACCACGCATCTCTGCACTGAAAGTGTGAAAACACATTTCGGCCATGTTGTGAAAAATGACAGCTGTACTGTTCATAGGAAGTGTGGAAAAATGCCACTGGTGAAAATCTGGACTGAAAATATTACAAAGTCATGAACTTACTAGGGTGCATGGAAACTGCGCAATGCTCACTCGTAACACAGTCATTTTATGAACTTTTGTCACCAAATTTTCAACATAGCCATTTTAAGACCTCTGCTCATGAACAGTGTAACTGTGATTTTCCTAATATGTCCCAAACATTGCTTTCGCACACCGACTGCGCCATTGTGCGCTACATGGGTGGAAACACATTTTGGGCAAGATGTGAAAAATGACAGCTGTACTGCTCATAAGGAGGTGTGGTAACATGGCAATTTTGAAAATCTGGAGTGAAAATATTGAAAATTCACGAACTTACGAGCGTGTGTAGGAACTGCGCAACGCACGCTCGTAAAACAGTCATTTTTAGGAATTTTTTCACCAAATTTTAAACATAGCCATTTTAAGACCTCTGCTCATGAACAGTGTCACTGTGATTTTCTTAATTTGGCCCATACATTGATTACACACACCGACTGTACCATTGTGCGCTACATGGGCAGAAACATGTTTTGGGTGAGATGTGAAAAATGACAGCTGTACTACTCATAAGAAGGTGTGGTAAAATGGCAATATTGAAAATCTGGAGTGAAAATATTGAAAATTCGCGAACTTACGAGCGTGCGTAGGAACTGTGCAATGCATGCTCGTAAAACAGTCATTGTTTGGGATTTTTCCACCAAATTTTCAAAATAGGCTTCTTGAGAACCCACCTTATGAACACTGGCATTGTCGTTTCATTAATCAGTCCTGAAAGGTGATTTTGCGCAGTGACTGCGAAATCACCCTTCGGGCCCGAATAACGCCATGACAGTGACAGCATTCATGAGAAGGGGTCCCAAAAACCCCATGTTGAAAATTTGGTGTAAAAATTCCCAAAAATGCCTGAGATATGCAGCAAAGTTGAAAAAACCTTATCTATCCCATTATACAGCTTACCGGCATTTCCTCTCGTTGGTCGGCTTTGAAGAGTGCAGAGGTGTTCCTGGTCCACCAGATCGTCGCTGAGCTCGGAGTAAGTATGGAGTGAGGGGTGTGGGGAGGCAGGATGCAGTGGGTAGGTGCAGATTGTGGGAGGGGCAAGGAGAAGCTCCGAGGGACAGTTTTTTATTTGCAGGTTTTTTTTTGTTTTTTAAATGGCGATGCGGGGCGTTTGCCATGCTGAGGTGGGCTCCCAGCGTGCTCACAAGAATGACTGGTTAGGAGGGCCTGGAGCTGACGGGGGATTGGGCACCCCGTCGGCTATCTGATGAGTTGCCATGCTGGGGTGGGCACCCAGCGTGGCATGTGGAAGCTTTGGGGGCGCAGCACAGCTGGGGATTGGGCACCTCCGGCTATACAGTGTGTGCGGGGGCAGCACGCAGGTATGCATGCGTGTGTGTGTGTGTGTGTGTGTGTGAGTGTAGGGGGAGCGCGCATGAGCAGGCAATATCTTATCGCTGCTCACTGAAGCGTAGCTCCCCCTTTCAACTGTACTCCACTGCATTTTGGAGCTGTCATAGACAGCTCGAGCAGGCATTGGAGAACTGCGGCCGTGCCTGCAAACACACTGCCTGAATTGGAAGAGGGCTGCCACACCTCCGAAAACTCGGATGTTGGCACTATGTTTCTTGCACATGCGTCCAAGCAAACATAAAAACACAAGCCAAGGAAGTTAAACTGAAAGAGCTATTTTCTTCAGCCTTTGAAGTTCATCACACTAAGTTAGCACATGTATGTTAACTGCTGCAGTCCCAACTGCAATACCTTTTACATTACAGAAGGCTGGGTATACCCTCATATATTGCTACATTGCCTGTCATAGTGTAACATTATGACACATTGTACTGAAAAAATGCATTTCACATTTTAAGAGGGAAAACACATGAACACTTAATATTATAATTGGAGTTGTTTAAAATAATTTCAATATAATTATTTGTATTCATGAACACATCTTTAAAATATTATATATAATTATTTTAGTTGTACATATGAGCATAAGGAACTTGCTTAAAACCCTTTGAAAACTGTGACAATCTGGGGTTTTCATTGTTGTTTTTCATAATAACATAATTTCTATACAGAGTTTTCTTTGGTTCCTGTACCCAGGAGTCCCACCGGACCGAGTGGGCAGATAGCTATAAGACCGTCCGCCTCCCCTTATCCTCTCTGGGTGGTGCTTTGCAATGCCAGGTCAATTAGGAACAAGACTGCTATTTTTGCAGACATAATTTCCTCTGTCAACCTGACTTGCATTACGGAGACTTGATTGGGTGACGATGCTGGCCCAGTTTTAGTGGCTGCCGTCCCCACTGGGTACTCTGTGGTGCATTGCCCAAGGAAGGATCGCAGGGGGAAGGGTGTGGCCATCATTTTTAGAGCCAACCTGAGCTTCACAGTGCATTCAGTTGGTAACACCCTGTGTAAGCGTACATCAAGTGGTCAGTGTTCTTTTGCATTTGTTGCACCAACAGTATGGAATAATATTCCTGCACAAATCAGAAGTATAGGAAATCATAAGTTGTTTTCAAGGGCACTTAAAGTGAATCTAAGGGATTTATCTAAGTATGATTGTTTTTAGGAATCATTTTTACTATGATGTGGAATTTGTATTCCTAGTTATATAATTGTATGTAATGTAAAAGTTGTTTATGGTGTTATGTGTGTGTATATTTTTATTGACCACGGGTCGTACCTGCAAAAGGGACTGTATCCCAGAGTGCTTACCCGTATACAAATAAAAATCAAATCAAATCAAACACCAGGTCTTTTGAGCATGTCACTGTTCATGGAGTTCCAGGTGCAGGATGTAGGGTTCTCCTCATTTATCGCCCACCTGGGCCTGGAGTAGAATTCCTGCAGGCGGTACTGAACTTTGTCATTGACCAGGTGTTGTAGTCCTCCAGGTGTTTAATCCTGGGGACTTCAATGCCTGGGTCGATGATGAATCCTCGCGTTTTGGTTATGACCTCATCCAGCTAATGTCTTCACTGGGCCTGACACAAGCAGTTGCTTCTGTGACCCACCAGCATGGTCACACACTTGATCTAGTGTTCCAGCTGGGTCTTGGGGTTGATAACCTCAGGATTGATTCAGTTTCTTGGTCCAATCACTGCACTGTGGAGTTCACATCTGGGGACCCCCCGATAGTCCTGTCCCTGTGGAGATGGTTAGCTATCGCCCTTTAAGGGGGCTAGACCCAGACGGACTTTTGATGGTAGCTAACCTATCTAGGGTCGAGGTGGCTTGTGCGATTGGCTCCGGGGAAGCAGTGGCCACCTATAATAAGGTGGTGTCTGAAGCTCTGGATGTCATAGCATCAGTTCGTATATGACCTAGATCTTCTCACTTGAGATCCCCAATGTTTGATGGGGATCTCAAAGTGATGAAGATCAAGGGTCAGAAGTTGGAGCATTGCTGGAGGAAGTCCCAGCTAGATGCTGACAAACTGGTCCTGTGCACTCACTATCATGAGTACCAGGAGGCAATCTCCTGTAAGAAGGCAGAGTTCCTGTCCAGGGAGATTGTGGCAGGAAGGAACAGACCTGCTCAGCTTTTTCAGACTGTGGACAGGCTTCTTCATCTGACCTGTCTTCAGCTGAAAAAAACCTTTCCATCCACCTTGTGTGAGAAATTTGCTCTGTTCTTCTCTGACAGGGTGTTGGCTATCTGGTTGGGGTTTCCGTCGGGTAGGTTTCCACCTCACATTTCCCATTCTGCTGGGAGCAGAGGAACTCTGCCTGCCTGGGAAGAGTTTAGGCCAGTGGAGGTGTCTGAGGTGACTCGGGTGATCTTAGAGCTGAAGCACACATCTTGTGAACTGGACCCAGCCCCGACACATTTCTTGATGAGATGCACTGAGGCTGTTGGCCCAGTGTTTGCTGGGATGGCCAAGCATTCGATGGCAGAGGAGGTGTTCCCAGTTCCTCTGAAAGAAGCGCTGGTGAGACCTCTCCTAAAGAAACCTTCCCTCGACCCAGACATCCTAGTGAATTACCGCCCTATCTCCAACCTGCCTTTTTTGAGCAAGGTTGTTGAGAAACTGGTAGTACAGCAGCTTCAGGATCGGCTTGTGTCCTTCGACATCTATGAGCCATTTCAGTCAAGTTTTTGGGCTAGACACAGCACAGAAAGCACACTAGTCAGAGTGCATAATGACTTACTCAGGGCTAGAGACAGAGGAGACAGGTCAGTTCTTGTGCTCCTTAATCTCTCTTCAGCTTTTGACACCATTGACCACACTGTGCTTCTCGATCAGCTCTGTGAATTTTGTGGACTCACTGGGGTTGCCATCAGATAGTTTGAGTCATATCTCTCAGACAGGGTGCAGCGGGTAGTGATGGGGAATTTCTACTCCTTTCCAATGCCTCTGTCTTGTGGAGTTCCACAGGGCTTCATCTTGTCACCGATGCTGTTCGCAGTTGTATATGCTGCCCCTGGGTGAGATCATTTGACAGTGCATCGTGGAGTTTCACTGCTATGCAGATGACACCCAGCTGTATCTGTCATTTGCCCCAGAACATCCGGTGCAGTTGATGTGATTAACATCTGTCTGGCTAAAATCAGTGACTGGATGGCTTCCAGCTGGCTGCGATTCAACACGGACTAGACAGAGGTGCTGGTGGTCCAGCCGGGTCATGGGCATGATGGATCGCTACCTGGAGAGGACACTGGTATTTTTCTAGGGTCTGCTCTTTTGGTTGCTTCCCTGAGGGTGCAAAATCTAGGTGTGATCCTGGACAGTAGACTGACCTTTGAAGATTTGGTGTCATCTGTTGTGAAGAGTTGGTTTTACCACTTATGGAACATCTCCAGAATCAAGTCCCTCGTTCCACCTAAAGATCTGCTGACCCTAGTACATGCCTTTGTGACCTCCAGACTCAACAACTGTAATGCTCATTATTTTGGGGTCACAGAAGGAACCCTCCGCAGGCTGCAGCTGATGCAGAACGTGATGGCCCGGTTATTGGTGGGACTATCTCAGACATGCCATGTGACTCCGGTCCTGCATGCTCATCACTGGCTGCTGGTCAGGTGGAGGGTCCTTTTCAAGGTGGGCTTACTCACCTATAAGGCCTATATGGGCTGTGTCCTGGCTATCTGTCTGAGCTCCTGTCGCCCCACAACCTCTGCCCACTCCCTCCACTCCATTGCGGGGGGCCTCCTGGATGTTCCTAGGGTTCAACCCACCACCTCTGGTGATCGAGCTTTTAACGTCTTTGGGCCAGCCCTAAGGAACACACTTCTAGTTGCAGTCCAGGAGGCTCCCTCGATTGGTGCTTTTAAGCAGAGGCTTAAGTCTCACCTTTTCTGCCAGGCTTTTGAGGATTAAGCCATCTCTCCCCCCACCCTATCCTCAGCAATCATATATTTTATATTTTATATTCATGCTTTTAAGAATGTTGTTTTAAATATGCTACTACTGAACAAATGTTATCTTTGTATTCTGTATTCTGTTTTTTTTTTATTGAGTATGGTGCCCAGAGCCTCCGGGATTGGGTGCTGTGGAAATAAATGTGCCTTGCCTTGTCGATGTCTGCCAATTAATTCACAAAGCAAGGGTTATAAGGTAGTTTATGCTTCAATGAAAACAAAGTTACAGTAATTTTGTAAGTGTGTTTATGTGTGCACATATATCTGCCTGCTCAGATTTTCTTTACCACAAATTCCTGATCTCCAAAATTAAAGGTACACTAATGAATTAAAAAATGTCAATCTGTAGGTAGGTTGGTAAGTAGGGAGGTAGATAGACAGACCGACTGACAGACAGGTAGTCAGATAGATAGATAGATAGATAGATAGATAGATAGATAGATAGATAGATAGATAGATAGATAGAGAGATACATTGATAGATAGATAGATAGATAGATAGATAGATAGATAGATAGATAGATAGATAGATAGATAGATAGACAGACAGATTCTGTGATGTCATGTGAAATTAACTAAATACAGAAGACTTTGATAGTTTATAGCAACATAAGTCTGCTTTATTACTGAATAAGCATCTCAAGAACAGTATGTGGTTTTCTTCTGTTCAGATGTTTGTAAATTATACATTTTCTCTACATCATGAAAACAGATAGATAAATAAACAGACAGAATGACTGACTAACAGATAGATAGACATCCTTGAAAATAAGAGGCAGTTAAAGCAGCAGTGCAATGAAACTGGGCAAAACTTTGACCCTTCATTTTTTTCACTACAAAAGATGACAAGCATCTTTCAGTTTTATTTGGGGTAAATGCTATTCCACCAACAGACGAGTTTTTATAAATGTTTCAGTTTCGGTGTGTGTGTGTGGGGGGGGGGGGCTGCAGTATATCCCAGAGGTTAGAGTAGGGAGCTTTGAATGAGCTTGGTACATCCAGCAGACCTGGGTTTAATTCCCACAACCTCCACTTGCATGTTGTGTGACTCTGAGCAAGTCATTTAACGTCTCCTGTGTTCCCGGTCACCCCTGAAGAGAGGCATGTGTGCCTAGGGCTAGTGGGCATTATCCGGTTAATACAGAAACAAAATTATCTGCCTTGCACATTGCAAACCTGGTAAGGATTAGGATCGAAAAAATAGAAAGAAAAGAAAACTCACAATGTGCAGCATAGGAGGTACCTAAAAATAGATTTGATAGGTATGCTAATATTGTTTTATGAATTGTATCCATAGTGCAAGGAAAAAACAGTTTTCCTTGCACTGTGGCTATAAGGTAGAGGAACAGTGCAGTTAGGCAGTGGGAACAACCAAACTTAACAATCAGGTTCTAGGATGGCAACGCCCCCAAAAGAAAAAAAACAATATAAACCTGCAAATCATGCATGCTGTTGATGGTATATGTATGCAACTGATCAGCTGGCATGTTGTTATTTTTGTAACTATAACTTGAAGCAGCTGCAGGTCTACTATATTTATTTTTGTATTCTTTTTGGTAAGCAGGTAAAGCCCGCTAGGCACAAGTGCCTGTTTTCAGGGGAAACCTGTGAGCACTTGTGTGTGGAGTGACTTGTTTAGAGTCACACAGAGTATGCAAGTGGAGGTTGTGGGACTCAAACCTATGTTCACTGGTTGCACCAAGGTCATTTGCAGATCATCACAACCTCTAGGCTATATTGCTGGCACCAAAAAAAATAATTATATTTTTTATTTGTTGACATTTATTTGTAATTTTTGACCAGGAAAGGCACACTAAACTAGTGCAACTTGTTTCCAGGTGTGTCCTACTACAGATTATACATGCTGTCAACACAATTGCCGTGAGCACTGCTGAGTGTGAAAGGGGGTTCAGTGAGATGAATGATACATGCACACCCCTGAAAACTAGCCTCACAGTTAAACACCTATCCTCGCTGTTGTACCTGTCACTGGTTGGTCCACCAGTAAAACAGTGGGACCCCACACCATTTGTAAAGAAGTGGCTTCTTTCTAGATGCTCAGCAGATCATACTGCATGCAAGGCTAGAAAGGACAAGGATGTTCAGCATAGCTATGAACATATTTGGAAAGTTCTGTCAGATGTCAAGTGACACTTCACTGTGCACTGCACGTACATTGAACTCCGATTGCATTGGTAAAGTGGTTTATGTTTTGGTTGTAAGTGTTTATTTTCACAATTGTCATGTGTGCGGTGCAGTTAATCTGTGTTAAACTGTGGTAAACCTTTTTTTTTGTAATTTATTTTCTGTTTTGGTGCTTGCAGATGTTTAATTTTACTTTATGACTTTAAATAGCTTTTCAATGGTTAAAAACATTTAATTTTATTTCTTTTAGTAGTTTTTAATAAAATGTGATACACGATGTCACAATACATCCTTTTTAGGGTTACTAATATTGTTGCACTACACGTGACATGCAACACACACTTTGAGCCCTTTCCCAGGAACTAGAGTTCCACCTCCTCAGAAATCCCAATTTAACCCCTGGACACTGTCCCCCTCAACCCATCTGACTGGCCATGCTCTCAGCCTGCAGTTTATAAAGCTCATCAAATGGAAACAGAATTCAGGTGATGCAGGCATCCCTCACACCCTGGTTATTAGTGATAGCTTTTGACGTATGCTCAATTCTGCTTAACCCACTTGCTTAAGTTACGCTGACAGCTGATACCCTATACTTCTCTGTACCACTAAACCTTTTGTGTGGACTATATGGTATTCAAAATGTATTTAGTCCCCAGGAATTCATCTATTTAGTAGCAATGAATATTGATGATCTAAAAACCCAATATTTTCAATGTATGCAACCTGGACCCTTACCAATTCATACTGCTCTATCGCTCTGTCCATGCTTCAAATGTCAGAATGCATTACTCTCCTATTCCTCCTGGTATATTTCAGGAGATATGATATCGATTGTCCTTAATATTCAAATCTTACTATTTATGTGATACTAAAATACATAAACCATGGCGTTCCTCCTTCTCCATACCTTGTGATTAACTTATGAAGCTCCCAAAACATATTGATGTGTGTTCTGTGATCTGGTGGTCTCTTAACAGGCACACCACATTACAGACTTATCATGTTTCATTTTTAGCACTCTCATATCTGTACCACAATGTATCCTGTACATAGGCATTCTAATGTTTCTGCTCAGGTGCTATGCTCAATTATTCAAAAGAGTCTTAACCAAATTTCAAATTGTTTTTTTTTTTCTGTCCCTATTACTCCAAAGTACTCTTATGATGAATATCTGGCCATTGTTACATATACATGCTCCATTAGTATCATTATGCTTATAGTGTCTAAATGTTCTACTTCATGTGACCATATGTTAACGGTCAAAGCAAAAAACTCAATTACCAAATGCATTTTGGCTGCATGGGTGTAACTGAAGTTTTGTTATGTTTTATAGTAGCTAGGCAAGGTTTTTACTATAATTTTGCCCAAGATGTGTGATTTCCTTAGGGTAAACAATTTAAGGCTATTTGGAATTATTAACTATGTGCAGGATTTCCTATGTTATTGCTTTTTAAATATTCAAAAGTTTGATAAACATTATCTTCATGATTAGAAATACAATTGCTTTTTTTCTTTAAGAATATGTATGTTACAATCTAAATGACGGCTGTAGTAATATTATTTATACAATGCAGTTAAATGACACCAAACAGGTACAGAGAGGACCCATGAGGGAGACTGCCTTAATTTTCTTTCATTGTTTTTGTTGTATTTATTTATTTATTTATTTGGGGGGGGACAAATAGAAACTAAGAAATTTTTACTTCAGAATGAACAGGTAATTAAAAAAAACAATTATGTACTTACTTAAATTACCATCTCTTGTGAAATATTTACAGACCTAGTTCTAGTTCCATTCAGTGTTTAGTCTTATAGTCAGGGTGAAGCCACATAAAATCAATGAACTGTCCACATACAGAGCAAAAATATGCAACTTAGTTAACTTTCATGTGAGAATGCTTCAATTTCCATTTCTTTCTGTTCACATATTACATGCGTATGAGTCTAATTAAAATGCACTTTGTTCAGGCAACTCTTCACAAAGGCAAGTTGCTTGCAACTTACTTTCTTATTATTATTTTTGTCAGCAGACTCAGCACTAAAGTAAAATTGGCAAACAGCTCACTGCCTTAAGACCACCAGTAGTTTCAAGTGTAAAATCTTCCTCAAGAGGTACAAAAAGGGGTTTGGTGGCTCATAAGCTGTTACCCACTAGCTGTACAGTTTTGAAACACACAAATATGACGGCAGAAAAAAGCCCAAAGATCTATCAAGTCTGCCTGAGTGTGCAGCTCACAGTTTGCTTTACTGCAGTATATCAAAATAATAAAATGAAAATAAGATAAGAGCACTTTGCTCCTGTGGTGACTTGTTTGAATGGATTGTATTTAGATTCCGCTAACCAGCCAATGAAATCTGAACACATCATTCTAAAATGTATGCATTAGTGACATCATTTTGTTCTGTATGTGGATACATCATTGATTTTTACTGCCTCTGAACACTCAATTTATTTAAATTATTTAGAAGGTAAAGAAAGGGACAGAAGCAATTCTTGCATTTTTCAATGCACAAGGAAGCATTAATTCCACATTCAGTTGCACAAGATAAGACAGCATGCATACTGATTCAAACTTTCCTTATTAGCTGGAATTAAATAATACACTGAAACAGAAGATAAACATACATTACTTTTGTGAAATAAATGTACATTTTCTTTCTTCCTAATAGACTACTGAGCAGGTCAGTGCAGGTGATTCAGGGGTGTCATTTATAAACAAGCAAGTATCAATCTGTTATACAATGAAAATTTGACTCAGATATATAGGAATCATGACGTACACAGTAACAATACTATATTATATTATTATATATATAATATTATATTATTGTCACTTCAAAACTGTGAATAGAAAATGGTCTATGTAATACACACCACAAACAAATATTGTGCTACAGGTATGATGGATGTTTACTAGTTTAGATAATAGAATAGTTTAAACCAATGTAATATTAACTTTCAATTTAATGAATTCTTATATCCTAAGGTAATACACTAAACAAGCATTTGTCAATGCCGAATGTTTGCTTGCTGGCAGTGGCATTGGTAGTGTAGAAGTTACAGAGCTGCATAATAGGAATGACAGTGAAGTATTGAACTGAAGCCAACCCCACCACCACCCTGCAGAGAGTGACAGGCATTGGGGTGTGTCTGTGGGTCATCAGGTATAACCGCCACGCCATGTCACCACACCCTACCCTGCAGACACCGACAAGTGTCACGGTGTGCCTTGGGGTCTTTGGCCCTTATGCACACCCCATTCCATCAGGAAATATGGTGAGATGGATGCGGTATAGGAGAATGGGGTGAACTTTGAGGCCGAAGAGTCCAAGGCATACCTCGATGCCTCTCACTGGCTGCAGGGTGTGGAATGGTATGAGCATTACAGGCAAGAATCCCAAGTCACCCCCTGATGCCTGTCATTCTGTACAGTGTGTGCGTGGGGGGGGAGAGCATGCAGTATGCGTGAGTGTGTGTGTAGGGGGAGCGCACATGAGCAGGCGATATCTTATTGCTGCTCACTGAAGCATAGCTCCCCCTTTCAACTGTAGTCCACTGCATTTTCGATTGCTGTCATAGATAGCTCCAGCAGCCATTGGAGAACCGCGGCTGTGCCTGCAAACACACTGACTGAATTGGAAGAGGGCTGCCACACCTCTGAAAACTCAGATGATGGCACTATGTTTTTACACATGCATGCAAGCAAACGTAAAAACGGAACAGCTGGTAATTCCAAGACTGTATCTGGTGCTGTTTTGTTTTATTTTTTGTGACTGGAATCAGCCCACGGTTGTGTTTGCAGCAATCAGAATGTGAAGCGTGATGTTGCAGTATATGACAGTTGTTGGTGGGTGGTGCGCTTTCACCTGTGTGCGAGACTACTGTTTTAAAAAAAAACAGATGACTGCAGGCAATAGTTTTAGAATTATTTCTAGTGCTTTTGGACTATTTTCTGTTTTGGGGGCTGCTGAGAGCAAAAGTACCTGCCAATTTTGTTCGTACAGGTGTTAGCCAATAAGTAAGAGTGTGTGTGTGTGTGTGTGTGTTTAAACACTGACCATCACTTAAAACACAAACATCATCACTTACCATTACAACAGTATATGAATAGACAGACAGGGATAGATAGATAGATAGATAGATAGATAGATAGATAGATAGATAGATAGATAGATAGATAGATAGATAGATAGATGAAGGACTGACAGATGAACGGAGGGCAGCAGGCAAACAGGCAGATAGTCCTTGATTATGTCACCCTGCAATAGATAACATCAGCTGAATATGAACAACCTCATAAAACATTATATACCCATTGTCACGCTGTCATTGACAAAGATTATTAGAAAACTAAACATCCAGTGATCTCACCCTGCAGGGATGCTTTGTATCCCTGATTTAAATTGATTTGAACATCTTCCCAGCTGTATGTCCAGTTAAGATGATCAAGGACATTGTGTTTACCAGGATTATTTTATTATTGAATATGGTTCTGTGAATGGCTTACGCATGTTATAATTTTTATAAACAGTAATTGAATATATCATTCTCACCCGTTAAAGCTGTTAGTCAGAAATGGATGGACTCGTTTAATGCACTTAAAACCATTACAAAATGAGTCACTCTTCAACTAATAACATCTGTTTTCCTTCTGTTTTTGGTCACAGATAATATTTTAAAGATACAATAATTATACACAGAAAAAATATACTCGGTCAACTTGTTTACTGGTGAAAGATCATAGACGACTTAAAATATATTGTATTATTTTAACTATAAACATTCACTTATAGTAAAATAGTTTAACTTTAGAAAATGACGTTGTTTTTTTAATATGCATTTTTATTGCTGCCACCGAGTCTCAGAACTTTCTAATGACATCTGAGTCACCACTAATTAATTGTGCTCCCACACCACTGTGAAAAGTGATTCTGTTTCAACAGCAGGTGAAGTGACAGAATTCTCTTGGGTTGTACTGGAGGCTTAGCAGCAAGAGATTTGTACTGAAAAAAAAAAAAGCCACTGATGGCACCAGGGAAACTTCGGGAAAACATAGTTTTCAAACACATCTGCTTACACTTGAAAGTATTTGTTTGTTTTTCAATATGCAGGATAACTTTTAAAATATAAAATGCAGGCACAACTAACTTCTAGTTCATCAATTTTCTGTATTGTGTCCACTCAGTCTTTATTAGTGAGTGCACCCCCACACTTCATATCATCCTCCTGTTTGTGCTCCCCACCTCACCCCCACCCCCAACACACACCTCTGAAGTCACAGTGCTGTTTGTAACCTCACTATCTGTTGCTGCTGAAGATTAAGTTCTTATTTACTTATTTATTTCACTTTCCTAATGAGGTAAGTGCACTGGCATAAAATGATTAAGGTCTAATAAACAGAGGATTATGACTTCAGTGAGGGAACAGCAAAAGCTGAGAAGTCTGACAAAAATATCCTACTGTCCTGTAATTGTCCTAAGTGACGGAAAATTAGAGGTTTTGAAAACAGAAAATTACTGTAATATAATTGTGTCTGAATATTGTTTTTTTTTTTTAAAACATTGATACTGGAAAGAACACGCGTTAATATGTCTTCTGCATGTATTTAGCATTCCTTTTGTATCATGTACAGTGATGTTCAATAATATGAAGACAGCTGCACTGACTGCTCGCATTATTTATTTATTTATTCCAAGTTTAAGATTACAATTACCTTTGAGCCCATGGCTCTTTTACAAAGGTTCCACATCAAGACATAGTTATCACATGACAATATACAAAATTGTTACACAAATAAGGGTAAACGATATCAAATTAATTTCGAACAGACAGGGAGAGGGTAAAGTGGAAAGGAATAGGACAATGGCGGAGTGGTAGAAAGAAATGACAGGGGCAAGAGGGAGGTAAGAAAATGAGCAGAGAGGAGAGGTGGGGGGTAGGTAAGGATAAGGAGAGGGGTGGGAGGAGCTGCCAGGAAGGTGGCATTGTCAGGTGCTGTAGAATGTGTGGGGCGGAGGCCAAAGTAGGGCAAGTGCGTTATGTAAGGAGCTAAATATAGGAAAGTGCAGTAGCAGAGTGGAGTTGCATAGACATTATCCATGACAGTCGCAGATGCTGGAAGCGACCAGGGTGTTACAGAGCCTGGATTTGAAGGCCCCTAGCCCAGTGGTATTGATAGTATCATTGGCAAGACCATTAAACTAAGTGGGTGCCCTGTAGGTGAATGAACACTGGCCAATGGCTGTGCGGCAGCGAGGGATATGGAAAAGTTGTGGCTTTGATCCCCTGGTAATTCTGGAGCTGGTTTTCATTTGAAGGAGTGAACAGACCCCAGGAGGGGCAGTTCCCAGCTGTATTTTCTTAGCAACCATGCAGGTTTGGTACTGAATTGTATGATCAAGTTGAAGCCAGTTAGCTTGTGAGTAGAGGTCACAGGTCACATTATGGCATCAAAATCATATGCCTGTGACACCACAAGCATTTTCTCCGCAACAGACTATGAAACAAGCGAGAACTGTGATGTCTGGTGCAGAAAGCAGCCATGGTAGATGACATTGAGGGTATAGTGACACCGTTTTCATCTTGTGTATTTTAACAAAGTGGGGAACTATAATATAAACCGAAAATATATGAAGCTGAAATGTGGCTAAATTTTTGCCCACCTTTTCAGTAACGTTATGTCTATATCAAGCTGCTTCACATGGATGCTGCTGTTCGGAAAACTTGGAGAAATGATAACAAGAACGCCTTGGTGTATTCAGTTTGATGTTTGTGTAATAAAAGAGAATGCTGTTACAAATATGCATAGTGAAAATCAAACTGTGTTGTTGCAAACTATCTGCAGCATAATATGCATTTTAATCACTTGTATAATGTACTTCAGCTATAGGTGTAAGAATTCTCCTGCTTCTTTCTCTTTATTAAATGTCATACTATTTGCAGACCCTTTCTTCTGAACAACAGGCAGAGCTACAAACAATTTATCAAACAGCAAAATTACAAGTCATTCATTCTCAATAAAATGACAGTAGTGACTTCACAGCAATTATTTCATTTGGAAATACAATGACAGTAGTGACATCATCGTCTTACCTTGTATTCTGATTGGTAGTGGATTTAGAAAAAACTACAAAAACATATTTTTAACATGAAGCATAATAGCGATAAGGGGATACAGCATGGAGTCTCTATCCTCGACAATGATCTGACTGACTCCGGGAAACAAAGTACTTCACCTTCTGTATTATACTTTATTCACACCACAACGGGAATAATGCCTCCCATAATGATTCCACTATCCCTATCATATTATACCTTAAAATAATATTGAACTGCAGCATAGTGCTTAGTGTCTGCATGATTCTCAGTTCTTATGGGAAACGGGATAACAACCTGATCTTCGCACTAAAAAGCACAAAGTGAACCCCTGAAAAAAAGGTCTGCCACTAAATGTTTACATCTCAATAACTATCCCCCACTGTTTAATGTAATGTTTATATGCAGCCTAAACAAGAGAACTAGTATTGCGTCATTTTACTTGCATTGTCCTAGTTTCTCGTTCTGTATTTGTCTTGGTGTTAAAGGGGACAGGAATCAGTGTTTCTAATTTTATTGTGCTGTTCTACGTATGAAATATTGAAATAAACATTTTCTCTGAAACAGAGTGTATTTTATTCATATTTGTGTTCTTTTATGCATAAATTTGAATGTTAGTACTGTTACGATAACCAGGGTTCTTTTTATGCACGAGATTGACTGAATGGATATGTAAGTAGCTGCGTTTCCGTTCCTGCATTCTATGCTGCAGGCTACACTTGAAGTGCGGTGAAAAGCTGTAGTACTGACCTACAAATTGTACACTTTAGTTAGAAAACAAAAGTTTATAACATGGTTCCACCTAAGTGTGGTTGTTGCCACATTGTCAAGGTTTCAGTAACTGTGTGTGTGTGTGTGGGGGGGGAGCTGTCATGTATTGGATATCGGGAGATGATTTACAATGTGTGTGTATCTGTGAGATGAAATGTTAGAAAAAAGGAAAAGTTCATGCCCTCCGAACTTATCTCATGATTTTTCACTAGATTACATCCATCGGGCTGGTAAAAATAAACCCCCTTATTTTTCACAAGTCCGGTGCTTTATTACATTATTTGCATTTATAAAAAAAAAATTCAAAAAGGCTCATTCCCCAGTATTGATCTCATGATTTGTTCCTCTCTACCTTAATTTTGGATGCTAACAAATAAAAAAGCTTGTTCTCATAATTCCTTTTTTTTTTAACTCTGCGTTTTACACATGCTTTCTGCATGGTTATGTTGTCTGATATTAAAAAAAATAAAACGAAGGGAAAATTATCCATTCAGTAAGTATGTTTCATACTACATTTGTGTGTGATGTAAACTAATGCAATGAGGAAGGGCAATTTACATTATTTCATGATTTCTGATCTGCGTCCTGAAAGCTGCCACACAAGGTTCTGTACATCTGATTTTGGTTCTTCTAACTTTCATACAAACATAAAACTAGATGTGTGGTTATTAGTTTGGTCTCATTTCATTCAGCTGCTATATTGTCAGAAATGACGAGCCGATTTCAAAGTAAGTAAATGGTAACCTAAAACATCAAATTAAACGTATTTAGCATTAGGAAACTGTGATCAGAGCACAAGTACTGTAAGATAGAACCATGTTTTAAAAGTATAAAGACCGTATGGCTGCTTCGATCAATGACCGAAGGCTATTCAAATCACAGCACACATCTCATGAAGAGCTTCAAACACAGGGAAACTCCTGGCTCACGGTAGTTGCAAACACAGAGAAGCTCATGGTGCAAAGCACCCTTTTGAGCAGTGGTAATAAATAATATTTACGTTATTTACAATTGTTTACACTTTTCTCTGGAGGGCTCTTTGACAGGCTGTGGATGGGCAGAATGACAATTGCTTTACGTTATACAGCTCAGTCTGTAAAAGGTATGCACATGAATTTGAACTACTACTGATGCATTCTTTTGTCTGGGGCCATGAGTCTGTTTGGGTAGGACCATGAGTGGGTGACCAATCTAGTATCAAATTCCTGCTGTGATTACGTAGACCATGATAATCTCTGTCCAAACTCTGCCAGCACATACTGCATGACTTACTGTATCATGCAATAACTAGTAGTCAGAAGTGCTGCTGTTTTTCCACCCCTCTTTGCCAAGCCAGTATTATTAGACATGCAAATCAATCGATATTTTTTAAGCAAAAACGTCATCTAAAGTATGAAAAATGTAATGGTACCACTATTGGAGGTCTGACCATACGATATAACTTGCTTTACCGCTGTCTGGGTGCCTACGGTAAACAGAGCATAGTGTTTCCCAATACTCCAGTGCCTACAGTAAAATAACATTGAATGAAGCAATGTCACTAAAATATTAACAACATTGTACCAGAACACACATTTACATTATGTTCCTTTCATGAAACATGAATCATTTTCTAAATATGCATGACCAATTTATGATATGTTTGGTGCATATTTGAAGCATGCCATCATTCATCCACTGGGAATAAAACCCATAAAACGCAATTACAAATGCCACATACAGCAATCGCTATCTTATCCTGTGGTGGTGTGACAGTACAGTTGTTAACCGAGACTCCTAAAGGAAAAAAAGCATAATAACAATGTAAATACCTCTTCATCTGTTGAAATATTTGTAATAACGTATATTTTTTTCTTTAGGACATGATTAAAACGTGTTTTCCCCCTTGTGGGGGCATGGACTCTGAATGTCATCATACTCAGCAATTTCTGAGGGTATTTCCTGTTTGAGGTGCTTTTATTTTCAGACGTATTACATTTGTGTCCCTTACTTTCAAATGAATTTGGTAGCCAGGCACTACATTGCAGATCCCATTTCTGATCAAGGCACCTGTAAGACCCCCATAACAAGCATGGATGAGGAAAATCTGATCTAAATGGACTTGTCAATAGTGGCTATTACATGCCTGAGTAGGTTAACAAGTTATCTAATCATATTGTTATTTTCGGCAGAAGCTATTTACCCCAGTGCTTGTTACTGGTTTGCCTTTCTCACTCACATAAACTGTGACTTAAAAATCCATGCTTCACTGTCCTGCCTTATCGTTTTACTCTCTGATGATGACCTGACCAGTGTCTTGAGTTCAATGTACTATCATTCCTGCTCGTCATTACTCACAGCACCTCATACCCCACAAAAAAAGGCTAACACTTCTGCTCTCTTCCCCTCTATCTGCATCTCTCTTGCCATAAAATTGTCATGATGAATTCAGGTGCACTCTGTTCCTCAGCCCCCACCACACTGTGGTCACTCCCAGCAGCCACAATTACTAAACAGTGTGTGGGGGGGGGGGGCTAATTCTGCACAGGCAGGTGACAAGATGCATTTTATTTGAGTTCCAGCTCCTGCGGGATTGAAATGGAATAATTTATTAATTATGCAACAGCCTATGTCCAAAACCACTGGCAGTAATCCATTTTTATGATAGAAGAATATTTGATATTGCCAATGTTGACCCCACCTTTCCCCCCCGGGAAGATGCAATAGGCAATAAAGTAAATGGCACCATCTGCACAGCATGACAGACCAGGTCCAACCTCCCTCTTGGCAGGTCAGATGGGAGCCTTACATTGCATGGTGAAAGATTAGGTTCTAACAGCCACAATTCCCAAATTGGGCACCTTAGCTGGGCAACTGGCTAAAATCACATCTCCCAGTTTCAGCCACGGCAAAGGACTCTCAGAGGTGGAACAGAGAGTGTCCAATTTGGAAGGCTCAAAGAGGCTGACCCCAGACAAGCTGGCCAAGCGAGAGCAGATGCTCATGGACCTCCAGGAACAGCTCAATTACCAAGTACAGTATAACAGAAGAAGTAATTAGTGGTTGCAGTGGTATGGGGGAGGGGGCATTGCATTTCTAAAGCTCACTGATTTTTACCAAGACTTCTGAGACTGAAACCAATGGGGATAGGGTGAAAATGGAATGAGAACATCACGGTGCCATGCCCAAGCCACCACATGATTAACACCTGAGGCAGATCTTTGTTAGGCTGCACCATTTTAGAGGCTGTCAGGCTCAGCTGCTGGCGTTTCGAAACACAAAGGAGGTGCTTTATGATGTCCATAAACTTTTTCTACATCAAGATATTACCCCTCATGTACAGAAAAAATACCCCAGCATTTTCAGACCTGTGTTGCTGTGGGAAAGACTGTTAGATTTTTCCTTTTCGTATCCAACTATGGTGAAAATCAGAAATGCAAGTGCAGCTTATTCAATTTGGGGAGATGGTGAAGGCGTATGACTTCTGACTGAATTGAAGTCAGGAGTGCATGCAGGATTAATGCTGTTTATCTGTTTTGACTGGTTGTTGCATTTTTAGTGCCTTTGAAACATATACATTGATGAATGATCTGCACCACTTGGCAGTGTCAGGGCTCCACTAAAGACTGAACGGTTCCTGTCATCACTGAAGAGACATTTGTTTAGAACTATTGGACTTTTCTAGTCTGGCATGGCACTACCCAAGTCCAAGATCTTGAGGATGCTTTGTGACTGCGACGGGGATCAGAAAAAAAAATACAATAAATGGATGGTAATGGAATGATTAACCAATCGGAATCTTAATACCCTTGCAAAGTGTAAAAAAAAAAAAAAAGGTCCACACTGGGTAAACAGAGAAACCCTGGTTTTCGATATCAAGTTTACCAAACTGAGTACCATCAGTTTCTGATCTACTCACATGTGATAATATAATAATTGCTAATCTGCTCCACAATTGATTTCCACGCTGCTTGGCTGCCCCCCTCCCCATCTCCCATGGAGCAACCATAAAATAAAAAATCATGAAAGAACCAAATGTTAAACAGAATCTTTTCATTATATTTCCTTCAATGTAGATGAAATCTTAGTTAAATATAATAATATACATAGCATGTAGTTTCAATTAAAGGGTAATATGACCATGCGGTAAGCGGAGATGGACTAAAAGTGAGAGGGATTTGAACTTGCGGACACAGCGACCCAAATTTCACGACAGCATAAATGCCCTTCTGACTGATCTGTTTTTAAGTAACCACTGGTGTCAAGTGCTGCAGGAAAATAACAAAAAAAAAATGATAAAATGGAAAAAACGGCAGTGCCAGCAGTTTAAGAATGGAAACCACACATCAATGAAAAAAAAAACAAAAGAACAAGATATCTGACATCATAACACAGGGTACAATGATGCCCAGGACGAACTATGAAAGACTGACATAATTTCACTTTGCAATACCTGTATTTGAACAGGTATTGCAAAACTTGCTTGCAATCCTGACTCAAACAACTGACATCTATAAAATAAATATATATGAAATAAAATGTCACTATGACTATGGATTCTATTGCACCATGGCACGATGCATTAAACATGTATTTTCGTGCTATCAGAACAGATCAATTATTAATGTGTAGCATGCAGTGAGCTGGCAATATTTGAGCATGGTGAAGTACAACGTCATACAGTTATAGTTACTGTACCCATGAAAGGTGTCTAGGCACTATATTTTCAAGCATCTAGGCAGGAACAGTGATTAAGACTAAAAGAGATGTGGTTGATAGGATTGCACGTCTCGGTTATTGGTTAGCACACTCAGCACTTACACATCAACATAGTATACCGGTGGTAAAGCAGCAACAGGAAAGTCATTTGAGCTCTCGGCCGGGATTAGCACTGCAAAACCTGTGCAATCAGATGTATACTGAGGCAGGCATGTTAGGTACAGCCAGTGTATTATGATTCAGTTTTTATCCTCTAAGACTGCACAAACATTTTTTCTCACACGATCGTGTAGAACGGCATTTTGTGTTTTACTTTATTGTCATGATTTGCTAATCACAGCTTGAAAACCACACATTTCTAATTATGGAAATATTTGACAAATGGATGTATGTGACTTTCTTTGGCATTACCGAAACCTGGACATTACTGTAAGGATTACCTCTCTTAAAAGTTAAAGCCAAACTAATAAGCAAGACAGCTATGGCAAAGATTTACTTCCTATTTGATGTCAATTTCTGCCTGCTTCACCCTAATTTGGCATACAGTGCACACGTCATGCTGATGTCATGGAATCCATGAAGGACAACGTCAGCATTTAGCAGGCTCGCTCACAAACCAAATGTGAAAATAGGAAACAAGAAACGGACGGCACCAGTAACAGCCATTTTAAATATTTACATTGTGTTGCTAAAATAAAAAAGTAAATCACAAACTTTCACAGTTGGTAATAAAACAAACAACTAGTATTTATTATAATTAAAACATGACACTTATACAGGTTTCAATTGTTAATTTTATTTCCGTCCTCTTTAATAAAAAATAAAAGTTTTGACCGAATTTTCTGACTTTTATACCATCATAGTGTTTACCAGTGACAACAGACTGTGATGTCACAAACACAACTGTGAGCTCAGTTGGGTAGCATCCGATGTTTTTGAAACAAGAGGAGGCCTAAATACTCGGTTAATACGAAATATACCTACTGGTATAAACCCTAAAAACAGAAAGCATTTAAGTCAAATGCAGCTCCTGAAAAATGTTTTTTTTCACAGTTGTAGTTTTTATTAAGTTTTCAGTTTTGAATCACAATGATACAGCTTTATGACAATGTGGAGTGTGACTTACAGATATTGGTAACTGTCCTAAAGCTGTATCATTGTGATTCAAAACTGAAAACAATGTTTTTTAACATTTTATTTTATACCCGTGATAACAATATAAACAATAAAAGGGACCCGATGACTTAAAATTTCATCATAGTAAGCGCAGGTATAAAAGCACTGGTATTTTAGTGTGTCATTCTAATAACTTTTTATATGCAGAGGTTGAATAGTAAAATAATCCTTTAACGCAGCCAGCAAAGTTGATGTGTGTGTCTGTTGAACTGTTTCTAATTTTAGAGAAGATATTTAACGGCCCTTGGGTAATTCTTAAGTATGGAATGGCTTGACCTAAGATGTCTTTTTAAAGTGTTATTTTATGGGGGCCTAAATGGATTAAAACATAAAAGCATTGTAAACTGAATGTCATATGCACTGATATGAAATGTATCTGTCATTATATTTGAAATCTAATAAGCAGAATTTAAAAAAAATAAACGTTGTGTGGGTCTCAGAGATAAATAAAGGGGTAGCAATGAAAAACGCACCATCGTTTTCCCTGCATTACATTGTTTTATTTAAAACAGTACCTAATCACTGATACCAGTTACCAGATAATAATAATAATAATCATAGTGAAGAAGAAAAAGAAGAAGATATCATTGCTAGTCTGTAACATCATGCAGCATGTAAGGTACATGTTTCAAAATAGGCTGGTTTTCCATTTTCACACCTCCTTATATAAAAACACCTCCCTTCATTTTCTATAAAGTTTGGAGTCTACATAGGGGTCAATTTACAGAAGGCTCAAATTGCAGTTTGTGAACTGTAGGATTGGGGGGATATTTAGTTTTGCGGATGTTCTGGGGAATTTCTTCTCACGGTGTGTTTTTACGGATCCTATACTGCTTCTCCTGCAAACTGTCATTGGTACTACATAAGAAGAGTAATTGCATAGAACACGGACAGAACACAGAGATAAGAACCAGTGCATTGAACATCTACTTTCCTGTAAATCAAGTTGCCCCAGGAAGGAATGCCATCTAGAAGGAGACAGGCTATCATTTCTCACAAGGCTCCGGCAGCTTCTGATGGGAAAGATAACAAGCCATAGTGTAAAGTTGGATGAAATGAGAACCTTGGTGGTTTTTTAATTGTTTTGACAGTGGCTTTGGCTGGAGCTATTTTTAAGAATGGGTGCTTTTATGAAACAGTTTTGCTTCATGACAGAAGCTGTCTCGTTATGTTTTTCATCCAGAGACACCTCGATGTTAAACTAGGACTAAGAACCTAGTTGTAATGCTATCAGAGTGAAATCTCTATTTGTTTTTGCAAGGGAGCTAATGAAAAGGGCATTTTTTTCTGTGTCCTTGACTCCCCGAGCTCTTGGTGCATACTTTGAAACTGAGGCTGTTGCTCCGAAGCTGCCAAAGCAAAAAGTGTTGTGATTTTTAGAAAAAAAATCTCAAGGTTCATTTACAATCTGGTCAGGGTTTTTTATTACATCTGCAATTCCTCTTCCAAAAGTGTCTTTCAGGGGGACAGGGGACTCTGGCCACTAGAAATAAACAAAGTTATGGCACTAAGTTTGAAACCCCATTGAAATACATTGAATTGCATACCTGTCCCTTGGGCTCAACACAAAAAGATTTGTTTAACCCAAGTCAGCGGCTGTTGCTCCCTTAGTACAGAGTGCAGTCGCTCTGTTCAGACTTTGGTAACAGTAAGGACATGAATGAACAGTGCCGTGAATTTGTCTATAGTAAAACCTGATTGGCACAGACTCAACCAATCAGGTTTTACTACAGGTAAATACGTCAGCATTCATTCATGCCATTACTATTACCAAACTCTGAACAGAATGTACCCACTCTGCACAGACTGCCCGACAGCCACTGACTGGGATTAAACAAATCTTTTTGGGCTGATGCCAGGGGTGGTGGTGACACATATTAAACAGCATCAATGGGGTCTCTGGTTGGGTGGGAGGAGGTGAGGGGAGTGGGTTTTAGTGTGCGGTGGTGAGGAAAATCCGAGAGGTGGGACAGCCGGGACAGGAAAGGAAACAGCAAGGGCCAAGAGTGGGAAGGAGAAGGGGGGGAGTGGAACCAGAGGGATGATTGAGGAAGGCCAAGTGATTCTGGAGAGGAAAGGGACGAGGTGGCTAAGGTGCAAGGGAATCAGAGGAAACTAGGAAGATGCAGTGGCTACACAGTGCTTGAGTCACTTCACTACATGTCTTGCATCGCTTGTAAAGCACTTTGGGATACAAGGTGAATGAAAAGCATTACAAGGGAACTGTTTAGGTTAAACGCAGTCCTCCGTTTTGAGAACCCACAACATAAAGAACTGTTTACATTCAGATGGTATGTTATAAAATGTCTTATATGCCCCTGCTAAGGATCTCTGAAAATGTGTGTGCAAATATTCCTGAAATAATGGAGTTTAGGTAACCGTCGCAATGCACAGCAGGCAATAAAAAAATTATTTTTCATACTATATATATCACGCTTGGAGAAGGTAGCAGTCTTATTATCAGTAAAGTGCAATCATGCGTCGGTGCTGAACTGTACCACTTACCTGTAGAACTTAACTTTTGTAACTGTTTTAAATGCGTTTAACACTATTGCTGTTGTATTGTGAAAAGGCATTATTTCAAGGAACTACAGTATGTTTTTAAGAACAAGCGTATGTTCTACCAGCAACTTAGAATTTCTATTTCTCAATTAAATGTACGGACTTTCAGGCAAGCTTTTAGGTTTCAAATATTATCGGGCATGTCTGCCATGGCTAAACCAAGGTTTTCACAATCAGGTTTGTGACAACTCCCCTAGGAAGATACAGTGGCTATACAGTGCGTGTGGCGGTGGGGGGAAGGGGCAGGCGCGAGCAGGCAGTGTGTGTGTGTGTGTGTGTGTGTGTGTGTGTGTGTGTGTGTGTGTGTGCAGGGGGAGCACACATGAGCAGGCGATATCTTATCGCTGCTCACTCAAGCGTAGCTCCCCCTTTCAACTGTATGCCACTGCATTTTTGGAGCTGTCATACACAGCTCCAGCAGCCATTGGAGAGCTGCGGGCGCACCTGCAAAGACACTGACTGAATTGGAGCAGGGCTGACACACCTCCGAAAACTCCGATGATGGCACTATGTTTCTTGCATATGCATGCAAGCAAACATAATGAGTGGAGGATTCCAGTTACCATCTGTATGAGAACAGTGGGACATTCTTGATTTGTGTAGCTACAACTGGAATCCTGCTGTTGGCTTCAGAGGGAGCAGTGAGCCAGCGGTCCAGTGTGCTGGAGTTCTGTCCCAGTTTGCAAGGACACAATATATTTTATTTCATTTTTTTCACTGCAGTAGAAACAAATGACACTTTAATAGAAATGACTATTGTTGAACTGTAAGGGATGGCAAGATATCCACTTGCACTGAAATTTTCATGCAGCTGTAACAATAAATATCTTACAGATCTGGTGGCACCTGGCAATATAAAACACCCACCTTCCACATGCACACAAACACCACCACCACATATTTGTATTTGTATTTATTTTACCAGGATAAAAAGTGCCATTAAGCATTGCTCATTTACAAGGAGGTTCTGGTTAGGACAGGTAACGTAGTATAACAAAACTAATATGGTAGGTAACGTAATACAGAGAATGATAAACAATGGTACAGCAATTTTACATAAAAAGTCAGTGTCAAATGTCCTACAAAATCAAATGTTGCCATAACCTCTTGAACAATTATTGTTAGTTCACTCCCCCTTAGATTCTTGACCTTGTGTTGCTCATTTTCAAACATGAAGCCACAGTCAGACCAGTAGATTGAGTCTTTTTCCAGTATTATCTGTCAGCCATTCTTTTCATAGGGAAAATGTATATGCCATTTACTCTCCCAGTATACCACAACAAGGGTGGCTTGATGTAAAAAAATGGAACAAATTTGAACTGCACAACTTCCAGAGAAAGGTTGAGAGAGCAGGATGTACAGATCACAAAGAACAGCTGCCATCTGACCATTAGCCAACCTGAGTAGAAACTGTGAATGTATCCTCTAATCAGTCCTCCCATGGGGGAGAAGCTGGGTGAAGTGTTGGAGGGGAGTGAATAAATTTGGGTGAAAAGAATGCTTCAAAAATGTTTCATTGTAAATAAAAGTTTCATTCTTCTGTGTAGTGTCAACCTTTAATGCAGCTGGCAGTGCTTTATGATCCCGTTCCAGTGAACTGAGTTTGGGGGCAAGCTCAGTGAGTCAGCTGGATGGGCTGAGGCTAGGGGGACAGCACTGTCATGCAACACCACCCCACAACCTGGGAAGGGAAGGGAAAGTGCAGCATTGCTCTCATGGGCCCAAGTACCATATAGTGAAGAGAACTCTTCTCTTGGCATAGGGCCCTGCACCTCTGCACCCATGGGTGTCAGTCGGCTCTGTGATTTGGCTGAGAGATGAACTCTTGTCCTGTGCCTCTGTATCTGCAGCCACTTGGAAGTGCGGGGCCCAGAGGACTCTTCACTTTCCCAACCTACCAGACAATCTCATGAATTCTTGACATCCGTTACTTCATGGGCCCTGCACTTCCATAGTTGGATGGAGTCTTCCTGTGGCACAGACCCCAGAGGGCTCTGTGCATCTGCATCTGTTCACTAAGGTCCCAAAGGGATCTGCATGAATAGAATGTTTTTTTTCATGATAGAAACTTTCAAATACCTCAATGGAATCAACAAAGTTCAAGAGGGTAGCATCTTTCATAAAAAGAGATGTGCAAGAACAAGGGGGCACAATTTGAAGATAGAGAGGGGACAGATCAGAGGTAATGTGAAGAAGTATTTCGTCACAGAAAGGATTGTAGATACATGGAACAGTCTTCCTGAGGAGGTCGTAGAGTCAAAAACAGTGGAGGAATTTGAGAATGCATGGGACAATCATAAGGCAATTCTAGTGGGGGGTAGGAGGAAGTAGGCTGTTGGTTACCTAGGGTCTGCAGCTTATCCGTTAGGTAGGGAAATGGGCAGACTAGGTGGGCCAAGCGGTCCTTATCTGCCATCAAATTCTATGTTTCTATGAATGAGGATACGATTCCACTATCTCAAAAAAAAAAAAAGAAAATTAATTGCAAAGAACTGTTTAATGCACCAGGTAGGATTCAACATAACACCACAAAAGTAGGGAAATGTGGCGTTAGGGTTTCCAACCCTAAGTCCCACCCCTCTCCACTTCCCCCAGCAGAAAAAGGGCAAAACCATGCAAGCAGCCATCGACAGCCGTCATCAGGTAAGACAAACAACCTACAACTGTTTCCAGATGATACAAATGCTGTAGCACTGATGTGCTACCTTCATGGATTTGTAACTGCAGCTGAACGTGGGCCTGTGCTTCTGTAGCCATAGTTGTGTGTATTGCATGCAGCATGCATGAGTACTTCTGGCTGCAAAAGCACATGCCATGTGGGGACCTGCACGTCTGCAGACAGAAGTACTGTTGTGATGTTGGTATCATGGTTTCAGCAGTGTATCTAGAAATTTTTAAAGGGTAGCAGTTCATCTAGGGGTGGCACTTTCCCCAAAAAAGTAAAATGTTACCTTTTAAAGGTCACACTAGGTTACAACAGCTACCTTCTGCTGACCTAAAGGGATAGCCAGTGGTACCTCACTACATACTGTAGCTGGATCTACTAGTTCATGGTTTTCTATATGTATCTACATAAGAGTAGGCCTCACAATGGCCTGTGCATCTGTGGCCAGAAGCTGGTGTGTATGTCTTACAGCTGTGGATAAAAAGGTGCAGGTCCCTCTGCAGACAGAGGCACTGTTGCAATCTCAGTATAATGGATTCTGTGGTGCCTGTGCTTCTGAGAACATAGGTCAGTGTATATGTTTTACACTTGCATCTGCAGAAGCACAGGCCCCTAAGACAGAATTGTGTGTATGTCTTACAATGTGGATGAGTACCTGTGGCTACAGAAGTGTTGGCCTCCTAGGGGACTGCACTTCTGCAGACAAAGGAAGTCTTGTAATTTGGTGTTTTACTGATTTCTTTCTGTATCTGCAGAGGGTTGTGCTTCTGCACACAGAAGTTGTGTCATAATTTCAGTATAGTGGATTTCTATCTGCAGCAAAACGTAAGTGTTTATGTGCTGTGGTGTGCGAGCCACAGATACAAATCCACGAAGGTAGCACATCAGTGCTACTGCATTTGTATCATCTGGAAACATTGTATGTTGTTTGTCTTACATGATGATGGCTGTCTGTGGTTGCTTGTGTGGTGTTTTCCTTTTGCTGCTTGGTGGGTTGGGAGTTAGGGTTGGAAACCCTAACATCACATTTCCCTACTTTTGTGGTGTTAAATTGAACTCTAACTGGTGCATTAACACAGTTTTTTGCAATGAACATAGATAGATAGATAGATAGATAGATATTCTTGGCAAAAAAGCATTGTTAATGCACTTGTTAGGGTTCAACAACAAAAGTCTGGAAATGTGTTACAGTTTGAGCTTCCAGCTATTGACCCCACTTGTCAGCAGCAATGGTTTGGTGTGCTATAGGTTGTCAACCCTGATGCTCAGTCCATTCCATGTGTAAGTAAGCCAAGATGGTTACAGTATGGGAGAATAGGGTGAGCATTAGGGTGGACAACCCCAAGGCACACCCCCATGCCTGTTGCTGCCTGCATGGTGGGGGTGGGATCTTAGGGTTGGAAACTCTGGGCCCTGCACTCCCATCCATCCATAACTTGTGAGCTAGTGTAATCATATCCTTATGTCCCTGTGGGAGTGCAGGGCCCAGAGGGTCCTGCAGTCCCATCAATCTATAATCGTATCCTTATTTGCACATGCCATCCCTCCACAGATACATACATGCATGTTGTCATGGATGCACTGCAGCAAACACAGCAACCAAGCTGTCAGAATAGCCTTGTTATGAGCCCACCTCATGAACATTGGCCTGAGAATTTTAAAATCCCCACCAATACATCATTCCTCTCCACTACATTGTCATTCCATGGCAAAGGACAGAAACGACATTTTGGCCAGGATTTGAAAAATGACAGCTGCCACATTCATGAGGTGATGGGAAAAAATGACTATGTTAAAAAGTTGGAGTGAAAATATGGAAAATTACTGTAGCTATAGCAAGTGTAGTTAAATATAAACACATTGTATGACTTCCATTTTTCGATATTTTGACCCCAAATTTTCAACATAGCCTTCTTATATCCCCACCTCATGAACAAGGGCAGTATGAATTTTGAAATCATGCTCAAAAGATGATTTTGCCAAGTGACTGTAAAATCATTTTTCAGGACGGATTCCCAAAATTTTACTGAATTGTCCATGGAGGGGGTCCCCAAAGGCTATGTTGAAAATGTGGTGTCTAAACATGGAAAAATGGCCAAGATATGCATCAAAGTTGAAAACCCCACTGACATACATAGAACCACATTTACCTTAGTTTCTCATATTGCAGTTGCCTGTTCCAACAGCAACACATGTCTTCCATCGGGAGAGTGGATATCGAACCTGGGACATGTTCAGGTGAGTGAGGGAGGATGCATGTGGGTGTACTGGGGTGTGGGGTGGTGGGTGCTGAGTGGGAGGTGGGGAGTGTCTGATTGTCAAGGGTCTGTTTTCTTACTTCAGAAGAACAAGCATTTGTCAATGCCAAATGTTGCTTGCTTATATGTGCTATGTAGGTATCTGGAAGTCATTGGAGTGCAAATATTGAAAAATTGTGAACTTCTGACGTCGTGCAGGAACTACATAGCCTGCCTTCGTCATTTCAGTCATTGTTAGGAAATTTTTCACGAAATGTTCAACATAGCCATTTTAAGACCTCTGGTCATGAACAGTGTCAGTGTGATTTTGTTAATGTGTCCATACATTGAGTTTGCACACCGATCATGCCATTGTGCGCTACTGGGGGAAACACGCTTTGGGCAGGATGTGAAAATGATAGCTGTACTGCTCATAAGGAGGTGTGGTAAAATGACAATGTTGAAAATCTGGAGTGGAAACTATTGAAAATTGCGAAACCTAACAGCGCGGCGGGAACCGCGCAACGCATACCGTAAAACAGTCATTTTTAGAATTCTTTCACCAAATTTCAACATTGCCATTTTAAGATCTCTGCTCATGAACAGTGACACTGTGATTTTCTTAATGTGTCCCATACACTGAGTTTGCACACCGACCGCGCCGACAGCGCTAGCCTGGCTGAAACATGTTTTGAGCAGGATGTGAAAAATTACAGCTGTACTGCTCATGAGGAGGTGTGGTAAAATGGCAATATTGAAAATCTGGAGTGAAAATATTAAAGTTTGAACTTACGAGCCTGCGTGGGAACTGCATAGCAGCATAGCTCAGTAAAAACAGTCATTTTAGGAATTTTTCACCAAATTTTCAACATAGCCATTTTAAGACCTCTGCTCATGAACAGTGTCACTGGGATTTTCTTAATTAGTCCCATACATTGATTTCAAGCACATCGACCGCGCCCATTCTGCGCTACAAGGGCGGAAACACATTTTGGGTGAGATGTGAAAATGATAGCTATACTGCTCATAAGAAGGTGTGGTAAAATGGCAATGTTGAAAATCTGGAGTGAAAATATTGAATTTCATTTAACTTACGAGCCTGAGGAACCAGGCGCAACGACGCCAGAAACAGTCATTTTGGATTTTTGGACCAAATTTTCAACATGGGGTTTTTGGGACCCCTTCTCATGAATGGTGTCACTGTCATGGCAGTATTCAGGTCCGAAGGGTGATTTCGCAGTCACTATGCAGTCACTGCGCGAAATCACCCTTCGAGCCTGAATAACGCAATGACAGTGACATCATTCATGAGAAGGGGTCCTAAACACCCCATGTTGAAAATTTGGTGCAAAAATTCCCAAAAATGCCTGAGATATGCAATAAAGTTGAACTCCTCCTATCTAGCCCATTATACAGCTTACCGGCATTTCCTCAGTTCGCGGTCGGCTTTGAAGAGTGCAGACGTGTTCCCGGTCCACCGAAGATCGTCGCGTCGGAGTCCGGAGGTAAGTATGGGGTGAGGGGGGTGGGGGAGGCTGGGTGCAGTGGGTGGCGAGTTGTGGAGGGGTCGGAGACGTGTCGCGGATCGCTTTTTTAAAAAAGACTACGAGGACGCTTGCACGCTGGGTGGGCCCCAGCATGGCACAAGGATGGGGGCGCTCAGCCGACAGGGGATTGGGCACCGCTCACCAAACAATTAAAAAAATAAAAGACTACGGGATGCTTGCCACGCTGGGTGGGCTCCCAGCGTGGCACAAGGACAGGGAGGGGGGCGTTCAGCCGACGGGATTGGGCACCCCTGCCGGCCAGACACACTGATTGCCACGCTGGGTGGGCTCCCAGCGTGGCACCAGCCTCTGAGGGAGACGGCAGCTCAGCCGGGCGGGGATTGGGCACCCCGTCGGCTACAGGACTTCTGCGAGGCGCGACGCCCTGCGTGAAGGGGAGCTACGCCATCGGTGCTCACTGAAGTGTAGCTCCCCCTTTCAACTGTATGCCACTGCATTTTAGAGCATGTCATAGACAGCTCCAAAATGCATTGGCTTACAGGGGCTGCGCCTGCCAGCTCACTGACTGAATTGGAGGAGGAGGTGACACACCTCCGAAATCTCCGATGATGGCTCTATCTTTCTTGCACATGCGTGCAAGCAACATAAAAATGAGGACCGTAGCCTGACACATCTGGCAAATTTCCTTTGGCTCATACAGGGGATCAGTTAAAAAAAATGCCCCACACTAGCAGCTTTGAAGGATGGAATATTTTGTGAATGCACACAGATGAGGAGGAAGAGGATAACATGGTTAAAGGTAAGACCAGGGACTTATTGGATGGCTGTGTTTGTAGGCTTGTTGCAGTCACAGTCACATTCGTTTTGGAGGGTGCAACACATATAGTGACAGTGGGACAGGAAGTTTTTACTAATGGGGTTTTAACTTGTACTCTGCCTTTGTCCCCTTTACTTTTTTATTTTGGGGCTCATAGGGAGGATCAGTCACAGGATCATCAATTGATTCATCATCCATGATAACATCAACATCCTTATCATCAAGAAATCCCTCAGATGCCTCCCCCACACCTCATCTCCTTTTGACACCCTTCCTTCTCATGCTCTTTTTTTTCTTCTTCTTCAGTTCCCACTGGCACTGACGGACAGTCCCTTCCATCACCTCTATCTTGCTGCTGCTATGACTCAGACTTAGTGTCCACTACTAAAAGAATATTCTCTGGTGCTGTGCCCAACACTACCATTTCAGATGCAGGACTTGATAACAGGGAACCTGGCATAGGTTCAAATTCCAGGCTCTTACTCTCATCTCCTGCTGCTCCCCACCCCCGCCATCAGTTTACATAGATACATAGAACTTGTTTGTAGAAAAGGGTCACCTGATCTATCTAGTCTGCCCATTATACAAAAATAGACATAAACATAGTTCCAAATGCCAAAGGTGCTGAAATGTGGTTTTAATTGACTGATGTATCAAGCACAAGGTTGGCCACTTCAGTTGATGAAATATTTTTAAGATTGGAAAGCTGGGAAAATAGAAGGCACAAAGAGAATGGTGATGGGGGGGGGGGGTACCAATAAACACCAGGGAAACCATTTTGTGACTTGTGGTACAAAAAATAATATTTTTCCATATTACAAGTCACAAAAAATGATTTATTATGTGAAAAAAAAACAATGAAATCCATTTTCCACCAGTTAACTACAGAATGCAACTGAGGGGGTCCCAATAAGCAAACTACATATGTCAGTTTCAAATGAAGACATCTTTTTTTTTTAAGACATTACATTTTGTTTCCCTTGCTAACTCTAGGACAAAATGGCTGCTGCATGAAAAACAATTTTTCATTTGTAATAAAGGATTACTCATGTATGGCAAAGGATTAGCCATTTCTGATAAAGGTACTTTTTCTTACAGGACATCTAACTGCTCCCATTGAAAATAATGGAAAACTTTACAATATAATAACTTTTGAACTGATTTATATTTTTTTCACCAAATCTTCAAAAGGCACATTTGTGACCCAGTGCCTGTTTGCCCTGAAAATTTCAGACCACAATTCCACACCATTTCTACGCAGCTGCATGACAAAGAATTTGACAAAACATGGTAATTTTCACATTTGTTGACACACTGTATCTCCGCATCCCCACTTCCAACCAGAACAAAACTTAACCCAGCAAAAGATCTTTGATGCCTAGAAGAGCGTACAAAATTTCATGCATATCAGTTGAACAGTTGTGAAGTTACTAAAGTGCAAAATTATGAATTTAACATAGACGTGACCATTGAACCCTAACTATAGAGGTGCAACTGTACCCCATATAGATAGATGATAGATAGATAGATAGATAGATAGATAGATAGAGAAAGGACAACAGGGAGTGCACATTATAGGATTTTAATGCACACCACAGGGGTGAAGTAAATGCCCCTTGGAAGTGCATTAAAATCTTGTACAGTGGTGATGCAGAGTGCTGGCTAACAGCTCCTCTACAACACTCCAGCCACCCGACTCCTCTTAAACTCATTTTCTACCCACATTTCTCTAAACATTTGCTCTCTGAACTTATTACATACAAGAACTAACCTTCAGGAGCAAGCCGAAACAGAAATATCTATGGACGTGGAGATGAGGAAGGCTCCTCCTAAACATGCTCCACCTGTGACTCCAGAGAAGGCCCCAAAGAAATTATGGGCCTCTAGCTCAGTGTCGGGGTTGACTACAGCATTTACCTCTCCAGACCAGGAACCGCTCACGCTCCACCGGTTCCTGGAAGAGTTTAAATCTTTCAGGGAAGACCTCCACAATATCTCGGCTAAGATGAAATCTCTTACCCAGGTGATAGAAAACGTCTCCCAGAGAGCTGCAGATAACACAGAGAGCATTTGCTCTCATGAAAAGAGGGCCAACAAAATAGACCCAGAGATAGTAGCCATGAGACAATGAATATCCCATCTGGAGCAGAAAGTGGAAGATCTAGAGGGCCGCAGTCGCAGAAATAATGCAGTCCTCATAGGTCTTCCAGAAGGAGAAGAAGGGAAGGATATCGTCCTATTTATCAAAAAAATAATTGAAAAAATAGCTGGCCCCTCTCCATTCAGGCCTAAGTACATTATAGAGAGGGTGCACCAGGCTCTCTGCCCAAAACCACTGGCAGCAGCTCCACCACGTCCTTTAATTTTCCAGTTTTTGAACTTTCTTGAAAGGCAACACTTCCTGCTTAAAATTAAAGAGCTGTAAGAAGTGCATTGGGAAGGCAACGAAATTAGGTTCGCACAGGATCTGCTGGCCACAGTGCATCAGCGGAGGACAACATTTCATCTTTTCATGTCTAGAATCATAGCAGTTGGTATAAAATTAAAAATGGTGTACCCCGCGAAATGTCAAGTCTTAATAGTCGGGACATGGGTTTCCTATGATGATCCCGACACAGCGGCTACCGGGCTTAAATCTGCCCTACCTGATCTCTATCCTGAATAACTCGAGGATAATCGGGGATTGCAGTCTGCAAGAAAGAAAAGTGTTAAGTGCTTCTTTATTATAAACCTCACAGCCAGACCTGCTACTTATGCATTGATGCTTACTATCAGAATTATACTCAATTTATAATGCCTGAGAAGGGTCTATGTGTTCTACCTGACATTCTGGACTTCCTGGACTCAACTTTGCTGGAGAAGAATTTCCTTTTTGCCCACGAGACCAGGATTTCTACAGGGCTTCCCTTCCCTTCACGATAATGCGCATTGCCGCATAATCACCTTTGCAAGGTTCCCCTCCATTCTCAGCATCTGAGTACAACCGCTAGAAGGGGACTATACAACACTTTTGCACCATTAAGCAACTGGCAGTACATAACCTTATCTGCAACAGAATGTTCTTGCCTGTATGGAATGATCCACAAGACATCAAAGCAGAAACTCTCCTCCTAAAAACAAATCTCTCTTTAAGATATGCAAGCGTCATGGATTTTTGCGTCTGAACATGGATGCCTCACTCGGCTTGATTCTCTGCATAGTAAGCTGCTTACCTTCCTACTTACTGCCTTGATAGACTTTGCGGTATGGATTTGCAAGTCTCATAGCCCTGGAATGAGTGGATGCATTTCTATTATTTTGTATATATGATGCCTTCTGACTGTGCTTTTCCCTTTGTGTGTGTGTGTGTGTGTGTGTGTGTGTGTGTGTGTGTGTGTGTGTGTGTGTGTGTGTGTGTGTGTGTGTGTTACACTTACTGGATCTAAGGGAATACCCGTGTTTTTTTTTTCTCTTAACTTTTACATTCAGTGACTGCTTAGCTCCCCAACTTGATGCCGGTTGCAATATTTTGTTTTAATTACTATAATTACGAGTTCCCAAAATGCCCAATAACCTCTGGGAGATTTAGCTAAGGAATCACCTTAACTTTCATTTGGGAGTAAAAACGGATAGTTAGGCATTACAGTCTACTGTTCATTTGTATAATACCTTCAGTTACGTTGCCTATGGATAGCCTCCCTGCTCCTCTGGATATAGGGGCATGGGTTGGTTGCATAGTAATCGCAGAGCCTTTACTTTTAATATTGTTTCATCAACTGCAATTTAGCTCTGGCCTGCAATATAACTTCATTTTCTTGTTGTATATTGGCTCTGTCAAGATGCAACAAAAGGGATTTTTTTTTATTTAGAAGTTTGGAATTCAACTAATAATTTTGCTTGTTTCTTCTTAGGTTAATAGGTTCAAGGGGGACAGAAAGGAGCTTCGTCATGCTAGAACCCTCTGTTTATCTGCCCCTGTCCCCAGATCAGTTTCATCTTATTTATCTGTTTCTGGGGGGAGTTAGGGTGACTGGGGAGAGGGGGAGAAGTATTGAGGTGTGCTCCTGCACTTTGTTTAATGTCAAGAGGGGAGGGGGAGGGCTGGGGTTTAATTACTGGTTTATTAAACTCTCATCTTTATGTTTACAGACTTGCTGGGTTTGTTGGGGGTTGGAATTGTTTGCTGGGGAGGGGCGGAGGAGGGTAGCACAGAGAGACCTCAGAAGGTGACCCAAGGTGTGGTCAAGCACATCATCTCTTCAACTGGACCTTCCAATCATGAAGTTCAGGACATATGGCCAGAGATTAAATATTTGCCACTTGGAATGTTAAAGGGGCCAGGCAGAAGAACAAACAGTACAACATTTTAAAACACCTACATCTTTTGAAAACAGATATTGTATTTGTACAGGAATCACATCTGCTGAATTCCGAGGCATTGCCATTGAGGAGACAGCAGATAGGGCAATTTTTTTCAGCAGGGGGAGGTACATAAAGCACTGGATTGATGATCCTAGTAAATAGGTCGACCCCCTTTTCCCCGACCCAGACAATCAGTGACCCTCAGGGTAGATTCTTACTGATTATAGGCAAACTTCATACATCAGAAATTCTTTTAGGCTATATATATGATCCAAATATTGACACACCCCAATTCTTCATGCAGTTACTTACAGAATTGATTCCCTTTTTGTCTATCTCTATTATCATTGGTGGTGACCTGAATTTCATTTTCAACCCGGACAAAGACCACACAAGCAACTCTCACAAAGGTCTTTCTCCTGCTCAGTGTGCACTTCAAGAGCTTATGGATCAGTTGGGCCTGTGTGACATCTGGCGTGTCCTGCACCCCAATACTAAAGAATACACATTTACATCCCAAGTACATGGGACGTCTTCCCGAATTGATTGTCTACTTATCTCACAAACACTTATCCCTGGGGTGCTGGACTCGTCCATTCAACCTGGACCTCCATCAGACCACTCTGGTTACTTGTCAAATCACTTTCTCCACTCTCCCTAAAACAGGAGTATATAGGAAAATTAACAACCAACTTCTAAAATATCCTGAGTTAGTCAAATATATTACGGATCAGATTACACAATTCATCTCTACCAACCAACCACAATTTCACAGGTAAACCAGATATGGAATGGTGCACCTTAAAGGCCTACTTGAGATGGTTACTGATTGCCTTGGCTTCAAACGAAATAAACTCACTGAGGGCCTTTTAACATCCCTCTTCTCACAAATTAGGGCCTTGGAGACTCAACTCGCACCTCATTCTACTAAACAATACTGGCAAGACCTGGTCAAACTTCAAAATTCCTACCTTGAACTTCTCAGGGAAAAGGCAAAGTAGGCAATCCTGAAAGCTTAGGCCTCATATACTGACCAGGGAGGAAAAGGCTGGTCGATTACTTGCTTTAAGGCTTAAACAACAGGAATCCTCCAGGTTAGGGGCCGCAATTCATCCCCCGGGCAGTGCCTCCTTACTAACATCCTCAGAGGACATAGTCACTGAATTCTAAATTTACTATGAACAACTGTACAGCCCCATAGTCCACCCCCATAGAGCAATATTTGGATGCATACCTTTCAGGGTCCCAGCTGTCTTCACTCTCTGAATCACAACAGCTTTTTCTGATGACCCCCATCTCAGAAGCTGAATTACTAGCAGTAATTAAAGAGCTTCCTACAGATAAAACCCCTTGACCAGATGGTTTCTCCCCCAGTTTTTACAAAACCTTTGCAACCCAACTAATTCCAGTCTTGTTACCCCTTTTCCAGCACATTCTTTCTGGAGCCGATTTGGACAAGTCACTGTTCAAGGCCTTAATTGTCTTCCTGCTCAAACCTGACAAGCCCCCTGAATTACTGACAAACTATAGACCAGTATCCTTCTTAATCAGGATATTAAAATCATGTCTAAACTTTTAGCTAATCATATTAGCCAGGTTCTCCAAAATCTTATAGGGCTGGAGCAGGTAGGATTTATGAAGGGGAGATCTTCCATAGATCACCTGTGCACTCTGGCACATGTCCTCTTGGCCTCCAGAGATGCCAATTTCCCAGCGGTGTTGGTGTCCCTGGATGCCAAGAAGGCATTTGACGGGGTTAATTGTCACTACTTGTTGTGCACCCTGAATGCATTTAGTTTCCCCCCAACCTTCCAGAACTGGATAAGTGCTTTATGTAAAGCTCCCACTGCTCAGGTATCTAGCAATGGTGTAATCTCAGAGCAGTTCCCCTGCAGTCAGGCACACAATAGGGTTTTTCCCTGTCCCCCCTACTCTTCAATCTTCACCTTGAACCTCTTATACATCTATTAACAGATTCCCCTGAGGTCCAAGGTGTACCTATTCAAGGTCAGGTAATTAAAGTTTCAGCCTATGCAGATGACCTTCTATTACAGTCATCCCATACTGAATTGTCCATCCCTCCTATGCTGGAAATCATTGAAAGATTCAGTAATATCTCTAACTACAAACTAAATGTGGAGAAGACAATAGCATTTCCCCTTAACCAAAAGGTTCTGAAGCACACCATCACCCACTGGCTCTCTCTTGGAAGTCTAACTCTATGAGATATCTCAGAATAGAACTTTCTAGGAGCACTGCTCTCCTCCAGAAATTGAACTTAGATTCCCTTATTCACACTCTTACCCAAGATATGACAAGATGGTCCCTTCTCCCTATTTCCCCGTGGGGTAAAATGAATTTGATCAAAATGAATGTTTTTCCTTGCATTTTCTATCCCCTTAACTTTCTCAATGTCTGGCTTCCCCTCTCATGGTTTAAAAAACTTCATAGACTCATTGTAGACTTTATCTGGGCCAGCAAGAGACCGCGGTTGGCTTTTCATAAGCTAGCCACCCCCAAAATGAAGGGTGGATTACACTTGCCACATATTGGTCTCTATTATTGGCCAGTCAAGCAAACAAATATTTCAGGTGGATATTAGCTGGTAACCCCCAGTTTCCTCTCCCTTTTCTCCCTGTCTGGCTTAAAATAGAGTTGGCTCAGATAAAGGCCCACAGCCTCTTGCCTGCTGCTCTTTTATTTACCAAGCTGAGCTCCCTTCCTTCTCAGCTGAAAGGATCTCCTATAGATAGTCCCATTAGAATTCACCCCCAACTTTGTTCCTTCCTAAAATACAATCATACTCGGGACCAAGCACAACCTTGGAGGGGTAACCCTAACCTTAAAATAGCAGGTAAACCCCTCTCAGTGGCTTAGCTCCCTCAGCTGGAAGACTACCCACTTACTTACTTTGTTAAGGAAGAGGGGACATGGCTTTCTTCCCTGGAGATACTGAGCAAAACAAACATCCCGAAATCTAACATCTTCGGGGTCTATCAGTTGCACCATCTTCTAATTACAACCTTTGGAGCTTCACCCTCTCCCTCCCTCCCTGAGCCTGTCATTTCTAACAAATCTGATGCCCCTAGCTGGCTTTTCACACATGGTATCCAAAATATATGGTATCCTCTATGATTAGACTTGCTCGGACAGCTTTGGTCCCACTGTATACTGGTCTTCCCTTTTCCCAGACAGGTACTTAAACTGGTCTCTCCTGTGGTCTAATTGTCACAGATTTGTCACCCAAGAAAGGCTGCAGCTCATGCAGTTCCAAATCCTGCACAACGTCTACTACTCCCAGCAGAAATTGGCCAAATTTGATATAGTGCCCTCCCCCTCCTATACACGATGCATGCAGGAGGAGGGCTCTTTACTTCATTTATTCTGGTCTTGCCTGAAGGTAGCCCCCTTATGGTAACTTATTAAGCAAAAAGTAGACCCTCTCTTAGGCCTGACGGACTTATTTTCACCTGAAATCTGCCTAGTAGGGGACTACTCTTCTATTTCTATTATTCAGCAAAAATACCATAAGGCTTTAATCTTGATGTTTGTTAAAAATCTCATCTAGCAGCACTGGAAAGATAATTTTGAAATCACCTACACAGAATGAGTTCAATAGCTTCTGGCTAACCTTAGAACGGAGAAGACCATAGTGAGCCTATACAACAGACTTAAAAAATGTGACTAAATATGGGGCCCCTTACAAACCTTTTATTCCTTTCAACCAGTTAACAATGTTACCCCAATCTTATCTAGCTGAAGCACATCATAGGCTTCTCTGCGCTGGGTAGTAATTGGGAGGTACTGGGGAGGGGGGAGGATGGATCTCTTACGGCTTTACCTAACTTGTCTGTATAATTCCTTTGTGATGTGGATCTGTTCTCTGTACTGTTTTGTAAAATCTTTAATAAACTTTAAATTGAAAATCTTGTAAAGCACACTGTTAAACTGGCGTATTGCATTTATAAATATGGCTCATAAGTAGTTTTTTTGAGAATGGACATGACATCTGGTATCTGACTGCACAGTGCTAGGAATTTAATGCATGGTCGGGTGACCTATCTCGGCCAATGACATTCCCAGAGTTTTTTGGGTTTTTTTGCCATTTTCAATTATTTTAACATATACATATATGTATATTTAGTTTTTCATTACCGAGTTTACCAGACAATAATATGCCTTTTTTCAGACACAACCTTGAAAAGTACAGTCACGAGCACAATGTAGTACAGATGCAATGAGAAAGGTACAGGAAATGCAAAAAAACTCAATATAATAAAAATATGGAAACAAACACAAACAATACAAATAGCAAAAAGGAGTGGAAAAGAATAAAGTGCAATGCAATAAACAATCAGCTTGCATTCCAGCAGGGCAAATTATTCACTTACTGGGAATGCACACAGGACGTAGTCCAAAGACAAATAATTGCACAACGTACCAAATAAGGCAACGCCTAAATACAGTAAGTAAGAACATATGCAGTACCAGCATCTGAAACAGAGCATCAAAAAGGTGCAGCTGTCAAGGTTTTTTAGTTATATACATATAAGGGATATGAAATGGGGACAAGTGGAGTAAATGATTTATCAGCATAAGAACAGTTTGACTTCAGGTAACCTCACGAGTGGTGTAAGACATGAGTGCAGTTACCCAAGGTCAAAGTGCCCACGTGCAGCTAAATCATTTCTTCCACTTGTCCCCATTGCATATTCCATTTATGTAATGGGATATCATTTTGGTGCACTTATTATTTATTTTTTCTTTATACTGCCATTTTTTTAAATGAAAAACAGAGATTATTTTGTTCTACTGCACACTTATGAGCTGGTTGCTAGGGGCACTCGAATGGTTACTAGAGACTCCACATCCATACGTTCACAGCATACTTTTGTATCGGCTATGAATGCTGTGTGCGAGTGCCAGAGAGTTTCAGAAACATGTTAGCTCCTTGGCTCATTTAGTGAGACTCGCAGATTGCCGCTCTCAACGCATGGCAGTTCATGTTGTGTTTTTTTTTTTATTATTTAAATGTAGTTTATTTATCTGGTTGATACTGGGTTTTATAGTCAGCTTTTTTATTTTGTTTCTCACTGACTGAGCAAGCGTCGAGTCTGGGACTGAACGAGTGATACCGTGAGTCCATGACCATGCCAGCAACATGAAATAATGCACAGATCATTCTATCTTCCCTGAAGCAGAAACTAGACTAGAGAAGAAGACCACTTTTTTGGGGTGTGGTAGTGTTTTTGAGATGAAGTACGTCTGGGATGGCAGGCAAGTGGCTAAGAATGGAGCAGAAATAGAGCTGGGAGTGAAGCTAAATGAAAACCAGTCTGTTTTCTGTGTAACTAGTGCCAGCTTAGCAGACGGGATGTGAGGGTGGCATGAGCGAGCACAGCGGGAACAGTAAAGGGAGAGAAATGCCATGTTTTAAAATAAGTGCTGCGTTTTTGTTTTTCTTGCAAGAGGTAGTCCTGATAGTGCAGTAAGTGTGTTGGCTGCAAAATAATTGTGTCAGATATACTGTTTAATGGCAATGTTAGGGCAGTGTTTTGAGAAGAACCTGTGAGGAGTGTGCAAGCAGGCAGTTGGAGCCGGGGAGAAGGAAACTGAAAGTTTGATTAACAAGTGCCAGCTGGCGGGGTTGGGGTGGGGGGCTGATGATGTACTTACTGTGTATATAAATCTTGATGACATAGTTACTGTATGTATAAATTTCATTTAGACATATAGTTGCTCAGATAAGATGTATCACACTGAATTTACCACCACTCCTACTGCTTATGTATATAGATATATGTGTATATATCTATATATATATATATATATATGTATATATCTATAAAGAAAAACAAATATCCCATAGCAAAGCATCATGGGCTGTATATACAAATCACCACAAATATGTTGGTTCATCTTACAGCACGCATGGTGCAGAAGGTCTCTCACAAGTCTGCAGTAAAAGCAACAGAAGACACAGACACGTGTTTTATCCTACCAGGACTCATCAGTGTGCTTCATCTGTATGACACCCCAGTGAAATGAACCAGATACCCTAATTTGGTTTATCTGGGCTGGGTTGTGGTGAGCCCAGACGAGGCACACTGATGAGTCCTGGTAGGATGAAACACGTGTCTGTGTCTTCTGTTGGCAGCCTTTGCATAGTGTGTGAGAGGCCTTTTGGCACCGTGCATTTCTGCTTAAAGTAGAACCAGTATAATAGTTTGTGGAGATTTTCATATACAGCCCATGATGCTTTGCATTATGGGGGTATGTGTGATTTTGTATTTCTTTGAAACTTGGCTTCCCAGCCAATGCCCTTTGGGGTAACCCTTGCCTCAGTGCTTGCGCACTAAGGTTCTTTATCTTAGATAGGCAGATATGGAAATGACACCTGGTACCTGACTGCACAGTGCTAGGAATTTAATGCATGGTTGAGTGACCTATCTCAGCCAATGACATTCCCAGAGTTTTTTTGGGTTTTTTAGCCATTTTCAATTATTTTAACATATACATATATGTATATTTAGTTTTTCATTACTGAGTTTACCAGACAATAATATGCCTTTTTTCAGACACAACCTTGGAGAGTACAGTCATGAGCACAATGTAGTACAGATACAATGAGAACGGTACAGGAAATGCAGAAAAACTCAATATAATAAAAATATGGAAACAAACACGAACAATACAAATAGCAAAAAGGAGTGGAAAAGAATAAAGTGCAATGCAATAAACAATCAGCTTGCATTCCAGCAGGGCAAATTATTCACTTACTGGGAATGCACACAGGACGTAGTCCAAAGACAAATAATTGCACAACGTAACAAATAAGGCAACGCCTAAATACAGTAAGTAAGAACATATGCAGTACCAGCATCTGAAACAGAGCATCAAAAAGGTGCAGCTGTCAAGGTTTTTTAGTTATACATATATAAGGGATATGAAATGGGGACAAGTGGAATAAATGATTTATCAGCATAAGAGCAGTTTGACTTCAGGTAACCTCACGAGTGGTGTAAGACATGAATGCAGTTACCCAAGGTCAAAGTGCCCACGTGCAGCTAAATCATTTCTTCCACTTGTCCCCATTGCATATTCCATTTATGTAATGGGATATCATTTTGGTGCACTTATTTGTGTTTTGAGAAGAACCTGTGAGGAGTGTACAAGCAGGCAGTTGGAGCTGGGGAGAAGGAAACTGAAAATTTGATTAACAAGTGCCAGCTGGCGGGGCGGGGGTTGGGGGCTGATGATGTACTTACTGTGTGTATAAATCTTGATGACATAGTTACTGTATGTATAAATTTCATTTAGACATATAGTTGCTCAGATAAGATGCATCACACTGAATTTACCACCACTCCTATTGCTTATATATATATATAGATAGGGGATATGACATGGCCTGACTGAAGGTATCATATTTATCTTCACGAGAGGCCAATGATATCATGATATCTCACAAGTGGCGAAGCCACGAGTGAGATATCTTGATGTCATTGGCCTCGAGTGAAGATAAATATATCTTCAGTCAGGCCATGTCATGTTCTGTTTATACAAAGTATGTTTTGGGACACCCCACTCCCCAAAACAGAAGTCTGCATGTTGTCCTCTAAGCAATGCCCCACATTGAAGTTTTAATTTTAAGATAGAGATTTTGGAAGTCCTCACTTTCAGGAGACTGACAGTTATGTTTTGCTGTCAAACACAACTGTTCATGCCCCCACCAAGACATCATACAGTTTTCTTTTATTTTAGGAAGTCATCTGGTTGATCCTGCTGTTTGTGCCTATTGAAAAGTAACATTTTTTCTTATAGTGTGGTATATGATTGATCATGCGTCTTTTGGTGCAGTTACGTTTTAATGATGTGGTAGTGGGGATTTAAATTAATAGCTATGTTCACCTTTGGGGAATCGTACTCACTTTTTTAGAAAAGAAGACACTGGCTGTAGGGAGACAAGTACACTTTCACTTTTGGGGCTAGTATGCAGCGTGACCAAGCGATGGCAATGACATGGTGCTATGGATTGAAATTAAGGAAGTCTGCACTTAAATACAGTAACCCCTCGGTATACAGAGCCCTGCTATAGTGAAATCCCTGTTATAACGAAAGCCTCTGGTGGCTCCGGATGTTTCAGGTTGTATTTTGGGGCTGAGAGCCACCACTGGCTAATTGTACTGTACTTTCTAAAACTACGTTATGCGCCTCTCATTCTCTCCCTTCCCACAACTGAAGCAAACATTGATCAATCACAGCCCCGCCACACATGTCCCTTGCAAATGCAGAAATTTATAGACACAGACAGTGTCGGTATTGTGCGCCTCCAAATTGTTGGTCACCTCGGTACTCTCACTGTCTCTCTGATTGTGGGCAAAACTTGCTGCTATGTCAGCCACTTATCCCTTTCTCTGCCTCTCGCCCTCAGCACTTCTGCCTTAACAATACAGGGAGTTTCTCAAAAAAGAGGCTCGTCGGTTGGGGCGGGGGAGGAAGGGATGGGGAGTGTAGTTGGGAATCTTACTGTACTTACAAAAAGCAGTCATGTCCAGCTTCTCAATGCAGCACAGGGTTATTATGTGTCAGTTCGTAATCGGGATGGAGCTGTCGCATGGTAAAGAGGTGTGAGGTTAAAACTCTAAGTTTCATGCCAGCACTTTTCTCTGCACGGTACATCTGTGGCTCCTAGCTGATCCACCCTCAGACCTGTGGCTCTGTGTTTGTTTGTGACTCTGCAGCTTCACCAGTGGCGGCTGTCACCTGGCTAGCATCCCTTATAGTAAACAACGGGGAGCTATAACGAATGGCGGTTGTGGCTCCCAAAGCCTTCCTTACAGTGAGGGGTTATTGTACTTTAAAATCTTTGCCCTTTGTGATAATAGTAGTGCCTTTTGTTGGAAAGAAGCCGCTGATAGTAGAGATATGAGAGGCATCGAGTCAGCAGCTTCAGAATGGTAGCAGCAAGTGTAGACGAACGTTGCTATAGCAATGAAAGCTCATGCTTGCCACTTCTATTCTGAAGCCACTGAATCGATGGTTGTCATCTTTGTACTGTCGGTGGCTTATTTCCAACAAAAGGCACCACTATTTTAACAAAGGGCAATGATTTCTAAGTATTTCAGTGCAGAGTTAGTTAATTTTAATGCTTGGCAGCATGATATTGATATCTCTCGGTCACGCTACATACTAGGACGCAAAGTGAAAGTGCTCGTCATTTGTTAAAACCAAGAGATTTGTTTTCCAAAAAAGTGAGTACAGTTTTGAAAAAGTGCACAGTTTTGTAAGTTTGTTATCCTTTGGAGTGCATTACTTCAAATTGCTGGTACCACATCATAGATACCACTCGATCACACTACATAAGCTGAAAAGTGAAAGTGCTAGATAGTTTAAGACACAGCAGAAAGGACAGGATCTAGCAGATTAGTTTCAGTATATGACGTATAGGAACGTGGAGATAACAGCATGATGTATAGGAACATGGAGATATCAATGATATTTTCACTGGCTAGCTTAGATATCACTTGTTATACATGCATTTATCCCAAAACATACATTGTATAAATACATATATATATATATATATATATGTTTATCTATAAAAGAAAAACAAAATCACACATTCCCCCATAAGGCAAAGCATCATGGGCTGTATATACAAATCACCACAAAATATTATGCTGGTTCAACTTTAAGCAGAAATGCATGGTGCCGAAAAGTCTCACACAGTCTGCAAAGGGCGCCAGCAGAAGACACAGACACGTGTTTTATCCTACCAGGACTCATCAGTGTGCTTCATCTGTATGACACCCCAGTGAAATGAACCAGATACCCTAATTTGGGCTATCTGGTTTGGGTTGTGGTGAGCCCAGACGAGGCACACTGATGAGTCCTGGTAGGATGAAACACGTGTCTGTGTCTTCTGTTGGCAGCCTTTGCGTACTGTGTGAGAGGCCTTTTGGCACCATGCATTTCTGCTTAAAGTTGAACCAGTATAATAGTTTGTGGAGATTTGCATATGCAGCCCATGATGCTTTGCATTATGGGGGTATGTATGATTTTGTATTTCTTTGAAACTTGGCTTCCCGGCCAATGCCCTTTGGGGTAACCCTTGCCTCAGTGCTTGCGCACTAAGGTTCTTTATCTTAGATAGGCAGATAGATAAATAGATAGATAGATCTTTGCAAAAAAAACTTTGTCAATGCACCCATTAGGGAAACTTGATGCCGCAAAAGTAGGGAAAAGTGATGTTAGGGTTTCCAACCCTAGCTCCCTACCCCCCAAGCAGTAAAAGGAAAAACATTAGGGTTTTAGATCTCCAGACTCTTGGGGAATCAGTGGTGGGGTCTTCCCTGGGGTTGTAAACTCTAATGCTTCCCCCTTCCCACAGCCCACAGCCTCCAGTCTGAAGCACAAGGTACAGCTCCAAGCCTGTGCCTCTTAGTGATACACTCTTCATTGGTAGAGGAGTATGTCTTGCCACATGTTGCCAATACAATTTGTTGTAGCTTTTTTCACACATTGCCCACAGGGCTCTGTGTGAAGAAAGATCATGTGTGATGTTGTTTGCTCGGGGAATGGAATGGGCATTAGGGTTGACAACCCCAAGGAAGATCCAACCACTGATTCGCCAAAACTCGGAAACCCAAAACCTAGTGTGTTTTTTCTTTTGTTGCTTGGGGGTTGGGGTGGGAAGTTAGGGCTGGAAACTCTAACATCACATTTCCCAACTTTTATGGTATTAAACTATCCTAAAATGATGCATTAGCAAAGTTTTTTGCAAAGAATTTCCTTTTTTTCTGAGATAGTGGACTTGTATCCTCGTTCACGCAGGTCCCTTTGTATGTCTTGCATGAACAGCTGCATATGTGCAGGGCCCCTATGGGCCCTGTGCCATAGAAAGACTCTATCCACCTACAGAAGTGCAGGGCCTGGCACCCCTCCCCCTAGCCAAGGAATGCAAGCTGCAGGGTTGTCTGCACAGGCCCAGGTACCATATAGTGAAGACAACTGTCCTCATTCACTCACTTTTTATACATTCACTTTTTACACATTCACTCTTTGTTCTTTCAGATCTAAAGAGGCAAAGAGATCTGTGTGACACTTAGACAGCTGGTTCTGATAACTCTATGATTTTGGTAATATAAAAATGTAGTGTGATTGCCTGTCATGAAAAATCCTATGCCTGGGATGACAACCCCCCCAGGTATCAGTTCAAAAGACAGGATATATGTTAAACAGCAGATCTCTGTGATGAGATTAACTCCTAAGAACTCGCACCATATAGCCTTATTTAGGATATGGGTTGTTCGTAGCTAAGCCCTGAAACATCCATTTTATGGCGCCCTCAGGAAGGTCAGTCAATTGCAGCTGATGTCAAAAGAATATTATACCTCAGTGAGAACTGGGAGAGAGAGAGTCATAAAAAGTTATTTGATGTCTGTGAAGAGCAGGATGTTGCTCATGGATGAAAGAAAGGACTTTGAAAATTACATACTTAATTGGGAAGTCATATGAGGAAGCAATTTTTTTTTTGCTGATGTCACCTATTAATTTACCTCCTGACACAAGACATCCTGATTGTATAATTTTTAATAAACAGAGGAGCTGGGTGACATCATGTAGAAGGCAGGTTCAAGACAGTTTGTTAATTATGCTGTGAGTGACCTGTAGAGACAAACACATGTTTGGACTCTGAAAAAGCAACATCAGGCACTGCTAGAATATATACCTTAAAAAGACAATTCTAAGTGTACCATGGTAGGAGATTTTGTTTTCACTTTAAAACTTGTTTTTTTAAGTGATTGTATGGTTTTGTGATACATGGTTCTGTATTTACATTTTACATTTTTATCTATTTTAAGTAAACCTCTATTTTTAGAAACTATCTGGTGTGCCTTTGAAATTCTTTCTTTGACAAGTGAAGCATATATGGTTAAAACTGACACTGGGCATAGCTTACTGGTTTATCAAACTGGAAAAGGTAAGAGTTTATTCTGAGCTCTTTAATAGAGTTTTTAAGGGTTCATTGTGTATACCTGGTTAGGTGCCCGTAGGCTAAAGATATCTGCCCCCCCCCGAAGAGCAGAATTATCTGAGTCTGTACATTGGGTATGCTAGCACAAGGTTCACAGTTTGAAACCCTCCAGAACTTGAGACCAAAGTTTGATTCAAACCCACAAAACAGACAGGAGGGTTACCCTGTTCTGTTAACTGTTCACAATACTGCACTTGGAGGTTGTCACTGTGGGAACAGAGGGCCTGACCTGCTGAGTGGGGGTTGTGACAACCTGAAAGAGCAAAGAGTAAATGTGTAAAGAGTGAATGAGGGCAGTTGTCTTCACTATATGGTACCTGGTCCCATGCGGACAACCCTGCAACTTGCATTCCTTGGCTGTGGGGGGGGGGTTGCATAACAGTGGCATCCTCCACTCTCACCCTATCAAACTGAGTCACTGTGCTTACCCCTGAACTCAGCTCATCAGCATGGGATCACAAAACATACCCACTGGGGTCAAGACTGGCACTGCACACAAAGTTTCTTAACAATTATATATATTATACAGGTGCAGTCGCACCTTTATATTATGGTAGAGTAAGCACTTCTATGTTAACTCAAATTTGTGCACCTTAATAATTTTGCCTCCTTTCAACTGATTTACATTAAATTTGGAAAGCACAGCCTCTGTGCCAGCAACTCCTGATCCTGTAAATTTCATGAAGATCAGTTCAGGGAAAGCTAAGTTACAGAGGTGCAAAAAAAGGCAAAAGTCTCCATTTTTGAAAATTTTAAGACTTTTTTGCCACCAATAAGTAAAAAAATAGAAGGGTTTGAAACCTGAAACTTTCAGGTTTGATAGAGGTTGGTCCAAGGTGTGTGCTTTTGTAGTTTTTAGGTCCCGCTGTTAAGTTGTTTTCAAAATATTAAATTAACCAACCAGCCTGATGACACAGCAGCAATGCTACAACTTGCGATGCTGGTGACTCCAGTTTGGAAATGAGCCTGGGAGTCAGAGGGCCGGCTGGGGGGAGAATGCTTGAGCATCTGTGGACCACTCACCTTCTCCAGGGAGGGAAGGAAGGAGGGAGGGAGGGGGGAAGCAGTTCAGTACTTGGCTGCCCTCAGGAAGAGGCCTGAAGTGCAGCAGTTGCCTTGCCGCTGGAAGGAGAGTGGTGTAACGGATGTCACAGGAGATCCACCTGGACATCAGTGCGCACGTCATGCCCAAGAGAAAAACTGGAAAAATTACCACTGTGCTCCAGGAAGATAGAGCACCAGGCCAGATCCCGAATGCCCCCTGCCTGCCCTGCCAGTAGACCCTGACTAAGTGCACAGAATTTGGGGCATATGGACCCCTGCCTCATCCTCACCTGGGGGGAAACTAAGGCAACATAGAGGGTTTACCAGGGGCTCCAGGCAGGAAGGAGCATGGGACAGAGGCTAGGCATCTCCCGATGAGGCAAAATGTAGGTGGCAAGGGAGGAAGCACAAATACAAATAAAAAAATATATACTAAATAAAAATGTTCCATTTCTGCGCATGCACAGTTCAAAAAATAAATGTTCTATTCATAACTGAATTTTTGTGAAAGCAGCAGTTTGCACTATACATCACAGCTGTCTTTAATAAATTATAGCTGTGTCGTATAGTGCAACCCCTGCTGCTGTCACCACTCATAGATCACAGACAGGGCTACTGTCATTGTAGCCCTGTGATCCTGACTGTGCTATGACCTTCAACTGTATCTGCACACTAGGGGGCTCAGCCCCTGGTGGCAGAGTAGTTATTTATTTATTAATTTTCTGACACCGGGATGCCCACCCTCGGTGTTGGATGCCTTCTGCACCCCGCAGCATGTGGTTTTATCTAATTCATCCCCCCCAGCAGAGTGGGACACTGGGAAGCCCACCCCCAGTGTCCTGAAATAGATTAATATTATATGTATACCTGCAAAAAAGAAAACCGCCCTGTCTTTTTTTTATTTAAACCTGAAATAAAGAAAACGGTCCCTTGTCATCACTGCCATTCCCTTCTCCCTATCCTGACCCTCCTACTGAGCGCCCACCACCCCACATCCCCCCCTCTTACCTTATACTTACCTCAGGAGGTCGTATCCTGTTATCTTCTGTAGACCGGGACACGTCTGCACTCTTCAAAGCTGAAACGTGAAGTGAGGAATTAAAGCTTAGTGCCATATGTAAGGTTGAACTATACAACACAGCTGTCATTTAGTAAAGGACAACTGTGTCGTATAGTACAAACTATAGAACACAGTTGTCATTTAGTAAAGGACAGCCATGTCATATAGTGCATCTGGCAGTTGTGTTCACTCACCCCATATCCTGCCTGTGGTCTGTCATCTGCAAACCAGGGCCCCAATCCCCGGTGGCAGTCTTTCTTTCTCTGCTAATTCAGTTATTTCTTTTTCTGTATAATCTGACACCAGGATGCCCATCTCCGGTGTTGGACCCCCCAGCCAGTTGCTTTATAAATGGTTGCTGACATCGGGGGCCCCAATCCCCATGTCAGCATTTACTAGACCCCCTCCACAGTGTGAGACACCTGGGGAGCCCACCCCCAGTGTCCCAAAAGAGTTGATGACAAATGTGATAAATACCGACACTGGGATGCCCACCCAAGGTGTCAGACACCACCCCCCCGCAACCCCATGTTTAATTACACATTATCAAAATTGGAGGAACCAATCCTCATGTCAGAATCAACTGTATGGCCCAACACAACCAGCAGTATAAGACACTGGTGAGCCCACCCCCAGTGTCCTGAGATAGGTTTATTAGTGTATTTGTATGTACAAAAAAAGAAAAGTCCCCCAATGTCTTTTTTACTTTTTTGTAACCTGCAGAAAAAGGAAACTGTCCCTCATCATCCCCATCTCCCCATCCTAACCCTCCCACTGAGCATTCACTACCACGCACCCTCCCTTACCCTATATTTACCACCGGAGGTTATGCACTGTCATCTTCTGTGGACAGGGACTCGTCTGCAGTCTTCAAAGCCAAACCGTTAACCGAGGAATATAGTTAAATGCTATATAATGTTTTTCCAATGGCGTTTTGATCTTATGGAGGTATCTTTCCCTTTTTTTTGAATTTTTTCACCAAATTTTCAACATGGCCTTTTTGGTACCCCACCTCATGAACACTGTCACTGTCATTTCCTTAATTGGTCCCAGAAGGGGATTTTGTTGTCACTGCGCAAAATCACCTTTCAGGACTGAATAATAAAATTTCACCACCAGTGTTTATGAGCTGGGTTCCCAAAAAGGCCTTGTTAAAAATTTGGGGGAAAAAATAAAAAAATGGCCGAGTTACATACGTTCATTAAAATATTTCTAAGCACACGCATAACTTTGGTAATTTTCAATATTTTGACTCCAAATTTTCAGCATAGCAATTTTTTCTCACCACCTCAAGAACAGTAGAGTTGTCATTTCTCAGATCCTGTCCAAAATGTATTTTCGCACTTGTGGCGCAGAATGGCATTTCGGCACGGATTTGAATATTTTCACCTATGGGGTTTATGAGGTGGGGTCATAAGACCAGTATGTTGAAAGTTTAGGGTCAAAATATTAAAAAACCAAAAAAATTATTAAGTAACATTGTTTGCAGGGGTGTCCGTTGCACCACTGGGGAATGTGCTGCCTTACCGTGCCAGTGAGCGGAGTTCAGGTGTGAACTCAGTGAGCCAGTTTACTGTGACAAGGCTGATGGGGAAGGTGCTGCAGCAGCCTGGGTTGGGATGGAGCAGTATGTTGGTGCAGATGTCACACCCTGTGATAGATATCGGCATGTGTGCCAGGGACTGCTGGGCCCATGCACTGGCTCAGGATTGTCTTCAATATTGTATTAATCTTATTTTGTGCGGGTCCCAAAGAAACCTGTGCAAATGAGGATACAATTCCACTATCACAAAAAGAAGGGAAATTCAGACATATATATATATCTATATATATATATATATATATATATATACATATATATTCTTTGAAAAAAATACATTAATTCAGACATTAAGGTTGTAAAACACAAAGCACACAAAGACGGGAGTATTGGCAAATCAGTGGTGGGGTCTTACTTGGGGTTGTAACCCTAATGCACACCCCTTCCCTGATCAGAAGAGGTCATATGTGATGTACGGGCCCTGCGTGAAGAAAGCTCTGACTGATTATGTTGGCCATACTGTATCACTAGTTTGGAGCTGTGTCTTTGCTTGGACAGCAGGCTATGGGCTGGGGGGATGGGGTGGGCATTAGGTTTGACAACCCCAAGCAAGACTACCACTGATTTGTCAATACTCCAGAGACCCAAATCCCTAATGCTTTTCAATTCCCATCTTTGTGCGCTTTGCGTTTTACAACCCTAGTGTCTGCATTAATGTAGTTTTATATACATATATATATAGATAATGTATATATATATACAGTGGCGTGAAAAAGTATTTGCCCCCTTCCTGATTTTCTCTATTATTGCATATTTGTCACACTGGATGTTTTCAGGTCTTTAGACAAAATATAATATTAGATAAAGGGAACCTAAGTGGACAAATAACACTTTTTTTTTTTACTTATTTCATTTATTTAATGAAAAAAGTTAACCAACACCAACTGGCACTGTGTGAAAAAGTAATTGCCCCCTAGTTAAATCAACCCAATTAAAGGGATAATTAGAGTCAGCTGATTGAACACAGCCAGGCTTGATTACAGCCAGCCCTGCTCAATATAAACCTCACTTATTTTGGCCCTTACCATCAGAGTCACATTGCCAGCACAAAGATTCAACAAGCACATTATGCCATGATCAAAGGAAGTTCCTGAAAAGATCAGAAAAACATTTTGTTGCCCTCTATCAGTCTGGAAAGGGTTACAAAGCTATTTCTAAGGCTCTGGGACTCCATCGAACCACAGTGACAGCCATAATCTCCAAATGGAGATCACTTGGAACAGTAGTGACCCTTCCCAGGAGTGGGCGGCCTGCCAAAATTACTCCAAGGGCGCAGTGTAAAATCATCCAAGAAGTCTCAAAGGATCCTAAAACAACATCCAAAGAACTGCAGGCTTCTCTTGCCTCAGCTAAGGTCAGTGTTCATGACTCCACAATCAGAAAGAGACTGGGCAAAAATGGGCTTCATGTGAGAGTAGCAAGGCTGAAACCACACTGCTAACCAAGAAGAACATAAATGCTCATCTCTCATTTGCCAAGAAGCACCTGGATGATCCACAAGCCTTTGGAAAAATGTTCTATGGACAGATGAGTCCAAAGTGGAACTTTTGACAACATGGATCCATAATGTCTCTGATAAAGCAAACACAGCATTCCACAGTAAGAACACCATACCAACAGTCAAACATGGTGGTGGTAGTGTGATGGTGTGGGATGCTTTGCTGCTCTGGGACCTGGATGACTTGCCATAATTAAAGGAACCATGAATTCTGCTCTGTACCAGAAAATTCTTAAGGAGAATGTCTAGTCATCCTTCAGTCAGCTGAAGCTGAAGCATAGTTGGGCCATGCAGCAAGACAATAATCCAAAACACAAAAGCAAGTCCACATCAGAATGGCTAAAAGAAGTAAAATTAAAGTTTTAGAGTGGCCTAGTCAAAGTCCAGACTTAAACCCAATAGAGATGCTGTGGCAGGACCTGAAACGAGCAGTTCATGCTCGAAAACCTACCAAATGTTACTGAATTAAAGCAGTTCTGCGAGGAAGAGTGGGTTAAAATTCCTCCACAGCGATGTGAAAGACTGATATTGAATTATAGGAAGTGTTTGTTTGCAGTCATTGCAGCTAAATGTAGTGTAACCAGTTATTAAGTGTAAGGGGCAATTACTTTTCACAGTGCCAGTTGGTGTTGGTTAACTTTTTTTCATTAAATAAGTGAAATAAAAAAAAAAAACAAGTGTTATTTGTTCACTCAGGTTCCCTTTATCTAATATTACATTTTGTCTAAAGACCTGAAAACATCCAGTGTGACAAATATGCAATAATAGAGAAAATCAGGAAGGGGGCAAATACTTTTTCACGCCACTGTATCTATATATATGTAGATATATATATGTATATATGGCTCTTTAAGGCTAAGAAGTTGCTGTATACTCTCTTCTTGGTGAGTTTCAATCAGCTTTCCCTCCTCCAGTTCAGAGCTCAGGATGGAGATCCTTCTGCTTCAAACAGCTGCTTCACCCTCTCTCTAACATTCTGTCTAGTGCTCCCTTTTTCTACATCCCCAGGGGTCAGGTGAGCTACCTCGTTGTACCTCATTAACATCATTAGTACATTTTATCAATTTTGTGAAGGTATTCTCTTAAGCAAACATATCAATCAATCAAACTTTATTTAACCAGGTGTGGACACCATGAGCAAGCTCGTTTTCAAGGTGATTCTGGATATAATACAGAACAAGGGTAACAGAATAGGGAAGACAGGGAGAGGACATAGTACATTAAGTGGGATAATCAGGCCTTTACATATGTAACTCACATAGGATACATAAATGTGAGGTCGTAGCTGGTATGCCAGTACATACATAATACATTTGGAGGAATATACAGGCCTATACATAAGTAACACACATAGGATACGTAAATGCAAGGTTGTAATTAGTATACCAATACATACATAACTAACATTGATGTCAAGTCTTAATTAGAATTCCAGAGGCAACATATGGTATATAGGTAGTCTTAAGTAACAATCAATTATAACAACAAGAAACAGGTATGCAAGCGGGAGAGGAGGGAAGGGGATAGTGTCAGGGGGCAGAGAAGGGACGGGGGAAGGGAAAAGAGAATAATAACTGCTAGATGTTCCCTTGTGGGGAGGTGACCTAGGGTGGGTTGCAGTGATATTAGAGTCGTAGGCAATACTGGTGGTAAAATAGAAATATGTATATAGAGCGGGTGGAGGGGAAGAAGAGGGCAGAGGAAGGGGAGAGAGATTAAGAAGTGCAATGCACCCCCAACTTGGAGCTAGATGGGGTGATAGCAGTTGTGCCAGATGCGTGAGTGATACAAGGGGCTAGAGGTGCCCGGTAACTTAAAACAGTTACAGGTATTTGGCTAATAGAGCTTTGAGAGTGAACGGACCAGGATGGGTTGAGAATTTAAATGTACTTTGCATGGCGTTCCATTAGGACGGGAGGGAAAAATTGATTGCAGCCACACCATGGGTTGTTTTTACTCTGGGTATCTGATAGCAGAGTAAGGAAAAAATGTCTCAATCCATAAGATCCCTTGGCACTCTCAAAGATGTTCGAAATGTAAGCAGGGAGTTTGAAATATGGAAGTTTAATACATGAACAACAGTAAAATCATACATGTGCGCAGCTTAAAACATCTTCCCTATCACCAGTTCTGATATGTACTTGCAAATTTATTTACAAATATGTTTCTATGTGGGGCAGATTTTAGTTATGAGCTCCTCACGCCTTTGTACCTTCCCTAAATCTGCCTTCAATTATACCAAGTCTGTGGCTGGCCATCACTTTGGAAACAGTACCAGCTGCAGGTAAGTGAACTGGAATTGCTGAGGCCATACACTGAAACAGTCTCACATTTCACTTACCTTTTAGTTAACCCCTTCTCTTTTGTGTCTCATGGGAGCCAGACTATCCATTTGCTTCAAATGTAAGCTAACAGTGTATAATAAAACAAAATGGGCCAGATTCACAAAACTTTGGCCCGGCGCAAATCCAGTTTGAGTGCTGCAAACCAGGTTTTGTACCGAGTTGGCATTCACAAAATCCAGGTTTCTGCCCACGAACCGGGGTTTGTGCCTGCGCAAAGTGTGGAGGGGACAGCAATACAAATGAGGGGGAGGGGAAGTGAATATCGGCACTGGCCAAAGAATTTGCTCCATGCAAGGGCCTCTTGAGTGATTCCATTGCACGGAGCAAATACCGTTGACCGAGACCTGGTAGTATCCCACGCAACCCTAGTGGCTAGCATAGGTACTGCAGCACTCCCCCCCCCCGACCACTAATCACCATCCTGTTGATAAAAAAACATATACCCGTGGAGTATAGTGGCACCCCCAATTATCAACTGCCATCCCGTACATAAAAAAACAAAGATCCCTGGTGGTGTAGTGGTCTCCCCCTCCCCAACCGCCAAACACCGACACATAGAAAAATAAACAATTATTTATAGTGGTATAGTGACCCCCCCCATCCCTGACTGCCAATCACTGGCCCATAGAAAAATAAACAAATATCCGTGGTGGCATAGCAGTCTCTCCCCATCCCCATCCCCAGTCGCTGATCAACAGCCCATTGATAAAGAAACAAATGTCCCCATGGCTAGAGATCCCCCCTCCACCTGAAGCTGTGCCCAACATAGACATATAATGCCCTGGTAGCTAGTGGTCCCTCCCCCCACCTGATCACCCACCCAGTATATAGGGAGGAGGGAGGGTCCAATAGATCACCAGGGATATGGTTATCTTACCTATAAAGGAGATTGGGATGGGGGAGGGACCACTGGACACTAAGGACAATAGTAACATATACCAGGCAAGTGAGCAGGTGGGGGAAGGGACCACTAGCTACCAGGGCATCATATGTCTATGTCTGGCAGGGCTTCAGGAGAGGGGACTACTACCCACAGGACATGTCTCTTTATCTATGGGCTGGTGATCAGCAATCAGGGATGGGAAAGGACCACTATACCACCATGGATATTTGTTTATTTTTCTATCAGCCGGTGACTGGCAGTTGGATATGGGGGAACCACTATACCACCACGGATATTTGTTTATTTTTCTATGGACCAGTGATCAGCGGACGGGGGGGGGGTACCAGTATACCACCATGGATCTTTGTTTCTTTATGTACAGGATGGTGATCAATGATAGGGGAGGAGGGGGACCACTGTACCACCAAGGATATTTGTTTCTTTATGTACAGGCCAGCAACTGCTAATTGAAGAGGGGTGGCCACTATACCACCAGAGATATTTGTTTCTTTATGTATGGGACAGCGATCAATGATCAGGGAGTGGGGGGCCACTATGCCACCAGGGATATTTGTTTCTTTACGTAGGGGCCGTCGATCAACAATTGGGGAGGTGGGACAACTATACCACCCGGGATATTTGTTTCTTTATGTATGGGATTACGATCAATGATCAGGGAAGGGGGGACCACTATACCACCAGTGATACTTGTTTATTTATCTATAGTACAGTGATTGGCAATAGGAGAGGGGGAGTGACCACTAGACCACCAGGGTGATTTTTTTTTTTCAAATAAGACCGCAATCAGCAATGGGGGAGCATGCTACACTCACTGCAGCCTAAACAAATGGGCCCATAATGGGCATGCAAATGGCCACCTAGCACCTTGCATGCCCAATGAACTCATTTGCATAGCTTTCTTTGTGAATAGGGAATAGCATCCATGCACTATTCCTTGTGGAGCCATGCTAAAGGCTGCATGTCGAGGTGGCGTTACTGGGGTAGCTTTGGTGGTACTGGGGTTACCACTTCCTCGGATCACTCCTATTCACAATCAGATAGCATAGAGTGCTATCCGACTGTGAATAGCGATTTTGGATGCCTGGGCAGCTGCAAAGCAAAATGCAAGATTTTGTGTTACCTTTGTGATTTTTGGTGAATTGGAGCCATTAACTTTGCTTTTTTGTAGCTGTTTCTATGTTAGTATTAATTCAGGCAGAACTAAAGAGTGATTAATGTTTGTAACCTGCATGTGCACTGCGCATATGTCTCTGTCTCTATATGTCAAACACCCTAATGTGTTATATAAAACAAATGTAAGGAAAGTGTTGTATATGAGGATATAATGCCATCTCTGAGGCTAAGTTGCTCAATAAACCCACTCGTCCTTTGGGCACATTGGTTTATTGGCTACTTAACCCCCTTGATGGCATTATATCCTCATATACAACACTGTCCAAGCATTTATTATACATATATATATATATATATATACTGTATATATATATGTATATATATATATATATATATATATATATATATATATATATGTGCATATATATATGTACATTCATTGCAAAAAAATTATTTAATGAATCAGTTAGGGGTGATGTCACAGCAACAAAAGTTTGGAAATTTGATGTTAGGGTTAACTGTAAAATGGACCCAATTATACAGGTTCCTGGTTGGTAATTCTCAGTAATTCAATATAGCCACCACACTATTTCTTTGCCAAAATAGCTGTAATTTATTGAAATAGTATATCATTTCTAGGCATCAGGTAGCCTGCTACTACCCGAGTATACCTGATACAATTTAATCTTACAGCCAATGGGACAATCCATTGGGGTGTTTCTAACATGCAATCTAGACAGCTAATAATATTTGCATTACAGGGCTACAGATTTTCAGACAGATATGAAACCATATATCTCTGGATCCCTCGAGCAATCTATGGATAGTCTCAGACTGCGTCTTCTCGAAGGGATGCTGGACATAACCAAAGGTCCCATATATAAGTATAGCAAGCTTAGGAAAAAAAATGCAAGGCTGAAATTTCCCAAAAATGACGACAGCAGATTTAAACACAGACAATATGTCATTCAACAGGTCATAAGACTCTGGTTCAAAAATACACTGGCCATAAGATACCTTGGTCATAAGATACTTTTGACACTTTGCCGAGATATGGTCATTCTTAAATGGAAAAACAAGTGATCAGGGGATTTTTATTTATCAAAAATACTTTCTTTAGGATACAGAAAACATGCGAGGGGATGTGGCTGTTTTAAAAATAATTGGCTTACAGATAAAACCCAGACAGTGGCCAAATTGCATAGTAATCACAAGATGGGGAATTTCAATCATCAATGCCAGCTGTGGTTACTAGCAGCTGCGTTCTTATCTCGGCCATAACCTTTAAAAAGACATGTTTTGGTACACAGTATTTTCTGCTGAATAGGGCAATTCCAAGTTAAACCTTGGCTTTGTGCTTAGATTTATTTCATTTTCTTCATTTTAACCATTAACCTTTTAAAGTCTTACACATGCATGCATATTAATTGACATGGTATCATTCATTTACTTAGCCACTTGCAGCCTTTTGCTACTAGATATACCAATTCACATGTTAGCATCATTTAGTCATCTACTAGCCATCTTCACCTTTTACTAGCCCTTTATCAATCTACACTAGCCATTTTACACCTTTCTGTCTCCTCAACCTTTTGGTTAGCCAACTACATATTGTTGATAAAAGTTTGGTCACTGGTTACTAAAACCTTGGCCACTGGTCACTAAACTTTGGCCACTGGCCACTTTCAACAATCCCCACCTCAAAGGCAAGAAGCCCCTGAGGGACTCGAACCTTCGCAAAAGTAAACATAAAAATAAAGATGCTAATTATTAAATAAATATCTTTAGAGCTTACTGCCCTGTGATTCTATCTTGTGATCTCTGATAATGGGCTGCTATTACATCTATTATTAGGGAGACATAAAATAAGGACACATAAGTTTATGTGCAATGTCCAAACTTAGCCATATTCCAATGGGAGATATTTAAGACAACAGGTATATGCAGAAATTGTACATTATTTATAAGGGTTTCAGGTACTGAAGTAGCAGTTAATCGGCTAGGAGGGCCCTGGTGTTAACTGGGAACACTTTTAACAATTCTGATTATGGGGGTGAGGGAAGAGTGGTAAGGGGAGTCTTGAACCCCCACAGATAATACTTTGATTAGTATATAAGTGTGGTATAACTAAACACTTTTGATCTTAATCTATTAAATGTATTTTAATACTTTTACCTTACATAATTTTTAAGCTATCATAATGCAAGCTACAATTTTTTAAAGCTAGAAAAACAGTTTATAATTGATTACATGAAAAAACCTTTTTAAAACTGGTTGCCAGCATACAGATAGTCAAGGTATTTATAAAAAGCATCCTGTTCTGGAGTTGGTAAAGGGGTGGCTACAGATGGAGCACAAATGGTGAGTTTGTAAAGCATAGTGCAGAACTCAGGGATGTCAACACCACAATTGAAATATGTGAAAAGATGTTAACATGTGATACCACATATAACACAATATGACATAACAATATTTGTTGATGAAGAAGAGTTCATGGAATCCACTTTGAGAGTGGATAAGATAGATGTTATCTTGTGTTGAAGTGTGGCACACCCTTGGAGCTTGATTGAAGAATTTGTTGATAATGTCTCTTGGTAGATAGGTCATTATAAAACGTAGATGACCAGTTTAGAAAGTTTATATGAATAACAGTCCATGAAATTAATAGTTCATAAGTTCATATAAGTAACCACAAGTTGGCGTACTTACAATACAGGTGAAATGTCATTTGTAGAACGGTGGTAACCCCATAAGGCACATGGGGCACTGCAGACAGTAATTTAAAAACAAAATACCAGCATATTAGAAAGGTCAGTGTTCATGTTGCTGGCTGCTGGATGGCTGAGTGGCAGACACATTGGCGAGGGGTGCATTAGATTATGCATTGAGTCCTTTTAATGGAGTAGCCACACACACACTGGCATGGCATTTGTGTTGTGGTAGTTGATTACACCCCGGCACAAAGATTAACAGTCCATAAAAAATAGTTTACAATAAACCATTAAAAACACAGTCCACAATAGAGCAATAGGTTTATAGAAAGTACCAGCCATGTTTGGAACAAGCAGCAGCAAAGAAAATGGATGTCTTGCTTGAAGATCAATTGAAGAAAAATCTTCTTGCTGAAGTTAGGGGATTGCCCCTACCCCAGACTTAACTTCATAGTAAGCAGAAACAATAAGCTTGATTGCAGAGTCTGAACTGACTGGACCTTTTTTAGTTAATTTAAAGTCCTACAAATAGTTGTAATTTTGCTGAAAACATTACACTTGCAGAGGTAATAATAACTTGATTCGTGCAATAGTCCTTATATGGAACAGTCAGGCACAAAGATGGTGATGACATCAAAGCTGTGGCAGTTTTCTTTTCAGGAAAAAGATGAAGGTCTTGGCAACTTAGATGAAAGTATTACTGCTGTTGAACATGGAGATCTTATGTGTGCCACACAGTGGAAACCTGCAAACTTGCAAAGTGTGTTAGAAACTGAGTTAAGAACACAAATAAACTTTTAAACCAATTACTTTTTTGTTTTGTAAAGAGTGGTGTGATAGAGCCTAAATTCTGGCAATTGGAAAGAGAAAAATAAAAATGGGACGTCAACTGCACACTTGGTGGTGCAGGCCGAGGTCCAATTATACCATTTGACCATCTGTAAATCCATGACAATGTTATGGTTACACCCTGCATTTAAACTGCAGAAGAGGCTATACAGTAATGAACATGATTTCCCTATATCTGTTGCTAGCAGGCCTGAGACCTGAGTTATAAAATCTTGTAATGTTACAATAACACGCTTCAAACATATAGTTTATAGCAATATGCCTGTTACACTATGCAATAGTGTAACAAATATATATATTGTTAGCCTATGCCAACTAATAGTAGTGCCTATTGCACCTGTGACAAGTGAAAGGGTCTACCTTCTTTACCCTGTATAGTGAAATACTCCAAAATACTGAGTGAGGTAAGGCTTGAAGCATAGGTTTGGAGCACAATCTAAATTCTGCATATTATAATTGTTAAGATTTAAAATGACAAAACCTGCATAGAGTGCACTTATTTTTCAGGGGTACCTGTGAGTAATAAGACAAACGGAGCATTAATTTGTCTGGGGTTTTGCTTTGGAACATATTGTAGGGGGGTGGGTCAGCAATGCTGGCCCCAGTATTTAGGTTTGGTTATGAGCATTAAAAACTTTTATACATGTGGAGTACTTTTCTGAATACACACATGCTACACTGTAACAAGATGTATATCAAAACATGATAACATAAACGTGAAACATAAGCATTTTTTGCAATAGAACAATTTCAGTATTGAGCATAATGCATAAAATACATTTTAAACACAGAACAAATATAGCCTGTAAGCTTAGTTCAGAGTCCAGGAATGTTAGAGTATTGTGAGTTTACTTGTTGAACATAACCATGGAATAAGTTGCAGAGGGTGTGTGGTACAGTTTAAGTTTATATGTTGCAGTCCTTGGTAAAAATGCATCCATTGCTGTAAGGCTATGGAAAGCTATTTTATATTTGTCTGACAGGATAAGAAAGTTGAAAAGACAATTAAAAGACATGAATATGTGTGGAAATACATACACAATTCCCCCTCCAGCTTAACCAATTATTTGCTGAGGACAGAAGCCCTTGTACCAATGATAGGTATGAGGTTTAACTGTTTGCACTAGAAAAAGCAAAGGGACTGAGCTAGGTTATACTGTCAAAGTACATTGGGTCTTTTCAAAACTTGTAAATAAGAAATAGTTATTGGCAAATACACATTTTTTTTATTTACCCATTTGGGGAGACAGTGACGTACCTTGCAACCTTTGTGGGTATTGCACCGGAAGAAAGGATAGTATGCCCCCCTTTCAGCTCCTACTGGTGGAAGAGACAGCTTCACTGCTGTAGCAATAAAAATGTTAGCTGTGGGTGGTGCCATGGATATTGAACCAGAAATGGTCTGGCAATATTAGTAACCAGTCATGCAGTACCTTAAAAACAAATGTGCACTGGATAAGTGGTAATGGGGTGGCCCCATTGCTGTCCCCACCTAGCACACTTCAAATTATAACAGAATTATATGCAACTAGTTTAGTAAGTTTCATACCTTACTATAAAGATGGAGAACTTTTTTTTCTCTAGAAGAAAGAGAAGAACAGACAAAAAACCAAAACAAACATACACAAGTCTAAAAATAAAACAAGATTATTTTCATAGGATAAAAGAAGCCAAGCGTCCCTGGGTTCCCTTATCCTAAGCATGACAAAATGTCAGCTGAGTTTATAAAAGATCTGGATTGATGGTAGTACCATACGTACGTATCTCTTAGAATGCATTTTAAAAAGAAAAAAAAAATTATTACACCATGGTCACAGATAAAAACAGTCATTGTTTTTAACTGTAGATGGTAAACTCTCTCAAAACAGCCGTAATGTTTCTTTTTTTAATCAGTATAGTGTATGTATGTGTATATATATATATATATATATATAAATGCTGGGGGTAGTAAGTGACCCCCCCTTAAGCACCTTGCATAGTAGGGGAATCACGTGATATTGTTTAGGAACGAAGGAGCTGTACTACAACCAAATCTTTGTGGAGGAAGGCTTTGAGCATTGCCTGTGTTGGCTGCAAACCCAGAAAGAAAAAAAAAAAAATGTGTTCCTTTTTACTTAGAATGCAAGTTCTGTAATAAAAAGCCAAATTGTGTGGTTCACTCTTGGTGTGCTTCCATGAAAACATACATCTTGTGTGAAAAGTTGTGCTTTAAGTAGGGAATACACATCAAGTTTGAACTGGTAGTAACATAAAATGTTGAAACACAAGAAGGTCAAATTACATGCAGAAGGTCACACAGCGTACATGTAGGGGTGGTTCAAACCCAGCTGTTTTTGTAGTGTCTAAATCCGTATCATGAATTGTTTCCAAGATATGGGCACCGAAAAGCACTGTGGGTGCCGCAATGTTATCCTATGGGAAACATCTCAACTTCATAATGGCATATCTATGGAACCGATTAAATTATTTATGCCTAAACAGCATAATTCACATCTCTGGGACACCCCCCTTTATACCCTGCTAATTTTTACAGTGTAATGTACCTGTTAACTGGTATGTGTTCCAGGACTTACACATAACAACGGAGTCATACAATAGCCCTATAGGCCTGAAAAGGAGCCCTTATAACACTAATTTGCCAATATCTCAGTAACCGTACAACCTATGGAAAAGATTCCAGTGCAGGTGTAATCTATGAGTTTCAAACTTCTCCACTGGCTTAGTTCACCAGGCACATCTGTGGGACCAGGGTTTGCCACCCTGCAAATTTCAGCCCAAAAGCACAGTCCACCTTGGCTCAATGAAGTGACAAAGAAAACAACACATGGGACAATGTAGTGGAGTTTTATTTTTGCAAAAACAAAAATGCTTTCGTGACAATGAAAATGTTTTCATGATTCTTTATATCTTATAATGTAACATTTTCGCATACAAAAAAATGTTTTCGAAAACGTTTTCACCATGCACATATAAATTTTCCCATAGGCTATAATGGACATGAAAAACTTGAATAACTTTTGAACGGATTAATATTTTTTCACCAAATCTTCAAAAGGCACCAGTTCAGCCTAGGCCACATAAAGACATGCAAATTTGAATTCACTCAGATGCATTCTTCAGTCCATTATGCCCAACCGAAGAAATGCGCAAAAGTTGAAAAATGTTCACGTTTTGGACACTCTACAGTTCCACAACCATACATCTGACTGGCACAAAACTTTCCAGATCCAGAGATATATGGTTCAATACTGCACATGCACACTTTCAGGCAAATCAAACGGTTGCAAAGTTATTAAAGTGCAAATTCAGGGGTTTAACATTAAAGTGGCCCTCCAACCCTAACTATACCTGCACTACTGTGCAGGTATAATATATACAGTATATATATATATATATATATATATATATATTTTATAGTGGCACAGTAGTGCCACTATAGTTAGAGTTTAAGGTTAAAGTGTGAAATTTGGCAGGTTAATAACTTTGCCACTGTATGACAGATTTGCCTGAAATTTGGCAGCCATGGAGTGGTACTATTGATCTCTGGAACTGCCAAGTTTCGTAATGGTCGGATATACAGTTGTGGAGCTACATAGCACCGTAGAATGTGGTACTTATGCTTTTTTACGCATTCTTTGCTCGCGCCTACAGGTTGCACGGTTTGCCCGACCAGTCCAAAACCTTCAGGGAACATGCAGCCAGGGTTCCCGATGTGCCTTTTTAAGATTTCATGAAAAAATATTAAATAGTTCAAAAGTTGTTCAAAAAACAATTTTCTCATTATAGTCAAAGGGGAAAGTTAACAAAACATTTGACAGTGTCACAAATGCAGTTTTTAGTGTTGCAAATGACTCCTGTAGTGTCACAAATCTGCCATTTTGTTTTCAGTTACTGGTCACAGAAATGCTTGCCATTTAAATTTGGGACCCTCTAGGGACACAATTCTTTTTGTGTTCACCTAGTCGAGCCCTGAGGATGCTAGCCATGTATTTTTTGGGGGGTTAAACACCTCATAAATATGTTTTTACAATTTTGGTAAACTGTAGTGTCACAAAGTAATGTCGCATTTGCGACACTTTCATGATTTTCTTGTGAAAGTGTTGCAAATTATGACACTACTTTGCGACACTATGCTCAAAATAACAGGAATTCTTTGCCACCCTGCTGCAAAACAACAGTTTGGTCTTTTGGGCTGAAATTTGGAGGGAAGAAAACCAACATCCCACAGATGTGCCTTTTTGTGGTTTGGTGACAAAATATTAGAGGGATGCAAAATTACAGCACCCCAAAGTTGACTATTTTTCCCATAGGCTAACATTATGGCATCCGCCCCGTCTTTCGGGGCCCGTATCTCGAAAACGCTTCGAGATATGGACTTTTCGTCAGAAAGATGCTTAGCCCCCCACTCAGGGGCTAAGTACAAAGCTATCCAGGAAAGTAATAAATAATATGAAATTTTAATTTTTTTTCTACATCGTACGGTTCCTGAGATATAAGCAATTTAGTATTCCAGGTGTTCACTTTCTGCTCCGAGGGCCATTATTATGCACACATTCTTTGTATTCACTGTGCTTCTGAATGTACTTTTTGGGGACAAAAGTGGGTGCTTATGCGTTACTGTTACAGTTAGTGTTTCCGCTTGCTTTTGTGACCGCTTATGCTTAGCATCTCTGTTTATGTCGCCGGTGTTACCCTTTACGTTTGCGTTACTGTTACTATTTGCATTTCCATTACTGTTTTTTTTTGCATTTGTGTTTACTTTTGCATCACCATGTGCATTGCCATTTGTGTATGCGCTTCCATTTGCATTTCTGTTTCCTTTGGCGTCATAGTTGCTGTTACCATAAGCGTTTGCGTTTCCAATTGCGTTACCGTGACCATCCGCGTAATGATTTGTGTTTGCTTATGCACTTGCGTTTCCACTTCGATTTCTGTTACTGTTCCCTTTGGCATCCTCCTTGCTGTTACCATAACCGTTTCTCTTTCCAATTGCGTTACCGTTTCCAAAGGGCCCCACGCTCGCACCACCACATTCCATTCACTATTTATACTGCACATTCTCAAAAAGAAGGGAAATTCATGGCAAACAAGCTCAGTTTAATACTTCAGTTAGGGTTGTTCCACAGTGACAAAAGTGAGGAAATTCGATGTTAGGGTTCCCACCCCTTGCACCCCACCCCCCACCAACAGGCAACGGGGTGTGCGTTGGGGTTGTCAGTCCTAACTCTCACCCCATTCTCCTATACTGCACCACCTCAGCTTGTTTACACATGGGTTGGGGTGAGAGTTAGGAGGACCAATGACCCCAATGCACACCCTGATGCATGTTGGTGGGGGCGAGGTGGGGTGCAAGGGGTGGGAATGCTAACATCGAATTTCCTCACTTTTGTCACTGTGGAACAACCCTAACTGATACATTAAACAGATTTTCTTGCCATATATATATATATATATATATATATATATATATATATTTATTTATATTATGGTAGAGTAGAACTTTTAAGGTTAAAGGGTGAAATTTTGCACCTTAATAACTTTGCCACTGTTCAACAGATTTGCCTGAAATTTGGTATGCACGATTGGGCATGGTAGATCTTGGTATCTGCCAACTTTTGTATTTGTTGGATATACGGCTAGGGAGTTGTTAAGTGACAACAAAAAGCACAATTACTTTTTTTGCAAATTCTTTGCTCGTGCCTACAGGTCGCACGGTATGCACGACCAGTCTGAAAACTTCAGGGAATGTGTAGCCAGGGTCCCCAATGTGCCTTTCAAAGATTTCGTGAAAAGATATTAAATGGTTCAAAAGTTATTCAAAAAATAAGTTCCCATTATAAGTCAACGGGAAAAGTTAACAAAAAGTGCAACACTTTCGCAAATGCAGTTTTCAGTGTCGCAAATGACCCCACTAGTGTCGTGAGTCAGCCATTTTTTTTCAGTTAGTGATCACAGAAATGCTTGGTATTTAAATTAGGGACCCTCTAGGGACGCAATTCTTTTTGTGTTCACCTAGTCGTACCCTGAGGATGCTAGCCATGTCTTTATTTTGGGGTTAAACACCCTAGAAATATGTTTTCAAATTTCTGGAAAAAGTAGTGTCACAAAGTAGTGTCACAACACTTTCGCAAAATTTGTGAAAGGTGCCGTAAATTGCCACACTACTTTTCCAGACTATGGCCAAAATAACAAGAGTTCTTTTCCACCCTGCTGCAGAAGAACAGTTTGGTCTTTTGAGCTGAAATTTGGAAGGGAGGCAACCAACATCTCACAGATGTGTCTTTTGGTGGTTTGGTGAAAAAATATTGCATGGTTGCCAGGTTACGGTTCTCCAAAGTTGGCGTTTTTTCCCATAGACTATGGTGGCGTCGCCCGCGCTGAGGCTTGTATCCTCAGCGATCACGAATACCGATTTTTTGTTATGTGAGTTGTATGGGCCCTATGGGTTATGTAATTGTAAAAACCTAGCCAGGAAAATCATGATTTTTGTGAAATTTAAATTTTTTTTCTACGTCGTGCGGTTGCTGAGATATTAGCAATTAAGTACTTCCAGTGCCCGTTTTAAGCTTCAATGCCCATTACAATGCATGCATTCTTTGTACACACTGTTTTTCTCTGTGCACCTGTTTGGCAAAAACAGGGTGTGTGCTTCCGCTACTGTTACAGTTACTGTTTCCACTTGCGTTTATGTCCCCATTTGCGTTACCACTCCTGTGTACGCCACTGTGTGCATTACCCTTTGCGTTCTCATTTGCACTTGCGTTTGCGTTGCTGTTACCATTTGCATTTCCACTACTGTTGGCATTTATGTTTTGGTTTGCATCACCGTGCGCATTGCCATTTGCCTTTCCGGCAGCCCTTTCGTTTGCGTTTCCGTTTCTCTTTCGTTTTGCGTCTTTCTTGCTGTTACTGTTACCATTTGCGTTTGCAACTGCGTTACTGTGCCCGTGCACATTACAGTTTGCTTTTCCAGATGTGCTTGCATTTCTTTTTCATTTCAGTTTCCTTTGCTGTTATTGTTGCTGTTATCGTTACCATTTGCGTTTACAATTGCGGTACTGTGCCCGTGCACGTTACAGTTTGCGTTTCCATACGCGCTTCTGTTCCCATTTCCGTTTCTGTTTCCTTTGGTATTATTCTTCATGTTAACTTTACCATTTGCATTTACAATTGTGGTACCGTGCCCGTGCGCATTACAGTTTGCATTTACGTGTGCGCTTGCGTTCCCGTTTACGTTTCTGTTCCCTTTCGCGTTCTTTTTGCTGTGACACTTAACATTTCTATTTAAAATACTGCTGCCATCACTGTTCGCATTACCAGTTGTGTTTTCATATGCACTTGCATGTCCGTTTGCGTCACTGTTCGCTTCGGTGTCACTTTGCGCTTGTGTTTCTATTAATATTTCCTTTACCATTTACGTTTGTGTTACCATGTGCACCACTGTTGGCGCTTGTGTTTGAATTGCTGTTCCTGTTACTATGTCATGCTCCCCCCACCTCATTACATTCACTATTTCTCATCATCATTCTCAAAAAGAAGGGAAATTAGAGGCAAAAAACTCTGTTTAATGCATCAGTTAGGGTTGTTCCATAGTGACAAAAGTGAGGAAATTTGGTGTTAAGGTTGAAAGCCCCCCTTGGACTCCCCCAGCCCACCCCCTCAACTGGCATTAGGGTGCGCATTGGGGTCGTCGGTCCTAACTTCTCACCCCATTCTCCAATACCTCTGCTTCTTTACACATGTGATGGGTGAGAGTAGCACAATGACCCCAATGCGCACCCTGATGCTGATTGGGGGTGGGCTGGGGGTCCAAGGGGGTTTCAACACTAACACCAAATTTTCTTACTTTTGTCACTGTGGAACAACCCTAACTGATGCATTAAATGGATTTTTTGTCTCTAATATATATATATATATATATATATATATATATATATATATATATATATGTATATGTAGCACGGTAGTGCCACTATAGTTAGGGTTCTGTCTTCACTTTTATGTTAAACCCAAAGTTTGCACTTTAATAACTTTGAAACCATTCTACCTATTTGCATGCAATTTTCCATGTGCCATCAGAGACTCAAGATCTCTTCGTGTGTCAAGCACTATTCTGGTCAGATATGTGGTTCTGGAGATACATAATGTCAAAAAATGTGAAAATTACCACTTTTATGCAAATTCTTTGTCATGCCGTTTCTCAGAAACTGCTTGGGGGTACGGTATGAAACTTTCAGGGTATTTGGAGTCTGGCTCACAGATGTGCATTTTGAAGGTTTGGTGAAAAAATTTTAATTCATTCAAAAATTATTAAAATTTCAATGTTCCCATTATTTCCTATGAGAAAAATTAGATGTGCCATGCGAAAGCACTACTTTGCTTTCGCGAAAGCAGTTTTTGCTTTCACAAATGCTGCAGTACTGCCATGCTTCTGCCATCTTGTTTTCAGTAAGCAACATGCAAAAAATAATATAACTCAAAAAAGACTGCCCCTTGGTAAACACCAACAGTTGTGTCTACTTAATCAGGGCCCAAGGAACATGATTCTGTGATTACTTTTTAAAAATAGGGTCAGGAAATATGTTTATTTGAATCAGCCACTTTTACTGCTGCAAATTTGTGGCACTACTGCCACAAACTGTAGCACCACTTTTGTGAAACTGCCGCAAATTGCAGCACTGTTTCATGAAACATCTGTGGTAATGCCACAAATTGTAGCACTGTTTCGCTAAACAACTGGGTTGTGCCGCAATTTGTGGCACTAACAGTTGTGTGGTTTAAAAAACATTTCTAGTCATTTCTGGGGCTAACTGACCCCAGAATCCAATTTCTCAGCTCCCGATTTGGTAAACACCAATGGTGTTTACCTAAATCAAATAGTTTTTATATTTAAAAATCTCCCTGGGGAAGGGAGTCAAGGTATGACAACACCGGGCATTGGTTGGAATTGGTGTGGTTTGTTAGCCACCAGCCATGGGTGACTACAGCCTTTTGAGTCAGGACAGCAGGCTCAGTAAGTGGGCAGTTCGGATGTCACCACCAGGCAGCACTTAGCAGGGCACACAAGTCTGAGCCTTCAGAGTCCACATTTCCTCAATCCCTGATATTAGTATTATTTGATTTCTTGGTGGTCTAGTGGCCCTCCCTCCCCAATCCCCGATATTGGTATTTTTTATTTTCCCACTCCATTTCTTGGTGGTCTAGTGGCCTTCCCTTCACAATCCTCAATATCAGTATTTTCATTTTCCAAGTCCATTTTCTGGTGGTCTAGTGGCCCTCCCTTCCCAATCCCTGATATCAGTATTTTTATTTTCCCACTCCATTTCCTGGTGGTTTACTGGCCCTCCATCCCTGATATCAGTATTTTTATTTTCACAGTCCATTTCCTGGTGGTCTAGTGCCCTCCTTCCCTGATCCCCGATATCAGTATTTTTATTTACCCAGTCTGTTTCCTGGTGGTCTAGTGGCCCTCCCTTCCCGATCCCCGATATCAGTCATTTCCCCACTCCATTTCCTGGTGGTCTACTGGCCCTCCCTGATCCCCAATATCAGTATTTTTTTTTCCCAGTCCATTTCCTGGTGGTCTAGTGGCCCTCCCTCCCTGATCCCCAATATTACAGTACTATCATTGTTTTTATACTTCCTTTCCTGATGGTCTAGTGGCCCACCCTCCCCAATCCCGATGCTGACTTTCATTGGTGGTAGTGGCATACCCCCACCCTCCCATGTTCATTTTCTTCCTGAAAATAAGAAAATGGTCTCCCAATATCTTTTTAGCTTTTTGCTTACCTGTAAAAAAATATCCATTGCCGATCACACCCACACCCCCACCCAACCTCCCACTGTGCACCCACCTCCCCACACCCACCTTGACACCCCTACACCTTCTCACTCACCTGAAGAGGTCCCAGGTTTGAGATCTGCTGTCCCAATCAAACACACATCTTGCTGCTGGAACCAGCAACTGCAATATACAAATTAAGGTAAATGCGCTTCAGTGTATTTCAATGGGGGTTTCAACTTTTATGCATAACTTTGGCATTTTTTGACATTTTGATTCCAAATTTTCAACATGACCTTTTGGGGACCCCACCTCATGATAATGTAAGTGTCATTATGCAAATCACACTGGAAAGGTGATTTTGCGGTCAGTTAGTGAAATCTCCTTTTGAGCAGGGTCTGTATAATGACAGTCATATTGTTCATGAGGTAGGGTCATAAGACGGCTAGGTTGAAAATTTGGGGTCAACATTATTAAAAATGGAAGAGTTCTGACCATTTATTTCAATTTCATGACACAGGCTCGTAACTTCAAAAATTGAAAATATTTTCACCCCAGATTTTCAACATAGACTTGTTATTATCCCACCAACTGCATGGCACAGCTGTCATTTTTCAAATCCTGGCCAAAATGTCTTTTCGCACCTATGGCATGGAACGGCATTGCTACTGCACAGAATTACCTTTTGGTATGGATTTGACAATTTTATGTGCAGGGTACATCAGGCGAGGTAATAACATGTCTATGCTGACAGTTCCATCACACTTGTCATACAAATGTAAGCACAGGGCAGGATTATTCTTTCTCAAAAAGTAAGGACATTCTTGGAAAAATAACTTTGTTAATGCATCAGTTAGGCTTCATATTAAAGCTACAAAAGTATAGAAGTGTGGTGTTAGGATTTTCCAACCCTACCACCCCATCCCACCCCCACCCTCCACACACACCAATATGAGTTGGGGTGCACCTTGGGGTCATTGGCCCTACTGCTCACCCCATTCTCCTATATTGTGTCATCTCAGCTTACTTACACATGGATTGGGGTGAGTGTTAGAGCCAGCAAACCCGATGCACACCCCAATGCCTGTTGGTATGTGGAGGATGGGAGTGGGGTGGTAGGGTTGGAAACCCTAACACTGCATTTCCATTCTTTTGTCACTTTAATATGAAGACTTATGTAAGCATTAAACCATGACAGAGCATGGTTTTACTGTTGCATTAATCCATGGTTGCAAGCGCTTAGTAGCCGTAAAATGTGAAAGTTGTGATTTAGTTAATTCCTCAACTCATCAAACTTTGTATTTAATGTGGATGGAGTCCGCATTGTGGGAGCTAACCTTAGGAATTTTTAAACTGTTCAGATTCGCATAGCATAAAACACTGCCGTGAAACTTACTGTGGATAACTATGGTACTACACAAGCAACCATGGATCTACTGTGGCTTTAATTAATGGCTGCTTTGTAGTCACCTGATGTTGTTTGACCAATGTCAGACAGTTATTTTGGTATTATATTAATGCCATGTTACAATGATGCATACGTGTATGTATGTATGTGTATATAAACATTTATATAAAATATATATATATATATATATATATATATATATATATATGTAATAGATTACCCACTCTAAGGTGTGCGGTCATGCTGTGATATATGCATGCCTTGGTGTGTGTTGTTATGCATGAGGCCGCAGGCCGAGTGCATCAACCACCCAAGGCGTGCATATATCAGAGCGCAACTGCACACCCTAGAGTGGGTTATCTATCTTATGAAATGGCAAAATTGTTTTAGAGTGGGGTGAAAGTGCAGGTGTATGGTCTTGCTCTGATATATGCATGGTCATGTGATGTGTTTCAACCAACCAGCAGAGATAAGTTTTCCTACCCATTTTATAAATAACGGATATACAATGGTGAGCTGTCAGATAAATGATTTATCTACACAAGTGCTGTTTGATCTTGGGTAACCTCACGAGTGGCGTAAGCCACGAGTGAGGTGTCTGAGGTCAAACAGCACAAGCGTAGATAAATCATTTATCTGACAGCTCACCATTGTATATTTCATTTATGCAATAGGGATGCTTTCTATCAGTGCAGGAACATTTGGTTTTGACTGTTTATCTTTATTTTAAATTATTATTTCTGGGAGTTTTGGTTAACTTTCCTAGAGTATGTCTGCCTAGCATAGTGGTTTGCTATTAAATGAAACACCACTCATTTTGCAGAAAACTTCTTGCTGAACAAATGTCATGCTCACAGTACTATGCTACCATTTTCATTTTAAAGTTATTTACATTTGTTTGTCAAAAAAGGGAAAAGAAAATGTAATTTTATGCCGTCTTTTGCTAATTATAAAAAAAACTAAATGGTATCTATAAATGAAACACCACTCATTTTGTAGATATTTTTGTGCTGAACATTTTTCGTGCTCACAGTACCATGCTATCATTTTTGGTTTTAAAGTTATTCACATTTGTTTGTCAAAAAAGTGAACAAAAAATTTAATTTTCTTCTGCTTTTTTGCTAATTATAAAAAATCTATATGGTATCTATACATGGAACACCACTCATTTTGTAGATAATTTTGTGCTAAACAATTTTTGTGCTCACAGTACCATGCTATTTTTTTTTATTTTAAAGTTATTTCTATTTGAATGTGGTTAGTACTGCTTCAGAGACCGAGCATTCTAAATGAATTCTAAAGAGATTTGTGACATAGTAACTGTGTGTATAAATGGTCACTGTATGTATAAATTTATATATATATATGTATGTATATGTATATGTATATGTGTATATATATATATAAAATATATATATATCTGCATCTGTAGATAGATAGATAGATATAGATATAGATATAGATATAGATATAGATATAGATATAGATATAGATATGTACACATAAATAGGGGATACATGATGGGCAGGAGTGTAATATGAAAAATATTCTCACTCCTGCAGAGTGAGCTCTGAATACTCACGAGTGCCGAAGGCGCGAATGAGAGTATCCAGAGCTCACTCTGCAACAGTGAGAATATTTTCCATATCACATGATCTTGCACATCATATGTGCAATTATACAACAGAGGTTTCCAGAATGTGTTTTTTTTTATTTCAGTTTATCTTGTGGAATAAATGAAGAAGACACAGGACAAAAACAGAAAATTCTGCTGAAACAAGCTGAAACACTGTCTTGCCATTTGAATGAAGCAGACTGTTTTCCTTAGTAGTTGAGGTATTCATGGATGTGGGAGGCTTTGCTCTCTTTTGGCTTTTTTTCCAGTATGAAACTCAGGCTGCTGGTTGGTTGCTTGCTTTGGGGCTTTCATAGAGTACACAAGATGAGAGTGAAAGAGGGAGTTGCAGGTGCAGGTGTGACAGGTGAGCTACATTCTTGTAATTAACCTCATGAAAGCAGTTCCAACACTTAGGCAGAATCTGAGTTTTGCTGGGTAAGATCAGCACAGTTGAAATCAATGATGATGAGGTAAGCAGAGTATGATAAATGTCAGTTGGCTGCATTTATCACACTCCAGTGTGATAAATGTTAGTTGGCTGCATTTGGGGGTGAGTGATATGTGTTTTTATTTTATGTGTTATCAGCTCACCTCTATTGTATAAAAACTATATATATATATATATATATATATATATATATATATATATATTTATATATATAAATATAATACCTTCCGGTAGGGCAGGTATGGTTAGGGTTGTTAAACCCAAAAGTTTGAACTTTAATAACTTTACAACCATTTGTCCAATTCACCTGAAATGTGGCATATTTGTTGTTGTACCATAGATCTCTAAATATGGGAATTTCAGTTCTGGTCAGAGTTTCGGTTGCGGAGCTGTGGAGCATCAACAAGTGCAAAAGAACCTAAACTTTTGTGAATTATTTGCTCATCTCTACAGCCCGAACAGTTTGTCCGTCTGGTCCACAATTTTCAGGGTATATGGGGATTGGGCCTGGGGAGTGTCTTTTGAAGGTTTGGTGAAAAAATATTAAACCATTCAAACGTTATTAACGTTTGAAGTTTCCCATTATATCCTATGGGAAAAATAAATGTTCCACACGAAAGCAAGGTGTAATGTTGCAAAAGTATATTTTTCTGTTGCAAATGCCTTCAGTAGTGTCATGTCACTGCCTTCTTGTTTTCAGTTTGCAGTGGAGAAAAAATGTTATAGTTCAAAAAATATTGCCACTAGGTAAACACCAACTGTTGTGTTTACCTAAATATGAACATACGAGTGTGCCAGCAGAAACAGACCACCCAGTCTATCTAAGTCTGCTTGAGTGTGCAGCTAGCACCCCTACTTTGCAGCTACCCCAACCTCCCTCCCTTTTGTCATCCCACTACCACCCCCCCACCCTCACTCTCCCCTGTTCCCTGTCCCATGCCCTTTTGAAGCTGTTCACAGATTTATATGATACCACCCATTCTGGTAGGGCATTCCATTTAGCTACCACCCTCTCTGTGAAATAGTGTCTCCTCATTTCCTTCCTAAATCTTCCCTCCTCCATTCTTAGCCCATGACCCCTGGTGACCCTCCCCCTCCTTAACTTAAAGACCCCAGCTGCCCCATCCTTATTGATTCCCCTCAGATACTTGAATGTCTCTATCATGTCCCCCCTGTCCTTTCTATCCTCCAGGATGTACATATTGAGGTCTCCCAGCCTGCTGTCATAGTCTGTCCCCTCCATTCCACATATCATCTTTGTTGGCCTCCTCTGCACCCCCTCCAGCAGCCTGATATCATGCTTTAGGTATGGCCTCCAAAACTGCACAGAATACTCTAAGTGCAGCCTTACCAGTGATCTGTAGAGTGGCAAGATCACCTCACTTCGCCTGGACAAAAACCCCCTCGCTATGCACCCCAGCATTTTGTTTGCTTTTAAAGCCACTCTCCTGCACTGGGCAGTGTTGTTCATGGTCCCTGTTATCATTACCCCAAGGTCTTTCTCCTCCTCAGTGATCCCCAGCTTAACTCCCCCCAGCCAGTATTCTCTCCTTGGGTTCTTCACCCCAAAGTGCATAACCTTATACTTCTTTGTATACTTCTCAACCTCCTGCCTCACAAATCAGAGACAAGGCTTAAAAAAATCAGAGACAAAGGACCAAAATCAGGGAAACATCTTCAAAATGTGAGATATCCACACAGAAAGCTGGTAGAATATAGGGCTTAGTGCAAAATGCATTTTCTAAGGAAGAACAAGTCTATAACTTTAATGCTTGACATTATTTTGTGCTTACAATTTCCTCTGTTTTGCCATGGAAACGCAAATTTTAGGAGGGACAGAGTAAAATTTTGAGGCAAAGTCAGGGATGTCCCTGAAAATCAGGGACAGTTGAGAGGTATGCTTCTTTGCATTGAACCCCAGCTGCCACCTCTCTGACCACTCCTCTAGCTTGCTTAGGTCCTCCTGCAGCTGCTTCCACCCCTCCTCTCCATCCACCACTGCTCTGATTTTGGTGTCATCAGCAAACAGACTTACCTTGCTCACCACCCCATGTCCAATGTCTGATATGAAGAGCCCAAACAATACTGGCCCCAACACAGAGCCCTGTGGCACCCTGCTTGTCACCGGCCTTGAAGTTGAGAGCTCCCCTCTCACCACCACCCGTTGCAGCCTCCCACTCAGCCAGCTTGTAATCCAGTTCATCATTTTTGCCCCTACTCCTACACCAGTTAGCTTCCCCCCAAGCCACCCATAAGGCACCAAATTGAAGGCCTTGCTGAAGTCCAAGTAAAGAACATCCACCGCATGACCCTTATCCAGTTCACCTGTCACCCAGTCATAATATTGTATGAGGCTGGTTTGACAAGACTTCCCTGAAACAAACCCATGCTGCTTCACATCCTGGAGGCCATTGTCCTCCAGGTACAACACCAGTCTTTCCTTTAGTATCATTTCCATGAGTTTGCACACTATGGATGTGAGACTTACCGGACAATAATTACCCGGTTCATCCCTTGGCCCGCTATTGTGTAATGGCACTACATGTGCCATCCTCCAGTCCAGTAGCACACATCCCAACTCCAGTGAGGTGCTGTACAGATCCGCCAGTGGTTCCGCCAACACCTCCACCATCTCCCTCAGTACCCTGGGGTGGATACCATCTGGCCTTGGTGCCTTGTCTACCTTCAGTGCCCTCAGTCCCTCTCGGACTCTACTTGCCTCAATTCTTCCATCTGTTGCCGCTCTCCTCCTGTCCCCACCCTCCCAGCCCATGCTAGTAGTGGTCCCCTTCTTCTTCTGTGAACACGGAACAAAAGTATTCATTCAGTGATTCTGCCTGCTCCTCCCCCTTTTCCATCCTCTTCCCACCCCTTTTTATCCTCACTATTGTCTCCTTGCACTTTCTTTTTTCCCTGATGTATCTGAAGAAGTCTTTCTCCCTCCCATTTATTCCCTGTGCTAATCTCAGCTCCCTCTGGGCCTTGGCTTCTCTCACTTTTCTGCTCACCTCCCTGGACCATCTTGCATATTCCTCCCTGTCCACTTCCTTCCCTGTCCTCCTAAACCTCTGGTGAGCCACTTGTTTTGGCCTCACCACCTCCACAACCTCGCTGTTCAACCAGCATGGTTTTCTTGCTCTGCTTCTCTTACTCTGAGCCTTGGTGCAGGCTTCTGTTGCCTCTGTAACCCCCCCATTTAATAATATCCTATTTCAGCTCCACGTCCATCTCATGCCTTATGCCCTCCACTTTCTCTTTCAGTACTTCCTGCATCCTCCCAAAGTCCACCCCCCTGAAGTTTACCACCCGAGTAACTGATTTCTCTGGCTCCCCACACATCGTGATATTAAACCACACCATTTGGTGATCGCTATCGGATAGTGGGTCCTCTACCTTTATTTCCCTCACTGCCTCCCCATTTGACAATACCAGATCTAAAGTGTTCTTTAGCCTAGTAGGTACAGTAACCAACTGTGTCAGGAGACCCTCCTGGATCGCATCCAGGAGCACTTGCTCCCTAGCATTGGAGGTGACTGGAATGCTCCAGTCAACCCCTGGCAAGTTGAAATCCCCCATGATGACCACCTTCCCTTTTCTACATACCGTTTTGATTTTTCCCACTAGCTCCCTGTCAAGCTCCTCAGACTGGGATGGTGGCCTGTATACCACCCCAAACCTTAGTTTCCTACCCCTTGAGTTTTAGAGCTGCAGCCAGATTGCCTCTGTTCTCCTTTTTTCTCCCTCGTCCCTTGTGTATTTGATCCCATCCCTCACATAGACTGCCATCCACCCCTCCTTATGGTCCTTCCTGTATAATTTGTATCCTGGGATTGCCAGATCCCAGTCCTGGTGCTCAGTTGTCCATGTTTCTGTGCCAGCTGCAATATCCACCCTCTACACTGCTAAGAGTGCCTGTAGCTCAGCGAATTTGTTTCCTAGGCTTCTTGCATTCAATGAGACCACCCTCCATAATGCCCCCTTCTCTTCACTAGCATCCATCTCGTCCCTTCTACTCCCTCCTTTTTTGGCCTCCCTGAGGCCTTCCCTGCAGCCTGGGGGTGGCTGTGACTCCACTCTCATCAGATCCCTGCCTACCTGCTGTCCACTTGCCGCCCCCCATCTAGTTTTAATCTACCCTTGTTGCAATATACCTCTCCAGTCTTTGCTTTAATACCTCCTTCCCCTTCCCACTCAAGTGCAGCCTATCCCTTGCAAACAAATTATTATCCCAGGTACTGCCCCAGCTGCCTACAACCCATACCCTTTGGTTTGACACCATTCTACCAACCATGTTCAACTCTCATCCTCTCCTTCACTGATTTGTGCAGGGTACTGGGAGTACCATAGAAGGCCACAGACTCCCCAGTCTCCTCACACAACCTTCCCACTACCTCAATTTTCTCCCTTGTTACATCCATCGTTTACCCCGCTAGGTCATTTGTCCTTACATGTACCATAATGTGTGGTTTCCTTCTACCCCTCTTTACACACCTTAGGATTGCCTGTCCTGCCATGTCTGTCTTTAATCCTGGCATGGACTCCACCCATATCTGACTGTGCCTCTCCCCCTTCCCACCCCATCTGATCCCCTTGAGTATGGAGTCCCCCAACACCCAGTACACCTCCCTCTTTCCTTGTGCCCATCCATACCTCCCACCCAGGTTCTCATTTTGGAGCCACTCAAGACTGTGTTTTTACCATGTGCCCCAGTGTCTTCCCCCCTGTCCCTCCCAATTAAGACCCCTCCCTCTCCTCCTGTTTGATTGCCAACCTCCCTCTCCCTCCTCACCTCTCTGAGTATTATCCCTCCCCCTGTCACACCATGCTCAATCTTTTCACTAGTAATGCCCCTCACACTCTCTTCTTTGTGAGTGCTATCCCTTGTGCAATCACCTCATGCATCCTCTTTTCCATGTGTTTCTAGCAAAGTAAACCTGTTCCCTATCCCCGTTGCCTTGCTATGTGCTTTCTCCTCCCTCCTGCCTACTGCTGCTCCTCTTTTTCTAGGTTTTACTAGAGTCCACCTTTCATCAGCTGGCTTCCTATCTAGTTTGCCCCCTCCTCCCTTCCCTTGACCCACTGTTCCTTCTCTGTGGTGCCCCCACAATACCACAATACTCTTAGATGTCAGCCCTCATACCGAGAAAATCCTCCCCTCATCCCTCAATCTCCCCAGCTCCCTACCCAGCCACTGAACCTCCTCCTCGAGCCTCCTTAGCCTGTGGTATATGGGACACCCTCCCAGCCCCCACAGTATATTCATCTTAAATGGGGTCCTAGGAACAGCTCATGCTTTAGTTTTTTTTTTTCCAAAAGACCCAGAAATATGCTTATTTTGATGTGGCCGTTTGTACTGTCACAAATGGGAACACAACACTTTTGCAAATTGTAAAAGTGTCGCATGGTACTTTAGCAAAATTTGTGAAACTTTCGCAATTTGCGACAGTACTCTCCCCAAAATCATGGTTTCTTTGTCACATCACTGCCACTAAACTGGACTTTTGAGCTAAAATTCGCAGGGTGACAAGCCCTTATACCACAGATTTGCCTTTTGCTGGTTTGGTGAAATAAATTACACTGGTTCCAGAGTTACAACACACCAAAGTTGCAAATTTTCCCATAGGATTACATTGTGGTGACCGCGGCACCTTTGGGTGTCTATATCTCTGAAATGGTTTGAGATATGGATTTTTTCGCTAAGCGCAGCTTGTAGAAAGCACATCTGGAAGTGGGCACATCATGAATACAACTGCCAAATAATTTTTTTCCACAGTTACCGCAGTTACTGAGATATTGCCAAATAAGCATTATGAGGGTTGCTTGGAATGCCTCTAGGCCTGTCCTGTGTGTTTGTACTTATGTGTAGGTGGGAGCGCAGGGCCCAGAAGGCCTGTGCTCCCACCTGTGCATACTATTTATGCTAAACTGGGAGTACTGGGCCCTCCTATGCTATACCTCTACACTCATTGGTGGGTGGGCTCCCACCTATGAATACGATTATGCAAAACTAACAACATAGGGCCATCTGGAACTATGTCTCTATACATATAAGTAGGTGGGAGTGCAGGGCCCAGAGGGCCCATGCTCCCACCTATGGATACCATCTTGCAATACTGGGAGCACAGGGCCCTCAGGTGCTATGTCTTTACACTTATGGTGGGGTTGCAGCGCAGGGCCCAGAGGGACCGTGCTCTCAAATATGTATCCTATTATGCAAAACTGAGAGCACAGGGACCTTCTGTGCTATGCCTGAACACAGATGGGTGGGTGAGTGGGAGCGCAGGGCCTGAAGGGCTTGGAGAGCCGGTGCTCCCATCTATGGATACCAATTTGCAAACCTGAGGACATAGTTATGTGTGGGTAAGAATGCAGGGCCCATACTCCCACATATGGATTCCATTTTGTAAACCTTAGGATACAGTTATGGATCGCTGGGAGCGCAGGGCCCAGAGGGCCCATGCTCCCACCTATGCATTCCATATGAGTAACATTTCACTTTCTCAAAAAAGAAGGGAAATTCATTGCAAAAAACTCAGTTAGTGCATCAGTTAGGGTTGAATCCACACTAACAAAAGTGTGGAAATTCAATGTTAGGGTTACCAACCCTACCACCCCATGCACCACCCCCCACCCTCCACACACTAACAGGCATCGGGGTGTTCGTTGGGGTTGTCGGGCCTAACTCTCACCCAGTTCTCCTGTACTGTACCACCTCAGCTTGTTTACACATGGAATGGGGTGAGAATTAGGCTGACAACCCCAGCGCACACCTGACATCTGTTGGTGTGTAGAGGGTGGGAGTGGTGCGTGCGGTGGTAGAGCTGGGAATCTAACATTGAATTTCAACACTTTTGTCAGGTGGAACCAACCCAAACTGATGCATTAACAGAGTTTTTTGCAAAAATATATATATATATATATATATATATATTTTTTATTATTATTATTTTGATCCCAAATTTTCAAGATATTCATTATATGACTTCACTTATAAACATGACATGTAGCATTTATAGTATATTGGCCAAAATGTCATTTCTCACCAGAAGTGCAAAAACACATCTCATCTAGTATTTAAAAAATGACACCTGTCATGTTTATGAGGTGGTGTGGAAAACTAGCTATGTTGAAAGTTTGGAGTCAAAATATTGAAAATTACCGAATGTACAGTACGTGCTCCTGCAGTGTTCAATCAGCGGCTGGCCATGGTGGTGAGAGGTGGGCTGTGCCAGTCGTCGGCCTAAAATGGGTCATGGGGGGAGGGGGTGGTCGGGTGCTGCTGGGTGGGAGGGATGGGCCACCTGGCTACCAGGGATACTCGGGACATGGGTGAATGGCTGCAATTTTGGGGATCGGAGATCGGGGAATTTTTGCAGCTTTCAGGGCGTAAGGTTTCCCTTATGGTACTGAGGGTTGGGGGCATGCAGCAGCCCTGTGGGGCTATTTTACAGGTATGGGGATCAGGGGCATGTTCCAGCCCTGTGGGGCTTTACGGACAAGGGAGATCTGGGCATGGGGGGGCACTTGAGCCCTACACACCCAGGGTTGTGACTTATGGCAAACCCTTCAGGTACGCCCTTTGTTTGGCGTACCTGTGGGTTTGTCACAAGTCGCAGGACTTAGCTGCCAGGACCCTGCCCCTTTCTAGAATCGGATGCAGGGTCCTTGGCACAACTGAATCCTTCGGATGTCAAAACTTGCGACATGCGTAGGGGTGCTTATAAAATCGGGCCCACAATGTTTTTTTTACTATTTGCATTTTTATGTTAACTCAAAAATCGATATAACTCTGGAACCGTACAATATTTTTTAATGAAACCTTCCAAAGGCATGCCTTTCAACCCTGAAAATTAAATGAAAAAATTCCACACTGTCTAGGTTGTAGACGAGAGCAAAAAATACCCAATGTTAAGTAAAGGGAAACCAAACGTGTTTTTTTTTTTTACCTTTTTTCTTTGGTGCTCCGTATCTCAAAAAACAAACAAAATACTGTCACGAACCTTTTCACATCTTGAGACTGACCACAAACGCCAAATTTTGTGCTATTTTATCAAACAATGCCAAGTTATTAAGGTGCAAAAATTGGGGTTTAACATTAAACAGCCTACTCAGCCCTAACTATAGGGTTGAGTAGGCTGCTTAATGTTTAAACTTTAATAAGGGAGACACAACAAGGACCTGTGCAATGAATGATTTAATTTCACTGGTGTTGTTTGACCTTGGGTAACCTCACGAATGGTATAACCCATGAGTCATGTGCCCAAGGCCAAACAGGATAGGTAAAAATAGATCATTTATTCCACAAGGTGCCTGTTGTGTATTTCATTTATGCAATAGGGTAGAATTATTAAGTGTAGGTGGACTGTGTTTTGTTGTTTTTTTTTAATAAAAATTATAGAGAACTTTTTTGTGATGTTCCTTGTGTTGGTGCATTTAGTGGTGGTTACTAGGGTTTTACTGTGGCCGCTTGGCCAGTGTTGGAATTACAGTGGGGCTTACGAACACATGAACATACGAACAAGCTAGTAAAATACATAGATACATAGACAGTGTCGGCAGATAAGGGCCTATGGCCCACCCAGTCTGCCCATTTGAGCTTGTAAGTTCAGTTTGTTTTCCTAGAAGTCTGTTGCCCCTTACCCCTGACCTCTAGAATTCCTTTATGTCTATCCCATGCATTCTTAAATCCCGTGATTGTTTCAGCCCCCACCACTTCCTCTGGCAGGGTGTTCCACTTGTCCACCACCCGTTCTGTGAAGAAATTCTTTCTCATGTTTCCTCTGAATCATCCTCCCTCCAACTTCATCCCATGACCTCTAGTCCTGGAACATCTTTTTTGCTTAAAAATAGTGTTTTCCTGCACCCTGTTCCTCCCTGTAAGATACTTGTATGTCTCTATCATATCCCCTCTCTCCCTCCTCTCCTCCAGGGAGTACATGTTCAGTTCCTTCAACCTGTCTTCATAGGACTTGTCATGCAATCCATGCACCATCTGGTCCATCTAGTCTGCTTGTATTGCAGGGTCCATGGCTTAAGCTACTGACCTTGGCCCCCTTCCCCAGTCCTTCATCATTTACATCGCCCCGGCCATGACCCTATCCTTCCCCTTATATCTATCCCAGCTTTTCTTGAAGTTGCCCATCATCTTCATTGAGACCACCTCCTCCAGTAGCATATTCAAACTGACCACCACCCTCTCTGTGAAGAAGTGCCTCCTAATCTTCCTCTTAACCTCCCACAGCTTAAGACTGTGTCACCTCATGTTACAGCTGCCACTTAACCTAAAGAGACCCTCCTTATCCACCCTATTTATTGCTTTCAAGTACCTGAACATCTCAGTCATGTCCCCTGTCTTTCTCCTCTCTGCCAGGGAATGCATGTTCAATGCCCTCAATCTCTGCTTGTATGCTTTACCCTGTTGCCCTGTGATCATCTTTGTTGCCCTCTTCTGGACTGCCTCCAGCAGTCTGTCCTTTTTGAGGTGTGGGCACAGTACCGTACTCCGTACTCCAGATGTGGCCTCACTAGTGACTGTTCAAGGGCAATACAATCTCCTCTCATCTCCTGCTGATTCCCCTAGCTATGCATCCCAACATCTTATTTGCCTTTGCTGCTGCCTTCTTGCTCTCTGTGTGGTATACTTCAGGTTGCTAGTGATCGTCACCACAGATCCTTCTCCTCTTCCATTGCAGCTACTCAGACCCCTCCCAGGTAATACTCTGTCCTGGGATATTTTTTTTTTCTATATTCTATTTTTGCCCCCTGGGGTCACAGCAAGACAGGCTCCATTCTTCTGGCTGCCACTCCCCCCCCCCCCACCATCCATCATCTCTCCAGGATCCCGGCTGTGATGGCATCCCCATGGATTACCTGGTTTGGTGGGGTCAGGAGAGGGAGGTCCATCCTCCCTCCCAAAGCATGTTATCTAGTTTCCTTGCACCATGGCCTGGTGATGTGGCAGGTAGAGGTGTGGCCAGTGGGCATCCTTTTCCTCCTGCTTTTCTCCCTTAACTCTCCCCAGGGCCTCTGCAAACTCAGTCATCCACACATGTAGAGGTGCATGTGCATGCACTTCAGAACCAGCTGCCCCACTCCATCCCCCCCAACCTAGTGTCTTGTCCCTCCATCTGCATGGCACTACCACCGAGCCTCCAATCGGTGGTAGCCAAGCACCAGGAAGACCAGCTTCCCAATCTGAAGAAGAGAGCTGCCTGAAGGCCATTTAATTCTGCTCCCAGCCCTCCCCCAAACTGCCCCTTGACAGCCTCAGCTCATTCCTGAACTCAGGTCACTGGTGCGGGAGAGGTAAGGCACTAGGTGCCTCAGCCCTCTGCACCACTTGGCCAACCTCATCTTGGGATTCTTTGCTACAATTTGCATAACTTTGCATTTCTTGGCATTGAAGCTAAGCTGCCAGATCTTGGACTACCTCTCAAGCTTTTTTAGATCATCCTGTAGGTCCTGTATCCTTTTGACTATATCCACCCTCCCACAGAGCTTGGTATCATATGTGAAGATGTACATTTTTCCCTTAATGCTATCCCCAATGTCATCGATGAAGACATTGAACAACACCAGTCCCAGCACCGAGCACTGAGGGACTCCACTGGTGACCTCCCTTGTGCCTGAGAACTCCCCCACCATCACACCCCTCTGGGTCCTGTCCCTCGGTCAGTTTTCTACCCATCTGGTCATCTTCTCCCCAACCCCAAGTTCTGCAAACCTCCTTATCAGCCTCGTGTGGGGTACAGAGTCAAAGGCTTTGCTGAAGGTCAGATACGGAATGGCCATCACTTGACCTTTGTCTACTGCCTTAGTGACCCAGTCAAAGAAGTCAATCAGATTCATTTGACATTGAAAACAGGCAGTTGTGCCTAGTGGGCCTTACTCGGTTACCAAAGACTAAAATAAAATAAAAATCTCCCTCCCATAAAGCCATGCTGCCTCACATCCGGGAGAATATACCATTCTAGATATTCTACCAACCTTTCCTTAAGTATGGTCTCCACGATTGAGGTCAGACTGACAGGTCTGTAGTTCCCTGGGTTATCCTTGGGACCACTCTTGTTGAGGGGCACCAGATGTGCCATTCTCCAGTCCAGAATTACCATGCCCAACTCCAGTGAACTATTGAATAAGCTCACCAGTGGTCCTGCAAGCTCCATTGGCTCTGTACCCTTGGGTGTATGCTGCCTGGGCCTGGTGATTTGTCCACCTTCAATGACAGCAGCCCCACCTCCACTCTCTCCTCTTCTATCATTATATCCATGCTCCCCTTCCCCTACTCCTCTTCTCCCCCCATAGGCACTGGTCCATCATTCTCCTTGGTGAAGATGGAACAGAAATACTCATTCAGTACCTCTGCTTTCCCCTTGTTCTCCTCCTCCCACTCTTCCTCTTTCTAAAGCCTAACAATCCCATCCTTCTTGTCTCTTGTCTTGCTTATATAGCAAAAAAAAGGCTTTCTTAATTCCCACAATTATCTGCAATTCCTTCTGTGCCTTAACCCTCCATCGTGCCCTACTTGCCTTGCATGCCAGGGTCTGGCCCCATCTTGCTCTGAAGTGAGCCCCAGTAGGTCATGCATCGTTGCCATTGACTTATAGTGGGAAGGGGGGGCTCAATTTAAAGATAGGGCTCTTATGGGCTGGCTAGCTCCCAAAGCTCATTAAGTGTAATTCCAACATTGGCTTGGACATCCTGATACCCCTGATGCCTATGACATGTGTTTTGATTGGTGGAATGAGTGGCCAAGAGAAATTTTCAAGAGAACATGGCAGGTGCTATCAGCAAGCAGCAGAGAGTCTGACTAATCCCAGTGCAAGTGTGTGACTTTTATGTTGCAGATGAAGGTTGGTAGATCTGGTTATGCAGCAATGTGGCTAAAAAACATTTTTGCATGCTTGACAGTATTTCAAGACTAGGGTGTGAGCGGTTGCTGTTTCAGGGAGCAGCGTGTCTGGAGCTAAGCCACAGAGCATCAGTGAGACTAGTCGTTTTGTGGTTCGGGAGGAAGATAAAATAAATATAAGGATTGCATTCTTTTACTTTTTTACTGAATGAGCTTGTGGAATGTAATGGAGACAAGGGCACTTGAGCAGCAGACAAGCTGAGGCTAATGGGATGAAGTTTGATTGGGATGCTGCTGTCTTTTCAGTGTAAAAAAGATAACTGAAAAATTGCATTGCTTTTTAATTTTAAAATGCTTAGGGTTTAGCAATCTGGTGTTTGTGAAAGTTGGGGAGATGCTTAATTGAAGGGCAGTAGGACAGGCTGGCAGGTGGACAGGTGGGTGGGTGGAGGGTCCTTAATGTTGCTGAAAAGAGCAGTCAGAGTGTGATAGCTGTTCAGATGGCATTTGTATAAAATATAAAGTTTCAAGGAACTCTATGCTTCATGTAACAAAATGTGTTTTCTTTTGTTTTTTAAAGGCAGCAAGTCTGAGGGACGAGACCTACATAGTTTTTCTACAGGAAGAAAGTGCAAGTGAAGCAAGTAGTGCCAGCCAGTCAGGCAGAGGGGTGGAGACACGTCATGATGATATGTCTACTGCATAGATAAATGCATCGTGATATATCTACTATGTACATAAATGACATTTATGTACAGAGTAGCTCAAACATTAGCATTTATGTAATGGCTTTTGTGTTCACGCCTATTGCATAAATATGTATATTACATGGTTGGGATTTTTTCCCATTATAAAAACCATCATATATTTCCCCACATCTGATTGTAGTTAACACTACTTACAAAACTACACAGCTTATTACAATATAATAAACAACCTAATTACTATTACAAGTATAGAGACGATATATACACATTATTAGAATCTTGTTAGCATGTGTAACAACCACCTGAATAAATGCAACAGCAACCTACAAACCACCCACATTACAGCTCAAACAGCCTCTCCAACTACAACCCCTGCAAAAAAGAAACAACAGACCTGCAAAAAGAGTGTCCCTAACCTAAACTGCACAATATCATCCCCCATCACTTGCCAAACAAACAGCCACATACACATGTAAAACAAAGTTAACCTGTGCTAAGAAAGTGTCCCTGAGCTACACTGTACAAAGTCAATCACTCCAAATCATTTACCACTTTTGCTGCTGCCTCCATATCACTTGTCAGAAAAACAGCCACACACCTGTAAAACAAAGTTAACCTGTGTAAAGCAGGTGTCCCTGAGCTACACTGCACAAAGTCAGCCACCCAAATCACTTACCAACCACTTTTGCTGCTGCGTATAAGCTACTTCCTTCCATGCTCTGCCGTCCTCAAAAAGAACTAAAGGAAACACATCAAAGCCACATCTCCTTTTATAGGAGGCCACAGCACTATGGAAACCTAAAAGGGCAAAACCTAAAATGCCACTACATTACGGAAAAACACTAGGGCACACTATAGCAGAAACAGCACTGCACTACAGAAACACACCAACTTAAGCAAATACGCTAAACAAGCTATGCACAAAAACCAGCACACTTTATCTTAAAGCAAAACTGACCACATGTGTCTGACTACAAGCTAAACACTAGGAAAACTGAACCACTTGGGTTCAACTATTCCCCATCCCAGCAAATTAGGGAAGTCTTCACCTGTCATTGGGAGCTGGACAAGCTAAAATACTTAAGAATATAAATCACCAAGAACTCAGAGATCGAATATGTAAATAATGTTTTCTTCACTGCACAATTGATTCAGGACCTGCTGTGGTAGAATCCTCTCCCTCTCAGCCTCTCTTGATGCTTCAAGGCTATACAAATGATAACTCTCCCCAGGGCCTCATACTTGTACCGGAATGTCCTAATTTCTCTATTTCTTTCCATTTTTAGACAACAGAACTGGAAAATTTCCCAATTTATCTGACAGTACAGAGACCATGGGTTAAAATGTGGACTCTGTTCCTCCCTAGGGAATCAGGAGATCTGGTTTTGTCACACCTAAAACTATATTTTGGTCAGCACACATTCATTACATACTTTACTGACACCTAGGCAGCACTCCCAGGATCTGGTTAAAAACTTAAAGAGAGCTACTCCCTAACCAAATACTTATCAAAGTACTATACTACGCAGAGGGAAACCCTGAGCCTATGTCTCCTGTCAATCCCTGGCACAAGGGCCAGATCAAGACTTGGCATTCCATTAAGAAGACTCCATTTCTCACTTCCTTCCTTCCTTCCCCTCTTCTGCCTAATTTCCCTCCTACAGCACTTTCAACTGGTCCGGATTGATCCAGCATGCTGCAACTGAAAGCACTACTATATATATTAATTGCAAAAAAACTTTGTTAATGCACTAGTTAGGGTTAAACCAACAAAAGTAGGGAAATGTGGCATTAGGGTTTCCAACCCTAACACCCCACAAACACCCTGGAGGCAGCAACAGAAAAAACATTACAGTGTGACCTCTCTTGCATCTTCACAAATCAGACATGGGGTGTGCCTTGGGGTTGTCAGCCCTAGCGCTCACCCCATTCCATCACTAAATAAGCTGAGATGTGTATAGGGGGCACAATTTGAAGATAGTGGGGGGACGGCTCAGAGGTAATGTGAGGAAGTATTTCTTCACAGAGAGGGTTGTAGATGCATGGAACAGCCTTCCTGAGGAGGTTGTAGAGTCAAAAACAGTGGGGGAATTCAAGAATGCATGGGACAGACATAAGGCAATTCTAGTGGGGGGTAGGAGGAAGTAGGCTGTTGGTTAACTAGGATCTATAGCTTATCCTTTAGGTAGGGAAATGGGCAGACTAGGTTGGCCAAGCGGTCCTTCTCTGCCATCAGATTCTATGTTTCTATGAAAATGGGGTGAGTGTTAGGGCTGACAACCTCACACCCCATGCCTGATTGGCAAAGATGCAGGAGAGGTCACAACGTAATGGTTTCTCCTGTTACTGCCTGCAGGGTGGGGGTTAGGTGTTAGGGTTGGAAACCCTAATGCTACCTTTCCCTACTTTTGTCTGTTTAACACTAGCTAGTGCATTAATTAATTTTTTTGCAATGAATTTCCTTACTTTTTGAGCAAGTATAATCGTATCTACCTGTGCTTCGATCCCTCCAAGAATGCATACATGTATGTTTGTGTAGAAGCGCAGGGCCTGGCTTCTATTTCTGCCAAAACAGCAATTTCTTTCCTTTGTTGTATGGCTTGTTAAAGTTCCAATGTTATCCTGTGGGAATTGTCATTATGTTCGCTGTGTGTGCATGCGCAAGCAAACATCTTGCTATGAGAGTGCCTTTTGAAGGGTGCGACACTGTCGGTCCAATACAGAGTGGTCTGCAAGAGGCACATCATTGCCACACCAATCATCAGCCAGGCTGATCATGACACAGTTTTGGCTTGCTGGGCAGAAATGTTGTGTACTTGAAGAGAAAAAGCCAACCCAATCATGAGTTGGCTGTTTCCTTTCAATCGGTCAATCAAGTTTATTTTATACTGGAAACAGTGTGAGCAAACATGCCCGTTTTCACAGTCATCCAAGTTATAGAGTATCACAACATATACAGCAAAAGAAAAATACAAGAGCAGAAATAACCATATTTACAACAAATTTAAATAAAAAATGAAGACAGTTATAAATATCGGTGAGGATGAGGGAGTTAGACAGTGGGATGGGGAGGTAAAGATGAGACAGTAAACATAGAGCTGGGGGGGAGGCTGGAGGGGATGTGGATGGAGAAAAAGGAGGCAACGTAAGATATGCCCTTAAGGGAGAGGCGCAGAACCTCACAACTGCTATATGAAACTTACCACAAGGGATGCTCACAAGAGTAGCTCTCCAGAAGCAAATTGCTTGCAGAGGCAATAAATAAGAAGATGGAGCCACAGGACTGGGTGCCAGAAGACAGGTTTTTGTAAAGTTTCACACCCTGATAGTAGATGGAGTTTTGTGCGTGTGCGGTATGAAGGAAAGGAACCTCAAAAATGTGTCTGGTGCTCCCTCTGGTGCCATGCTTGGGGACAGATTTGGGGAAAAGGTCCAAAACACTTGGTGGCAATAAGTTAAGATTAACCTTGTGTAGGAAAATAAGTGTTTTAAGTTGAAACCTTCCTTCCAGGGATAGCCATGAGAGAGGAGGGTAGAGAGAACAGTGATGGGTCGACCAGGGAATGCCAGTGACAAAACACTCAATGTTGTTGTAGGAGGTTCTCAGTTTGGAGAAAAGAACAGACAAGGGGGAGAGCAGACTGTGGAGCTACTGTATATTCAAGAAGGGGAAGGAGCAAGGAGCAGGCAAGGCAACATATTGAGGCTGGAAGAAGGAATTTTCTGATCCAGAATAGCAGTCCTAACCTCATGTTTATTTTCTTGATAACATTAGTAATGTGAACTTGGAAAGTGAGGTGTGGGACAAGAACCAAGCCTAGATATTTAAAGTCTTCAACTTTATCGATACTGTTCCTATGAAGGTCAGAGGTGGTGAGGTTTAATTCTACATTTTTTCTGGGGCCTGCAAAGAGCATGTACTTAGTTTTTTTAAGAGTTAAGAGCTAGATTTCTGTGAACGAACCAAGAGTGGAGCCTTAGGAAGTAAGCTTACAGGTAAGGAAACATGGTGTTGGGGGTTTTATCACTGCAGTATAGAGCTGCATCATCTACACAGAGAACTATCTTGGTGTTTTGATGTATTTTTGGGAGATTATTAATGAAGAGAGAGAGAGAAAAGCAGGGGACTTAAAATAGAACCCTGCGGGATGCCACAATTAATTTGGCAGATGTTTGAGAGTACCCCTTTTAAGAAAATACAAAATCACACATGCCCTCACAATGCAAAGCATCATGGGCTGCATATGCAAATCACCACAGAATGTTATGCTGGTCCAACTTTAAGCAAAATTGCATGGTGCCGAAAGGTCTCTCACACAGTTTGCAAAGGGTGCTAACAGAAGACATAGACACGTGTTTCATCCTACCAGGACTCATCAGTATGCCTCGTCTGCTTGACACCCCAGTGGACTGGACCAGCTACCCTAAGACAGTGTGTCCTGGATATGTTGTGGTGAATCCATTAAAATAAAAAACTATTTAAAAGACAAAGAACCTCTGTGTGCAAATATTGAGGCAAGGGTTACCCCAAAGGGCATTTGGCTGGGAAGCCAAGTTTCAAGGAAATACAAAATCACACATGCCCTCACAATGCAAAGCATCATGGGCTGCATATGCAAATCACCACAGAATGTTATGCTGGTCCAACTTTAAGCAAAATTGCATGGTGCCGAAAGCCCTCTCACACAGTTTGCAAAGGGTGCTAACAGAAGACATAGACACATGTTTCATCCTACCAGAACTCATCTGTATGCCTCATCTGCTTGACACCCCAGTGGACTGGACCAGCTACCCTAAGACAGTGTGTCCTGGATATGTTGTGGTGAACCCATTAAAATAAAAAACTATTTAAAAGACAAAGAACCTCTGTGTGCAAACTCTGAGGCAAGGTTTAAGGTTGTCCTGTGAGACCTATGTGAGTGGTAGCTATCTACCCAGCAAACTACATCCCAGGATATATGGAGGCAGAAGAGAGAGTCTAGGAGGAGGCTGTGGTCCACCAAATCGAAAGCTTTGGTCAGATCAACAAATACCGATCCTGAGTACTGACCATTGTCGCTTGTTTTAGTAATATCACTGGTGAATCTGACTAAAGCCATTTCCATCCTGTGTCCAGCTCTGAAGTCGTGCTGTGCTTCAGTGAGCAAATTATGTTCTTGAAGAAAAGAGGTTAGTTGTGAGTGAACAACCTTCTCGATAATCTTGGAAAGAGGTGCCAGAAGTGAGATAGAGCAATAGTTCCCTACATCACTCCTGGATCCCGATTTGTACAGGGGTTTGATCGTAGCTGTTTTCCAGATGCTAGGGAAGGTGCTAGAACAGAGGGAGTGGTTGAGGATGTTTGTCAGGGGTTTGGCCAGTGGCAAAATACAGAGCTTCAGAATTTTATGATCAATGCCATCATCACCGATGCAGGGCTTATTTTTTTTTTTTTTTTATTTTAGCTTTTGTTGACTGGGTAAGTGCACTTGACAAATCCTGCCTATTTTCAGGCACGACCCGGGGGAGGGGGATACAGATGAATGCCAATTGACCTTGAACTAGATTAAGCTGTTGGTGGTATTTTTAGTGAATGTTATGGTTATGTTATGGTTATGTTATCTTATGGTTGTTGCTTCTCATGAAGCAAATGGTATCTGACGGCTTTAGGATATGGAAGTAAAATTTAGGGCAGTTTTTGGGGTTACTGCAGGGATGGTTATCGCCAGGCAGGGAGTTGAGAGACCGCGGTCTTGGGCAGAGAGTTTGAACCGATCGAGGTCACCAAAGAAAGAATTAAACATGTTGGCCACTTTGCTGGGGTCATTTGTGAGCCTATCCCCTTAAAGCAGGGTAATGGGTTCTGAAGTCTTTGTTTTTCCTAGAAGAGAGTTTAATGTCTCCCAGAGCTTTCTGGGGTTGTTAGATTCGACAAGTTGTTTATTATAGAAATGGTCAATTTTAGCCTTTCTGATGGCAGAGTTGCACTTGTTTCTTAGTTCTTTATAAGTAACAAGGAGGGAAAAGTCATGTTTTTTGTTGTAGCATGACCAAGCTTTATCCCGGGCCCTCGTGAGTTTAATTATGTCAGAAGAGATGCAATCATTTCTGTGTCCTACATAGATACATAGACAGTGTCGGCAGATTAGGGCCTATGGCCCACCCAGTCTGCCCATTTGAGCTTGTAAGTTCAGTTTGTTTTCCTAGAAGTCTGTTGCCCCTTACCCCTGACCTCCAGAATTCCTTTATGTCTATCCCATGCATTCTTAAATCCTGTGATTGTTTCAGCCCCCACCACTTCCTCTGGCAGGGTGTTCCACTTGTCCACCACCCGTTCTGTGAAGAAATTCTTTCTCATGTTTCCTCTGAATCGTCCTCCCTCCAACTTCATCCCATGCCCTCTAGTCCTGGAACATCTTTTTCGCTTAAAAATAGTGTTTTCCTGCACCCTGTTCCTCCCTGTAAGATACTTGTATGTCTCTATCATATCCCCTCTCTCCCTTCTCTCCTCCAGGGAGTACATGTTCAGTTCCTTCAACCTGTCTTCATAGGACTTGTGATGCAATCCATGCACCATCTTTGTTGCCCTCCTCTGAACCTTCTCTACCCTGTCTATGTCCTTACGTAGGTATGGTCTCCAGAACTTACACTGTACTCCAGGTGGGACCTCACTAGTGTCTTGTATAGTGGAATTATGACCTCCCCTCTGACCCTGATTTTCTTTAAGGCTGCAATTTTGTCACAGATACCAAGTAAGATGTTTGTGAAAGTGGTATAAATGGTGTTGAAGTCATATGGACCATTTGTAAAGGCCCAGTCAACCTGATAAGAGGCACTTGTTAGCCTTTCAATTATGTCATCAGTCAGACGCCTGGAAGAGATGAAATTAGGGGGAGGGCTGGAGGATTTGGAAGACCAGAGGCGGGAGATAGTGTGGTGGTCGCTGAGGAAGTTAGGCAGAATGCCAACCTGAGAGACATTGGCCAGGTTTGTGACAACAATCCAGTTGATCAGGGATTGTGTACTGATCTTGTAGTTTGCCCTCGTGGGGGTGGTGATTACTTGATGGAGGCCGAGGCCCAAGATGCATGCCTTAGCTGCGTCAGATTTACTTGAGGCCCAGTTAAGGTTAAAATCCCCAAGAAGTACCCATTCCCTGATTAGGGGGAGGGAGTTCTTTGAGGTTAAAAGAGACTCAAGGTCCGAGAAAGGGGTGCCGGGGGGAAGGTAAGAAGTGATGAGGGAAAGTATTTTGCTCTTACTTAGGAGAAGATTGATGGAGAGAACTTCCAATCTTTCAAAAGCCACTTCCGAGGAGTATTCAGTAAAAGAGAACCTATTTGAGACATAAAACAAGCACCCACCTCTCCTTTTGTTTCCAAGTCTGTCCTTACGGACAGCAGAGTAGCCTGGGAGGTCAATCTCCCCAGTAGAAACTGAGTCAGTGAGCCATGTTTCGGAGAGTGCAATGACGTCAAAATTATTATCGGTGGCCCAAGCCTGAAATGCAACGAACTTGGCGGTAAGGCTTTGTATATTAAGGTGTACAATAGAAACACCATTTTTGTGGCAGGCTGGGTTGAGAGGAGGGAGGGGCCAGGGTTGGGGTGAATGAAACCAGTCAGCAAAAGGAGGAGGAGGAGGATTAGATTCTGGCTAACAGGAGATGGGTGGCAGAGATTTGCACAGCTGGCAGCCCACCCATTTAGTCCAAGAGACTGTAGGAAGTTTGAGTGGTATAAAGGGGTAGGCAAAGTAGAAGGGGGAGAGATGAAGATGCATAGGAACAATAAGCGAGGAAAGGAGCGAGTGAGGGGGGCGGGGGGACATGTGGGTGAGACCTGTGGAGGTAGACTGACCAGGAGAGAGGGGGATCCCCAAGAGTGGGAAGGATGGGTGTGGAAAGGGGCTTTGGACCATGTTTGAAGAAACTTGAGAGCAGGGCAAAGTGCAGGAGAAGGAGGAAGAGAAGGATGGGAAACATGCTTGTAAGTAAAGATTTAGGCAATAATGCTCGAGGGTGGCCCCTACTGGAATGGGAGGGCAAGGACAGGAAAGGGATAAGGGATAAAAAAAGAGCAGGAAACCAGAGGCTCTGTTGTTGGTACAGGGGTAGCGTGGTTGCCTTTGGTGTTAAGGGTCAAAGGTTCAAGACCCAGGGCCTGCCAGATGATATAAAAGAGGTATTCCTAGACAGGAGCGGGGATGAGAGAGACTGGATAGTGGGTGTGTGAGAAAGTATACAGAAGAAGGTTGGGGGGGAGGAGGGGCTGGTTGGTAGGGGAGAAAGGAAGATAGTGACTGACCCCTAGTGGTCAGAAAAATAATCTACAAAGGGAAACAGGAAGTAACTAACTTTGAAAGGGGGACTGAAAATAGAGATGGACAAGTGTGGGGAACAGGCTAAGCCCGGAAGTAACAAAGTAAAAAGGGGGACTGAAAAAGGTGATGGATAAGGGAACAGAAATGCAGGCAGCAGATGACTTTAATAAGTGGATGCTGGGGAAGAGTGTCTGCCTTTGGAGCAGAGGGTAAGAGGTTCAGCAGTGGTATAATCTGGGTGGTGATCTACACCACCCATCAAGCAGAGCTGATCTGTCATGGTCAGCCTGCTGAGGAATTTCAAACATCCAGGAAGAGCCCCACACTCTTGCAGACACCAGCTGTAACAAAGAAAATCTTGGTTTGGTTTTGCACTTCAGTTTGTCAAGATGGTATGTTTAGAAATGTGTGAGAGATCTGCCAATTATCATTAAAAGGTATGAATAAGTACTATTGATCCAATAGCAAAGTTATTTTCAAACAATAGTAATAAAGAGCAATGATTTCCATATGCATGCTCTCACTATTGATCTAATCTGCTTACTTCGGATAACTTTTTATACAGATTCAGTGTGCCTGAATGGACTTTACAGCACTATGAAACATATTTCCTATCACAATGTCTTTGATGTTGGCAGATCCTATATACATTTGCTGTGCAATAAGTCTCCCGTTATTTTGTCTTGCAGGATTTATTTGGGCACTCTTGTGCCCCTGCCACATTCAGTAGTTGCCCCCCCCCACCACCACCACTACCACCACCACCACCACCATTCCTTACTCCCTTACCTACCCCATGTAACTGATGTACAGTCAAGCCCACCAGGATGAAGCACAGTGTCACAGGTTTACTGCATGACAAAAGGGATTAATTCCCATTGTAACATGGCATAGAAAAGGATACCGAAATGGAGAGCAGAGAGTGGTTGAAATGCATCATGTGATGCAAAACGAGCGGTGATTAACCCACCAGTAGAGCCTGCTGGCACCCTTCCACAAGCAGCCACATGGTGCAGCACTATGCCGACAACAAACAGGGTACAGATCCAACAGTGCTGTAGTAGAGCCCACTGGCGCCCCTCCACAAGTGGCCACATGGTCCAGCACTGCAGCGACAATGAACAGGGCACAGATCCAACAGCGTTGTAGTACAGCCTGCTGGTGCACTACCCTCAGAAGCCGCTATGACATCGCGCTGAGGGAAGTGGTCGAAACAAGCGGGGGCATGCCGGGACAAGTCACAGACCGGAGTACTAGGTATGCCCATGACCCAGTAGATCCCGATGTAGTGCAAAGAGCCAGTATATCGCTGGTACAGTCGCGCGGAGCTACCCATGCACTCGGTGCATGCTTGAGAGAGCAGAGGAGCTGTTGAAGTGCGCCAGCAAGCCAAATAGAAATAGAAGACAAAAATTATCTTGGCAATGAATGTAGATAAGATGAGTAAAGGTATGCTGACTCTGTGAACATGTGGCACTATCACTACATATGTTTCCCACAGTGCACTGCCGTGATCCATAATCCCCACTTAATATCGAACGGCACAGCACAGAAATGGTCGCTGGGAATCCCAAAATTAGAAAGCTATTGTATCTGTTACACAGTAATCCTCTGCTGGTGTCGATTTAAAAATAGCTGATACTATATAAAAGACTGTGTAGCCTGCAGCGTGACCGTGCACGTTGTCACATCAGCACACTGAGTTCAAACCAAGGAAATGTAGCATAGTTACCCAAAAAACATTATCACTGTCGGCAAGTGCTCTCTATTTTGAACCAAACTACTAGTCGCACATTTGCCTTTTGCCCCGCACATGTTACAGAACCGCATTAATCACCTCCAGTGTACTGGTTCTACCGGGGATTAATGCCCGCTGGGTGGTTGGAAGCACTCGGCCTTCGGCCTTGTGCACCCCAAGCCGGGCATTAATCCACCGGTACAGCCCTCCTCTGTCTGCGATTAATGCTTACTTGAAATTGCATTGTTTGCTGCAGTAACTCTACTGCAGAATTCTGCAGTGCTGGGCTTCATCCAGCTGGGCACCACTGTATTATTTATAATTCACAAGGATGAAGATATTCATAAAAATGTATAATGATGTTTTTGAAAATGCCTCCATGGCAGTGTGTCTCACAACACCACCATGTAGGCAAAATGATCCACTTGCCGAAATCTGAGTCATGGCATTAGAGAGCAGTGTCAATTGCTGTGCAACTGGTTTTTAAATACATGCTGTACAAAAGGAAACCACCCATCGATGTCTGTTGCTGCCCCACCATAAATGGCCCCCCAAGCCCAACCTGTACTGTTTTACTTTAGCATTTTCTGATTACTTGTTAGTTTGAGATAGGATGGGGGTGCAGATGGGTGATGTACTTTGGTGGAGAAGAAATATGTTCTTTGGTGGAGGGGGACGGTGTACTTTGATGTGGAGGGGCCTTGTACCATAGTGGAGGGGTGGTGATGTATCTTACTAACACCCGCTTCCATTCTGTGCCCTGTGTTACATCTGCTTGCCTGTTAGTTCAAGAATGCACAACACTAGTTCGGGTCCACATGACTGCACAAGAAGAAACAAGCCTGGTGCACTTGAAAGGATGAACCACAGAACACAGGCCACAGCTCAGAAACTGAACTCTCATAAAATTGTAACACAACGGGACCTTTCCTCTTATGTGCTATTAATTTAAGCCAGTGGTCAAAAATGTAACTGTTTCAGAATGGCCTGAACCGAAGATCAGGAGGATCTATAAAAAGTAGCCGGCAGATGGGGACCGCGTGATCCATCTAGTCTGTCCAAAAAGTTCTACCCTCCCATTTTATTACCTCCCAGGTGCCCGCATTGCCTGTCCCATGCTAGTTTGAATTCCTGTACTGTCTTCAATGCTACCACCTCTGAGGGCAGGTTGTTCCATGATTCTATCACCCACTCTGTGAAACAATATTTCCTTATATTGGTTCTAAATCTGCCTCCCACTTGGTACAGATTGTGCCCCCTTGTATGTGTTGTTTTGTTTTCCTGGAATAGATTTCCTATCTAGGCTGTGTTGATTCCCTTTATGTATTTGAATGTTTCTATCATGTCCCCCTATTTCTTCTTTGCTCTAGAGTTAACGTTTAATTCACTGAGTCTCGTTTCATACTGTTCTTGATGCAGATCTTGCACCATCTTAGTGGCCCTTCTCTGAACCCTTTCTAAATGGTCAATGTCCTTTTTGAGGTGGGGCCTCCAGAACTGCACGCAGTATTCCAGGTGCGGTCTGACCAAGGGCCTGTACAGCGGGATGATTACCTTCCGCTTCCTGCTCGTCATCCCTCTACCTATGCAACCGAGGATGCCACTGGCCTTCTATGCTGCTTTTTCACATTATTTCATATTGTTTCCTCATATTTTAATAACTGTGGATGTGTGCATTTTCAGAGGGGTCCATAGGGCTCATGACGGTGATACTGAGATAGAGCTCGGTGTTTATTAATGGTTCCTGTCATATATAGATTAACAATACTATAGGATTATGAGATATAAAGAAAACAAAAGGGTAGTCAGTAATGAATTTGAAATATATAAAGATTTCAGCAGATTAGGGATTACCTGCTAATGTTTTAATTTTCATACTTAAATTTTACATTTAGATAAAAAATTTTAAGTGTAGAAAGACACACATTGTGATGCACAAATGGGTCATTCGTGCACCTGTGCACAACTGGTCAAATGACAAGAATTATAAAAGTGAGCTAAGTTTTCATTCCCTTTCCCCCTTGTTGCCTGGCAGCCCAGAAGCTCTAACATGGTAAGCTCATTAACATAGAAACATAGAAAATGTCGACAGAAGGAGATGAAGGGTCCATTTATTCTGCCCATGACTTTCCAAAGCCATCTACTTGTCCCTGGACCTAGCCCCCCCTTTTGGTATTTGTCCATCCCTGTTGCAGTGTTAGCCCTTGCTCAGTCCCACCCAAGCTTGAACACTGCTACTGTCTTAGCTCCCACTACCTTGGCTAGCAGGCTATTCCAATGCACCACTACTCTTTCAGTAAAGTAGTGTTTCCTTATATCCCTCCTGAAGCTTCCTCCCTGCAACTTCAATTCGTGACCTCTAGCAGGTGAGTTGTTGACCCTGTTGAATAGTTCAGAGTAAGATACTTTATTTATACCTCTCATGAATTTGAATGTCTCAATCATATCCCTTCTCTCCCTCCTAATCTCGAGTGTGTACATGTTTAGCGACGTTAGGCGCCCTCATACCAGAGCCCATGGAGTCCCTGAACCATCTTGGTTGCTCTTCTCTGTACAGCCTCCAGCCTCTCCCTGTCCTTCTTAAGGTGAGGGCCCCAAAACTGGACACAATACTCCAGGTGGGGATTCACCAGGGACCTAAAAAGGGAGAGGATCACCTCTTCTTTCCTGCTATCGAATCCTCTTCCTATGCACCCCAACATTCTGTTCACCTGGCTATATGCTTTATTATTCTGACTTGATTGTTTTAGAGAGTCACATATGATGAATCCCAGGTTCTTCTCTTCTTGTGAGGCATTGAGCCCACCCCTTTGAGCCAATATTCTGCCTTCGGGTTTCCTTTCCTCAAATGCATCACCACATATATATATATATATATATATATATATATATATATATATATACACACACACACACACCTCACATATATTGCTTTAAACCTCAGCTGCCAGACACTAGACCATTCCTCTAGTCTGTGGAGGTCTTTTTGAAGGTCCCTAACTGCTTCTGCACTGTCAACCCTCCCGCCGAGTTTCGTGTAGGCTATCTTGCCTTGGATACCTTCACCAATGTCACCAATGTCACTAATGACAGGCCTAAGACCAATCCCTGTGGGACTCCACTTGTGACCTTACCATCAGATGATCCCTCCCCATTGGCTACAATTCTCTGTTTTCTATCCTTTAGCATTACTTGATCTGCATCTGTACTAATGCTGTGATTAATATACTGAGAGACTTTATTTGTGAGGTGTCACAGGCTTAAATTGATTTTGCTAAAGGGAGAGCAGAATTTAAAAGATAAAAACATGGAGTGCAGAGGCAGCAGCTCTAGAGAGCATTATAAGGTGTTAGTGCTGTTTTGGTCTCCATTGCTGAAGACTAGAATGTTTACTGAAGCATGAAGCTAACTGAGCTTTTAACGTGATTTTATGCATTACGTGGTTTTCAACAGAGAGGGTAACCAAAGACAAAGCGAAAAGTGAAATTCACTGTTTGTTTAATAACAGCCAAATTGAAAGCCATAATGGTTTGCAAATTTCAACTAAAACATGAAGAAAAATTTAGTGATTCAAGCTGTCACAGGATGTGTAATTTTATTGTTGTAATCCCTGTGAGGAAGGTTCGGTCTGCCCGAAGCATGTTGTATAATTTAAAGGCTAAATCAGCATTTGTTAAACAGTTAAGAATGTGAAGCATTTCCAGCACTTAGGGAACTTGTTTTGATTTAAATTATGGTGATAGCTTGTACTAATCAAATACAAGTAGAAATAGATTTACTTTACAGATGATAATGTCTTTTCACATATTAAACAAAATAAATTAGGTATACATGTGGATTGCTATGAGACACTAAAAATACTTGATCAGTTTGCTTATTATGCAAGGCTCATCTTAAAATACAGATTGTTACCTTAACAGATGGTGCCTTAAGAAGGGCCAGATTAAGGCCTAGGCAACACAGGCACAGGCCTAGGGCCCCTGCTTGCCAGAGGTTCCCAGCAGTCCCCATCATACATTTACTATACAATATATCTTTTTCTTTCTGCCTGAGCTGCATTTTTCTTTGTAAAGGACTCAGCTACTGAGTAATCTGAGCAAACCAGGGGCAGAACTGTGGCATGACTTACACCACCCTGATTAAGTGTTAAGTACAGCTGATAGCTTCAGAGAGCCTATGCCAGGCTGACCTTTATGGTGTGAACATGCCCATTTTCTTTGCTTTGTCTCCCACCCCCACTTAGAATCCCCACCTAGAATTAAATCTTACTCTTAAATATAAAAGAGTAACAGTGCAATTTAATGTGTATGCTTTATATCTAATCTCACTCCTAAAATTAAGAAATCTACAATGTGTTTCAATGGTATAATAAAAAAATATGCTCTTTTTAATTCCCTCAACTCACTCAAATTGAAGTTCTGTCCTTGATATAGTTCCATTTTTAGGGTGAAAAAATGAACGTACTTCCACATTCCCAACAGTAAATCTTGCCATTTATTGATCCTGGCTTACTTATCAATAACAGAAATGTTTGATCTGTTTAATCCTGGGAATGATTTCTTCCAGCAATCACTTACTTTGCAATGTTATCTCTAAAGTTCATGGCTCCTTTAGTTAACCACCAGCATGACTCCTAACACCACCCAGGAAATAGCAATTTTTAGAGATGGGTCCCTACCCTACCCAATGAAACTCCCACATCCTGGTTTATATTACCTGACAGTACAAAATGAAAACACCCAGACTGTGAGCACACATGTATGTATTTGGGGGGAGGGCTTTGGAGAAGTGCAAATCATGGCATTTAACACTCAAAAATTATTTTTACTAGGCCAATTAGTAACTATTTCCTCTAAATGATCAAAACTCACACTGCTGTAATTTTTCCATACTGATGTTATTAATTGTATTCATTTTGAAGCATTTTATTTAGGTTATTTAGGTTTTATGCAATTTTTTAGGGACAGTAAGAAACTTTTTTTTAAATTTCAGTAACTGTTATGCAATGGCCAAAGGGTGCGGTCACTGCAAAGGGGCATAATCATGGTGAAGGGACGTGATTGTGGTGAGGGGGCCCCAGAGTTATCTTAAGCCTAGGGCCCCAGGTTGCCTTAATCTGTCCCTGGCCTTAAGGTTACTTTAAAAAAGTACACAATGGCCTTTATTTTTTATTTGTTATTGTTTTGGTCCAAAAAGGCACACTGAGCAGAAGCTCTTTTCAGGTGTGACTGGGGAATTCAGGGAGGTTAAGTGATTTGCTCAAAGGCACACAGCATGCAAGTGGGATTGTAGGTTTTAAACCCAGGCCTGCTGAGTTTTGAGGTATGCAGCCTGGTGCTCTAACCTCTAGGCTGTACTGCAGTTCCTGTTATTAAAGGGGTATATTTGTGAACAGTGGTCCTCATCCATAGTTGGATAACCCATGACACTTTTTTTTAAATGTGCTTACGTGCATTTAGCTGCAGACGCATGATATCCATGGCCAAGTCTGTCTAATATTAATACCACGATGCCACCATTTTTAGAACCTCATGATTTGTGATATCCTGCAGGAAGAAGCTGGGCCTAGCTACATGACTTGTATTTAGGATGAGCTTGTTCCTGTATGACATCACAAGGTACCTTAAAGTGAAAGCAGGATAGTATCAGTTGTGGACAGAATTAACCATGAATATCTCTGGACTGCTGCCAGCTGCAGATAAGCCTGTTTCCCCTTTTAAGAGTGGGTCTTTCAGTTTATGATGATAACTGATCATAAATGTTCAGCATTAAATGAAAACATTCCCTAATATGCTTCTCCAGAATATCCCATCCCACCACTTCAGGCAAGCCACAGTTCACTGTGTTCATCAAACAATTCATTCTCTTGGTAACCTCTCCATATGTTTGATTCTGTCAGTCACTGAATCTGAACTCGCCAAGTGTGTGTGTGTGTGTGTATGTGTGTGTTGTGACAGGGTCAGAGCCCTTGTCTGAATTTGTTTTGTAATAATCTGTTTGTATAAACATGCTATACCCTATTTTCTAAAGAAATATCATGACCTCGTGTCACATGAGTCAGTCTGCCTGTGTTTAATTAGGATGAGTCAGATGAATCAGTCAGTGGAAACCTGACTGTTGTGGAGGAGTCATCTCATTGTACATGCAAGTTTTCATGTGCTAGCAATCTATTTGGCTAGAACTAAGCCTGGAAGTTGTGCACTGAGGAAATTATGCACTGTTTTTGCAGAATGGAAGTACTAATCACCTATTTTCTTTCTGTATGTTTATTATTTTATTTTTGGAAAATAAATACTGCAAAGTGTGTTCTGCACCTTTTACCTGAGTTTGTGCATCTGTCTCACCAACTAACCTTCGCATCTGATGTCAGAAGTGGGATACTGGCGTGTCTAGGCAGGGAGAGAGATGTTACCTGGGGATATCGCCCTGATATCCTGACAGATGTTACAGGACGTACAACAGCAGCAAGGCAGGGGTGCTGGTATGAGACAAAGGTCACTATGTGCTGACAGTGGAGTCTTAACAAGAATCAAGGCAGAAAAACTGTGTACACCATTATTTCCTGAACTAGAGCCAGTGGTTCTGTCCCAGTTCAAGCCTGAAAGGGCCTCTGTGGAGCAGTTGTAGGCTATGTTGACAAGTTTGCTGCAATCTGCCAGTACCAGTGATAAGCATCCAGTGAAACAGACAGATGGTCTGACTGTGGTGCTCCAGATGATAGAGACCTTGATGATGTGGCTGATCTGAAGGTGGCTAGAAGCAGAGCGGCTTTGCCTAAAGGCAGAGAACAATGTGTTGGAGGTTGAGAAGAGTTTGAGTACAGGTACTGTGTACTTTGAGTTGGAGGAACATGAGAAAGTGGAGTTGCTATTGCCTGAGCTAGTAGAGCTGGAGAGCACAGATGTACTGTTACCTGAGCTGAAGGAGCATGAGAAAATAGAGGTAATACTGACTGAGCTAAAGGAGTTGGAACAGAGAGGAAAAGAGGAATGGAGCCTTCCATTTGTACTTTTTCAGGACTTGGGTCCAACATCCAGGAGGGGCATGGAAGCTCTACAGGGTGCAGTACTGAAGATGTCTACTTAAGACCAGAAAGGACTAAATCATTGTTTCATGGGGTGATTCCCTGTGATGAGGTGGACTTGGGTAAGATGTAAACTAATGAGATGAAACTCAGGAAACTGTATGCCTATGTCCAAACAATTGATAATGTTCCTGTCTGTAAGGAGAAAGTAGACTATTCTAAACATATATATGCTGTACAAAAGGAAGTTATGTATAGGGGCATCTTAACTCCAAAACCAAAATAAGGGAGAAACAGTTGATTATGCCAGATCTGTACCGCTTGTAAGTTACATAAATGGGACATTTTGGCCCTGTTAGAGGTCATCTAAAGTGTTGAGGGACACTGGAAAAGTTGCTGACCCAATACTATTGGCCTGGTGTGTATAAACAGGTGGCACGGTATTGCAAAACCTGCCCTGTTTGTCACAAGGTAGTGGCCACTGCTAGGGTAGCAGCTAGAATAGTTCCCAAGGGAGGTTGGAAAACATCCCAAAGAGGTGGAGTGGGTACTGACCTGGGGGGGACCAGACCTAAAGAAGAGGCCTTGGTTGAGGTCAAATAGAAATGACCTTCCACCTAAGGTAGAGAATATGGGTTGGAAATAGAAAAAAATGTTGGTAATGTATGTAATGACAATGAAATGGAGAAATATTGCTAATGTTAAGTCGGTATGCTTATTGAAATATGTGAATACTCCTGAAAGATTTGGGGGATATGAGTTAAAAGTAAATCTGAAAATGTATGGCAGCTGAAATTTAAACATAGCAGGAGCCAGGTATTGTTTTCACAGAAATAAGTAAAAGGGTTGGAAACCAGTCTCACTAAGCAAGAAAAAAAAAATAGTGAAGACAGGTTCCCTTTAAAAGAGGGGGGTATGTGACAGGATCAGAGCCCTTGTCTGAAATTGTTTTGTAGTAATCTAGGTGTGTAAACATGCTATACCTTATTTTCTAGAAAAATATCATGATCTCATGTCAGATGAGTCAGCCTGCCTCTGTTTACTTAGGATGAGTCAGATGAGTCAGTCAATGGAGACCTGACTGTTGTAGAGGAAGCATCTTATAGTAAATAATACATAATAAAATTTTGTTTTTAAAGCACCTTTCTACAATTAAGGCGCTGTATAGTTTAGAACAGATAAAATCCAATAAAACATACGATTACATACAGCATATTAGTCAAACAATAAATATCTAAAAATGATTAGTCTGGGTATGCAATATGCCACAGAGATGCCATAGTACATGCAAGTTTTCATGTGCTAGGAATCTCTTTGGCTGGAACTAAGCCTGGAAGTTGTGCACTGAGGGAACTGTGCATTATTTTTTGCAGAACTGAAGGACTAATCACCAATTTTCTTTCTGCATGTTTATTATTTTATTTTTTAATCTTGGAAAATAAATACAGCAAAGTGCGTTCTACACCTTTTACCTGAGTTTGTGCATCTGTCTCACCCCCTAACGTGTGTGTGTGTGTGTGTTTTGTTTTTAGGGTTGTGTGTAGAGCCTACAGCCCTTCTATCATCGATCAGACTGTAGCTCTAAAATGACTTTTCATGATACTCCCTTTTTAGACATTTGGATGTATTCCTCCACAGCTGCAAAGTAGTGCATTCCCTCTCTGATTTTTGCTATTTGCTGCTCTATGTTAAAGGGATCGGGAAGGGTGCTACTGTATTGTACCTCAGAACTTCTCAGGATATTATCAAAAAAAACCTTTTAAGCTGCTGTTTCTATCATCTGTCCAGCTCAGTCTAACAGATTTGTTCTACTTCTTTCAGCAACCTAGGGGTTAACTAATTTTCTCTGGCTTTTGTAAAAGTGAAAGTCAGACTCAGTGTCAGATTACAGACTGTGCAATTGCAGTCTGTTAGCTGTCATTCCTAGGACAGGACAGGTTGCACGCAAGTACACACACACACACCCAGCATTTACTCTGACTAAATAAATTCAAGAGGACTGATTTAGCAGCATGGCAGTGTTTGATAATTGTGACTAAACAGCACTATATGGCACCAACAAGAAAATAACTTTGATCATTTGGTAGCTCTTCACAGCCCAAGCACACACACACACAGACACACACACACCAGGGCTCCCAGACCTACAGGGATTCTTGTATTTTACAGGGATTTGGAGCCATCTACAGGGAAGTTCTTCCCATAGACTTGCATTAGTTATACAGGAAAACAGAGGAATTTGGCTTCCATTGGAAATAATGTAATCTGCAGGAAAACATTGTAAAATTGCCCTGCAGTTACAGGAAAAAGACAAACTTAATCTAGGAGCAGTCACACACACAGACACACACACACACACCAGCAGCAGCATTTACTCTGACTAAATAAACTCAAGAGGACTGATTTAGCAGCATGGTAGTTTTTAATAATTGTGACTAAACAGCACTGTATGGCACCAACAAGAAAATAACGTTGGTCATTTGGTAACTCTTCACAGCCCTATCGGCTCTGGCTAGAGTTTGTTTTGTTAATGACTAGATAGTGAAGGAGTCAGTGCATTTTTTATTACACTTGGGGATTTGAGTACGATCAGAATTTGGAGGATGCATTTTGGGAACAAATGTTTTTATGAAATCTTTGAATCAAGAGTTTGGGTATAACTGTGGTTTCCGGTTTTAGGTGTTTTTTTGTTAAAAGAAAAGGCGTTTAATTTTTACCTTTTCTTGCAAGTTTTTCAAGTGTTAAAATTCTGTGTTTTCTGGTGTAAATAAATAAGTCATAACATATTATCAGTATTTATCAGTGTTTAGTATAATGATTTTTTTTAAAAGCACTGTGTACAGTGCTGTTGCATTCCAAAAATTCCCAAAATTATGAAATTTGCACATAACCCCATTAGTAGCACCAACATCATTGCACATATAAATAGCACCATAACCCATATTATTAGCACCAACATTATTGCACATATTAATAGCACCTTAGAATCAATATCAGCATGGATATTGCACCATTACTTTAAATGTTAAATTTATTGTAATAAATCATGCAGTGCATTTTTAGTGCTTGTTTTGACATTTTACCTTTCTCCTTTCTTGTAGTAAATGCTCTGATCTCTGAAAATGCCCTCTCTACATTAACGCTAGAGACAGGCAATGCAAGAATTGACAGAACACATTCACTCAGTTCTGACCACTGCTTCATTTTACCTCTCCAAAATGTATGCACTTCTAACTTTATGTTAGTAGGTAATGGTTCTGCAAAGTACTTATCAAACTGGACACATAGCAAATCAGTATCATGTTTGTTAAAAGTCTCAAAGATAAATATATAATGTTCAAAGTTGGAAGAGAATTAATTTCTTCTAAATTGATCAAACACTTGAACTGAGTACCACAGAGAGGCTTCATTTAATTCAAATCCCATTGTTGGATTTGGGATATTTCTGGCCATTACAGCCTGCCATTTGTCATATATAGCTGTGTAGAAAATTTTAAAAGTTTCCTCCAGTACTTGCTGAGTTTCTAGTGGCAGACACCCAAGAAGTGCACTTGCTGCGGGTCCATACTCAGAGCTGCCACCATCAATTTTGCTCTCTAACAGAATTTTAATGCCCACTCCAACTACGTTAAACATTTGATGGACTTGTGTGTTTTCAGACTCAAGTTTTTTTCATAATATCAATCAGAGGTCTCATATTCTCAGTAAGAAAGTTTACAACACAGTACACAGTGTTCTTTTTGATGTCAGTGTCAACATGCTTTCTAATTTCTTCACATTTTTCCCCCTCACTGTCTACACTTAACAGAAAAACAGTAAACGGTCTCCACATGGCAAGCAATCTTTCTACAGCCTCTATCACAAAATACCAGCGGCTATGTGTGACACTAGGGATTATCTTTTGTTTTACCCCTAGGTGTGAGCAGACTGCAAAGTACTTTCTTTTAAGCTCCCTAGCATATTTAAATAGTGTGCCAGAATGCAAAATAAAGTCAACTATCTTTTTCAGGATGCTTGATGAGGTGATTGCTGCCTTAAGTGCACCATCCAGCAGGTGACATGGATCTCAAACAGGGAATGCCTTAAACTGTGGGTGAGCTTTCCGTAAATCATCACATAACTTTTTCATGTAGCTGGCACTGTCACTGCATATGCATACAACATCCTCCCAGTTATTCCCATATGTCAAGAACCCTTTGTGGTAATGCTGCAATTGAAACTGCATTACAACATTCAATCACCTCAAGGTCAACCATAATGGTAAGCCAACTCCAGCTCTTCTGTCGGTCGGCAAAAGTAAAGAGAACAGTGCATCTCAGGTGTTTCATCAATAGTGATTGCAATCTGGGTGCCATTAAGCAAATCAAGAATATGCTCCATGTCTGAAGTGAATACCTCAGGCAGATATTTGTCATACATTTGACCTGATTTTGGCATTGTTCGTGCTGCTGATGCCCATTTTTGAAAAAGATCTCCCAGAGGGCCATCAGTTTGATTTAGGCTTACACCAGACTGTATCATCGCTCTAGTGAACTCATGAACGATGTCCCGCTCATCCTCTCTTTTGCGCTTGAAACTGGTAATGGTTCCAGTAAGAGACAGTTGGCTTAATCCGTGCTCGTCATTTTCCGGGGGGCTGCTTTTGCTTAATATGAGTTTTGGAAAGCACATGCTCGGCAAGTTGACTTGTGGTTTTCCTGGGGACAAGCAGCACAGTAACTCTGCAGAATTTACAAATCAGTGTTTGCTTGCCATGGAGTTACTCGACCATGAAATCTTTATGCTCCAATACATACTGCTCCGCCGTCTTTGAGTATTGAGGCATCTCTGCTTTGAATCTAGTGACATACATGTTAGCAGTACCATTGGCTGCTTTTATCCGCAGGGGGGCTGTTCTGGTGTGACATAGATGTGTGACGAGAGTGCCGCATGTGCAAGTAATTCGGTGCTTATCGGTTTTAACCGAAATCATGAAAAACACATTGGTGGTGTTTTATCAGTGATTATCGGTTAAAACCGGGAACCCTAGGTATTACTGAATACTGAGAAATAAAAGCAGATACTTGCAATCTTTATTTAACTTCAGGAATTGAGGGTTGGCAGTTATGAAGGATATGGGAATGCACTCTGGAAATTGTTTTATTGCATTGGGGGTATGGATATTGGTTGGCAAGTTGTGGTATATTTGCCTAGCCATCCTTTCCTGTTAAAAAAAACTACACTAAATATTGAGTTGACTGGTAATTTAACGTCTTAAAGCCTCATAACCAGGAGACCCTGAATCAGGGCTACATTAAGAAGTAATGGAGACAGGTGGGAGATTATATTTCTAGTACTACCTCATATCAGGTAGAACAAGAATGGGGTAGGCTTAAAACATTGTCTTACTACTGTACTCAATAAGCAAAGTAAATAATTTTATATGTAACTGATTGCAATACCTGTATGTTATAATATGTCTACTGGTATTTATATTTGTCTCAGTCGTGTTGGTTATGCTTTGTAAACCTGTTCCACCAGGTACAGCTTAAAAGAAAAAATTACTCACCATAGTAATTATGTTTCTTCCAGGGGATCACTCAGTCTGCTTAACTAATGCAGTCAGCCTTCAGTGTTGAACTGCCATGGAGAGAATGAAATGTATGTAAATGATGGAACTCTTATTGGCTCGTGCCAATTTCAAACTACTACCCCTAGTAACTGCTGCACTCTGAAGTGCTCAGATTCATTACGAAGCCTAACAAAGTGAAGGCACCCTAACTAACTTACTATGTAACACCCCCCCCAATAAGGGGCCCCTAAAGAATGGTCCCTGTATAAAGAGACAACAATAAAACACAACTGGTTTAAAAACTAACCATCAAGTTTTAAAAAGTAGTAAGACAGATAGTGACTAGTAGGAATACAAGACAAGAGTTCTGTTTTTGCTGGCTCTGATAGGGGAGGCAGGGTGGAAGCTTAAGCAGACTGAGTGATCCCCTGGAAGAAACATAATTACTATGGTGAATAATTTTTTTTTTCAAACTCCAGGAATCACTCAGTCTGCTTAACTAATGACAACTACCAAGCAGTACCTTTAGAGGTAGGGCAGAGAACCTATTTGGGAAAAAGGCTCTGCAGAACTTATGTGCCAAACCTGGCATCACTTCTGAACTGTATGTCTAAGCAGTGGCACTTGATGACTGTGTGAACAGTTTTCCATGTAACTGCTTTGCAAATTTCTAGTAGGGTATATCCCTTGCTGCAACTACTGATGCAGTTGTACCCCTGGTAAAATGTGACCTGAGGCACAGAGGGGTTGCTTACCCACTTTGCTGTAACAGAACTATATACGGGCTACTATCCATCATGCAATGGTCCTTCTAGATGCTGGTTTACCTTTATCCATTTCCCCATAGGTGAGGAATAACTGGGTAACCTCTGGTCTGTAGAACTTGGTCCAATCCAGATAGAGGCAAAGTGCCCTCTTGACATCCAGGCTCTGCAATCTCTGCTCTCCAGAGCTGGAGTCGGCAGTGAAAAATACTGACAATGTGATAAACTGGTTCAAATGGAAATTTGACACAACTTTAGGAAGGAAGTGCTGATTAGTCCTGAGTACCACCTTGTCCCTGTGGAAAGATATATAGTTCAAATCTGTGCACAGGGCCTGAAGCTCACTTACTCATCTAGCCAAAGTAATGGCTATTAGGAAAACAGCTTTCCAAATAACATACTTTAAACCTGCAGTTGCCTTTGGTTCAAAGTAGGGGGGTTCCATCAGCCTGGCAATGCAAATGTTCAAGTTCCAGGCAGGCACTGACTCCCTTAAGGGACGGCGAAGGTGAAGTAGACCTTTAAAGAACTTTCAAAAGACAGTATGAGATGCCAAGGATCTGTCTTTACCAGCTGAGATGCAGGCAGAGACTGCAGCCAGGTGCACCTTCAAGGTAGAAGGCTTAAGGCCTAGTGAATTCAAGTGGGTCAGGTAGTCCAAAAGGACAGATAACCCGCTAGTAGCAGGGTGGATACCCTTGTGGCTGTACCATATGGAAATTCTCTTCCATTTGGAAGCAATGGAAAGGGACCCGGGGGTAATTATATCAGATGACCTAAAGGTGGGCAAGCAATGTGAGAAGGCAGTAAGGAGGGCTGTGGGGATACTGGGATGCATAGGGAAAGGCATCAACAGTAGAAAACAGGAAGTTGTTATCCCTCTGTACTGACAGTTGGTGAGACCCCATCTGGAGTACTGTGCGCAGTTCTGGAGACCCCATCTCCGCAAAGACATAGACAGGGTGGAGGCTGTCCAGAGGAGGGCAACCAAAATGGTGCAGGGTCTGCACCAGAAGACATAAGAAGAGAGACTATAGGAGCGTAATATGTATACCCTCGAGGAAAGAAGGGAGAGGGGGGACATGATAGAAACGTTCAAGTACCTCAAGGGAATGAACAAAGTCCAAGAGGGTAGTATCTTTCAGAAAAATAGATGTGCAAGAACAAGGGGCACAATTTGAAGATGGGGGAGGTGGCTCAGAGGTAATGTGAGGAAGTATTTTTTCATGGAGAGGGTTGTGGATGCATGGAACAGCCTTCCTGAGGCAGTCATGGAGTCAAGAACAGTGAGGGAATTCAAGAATGCATGGGACAGACATAAGGCAGTTCTAGTGGAGGGTAGGAGGAAGTAGGCTGTTGGTTAACTAGGATCTGCAGCTTATCCATCAAGCAGGAAAATGGGCAGACTAGTTGGGCCAAGCGGTCCTTATCTTTCATCAAATTCTATGTTTCTATGTAAGCATAAGTTTTCCTGGCTGAGGGTTTATGAGAACTCCTAAGGACAGTCAGGACCTTTTCAGAGAGGTTCAAACTGGCAAACTCTAAATCTTCAAGAATCAAGCCCCGAGGCGAAGGGACTTGAGGTTGGGGTACAGTATTCGCCCCTGAGAGGCTATCAGCAGGTTGTGTCTCTGAAGGAGGTGAATTGGCTGTGCCACTGACAGGGCTAACAGGAGTGAATATCACAGCTGTCTTGCCCAATCTGGAGCCAGCAAGATCATAGTTGCTGACTGGGACCTGAGTTTTATCAGGACCTTGAGCAAAAGAGGAAAGGGAGGAAAGGCATAAAGAAATATACGGTACCTGACCAATCCAATGTCAGGGCATCTACTGGCACAATCTCCTTTGCTGGAGGTCTGCAGAAGAACTGTGACAGCTGGTAGTTGTCTGGGGAGGCAAAGAGGTCTATCTCTGGTGTTCCCCACCTTCTGAACACTGAGTGTAGCATCTGTGTGTTGATGAACCACTCATGATGGTTCTGGCTTTTCCTGCTTAGGGAGGCTGCCAGAATATTGTCCTTGCCTGGTAGACGGATGGCAGACAGGGACACCTGCAGGGAGTAGGCCAGGTTCCAGACCTTCATGGCTTCTGTGCATAGCAGAGTTGACCTGGTGCTTCCCTGCTTGTTGATGTAATCAGTGCTCCCAGATCTACAGGGATTCCTGTATTTTAAGGGATTTTTACTACAAAAACAGGATACGGGAAGGAAATCTTTTATTTTTAAAATATATGGGGAAATGGACAAACACTATGGGAAATGCCCACTATGAATCTTATGGCTGCCAAGATCCAGACAGAGCCCTCCAATTGGTGCTCAGTTTGCTGACGTTGCTACACTAAGCAATTCTGTTGGTTCATTTGCAGCCTGTGTTTCTCTGGGGTAGTAAGGTAATATGCTGGCAGTGCATCTTTTTTGAGGATGAAGTCAGATCTTCTGATCAGGAACCAGGGAGCTGTTGCATGATCCAAACACCTGCCATGTGGCCCCACTCAAAACAGCAGCACCATTAAGTCAGCCAAGCTGCAACTCAAATGCCACTGTTCTGGACTAGCAGAGCCTAAGCCACTGAAGGTAAACAAGCCTTCTTGTGGGCAGCCTCAGGTTAGTCTATTTTAAACTCATTTTAAGTGCAAGTCAGACAAAAGACTGACCACTTGATGGTGTTATGCTTTGGGGGGGGGGGTGCAAGAAAGAGTGCTTAAGTGTTGCTTGAGGGAAGCAGCGCACTGAACCACCAAGGCAAACAAACCTTCTGTTTTGCAAATTTGTCTATTTTAAACACATGAAGTGCAAAAAGCGGAGCCAGACAAAAGAGACTCAATGATGGTGGACTTTAAAGGGTGACAGGGACACAAAGCATGCTTAAGTGCTGTTTGGCTTGTTTGGTGCACAGAGCAGAGTTGTGTTTTTAAAAAGATCACTAAGGCAGCACTTCTTCTGACCAGCCTAGAGGTTGAGGTTATTTGAAAAAAAATTAGACAATGTTTCTATTTAATTGTGAGCCTAGAAAAGGTATGAGGGTATCTTCATCAAGATAAGCAGGAGTTATGAATTATATGTGTGAGATCAGAAGGGACCCATAGACCCCGGTCTGGCCTAAGGTTAGTAAAATAAATGAAAAAAAAGGGAATATTTGTTTTTACCTCAGAGTTTGGTGCACAAAGCTGTGCGTGTGTGTGTGTGTGTGTGTAGGGGGATGCTTAAGCGTGCTAATGAAAAACACAATACACTGAAACAATGTTTATTAATGGAGCACTACAGGTACACAGAGCTGTAGGCCAAATGCACGACTGGTGTGGAGTGGCTATGCACGCTTATCTGGGGTGAGTAGCTACTCTACACCCCCTGTGCCCCCTGCATGGCATGCACAAAGAGGGCATATGGAGACCCACTGCACCCAATCCCCCATGTCTGCAGACAGCTCCACGAGGGGATGTTCCGGGGGCGTGCCAGCACTACGTGTATTCACTAACCCGCGTAGTGCTGGCCACATGGGCGCAGAGGGTGGTGCAGGGTACACTAGGGAGACCCTGCCATAACCCACAGCATGCCCCCATGAACACAGGCATTTGATCACCGGGGGACCAGGACAGGGCACACTGTGCTGCTCCTGACTGTCTGGCAGCAGGAAGTGGCAGGGGCAGCTGGATGGGCGAGCACCCAGAAAGTTTATGTGAGGCAGCGCTGGGATTGGAGGGTGCCGCACTGGTCTGGGTGCATGCTATCAGGTTATTAAGGGATAAATTTGAAGTTAAGGCATTTCATACTATAAACAGAATACTGTATAAGGTACTGTATTATTACAAAGTTATAATACCTTCAGGAGGTTCTGGAGACATGTGAACCTTGAGAAATGAGCTTTATAGGTTCCAGTATTTCCCCAGAACCTCAAGATGGTATTATATTGTTACATATAAAGTTCTTATAGTTGTAGAGTAGTTATGTGATATGTTGTAGGTGATTTTTTATATTTAAAATAAATAAGAACACATAAAACAGCCTTAACATTTGTCCTAGTGATTTTATTGACTGGCACAATGATACCAATTGTGTACTTACTTTGATTTGTGCATACAGGAAAATCTACAGGAATTTCATCCCAGTTTTACAGTGAAAATATAGGGAAAATTAGAGTGCACTACAGGAAAATGCTTTGCCTGATCTGGGAGCACTGATGTAATACATGGTGGTGGTGTTGTCTGTTCTCACCTGTACTACCTTGCCCTTTACCTGAGGCGCAAATGCCTGAAGAGCAAGATACACTGCTCTGAGGTCTAACAGGTTGATGTGCAGAAATGATTCCTGAGGGGACCATGGGCCACTGGCCATGAGGTAGAGCATGTGTGCTCCCACCCCAACAGGGAAGCATCTATAGTGAGAACCAGAGAGGGGCTCTCTTTTTTGAAGGGGGTTCCCTCTCTGAAATTCTGCTTGTCCAGCCACCATTGCAATGCCTGAATGAGAGTTTTTGAGACAGGTATCAGCTTAGCCAGAGGATCCCTCCTTCAGGACCAGTGAGCCTTTAGGTGGAACTGAATGTCCCTTCTCTGACATCTTGATCCTGGCACTAGTTGTGGCCTCTGCCATGTGTCCTAGTAATTCCAGGAAATGGCTGGCTGGCCTGGGTCTGTTCGGTGTGAAAGATCCTGCCTACTGCAAAATACTGCCTACCCTGTTCTGAGGGAGGAATGTCCTTCCTTGCAGGGTGTCCAACTCTGCCCCTATGAAATCCAGCACCTAGACCTGTTCTACCTGTGACTTCTGGGCATTTACCAGGAACCCCCGGGATTCCAGGGTGCTCTGAACTAGAGCAAGAGAATCTCTGGTGTGTTGAGGGGACTGTCCTTTGACTAGTCAGTCATCTAGGCAAGGAAATACCGTGATCCCTTGTCTTCTCAGGTGAGCCACTAGCATAGCTAGGCACTTTGTGAATGCCCTTGGAGTTGAGAATAGACCAAAGGACATGGCTGTGAACTGGTAGTGATCTGTGGGAAGTCTGAACCTCAAATACTATCTGTGGCTGGGTTCAATGGGAATGTGAAAACTGGAGTCTTTGAGGTCCAAGGATGCCAACCAGTCTCCCTGCTGGAGAGTGGATATTATCATAGCCAGGGTGGGCATTCCAAACTTTTGATTTGTCACATGTTTGTTCAGGAGTCTGTGATCTATTACTGGTCGTCGGTCCCCATTCTTCTTTCGTGTTAGGAAATATCTGGAGTAGAACTCATTGCCCCCGTGTTATAAAGGAACAGGTTTCACTGCTCTGATCAGGAACAGGTTGTCAACTTCTGTTTCCAGAAGCACCCTTTCTGGTGGAGTTACTGGAGGAAAACGTTTGCTTCTCAGCTTGGGGAGTGTTTTGAAGCTTAGGGGCAGACCCTGGTTCACTGCCTCCAAGTCCCACTTGTCTGTGGTGATGGACTGCCAAGCTTGGAGGAAGTGAGCCAGCCTGCCACCTACTGGTAGGAGGGAGGTGACCTGCACAAATACGTCAGGGTTTCTGTTTGGGTTGAGCCTTGGCCTCAGTGTCTGGCTCTGCCCATCCAACTGCCCTTCTGCCCCTACCTCTGAAATACCCCCGGTCTGCTGGTAGTCCCCTACCCCAGTCTCCCCTTGTCTGGGACATATAAGAAGTGGAGGGCCTATCTTTGGCTGTAGTACTCCTGTAGGTGGCCTTGTAATCCTCCACTTTTTTGATGTAGGCCTCTATTTTGTCCCCAAAAAGAGAGTTATTCTCACAGAGGAAATCCATCATCTTAGCTTGGGTATCCTGAGATAGGTTTGTGGCTCTAAGCCAGGCAAACCCTCCTCATAAAAACTGTGAGGGCCATGAGCCTTGCAGCAGTGTCATTGGCATCTACTGCCATAGGGAACTGATATTTTGTGGCATCTAAAGCTGTCCTGGCAGTGTCAGCCAGGTCCACTGCAATTTCCCCCTGTATTTTATCTGACATAGCCAGTAGTGTGGTCCAAAAGGCTTTTTGGTACTGAGCTGCATAAGCCATGTAATTGGCTTGCCTGGCAAGGAGAAAAGCTGCCATGTATCTTTTTTTTTCCCATGGCATCAATTTTTCTAGAATCTTTGTCAGGGGGATGGGATGCCAAAGGTACCCTTGCCCTGTCACAGGCAGTTGCCTGTACCACTCCCTAATGATCAGGATGAGTGAATAAAAAGTCAGTGTTAGATCTATTTAACAGGCACTTTTTATCCACCTTTCTGTCCACACTTGGCATAGAAGTTGGGGTTTTGCAGATTTTTTAATACTGTCTTTCTGATGGATTTATGAATAGGCAGTAGCAGTTTTTTCATGGTGGTGAGACCCATCATGCCCAGGAAATCAGCTTCCTCCTCATCCTCAACTGATTCCTGTATGGAAAGGTTGAGGGTATCTACCAACTGTCTCAGAAAGGAATTGTGAGACGAGTAATCTTCTGGACCCCTGGTGGGAGAACCAAAATCCTGCTCTGAAGAGACTTCTGGCTCTATGGGTTCTCCCTCCTCCTCCTCTGGTTACTCATACAAATAAACAGGTTCTTGAGAAGGTAGAACTGAAGTGGGAACCGGAAGAACCGGGGTAACCGGTGGAGGAACCAATGGACTGGCAGCCTGGAGGGTCTGTAATACTTGCAGGGCCTTGGCAATTTCTTTTGCAGAAGGCATAGGTGGTCTACTTGCTGAGAGCTCCTTTGCTTTTTCAGCAGGAGGTGTAGCAGTAAGGTTTTCCTTATGTTTTCTTTTTACAGGGGCTGGTTCTGAAGCCAGTTCCACTGGTCTTTTTGCTTTATCAGAATTGGATTTCTTGGTCGTTTTTTCCACTAGTTCCTTACTCTTATCTTTTTCCGAAGAGGAGGGCTCCTCCGAAGACTTAGGTGGAGATGCAGGGGTAGCCATCTGTTCCAACTTTTTGGCCCTTTTCTTGAAAGTTTTGAGGCAGAAAGTTTTGCAGATATCACAGTTAACAAAAATATGACTAGTTCCCAGACAGGAAATACACAAGTTGTGTCTTTTCACTTTGGCTAGTAAATGTCTACAATCAGTACGGTTTTTAAACCTAGTTGGTCCGGTCCATTTCTTTTTTCTAGGTGTTTCAGACATTAGTGTCAAGAACAACAAATACACCCCCAAAAACAACATTTGGTTCCCAAAGATAAGACTTTTTTTTGTAAGTATATGAGAAAAAACAGTCAGTTCCCCACAGAGGAAATATAGAGGGAACCGACCAACTTGCCCGGTTCAAGACAGGAAAAGGAACCGGGTGAACAGTAAACTACTAAATAAAGAGTAAATCACTACGGTCCTAAGGGGGAGCCAAGTGTAGAACAGTAAAAACAATCAAAAGTTGTAGAATGTATAACAAAAACAGCAGTTCACCGCAGTTTCATGGAACCGTGAAGTACTGCTGTAACATAACAAAAAAAAAAACACTAAAACTTACTAAATACCTGAAATAGAGGAAGCAATGTTAAAATAAAAGTAAAAGAACAAACTTCTTCTTAAATAAATGAGCTTTTAAAGAAGCTGAGGAGAGCTCTCAGAGGCATCTGAACTGGCAGGCAGAGAAATTAATCTGAGCACTTCAAAGTGCAGCAGTTACTAGGGGCAGCAGATTGAAATTGGCATGAGCCACGAGCCAATCAGAGTTCTATCATTTACATACAAGTCAAGTCAAGTCAAATTTATTTAAAAGACGCCCAATCCCGGAGGCTCTGGGCGCCGTACAAATTTTTAAAAAGAACATACTACATAGAATAGATGAAATAACAAATAATGAATACATCATAGTCTAATGTAGTCTAAGCATCAAATGCCTGAGAGAATAGAAATGTTTTCAGGCGGATCTTAAAGATATTTACAGTCGAGGCCTCTCTGACCAAAGCTGGTAATAGGTTCCATAGGGCGGGAGCCGCAACGCTAAAAGCTCTATCACCAGCTGACTTCAGCCTCGCCCTAGGAACGGTCAGGAGACCACTACTGGAGGATCGAAGAGGGCGGACCGATGGAGCAGGTGTCAGGAGGACTGACAGGTAACCAGGGCCCCGCCCGTGTAGGGCCTTAAAGGTGAGAAGACCCACCTTAAAGAGGACTCTCCACCTGACCGCAGCCAGTGTGCAATTCATTTAGTACCGTGTAATATGGCAAAATTTTTTCTGCCCAGTCAGTAACCGGGCAGCTGCATTTTGCACCAGCTGCAGTCTGCGGAGAAGTCCTCCTGTGACCCCGAGATAGAGCGCATTACAGTAGTCCAGCCTAGATGTGACTAAGGCATGTATCAAGGTAGGGAGGTCCAGAGATGGAACAAGGGGCCTAATCCTGGCAATGTTTCTGAGATGGAAAAAACAGGTACGAACCACAGAAGATACTTGAGTCTCCATGGTCAAGTTCCTGTCCAGAATCACTCCAAGACTACGCACCCTAGAGGAGGCCTTCAATGAGACCGCCCCAAGAACAAGTCCAGTTGCTGAATCAGAGACCTCCATATCACGAGCTCTGTTCGACTCCACTACCAATACCTCCGTCTTGTTAGGGTTCAGTCTCAACCAGCTGGAGGCCATCCAGTCACTTATCTCGGTCAGACAGATGTTTAGCACATCCACTGCATTGGATGTTCCTGGGGCAAAGGAAAAGTATAGCTGAGTATCATCAGCATAGCAATGAAAACTCAGACCATACTTCCTAATGATCCCACCCAGGGGCAGCATGTACACTGCGAACAACATTGGGCCCAGTACCAAACCCTGAGGGACTCCGCAAGGAGGGAGATTGGGTGTAGATGAAGAATTACCCATCGTAACCCGTTGCCTCCTGTTTGTAAGAAAGGACTCAAACCAGTTGATGACAGTACCGGTGAGTCCACATAAATCCCTAAGGCAAACTAGCAACACACAATGGTCCACAGTGTCAAATGCCGAAGAGAGATCGGGAAGAACAAGAATTGTCCTGTCCCCCCGATCTCTAGCCCTGAGGAGATCATTCTGCACCCATACAAGAGCAGTTTCTGTGCTATATCTGGCCCGAAAAGCCAACTGGAAGGGATTGTACAACTTGTGAGTCACGAGGTGCTCTTCCAATTGAAGCGCTACCACCTTCTCCACCACCTTCCCCAAAAATGGGAGGTTGGAGACAGGACGGTAATTCGCCATGATCTCCGGGTCCAAAGATGGTTTCTTTAAAAGGGGTCTCACCAGAGCCTCCTTCAAGGCATCCAGAAAGACTCCCTCAGATAAGGAACACCGCGACGATCATGCATCACTGGCCAACAGAGCCAACGATCTCATTAAGAACACGTTGGCACTGGGTCCAGTTCACAAAAGGTATGCCTCAAATTGGTTGCTACCTTAATAACCTCACTTGCCTCCACTGGTCTAAACTCCCCCCAACTTGGCGGAGTGCACTCAGAACACATCTGACGACCACTGTTAGCTATGGTATTGCTAGCTGAAGAGGCATCCCGCCGGATCATGGACACCCTGTCTGAGAAGAAACGAGCAAACGCCTCACAATCTTCAGTGGAAAAAACCCTCCTAGGCTGCAGGCAGACAGGATGAAGAAGTCTGTCTACAGTCTGGAAGAGTGAAGCTGGTCGATTCTTCCCGGCAGCAATCTCCCTGGACAGGAACACTGCCTTCTTACGACTGATTGCCTCCTGATATGCACGACAGTGCGTACGCAGGACCAGTCTGTCTACCTCCAGGTGGGATCCTCTCCAGTAGCGCTCCAATCTCCGACCCATCTTCTTCATCTCCCTGAGGTCCCCATCGAACCATGGGGACCTCAGGTATGAGGTTCTGGGTCGTACACGGACAGGTGCGAGGGAGTTGATGGTGTCAGAGAGCACCTTATTATAGGTGTCAACCCCGGCACCAACTCCTCCAACGCATGCAGCACCCACACTAGATAATTTAGCTGCCGCCAAAAAACCCTCAGGGGTAAGACCCCGCAAAGGGCGACAGCTATTCATCTCAGCAGGGGAAGGGCTTATGGCGGGAGCCCCAAATGTGAACTTCACCGTGCAGTGATCGGACCAAGAAACCCGATCAATCCCGAGATCAGTGATCTCAAGCCCCAGTGAAAAAATCAGGTCCAGCATGTGGCCATCCTGGTGGGTGGGTGCGGCAACGACCTGCATCGGTCCAAGAGAGGACATACTCCGCAAAAAGTCACCACCGCATCTTTGATCACTGTCATCCACCCAGACATTGAAATCCCCCAGAAAGATACATCTGGGGGATCCCAATGTTTCACCAGCAGTGAACTCGGCAAACTCCTGCAGGAAATTCCCCATCGGGCCAGAAGGGTGATAGACGAGGAAAATCCTGCAGCCCGCGCCGAGACCACCGCAGATAGCCACACACTCAAAAGAACCCGGAGCTTCCACTGGGTGCACGGAGAAGGTCAAACCAGATCTAAAACAGATGGCTACACCGCCACCCCTGCGATTCACTCTGGGACAGTGTACCACGGTATACCCGGGAGGGACCGCAGCCTCAAAAATAGGGCCTGCATCATCACCCACCCAGGTCTCCGTAATGCAAGCCAGATCGACCGATGAAATCAAGGCGGCAACAATTGCCGTCTTGTTCCTGATCGACCTGGCATTGCACAACACTGCCCTCAAAGGATTGGAGGGTGGTGCAGCCCCACAGGCTACCTGGCCACTCGGACTGGTGGACAACCCTGGAGATGGGCACCAACCACGTCTGGCCTCTCCCAGATGCCCATTGCAACCCAGGGCACCTCCTGGACCTAAGGACCTCAATCCGACCATCACCCACAGCCTGATCACCTCGCTGCCAGTAATCAGCATAACCCCCTACAATCCCCACTTCCTGACAACGTCTAGCAATAGTATCAGACACAGAAAGGGGGATAGAGGGGCGTAGACCATAAAGCAATGAGTGACTATAGGTAATCCTAGTCCCCATAGATCCTCCCACATAATTCTTAAACATTTCAAATAAAAAGCACAACCTGCTCTTTAAGCACTATGAAATAGCACAAAATAACAACCTAACCTACATTAAACCAATAAAGACAATACTAAAATAAGCTCCACCTTAATATATCTAAACAGAATTAAATAGGTAAAATACTTAACTTAGCACACATTAAAACATATCATAAGCAACCCATTTCTCTTCCCCATTTGCAGACAGATATTCCAGTAGCCAGTGGCTACTTTACCACTCTGGCAGTAAGCACTCACGCTCGCTGCAGTGGCGCTCCTTATTCGTGGCAAATCTCTGCCCCCACAGACAGTCTGCTCATATAATTAGAGCTCCCCAGACTCACACCTCCAGCCCGGTGTCACAGGGCAAGGCAGCCTGCAGCACAGCCTCTCACGCTGTGCAAGCCTGCCACCGGAGGACCAACGAGCAGATTACAGGGAGGCTGTAACGTTTAGGCAGAAGTCAAAAGAGAAACAAACATCCACATCAGCCGCATTACGAGCGGCGTTCCAATACTGGCAGGACTGATCTGCACCACATGAATTAAGGGCGGCTTAAGTGGGCTTCCCTTTATTCGCAGCAAATCTCTGCCCCCACAGTCTGCTCATATAATTAGAGCTCCCCCGTACTCACACCTCCAGCCCGGTGTCACAGGGCAAGGCAGCCTTCAGCACAGCCTCTCACGCCATGCAAGTCTGCCATCGGAGGACCAACGAGCAGATTACAGGGAGGCTGTAACATTTAGGCAGAAGTCAAAAGAGAAACAAACATCCACATCAGCCGCTTATGAGCGGCGTTCCAATACTGGCAGGACACAGTCTGCACACGCAGATTAAGCGCTTGCGAGCGGCGCTTCCCTTTATTCGCGGCAAATCTCCAACCCCACAGACAGTCTGCTCATATAATTAGAGCTCCCCCGTACTCACACCTCCAGCCCGGTGCCACTCTCTGTGGCAGTTCAACACTGAAGGCTGACTGCATTAGTTACGCAGACTGAGTGATTCCTGGGGTTTGAATGGGCCATCTGACCTAGACCACCTCATTAGTAAATTAATAAATGTAATTAATTGCATGTAATGTTATCATTCAGAGATGGGATGGCTTGACTGCTTTTATTGTTTCTCTTTCTGGGTCTGTATACCCAGTCCACAGGGACTGTTTGCAGAACATCAGTAAGGAATGCTCTACGATAAAATACACCATTGAAACAGCTGTACTTTATCGACTAATAAACAGGTCTTCCCTTTGTAGCTACCAATGAAGGGCAGTGTCTGGAATCTTGAACTGGCTTAAAAGCAGAACTGAGTGCCTATGTGCAACCACAGTTCACCGCTGCAGGCTGGCAGAGGTTAATGTCATCTGCCTAGATTCAGGGGAAAGTGGCATGTTTGCTTGATTTGTGTCTGTCCCTTTGATGGCACGGAGGACAGACAAAGTGAAGCAACTTGTAAAAGGAAGATGAACATCTTCAGATCTAATACCAGTACATTTTGTGTGCGGTTTGGAGTATATGCTGCTTGCACTGTTGCTGGATTGTAGTGCGAAAAGACAAAAGGAAGAGATACAGGATATCAAGAGGTAGAGTCTCAGCACTGTAGTGCCCCTTGTCCTACTCTGGCCTGCATTTGTTTGAGCTCTGAATGAGGTACACTTCTGAATGACCAGGCACAAGTCATTGTGGATGATGAAAAAGGTAAAAGTTCACAGGTACATGGACATCTCCTGGAAAAATCCAGTCAGGGCAGCTCATGCCCATGGAGTGAATGGCTTTTCTTAAAAGGTTACCAATGCCTTAATGAAAACTCTGAGACACATCTATTTTTTTTTCCTGTGGGGTCTTGAAGAACTTAGAAGGGACTTGAAGTCACTTGAGGACTGGGCAAATAAAAATGGCATGATCTTCAGTACTGATAAGTGCGATGTTATGCACCTTGGTTCAGGCAATACTTATGATTATACATTAAATGGTATAGTATTAAAAACCGCTGAAAGAGAAAGTGATCTAGGCATCTTAGTGGATAATGACTTAAAGAAGACTCCTGTATATTTCTGGTTTGGATATGTCTGATGTATTTATTATGCATTACATCAAGTACTGTACATATGTCAATAAGAGATCAGTCATTTCTTCTGTTGCAACACATATCTAGAGTTTGAGGCTTGACACAAGGTAGTAAAATGTCAAGCAAGCCTCCATTTACATGCAAATGAGTCACTTGTAATACAGCCCCTCCCATTCCTTGATGTCACTACAGCAACAGTTCAGAACAAAACATAAGGGTATCCGTGCTATCTAGCCTGATTTTAGTTTAAGTTTGCAATGGCTTAAGGCAGTTCTGTCATGCAACTCACACAGGGAGTAGTACTTGTAGCCTTAATACTGTATGTGTAGAGCAAATAATACATCTAATAGTATTTCTTTCACAGGAAACACAATCTGTTTCTTTGTACTGCTCATTTCTCTCTGTGAGACAGTTGTAATATGTTGTGGAGTGCAGTAGACTGAATCCGTCAATCAACCAATCAAGCAGTCAATCGGTCGATCTGTATTGAACCAGGTGAACACCCTAGAGAAAATGTATTACAAGGAGGGCCTGGGCAGTTTACCAAAGGATCGCACAAGACTGAATTATATACATACCCTTTCAGCAGCCTGAAAGTGGAGAGCTAGATCATTTACTTTATAAAGTGTATTGTTTTACATTTCAAATGCTCCTTACATCTGGGTTCTGACTGGAAATACCAAGACACAGAATGCATATGACATGGGAGGAATGAGCTAAACAAATACAGAGTACTACAAACACTGAGACTGATTAGTTTCTTTACCTACAATATCAATCAATCAATTTTCAATCAATCAATTTTTTATTTGTAAAAAGGCGCCTTTCCAAAACCAAGGCGCCTGTACAATAAAATACATAAAATAAAATAAAAATTACATACATTATGTAAATTCCAACAAAACAATATAAAACCACATAAAAGAATAAACCCTTGAATTACCAAAAGCCAGGTCAAAGAGGTAGGTTTTTAATGCAGTTTTAAAACTCTGGACGGTTAGGCAATCTCGTACCCGATGAGGTAGAGTTCCACAGGGATGTAGCAGCAAAGCTAAATGCCCTTGCTCCCGATGTCTGCAAACGTACCCTGGGAACCTCTAGCAATCCCTCATTGGTGGATTGGAGAGGATGGGAGGGACAGTACAGACAAAGAAGATCTTTCAGGTAGCTCAGTCCCTGGTCTTGTAGGGCCTTACAGGTTAGCAAAGCAACCTTAAAGGTGATCTGCCACTTAATCGGGAGCCAGTGCAGATCGCAGAGCACAGGCATTATATGACTGGCTCTTGAAGCACCAGTCAACAGCCTGGCAGCCACATTCTGCACCAGCTGCAAGCGGCGGATATCAACCCCTGATAGCCCTAGGTAGAGGGCATTGCAGTAGTCAAGGCGGGAGGTAACGAAGGCATGAACCAACGTTGGAAGATCATCTGGAGGAACCAGATATTTCACCCAGGCGATATTTCTCAGATGGTAAAAAGAGGTTTTAACAACTGCTGACACCTGTAATTTCAAGGTCAGACAGTCATCAAACATAACACCCAGGTTCCGTGCCCAGTCTGAGGTAGCTAGCTGGACACCTCCAAGCCACAAGCCCGAAGGTGAGCCTGCCAACATACCCACCTCATGACAATCCAGGTTCACAACCAACACCTCAGTTTTTTCAGGGTTCAACCTTAGCCAGCTCATGTTCATCCAGGCCTGGATTTCAGTCAGACAGCTGTTGACCACCAAGATGGCATCATCCTGTTCAGGGACAAAAGACATGTATAGCTGAGTATCATCTGCATAACAGTGAAAACTCAAGCCATACCATGTAATAATCACTCCTAATGGCAGCATATACACTGCAAACAACATGGGCACTAAAATGGATCCCTGCAGAACCCCACAGGGCAGGGAGAATGGAGCTGAGGTACAAACCCCAGACACCACTCTCTGAGTCCTACCCATGAGGTAAGATTGAAACCATCTGAGGACAGCCCCCGACAGTCCACAGATAAGCTGCAGGCGATCCAGCAGCACACCATGGTCCACAGTGTTGAATGCTGCAGAGAGATCAAGAAGGACCAAGTCTTTCGATCTCTCGCTATCAGAAGGTCATTTAGTACCCGAACAAGAGCCATCTCGGTACGATGTCTCTTCCTGAAACTGGACTGGAGAGAATCATAGATATTGTGGCTGGTCAAATGGTCATCCAGTTATAAAGCCACCACCTTCTCAATAACCTTACCCAAAAATGGAAGGTTAGAGACAGGCTTGTGGTTTCTAAGACAGTCAGGATCCAAGGAGGGCTTCTTAAGAAGAGGCCGAACCATGGCCTCCTTAAGAGAAGCTGGAAAACTTCCCCTCTCCAAGGATAACCTGACTGTCTCAGCAAGGACCAGGCTGATAACATCAACGCAGCCAACAAGCAAACGCATAGGGCCCAGATCCAAACTACAGTTGGTAGGACGTAAGGTCTGGATAACTATCACAATATCACTGATTTTAGGCTGATCAAAGTCACACCACTCAAACCGAGGGTCCGACATCTCCTGCCAACCACTGCTATTCCCTAGAGAAAGGATCAAGTGGACATCAGACCTGGTCTTGGCAACCTTATCCACAAAGAATCGAGCAATCTCCTCACACTGCTCTTGTGATAAAGCATTTCTGGGCTGAAGACAGAGTAGATTGCACAATCTGTCCACAGTCCAGAAAAGCTAAGCTGGTCAATTCTGCATGGCATCAATTTCCCTGGACAGGAATTCTGCCTTCTTATGGGAAATTGTTGATTGATAGACCAAATAATGGTCCATCAAACTAAGCCTGTCACACACCAGGATGGATCTCTGCCATCACATCTCTAGCCTTCGTCCGGCTCTCCTCAACTCCCTCAGGTCCTCATCAAACCATGGAGACCTAGGGCGAAGTGGTAGTGGACGAACACTAACAGGAGCAATGGAATCCAGGGCCTCTGTCACTGCCTTATTATAGGCAAGCACAAGATCTTCTGGATCCATGCATTCCCTCTGCATGCCCGATAGCAAGCAATAGCTGAGGTGTAGCATTTGATTTGTGAGGGACATCCCGGGGATAGGAAACATTTCTTACAGGAAGTGGCAGACTTCATCGTCGACATGCCATTTGAGTCACCCAGATTGATGGTTCTGGGTGACTTTAACTCCTGGGTCGATGATGAACTCTCGCAATTTGGTAATCACTTCCTCCAATTAATGACTTCTCTGGGCCTGACACAGGTGGTTTCCACTGCTACCCATAAATCTGGGCACTCTCTGGACTTAGTCTTTCTCCTAGGGATTGATACTTCCGATTTGGGGGTGGAACCAGTCACATGGTCAGATCACTACACCGTGAGGTTCAGTTTTTGCACCCCCCTGAGAAGGCCTACCCCTGTGGAGATGGTTAGGTACCATCCTTTATGAGATATTACTCCTCAAGGCCTTGCAATGGTCCTTGACCTCTCATCCCCCGTGTTGGCGAGCAGTAGTCCAGAGACCCTGGTGGCGGCCTATAATAAGGCTGTTATGGTGGCTTTGGATTCTATTGCTCCTGTTCATGTATGCCCCTTATCCCTTTGCCCCAAGTCTCCTTGGTTTGATGGGACGTTGAGGGAGATGTGGAGACAGGGGCGAAGGTTGGAGTGTTGCTGGCGCAGATCCGCCCTTGATGCCGACCGCCTTAGATTGGTGGACCATTATTCCGTCTATCAATCTGCAATCACCCGTAAGAAGGCAGAATTCCAGTCCAGGGAGATTGCAGTTGCTAGGAACTGACTGGCTCAGCTATTTTGAACTGTAGACAGACTACGCAACCCAGCCTGTCTGCAAGTTCGGAAAGCCTTTTCGCAATTAGAGTGCAAGGAGCTTGCTCGTTACTGCGCAAATAAAGTGGCTGACATCAGGGCGGATCTGCGTCCAGCAGACTCTAAGGGGTTTGCTGTTGAACAACGTGAGTTCACAGTACCTCAGTTTTCTTGGAGTTCCTTCAGTCAACCTGATTTTGTGGATGTCATGAGGATTATCCATAGTGTACGCCCTACTAGCTGTAGTTTGGATCCTGGACCGACCTCCCTATTGTTGGGTTGTAGTGATATCATCGGTCCAATCCTTGTGCGAATAGTCTGGTGTTCCTTGGAGTCAGGTGAGTTTCCTAGCTCCCTGAAAGAGGCGGTGGTGACACCTCTCTTGAAGAAAGCTACCTTGGACCCAGACTGTTTCACAAACTACAGACCTATCTCAAACCTACCCTTTATTGGGAAAGTGATTGAGAAGGTAGTGGTGGCCATTTGGAAGACCATTTAACCATCCATGACATCTACAAGTCCTTCCAGTCTGGTTTTCGTAAAAGACATAGCACCGAGACTGCGCTGGTTCGGGTGCTTAATGATCTTCTGAGGGTGAGAGATCAGAAGAGATGTTCTATTCTGGTTCTTCTTGATCTCTCATCAGCCATTGATACCATGGATCACTTGGTGTTGATAGCACGCCTGAGGCAGATTTGTGGAATATCGGGAATCGTCCTTCGATGGTTTACTTCATCCCTCACTGGGAGATCACAAAGAGTTGTGTCTGGGTTTTTTTCCTCAAGCCCAACTCCTTTGTTGTGTGGGGTGCCTCAGGGTTCAGTGCTGTCTCCCATGTTATTCGCAGTATATATGCTGCCCCTTGGAGACATTATAAGACGGTATGAGCTGAGGTTTCACTGCTATGCAGATGATACCCAGCTATACCTGTCTTTTGCACCTGACCAGGATGGAGCTCTCAGTGTTTAACAACTGTCTGAAAGAAATCCAGGACTGGATGGATTCTAGTTGGCTGAAGTTGAACTCAAAAAGACAGAGGTTTTGGTTATGGACCTGGTCGTCAGATAGAGGGTCGTTGGTTGGTGCGCCTCAGAATTTTTTCTTGGTGGCGCTTACCTCCGGCCTCTGAACAGGTGCGTTACCTGGGGGTCATCTTGGATGACAGGCTGACACTACAGTCACAAGTGTCGGCAGTTGTCAAGACTTCCTTTTACCATCTTAGGAATATCACCAGAGTTAAGCACCTTGTTCCATCTGACATGTTACCAACGTTGGTCCATGCCTTTGTATTCTCAAGTTTGGACTACTGCAACTCCCTGTACGTTGGGCTTTCTGGGGTTGAAATCCGCTGCCTAGAGCTAGTGCAGAATGCAGCAGCCCAGGTTTTGACTGGGACAAGTAGGTCCTGTCATATCATCCCGGTACTGCGCGAACTGCACTGGCTACCTATACGGTGGCGGATTGCCTTTAAAGTCAGTTTACTGACTTTCAAAGCCCTACACGATCAGGGTCTGGCCTATCTGAAAGAACTCCTGGTTCCCTACTGCCCCGGCCGATTGCTTCGCTCGGCCGATGAGGGGTTGCTAGAGATTCCAACAGTGAGTTTGAAATCATCTGGTTGTAGAGCATTTTTCTATGCTGCACCCACTCTTTGGAATTCTCTACCACGCCGGTTACGGGAGTGCACCTCCGTGGAGGAATTTAAGAAGAGTTTAAAAACCCAACCCATTATTTCCAAATGGCTTTCTTGGAGCATTGATTGCACTGAAATTGTTGATTATAATGCAGTTTTATCTGTGTTTTTATATTGAATTTTAATGTTTGATTTGTATTGTTTCATTTTGTACAGCACCTTGATAATGGAAAGGCACTTTATAAATAAACGTATTATTAATTATTATTATTATTATCCTTCTTCAAATTGCTGGCATTACAAAGTGGGGAAGGGGCTGCCACAGCTTATCCTTAATACCTTGAAAGTGAAGTGCTGTAGCTCTCACATCACTGCTAATGATTTATAATGGGAATTGGAGCACTTTCAAAGTCATGGACCTGAAGGGCCATCACAGTTCCCAATTAGGTTAGGGGAATTTCTTAAGGGTTAGAGAGTAAGGGACTCTAGTAGGACTTGAACCAGAGTCCCCCCAGTTCTTGTGCCTGCGCTTTAACCACTAGATTACCTTTCTTCCATATGCTGCAACTGATGCTTTCCTGATAACCTATTCCTTGTTATAGCTGAATTCTTTATTGCCTTACAGCAATCATCCAATCACTGACTGCTTAGTTACAAAGGGAAAGGGGCATATTTGCAAGATTGTTTCTCACTGCTGGTGTCGATCAAAACAGAGAATGCTAACACACAGACAACATTAATACAACAGCTATATAATACCACTTAAAACTCTTGTTGTACCCAGAGTCATTTATTGAGTAAACTGTTTTTGCTAACAGAAACAGTAACACAACACATACAGACACTTCCTTATATAAATACTGTTATACCTCATATCAGTGCTGCATCACACTCACATGGTCCTAGTCCCTATTAGACCTGCACTTCAGGATGTGCACAACACTTAAAGGGTTCCTCCATTACTCAAGTGGAGAACCAAACATTGTGGGTTTGGTTAACTGGTGGAACTGCATTTAGTGCAGCACCATTATCTGTTGCTCTGATGACATCGTCATCCAGCAACATTGATAGTAAAATGGAGGACAAACAATTTGATAACTTCTGGGGACTGTATATTTTTATTTATATTCTAGATTTGGACAGCAATAGGACTGCTGGCAACTGGAGGAGGCACACAACAGTTACACATAAGGAGTTGGGAAAATATTGGTGTGAAACTATGGGAGACTTCCCCTTTAAATTTTAGCCCACATTGTAATGAAGTGGTAAAGAAAACAAATGCTATTCTAGGAAATATTAGACGGGCTTTTGTGTCAAGACATAGGAGCTGTGTAATGTGGCACAGAGTCATAATGTCATGGTTAAAACTGTGCACATCAAGAATGCTGCATGCATAATAATGCTAGCACAACACGCTGACCAGAACTAATGCGGCGCACACCAGAGCACTATCTTTGTTTTTTGCAGGGTGCTCTGCCCCCATCACCCCCGACATGGGGCTTCACCCCCCCACACCTCCCCGAACTAAATATAATCAACCCAGGGGGGTCGTGGACTTTGGGGAAACAAAAAAATTGGAGTGGGGGAATTTTTTTTTGTTTTTACAAAAAAAAAAAATCTGCATCATAGTGGGACCTGGGGAGAACTGAACTACAGCCTCAGGTCCCCAACGCAACTGGAGACAGGTACTCTAGCCACTCCACCAATGGAGCAGCTCAGCCAGGCACTGCCCCGGCAGTGTCCTTCACCTTTTCCCAGTGGCAGCCTACAATGATAAGGGTAGCGGTTCTTACTGCACACTGAAAGGACCCCTGTCACTGTAGAACCATATGTGCTTCTTACAGCATGGTATTGCATGTACGGTTTTGTCCACACTATATTCACCTGGTACCGTATAATGCCACTTTACAAATCCTTTATAAGACCTTACTTAGACTATTGTTCACTGTTCCCAGTCTTTTGTTGTGCAGATTTTGATCCTTGCACCTAATTGCAGATTGCCTGCAATAAAGTAGCTTTCTCACTGCCTTCTCCTCTGTCCCCTGCCTTGCAGCCGGCACAGCCCTCCAGCTCCAGCTGCAGAAGGGGCTCCGAGCCGCCAGCGGGCCGGCGGCGACCTCCAGCCGACCAAGAGATCCAGGAGGCCGGGAGAAGCAGTGTGAAAGGTACGGGCAAAGCCGCAAAATTTTGTCCGCCCCCCTCCCTCTTGGTTGATTGTATTTATACACTCTTTCCCGCCATTTCTCTAATCCATGCCCACATCTAATTCCCTTCTTTATTAACCCATACCTACCCTGCACAATGCTAACTTGCTTCCTTTTGCTCCTTAGCCTCTCATCTCCCCCAATCCATTATGATAATCATATTATACCCCCTGTCATGACGAATAAGTTAATGAGTATGTTCTGCTCTCCACTGCCATCCACAATGTACAACCATCTATTCCTTACTCACTTTGAACCACTCTTACACTGCAACCCCTGGGGTATCCCACATAAAGCCTCTCTAAAAATCCAGTACTCCCCTAGCCCCTTACATGTATCCTGGCTTTATAATAACCCACTATGCCTGTCCATCAGACTCCTATGTTATGATAAAAGTCACACCTATATAACAGGACCATCTCCCACTACACAGTGGGCACCTAGGACTAAGAGGAAACGCTCTGATCCCTCTCTATCCCAATCCCTTGGTGCCCTACTCAAATTAATCTTCTACCTCCTTTTCTGCATTGGCACTATTGAGATTAATCCTGGCCCCATTGTAAGTTTATCTTCCCCTGCTGATCTGACTTCCATAAAAGGCCTAAGCTTCATACACTTCAATGCTTGCAGCCTCCTAAAAAAGTTCATCTTAATACAGGCTTGGGTGGCACATACTCTTCCAGATTTCCTGGTCATCTCTGAATCTTGGCTCAGGCCTACAACAAAAGACAGTGTTGTAAACCTTCCCAATTATCAGCTCTTCAGAGCAGATCGCCCTTCCAGGGGTGGTGGGGTGGCCATATACATTAAGGACACCATCTCTGCAACCTGCCTCATCAACACATCCGAGCCAAATGAATTTGAATGTTTATCAATCAAAATATCCCTTCCTAATTCGTCTTCATTTAAACTGATTGGATGCTATAGGCCCCCCTCTGCAGGCCTTAAACTGCTTTCTCACCTAGGGTCAATTCTCAACCTAGGCCCTGAAGATACCATCATCCTTGGTGATTTGAATTTAAACTGGCTGTCTAATGTATCTGCACCTTTGATAACCTTTTGTGACACCTATGGATTCACACAGCTAATTAAAGACCAAACTAGGATCAACCTAAGAAATTCCAGCAACAGCTCACTCCTGGATATTATGTTGGTAAACAAGCCTCACTTATATTCACATGCAGGAGTACTGCGCGTGATGTGAGTGACCGATTACCTATAGCTGGCATAAGATCCACACTCAAACCACCAAATCCTGCAGAATTTGTCCTCAAAAGGTCAAAAGAATTTCAATATCTCAGTTACCTCCATGACCTGAGTAATACAATATATTGGCAAGATTTCTATCTTACAACCTCTGTTGAAACAGCTCTCCAGACTTTAAAGGATATTATCACTAATGCTCTCAATATTCATGCACCTATCACCAGTATCAGAACTAAGGTAAAATCCTGCCCTTGGTTCACCTCTGAGCTTAAAGCAGCCTTGAGAACCAGAGACAAACTGTGGAAAACGCAAGAAAACAAAGGACACCAGAGATTGGCTAAATTTCAGAAAAGCAAGGAATTCATGTACAAAAAATAAGAACTGCCAAAACTGCCTATTATACAGCTGAATTGGATGCCTCCTACAATAACCCATCCAGACTCTGGGGTACAATAAAAGGACTTCTGGGCCAAAATTCTACTCCTGCCTTAACCTCCAAACTGCTACTAAATGATACAGAAATTACAGGTAAACAAGAAATCTTAAATACCTTCAATGTTCACTTCACCACAGCTGGCCTAGCATTTGACTCATCACCTGCAAATATCCTGAGATCTTCCTTGAACCTGCAAACTACTGTGGGACAAATGGCCACTTCAACTTTTTCCTTCATCCCAATATCCGTGAAAGAAGTGGAAGATCTCCTCTCTAATTTAGACACTACTAAGAGTGCAGGTGCAGACTCTCTGGATCCCTATTTCCTGAAAATTGCTTCACATGTCTTATCTGCCCCCCTCACTCATCTCTTCAATCTTTCCCTAACTACTGGATCCATTCCCTCTACTTGGAAAACAGCTCAAGTAGTTCCATTACTCAAATCTGGTGATACTAGGATCTCAACAATTACAGGCCTATCTCCATCCTACCAGTACTATCCAAGATGCTCGAAAAACTAGTAAACTCTCAATTAAGGGACTATCTGGATAACAACAACCTTCTAAATTCTGCACAATCTGGATTTAGATCAAAGCATAGCACCATTACTGCCTTAGCCAAGGTAACCAACGATTGGCAGACTGCCTTGGATAAGAAAAATTGTATCTGTGCTGTGTTCCTGGATTTGAGTAAAGCCTTTGACACAGTGGATCATGACTTATTAATCACCTCCTTAACTCACTAGGCCTGGATTCCTATCACTCAACTGGTTTAAGGATTACCTTTCAGATAGGTCACAACTGGTTAAAATGGAAATTACCTATCCACCTCAAAACCACTGCTAAGGGTGTACCACAAGGCTCTATTCTTGGCCCTATCCTCTTTGCCATTTATATAAACAATATTGATGCCAACCTCACTCAATCTAACATTCATCTGTTTGCTGATGATACTGTATTATATGTCAGCAATCCTCACCTTCTAAAGCCTGTGAACTGTTACAATCTGAATTCTCCATTCTGCAGCACAATCTACTTGACAAAAAACAACTTCTAAATGCCAAAAAAACAAAAGCTATGTTCTTTGCCACAAAGAGTTGCTCTACCACTACCCCAGCATCCACCACCCTACAATTATCCACCTTACTTGGAGAGAAACTGGAATTTGTTGATAACTTCAAATACCTTGGAGTCTAGACAGATAACAGGCTTGACTATTCTGTCCATATTGAAGAGCTACTTAAAAAGCTAAGACAGAGGCTTGGACTATTTTTTAGAATAAAACATTACCTAAACAGTGATTCCAAAAAAAGGTTAATTCAGGCCTCATTCCTATCCCTCATTGATTATGCTGATTTTCTCTACTGCCATTGTTCACGTCATCTCTTACATAAACTGGACACCCTGTATCATAGATCCATAAGATTTATTACTGACCTTCCCTCCAGCACCCATCATTGCTCCCTTTATATGGCAGTCAACTGGACATCATTACAACACAGAAGAAATAGGAATGCTGCTATCTGGATATTCAAAGCGTTAACAGGCAAACTACCTACCATATCACTGATTGCTTTACCCAAATTACAACTAGGCCATACACCTTAAGGATCAGTAAACTCATCATATTAAAGGTCCCCAATGCCTGCACCCAGTTTGGGAGGGCTGCTTTCAGCTATACCTTAGCAGTTGCATGGAGCTCTTCCAAAATCCATGAAGCTAGATAGCCTACTACCTCTGGCATCTTTCAAAAGATTGTTCTCCGCTTTTTCCAGAGCTCTGCAATTGCTTTTATAAAGCTAATCCCCTACCCTACCTGACCCACCTTCCTTTTTCCGTCCATTATATTAATTCAATTTCATCTTCCAAATCACCTATTATATTCTCATAAAAACTAGTTAGACCCTATAATTTATATTTTATGCCTGCTATACCCTTTGTCCCCTTTTTTCTTACAGGCTAAATGGTTCTACTGTTCCTTGTATATATGTAAATTGTTGTATATAATCATTTCATGTCATTGTATTGCTGTTTATGCTATTCTTGTCTATGTAATAATACTTGTATCCTTCATTTGTATGACCACTCAGGTCCATCTTGTAAATGAGCTTTGCTCAATGATGTTCGCCTGAATAAATAAAGATTTTGATTGATTGATTGATTGATTGATTGGTTGTGGAGCCCATATCTCTGTAGAGACATTGACAACTTGGAGAGAGTTCAGCATAAGACAACAAAGATGACCTTGGGTTTAAAGGATAGACCATACGCGTTTAGTTTACAACTGAGTCTTTATTCATTGGAAATGAGGCGATTATGTGGAGGCATTCTAGAGATGTTCAAAATAACAAGAGAGACTCAGTTAATGTCTAGTCTGGGCTTGGAATTAAATAACAGAAATAATCTAAAAAGCCATAGTTGCCAACTCAAATTAACCTTCCCCAAGATGAACAACAGAAGAAATTTGTTTTACACAGAGGGTGATAACAGAATGGAACAGTATCCCCAAGGAAGTACACAGTACAAAAGGTAAATGCACTCAAAACCCTTAGCTGAAAAATGCAGGTCCAGTCCAAGTGAGATGAAAATAAGATTTAGTTTTGCAATAACACAGACTCCCTGAGGACGACTCATTGCGAGTCGAAGGACTGGGACTAGTTACAGTATAAGCTTCCACTGTAGACCTATGGTCTGGTCTGTGTTATTGCAAAATTAAATCTTATTTTCATCTCACTTGGACTGGACCTGCATTTTTCAGCTGAGGTTCTTGAGTGCATTTACGTTTTGTACTGTGTTTATCGTGTATAGGCTGGCCGCCCTTCAGTATTTGCACTGCCCTACTCTTTCATCGATTGCAGCGCTGCCTTTTGGTTTGTCCCCAAGGAAGTAGTGGATGTAGACTCCTTTCTGACCTTCAAGAATAGGTTAGATGATTATTTACTAAACGTGATCATTAATAAGTGGCCCCACTAACGCAGGAGACAGATTATATGGGCAACCGCCTTCTTCTGTCTCAATTACCAAGTAGTGAACCAAGTATTGAATGGGGGTCAGGGCAGTGATATTTGGTTGGGGCAGTAGCCAGACTGGGGTGTGGGGGGAGTCAGTGCTGTGACTGTTGGAGGTGGGGGTAATCAGTGCGGTGACTGTTCTGGTCGGGAGTCAGTGCTGTGTCTTCGGAGATGTAAACAGTTCTGTAACTGTTGGGGATGGGTGAAAGTGATGTGACTGTTGGATGGGGGGCAGTTCTGTGTCAGGGTGGGAGTCCATGCAGTGACTGTTGGGGAGCTCAGTGCTGTGACTGTTAAGGTTGAGAGTCAGTGCAGCGACTGTCATGATAGGTGGTGAATGCTGTGACTGGGGGTGGGGGGTCACTGCTCTGACTGTCAAGGGTGAGGGATCACTGCTGTTGCTGTTGGAGTGGGGGTCAGTGCTGTCACTGTTGGGGTCAATGCTGTGTCTTTTGGGGATGGGGTCAGTGCTGTGACTATTGGGGTGGGAGTCAGTGCTATGTCAATAGGGGTGGGGGTCTTCTCTGTGACTGTCAGGGATGGGGTCAGTGCTGTGACTGTTGCTGGTGAGGGATCTGCGCTGTGATTGCTGGGTGGAGGGTCAGTGCACTCACTGTTAAGGATGGGTCAGTGCTGTGACTGTTGGGGTGGGAGTCAGTGCTATGTCAATAGGGGTGGGGGTCTTCTCTGTGACTGTCAGAGATGGGGTCAGTGCTGTGACTGTTGGGGTGGGAGTCAGTGCTATGTCAATAGGGGTGGGGGTCTTCTCTGTGACTGTTAGGGATGGGGTCAGTGCTGTGACTGTTGGGGTGGGAGTCAGTGCTATGTCAATAGGGGTGGGGGTCTTCTCTGTGACTGTCAGGGATGGGGTCAGTGCTGTGACTGTTGCTGGTGAGGGATCTGTGCTGTGATTGCTGGGTGGAGGGTCAGTGCACTCACTGTTAAGGGTGGGTCAGTGCTGTGACTGTTGGGGTGGGAGTCAGTGCTATGTCAATGGGGTTGGGGTCTTCTCTGTGACTGTCAGGGATGGGGTCAGTGCTGTGACTGTTGGGGTGGGAGTCAGTGCTATGTCAATGGGGTGGGGGTCTTCTCTGTGACTGTCAGGGATGGGGTCAGTGCTGTGACTGTTGCTGGTGAGGGATCTGTGCTGTGATTGCTGGGTGGAGGGTCAGTGCACTCACTGTGGGGAGTGGGAGTTCAGTGCTGTGACTGTTGGGATGGAGTCAGTGCTACGTCAGTAGGGGTGGGGTCTTCTCTATGACTGTCAGGGATGGGATCAGTGCTGTGACTGTTGCTGGTGAGGATCTGTGCTGTGATTGCTGGGTGGAGGGTCAGTGCACTCACTGTTAGGGTGGGTCAGTGCTGTGACTGTTGGGGTGGGAGTCAGTGCTATGTCAATGGGGTGGGGGTCTTCTCTGTGACTGTCAGGGATGGGGTCAGTGCTGTGACTGTTGGGGTGGGAGTCAGTGCTATGTCAATAGGGTGGGGGTCTTCTCTGTGACTGTCAGGGATGGGGTCAGTGCTGTGACTGTTGGGGTGGGAGTCAGTGCTATGTCAATAGGGGTGGGGGTCTTCTCTGTGACTGTCAGGGATGGGGTCAGTGCTGTGACTGTTGCTGGTGAGGGATCTGTGCTGTGATTGCTGGGTGGAGGGTCAGTGCACTCACTGTTAAGGGTGGGTCAGTGCTGTGACTGTTGGGGTGGGAGTCAGTGCTATATCAGTAGGGTGGGGGTCTTCTCTATGACTGTCAGGGATGGGGGTCAGTGCTGTGACTGTTGGGGTGGGAGTCAGTGCTATGTCAATAGGGTGGGGTCTTCTCTGTGACTGTCAGGGATGGGGTCAGTGCTGTGACTGTTGCTGGTGAGGGATCTGTGCTGTGATTGCTGGGTGGAGGGTCAGTGCACTCACTGTTAAGGGTGGGAGTTCAGTGCTGTGACTGTTGGGGTGGGAGTCAGTGCTACGTCAGTAGGGGTGGGGGTCTTCTCTATGACTGTCAGGGATGGGGTCAGTGCTGTGACTGTTGCTGGTGAGGGATCTGTGCTGTGATTGCTGGGTGGAGGGTCAGTGCACTCACTGTTAAGGGTGGGTCAGTGCTGTGACTGTTGGGGTGGGAGTCAGTGCTATGTCAATAGGGGTGGGGGTCTTCTCTGTGACTGTCAGGGATGGGGTCAGTGCTGTGACTGTTGGGGTGGGAGTCAGTGCTATGTCAATAGGGGTGGGGGTCTTCTCTGTGACTGTCAGGGATGGGGTCAGTGCTGTGACTGTTGCTGGTGAGGGATCTGTGCTGTGATTGCTGGGTGGAGGGTCAGTGCACTCACTGTTAAGGGTGGGAGTTCGGTGCTGTGACTGTTGGGGTGGGAGTCAGTGCTACGTCAATAGGGGTGGGGGTCTTCTCTGTGACTGTCAGGGATGGGGTCAGTGCTGTGACTGTTGCTGGTGAGGGATCTGTGCTGTGATTGCTGGGTGGAGGGTCAGTGCACTCACTGTTAAGAGTGGGAGTTCAGTGATATGACTGTTAGGGGTGGGGGGTCATTGTTGTGACTGCTGGGTGCAGGGGAAGGGCTATGACCTTTGAGTGCTGGCAGTGCCTAGGCAGGGGTCTGTGGTGGGGGGAGTTAGTGCTGTCAGTTGGTGGTGGTGGGGGTCAGTGCTGTGACTGTCAAGGGTGGAGGGCAGTGTTGTGGCTGTCACTGGTGACAGGTCAGTACAGTGACTGCGGAGTGGAAGGTCAGTACAGTGATTGTTGGGGTTGGGGTTCAGTGTTGTGACTGTTTGGGGTGGGGGCAGTAATGTGACTGTTGGGTATGGGACAGTGTTTGGACAGGGTACAGTGCTGTGACTGTTGGGGGTAGGGGTCAGTGCCATGACTGTTGAGGGTGAGTGTCTGTGCCATGACTGTTGTGGTTGGGTGGGAGGTCAGAGCTATGACTCTTTGGAGTGGGAGCAGTATCTAGACTTTGGTGGAGGCTCAGTGCTGTGACTGTTGGGGTGGGGGGTAGTGCATTGACTGTGCAGATGGGGGCAGTGCTGTGATTGTTGACGAATCAGTGCTGTGAATTTTAAGGGCGGGGTAGTGCTGCGACTGTCTGGATGGGGAGGTCAGAGCTGTGACTGGTGGAGGTGGTGGCAGTTCTATGACTGTTGGGGGTAGGGGAAGTTCTGTAACTGGGGGAAAGGTAACACGTGAGGAAGGCGACTGAATATGGGCAACCATCCTAAAGGCGACCCATATAACGGCGCTTACCTCGTGGGCGACTGTAGGGGGATGGCGACTGCCTACATGGTGACGGTATGGTAGGTGATGGGAAGGAGAGGGCGACAGGATGTGGTGGGATGGGGACAGGGATGTGACCGACGGGGAACCTGCTTCTGCCGAGCCAGCCATGTGGTGTGAGTGATGAGTAGGGTGCATGGCTCCAGCGGAGCAGGATCGAGTTCGGGACTGGCAGCAGGCGTATAAATTTTGTGATTCCGCAGCTGGACTTCACATTTTGGGAGCAGGATGTGCCCCCCCAGCATGCACCCCCTGGAGTTGAAGTCTTTATTTGGGGGTGCAGGGAGAAGATTTCAGGGGGTGCAGGGGGTGCAATTTTGTAGCCTTAATGTGCATATCGCTGAAATTGTTTCGCAATATTGCAGGTCGGAATAATAGCGATCGCCTTTGTGCAGTCGCTATTATCACATAGAACCGGGGGAAATCAGTACTGTGACGATGGTTGTCAGTGCTGTGATTGTTGGGGGTGAGGTGCCAGTGCTGTGATGGTTGGGGTGGGGGGCTTAGTGGTACCCCAAGCCCAACCCATGTTAACCCTTGCTGTATCACCATAAATGCCACCCCCATCCCCCCAAGCCCAGCCCATGCTTTGCTGTGCCATGGACAGATATATCCATCCAAAATTCCTGTATGTTCTAATTCTGTCGGCAATCTAATTCCCACATGGGGGTCCCTCATAGTTTTTTTTTTTAATACACCCTGCAAAAGAGAAAACTGTCCATCAGTGTCTGTTGCAACTGCACTGTAACTGCAGCCCAACCCAAGTTAACCCTTGCTGTGCTGCTATAACTGCTGTTCCCCACCCCACCCCCAAACCCAACCCATGCCTTGCTGCGGTACAACAGCAATACCAGTGGTGAACATCTGGCATTGACAAATGCTTGTTTTTTATTTGTTATGTTTTTTATGTGAGCCCTTACTTTATTGAGGGGGAATTGTGTGTTATTCTTATATTATTAATTATGACCTTTGTTTTGCTATATAGATTGTCCTTTAAGTCCAAATATTAAGGAAGTTATGGCTTGTTGAATTTCAAATGTGGGAAAAAACTAAGTCCAAAATCTTTTTTCATATGAAAGAATTATTTTTCATGTGAAACAAAAAAAAAACTATATGAAAAAAGATGCCTTCATATGAAAAAAGAATAGGGAAAATAACTAAGTCCAAATTCTTTTTTCATATGAGGGCATCCTTTTTCGTATGAACAAAAAAACTTATTATAAAATGATTCCTTCATAAGAAAAAAGAATCTGGAGAAAACTAAGTCCAAATTATTTTTTTGTATGAGGGCATCCATTTTCGTGTAAACAAGAAAAGCTCATGAAAAAGGGTCCCTTCATATGAAAAAAGAACTGGGTCTTAGTTTTTTTCTAATTAATTTTTCATATAAAGGGATCCTTTTATGTGAGTTTTCTTCGGGCATACGAAAAAGGATGCCCTCATATGAAAAAATTATTTGCACATGTTTTTTTCCAGATTCTTTTTTTATATGGCCATATCAAAAATGGAAGCAAGTCATGAAAAAGGATTTTAAAATAAAAAAAGACATTTGGGGTCAATTTCCAAAAGATGAGTGCAGAATCCACCTAACGGGGTCCCAGTGAGAAAGATACATGTGTTGCCAATGCTTCAGATAAGGGGAGCACCAACCTATTTTACTCACCTCATTTGAGAAAATATTCTTCAAAAATGCTTTTAATGAGAACCAGTTCTCACCCAACATTTGTAAATGCTCCACACTCCATAGAATAGTACTTCATAACATAACTGGTGATTCAAAAGGAGCAGTTTTTTCCAGATTTACAGCTCACATATGCATCCCAATTTTGTTTTGCTCACTATTTTTTAAAACTGGTGAGTACATTACTCCTACCTGCCAATATTATTTGGAGCATTGTTGGCACCTGATTAGTTCTCATCTAGAAAAAACTACATTGTTCTTAAAAATACACTCTTCACTCCACTCCACTCCATCCAGACATTTGTATGCATCTGAATTTGGTTTTACTCACCTCACTTTAAAAATGAGGAGTACAGTATTCATCCCAAAAAATCTTATCTGAAGTCTTGTGTGTTGGTATCTGTCCAGGATGTCATTTTTGTGGGGTTTTAAACATTTCTTTTAATGGAAACAAGATGGCAGCCATATGAGAAAGGATTTTTTCCTCACAAAAAAGGGTAACCCCCATACATAGAAACATAGAATTTGACGGCAGATAAGGACCGCTTGGCCCACCTAGTCTGCCCATTTCCCTACCTAATGGATAAGTTGCAGATCCTAGCTAACCAACAGCCTACTTCTTCCAACCTCCATCCCCGAGAATTGCCTTATGTCTGTCCCATGCATTCTTGAATTCCACCACTGTTTTTGACTCCACAACCTCCTCAAGAAGGCTGTTCCATGCATCCACAACCCTCTCCGTGAAAAAATACTTCCTCACATTACCTCTGAGCCGTCACCCCTCTAGCTTCAGATTGTGCCCCCTTGTTCTTGCACACCTCTTTTTCTGAAAGATGCTACCCTCTTGGACTTTGTTGATTCCCTTGAGGTATTTGAAAGTTTCAATCATGTCCCCCCTCTCCCTCCTCTCCTCGAGGTTATACATATTAAGATCCTTAAGTCTGTCTTGATATGTCTACAAAAAAGGATCCTTTTTCATATAGACCAAATTCTTTTTTCATTCTAAGCAGCTATCCAAAAGACTGTACTGAGAATGCTCAGCACCAAAATTAAAAATTGTGTAACTTTGGAATGGATTAATATTTTTTCGCCTCTGTACCCTGAAATTTTCAGACCAAAATTCCAAACCATCTGAGTGCAAAACACAGCAGCAGCAGCAGCGTTTCCCCGGAGGTCGAGAGGGCCAGTTCCAGTAAGGCGCCCCTTCCCCCAACCCCCGAATCTGGCCAGCAGCAGCAGCATTTCCCCGGAGGTCGACTCCCCACCTCCCCCGCCACCACCCTTGCTGAGCATTCCCTTTTATAGGATGCGTGAACCAATCAGCCTAGATCTCCATTAGCAGCTTATGCACTCTAACCACTAGAGGCTGCTCTATTGCCTGTTTTCCTGTGTGATATCTTGGAGGTAGAAGACTTGGTTTGCTGGCCAAGGCACCTAGCTTCACCTGAGCTCTTTCCTTCTAAGACTGCTTGAAAGGCAGAGTAGAGAAACTTACCAGAGCAAGGGAGAAGGATTAAGACTTAGTTTGGCTAAGCAGATTTACTGTGTGGTGGTGTTTTTATTTTTTACTCACAGGGATTGCTACTGTTTGTTGCTAACATTTCATTGCTTTATTTTTCTCTGATTCAAATTTTGTTGCTGGTATACCTTCTTCTGCATTATTACAAGGTGTGCCTACAGGTGTGTGCTAACAGATTACTGCTGTAATCTTCTGATTCAAATTGTCTTTTGCAAGGTATATCTTCTGTTACTGCTTTATTTTCTCTGGAGCAAAGTGTTTCTTACAGGGTATATCTTCTCTGAAATTATTACAGGTGGTGCTTTACAGGTTTTACAGTTTTATCTAACATTAGGATAAGCTTTCAGGGTTACTGCTTTGTTGTTGACTGATTGTTTCTGCTCTTACCTCCTTGTTCTTTCGTCCGTGGTTCTTCTTTTAGGCAGGGAAGGCCCAGCCACCCACCCCATCCCCAACCACCCCATGCTACACTCTTTTATAGGGTACCACAGTTGTGACATTTCCTGTGGTAGAGCAGGAAGGGGCGGATCTGGTGGGGCCTCACAAGGTGATCTCATTTACAGGGCACTAGTAATTTAACTTGTTATAACAAGTTAAACAAAGCACAATTAAACCATTACTTGCATTTTTTTCCTTCTAATTACTCTGACTAGGTTACAAACCCAGCAACTTATTTTGGAATGGATTTCATTAACTGCAGGTACTGTGGAACAATTTTCAGAAGGACATTCTTACAGGATTTAGGACACTGTCCTACATGCTGGGCCTTTGGAGATCTTAGGTCTCAGCTCCGGGCAGCATGGGCAGAGATTGCACGCCTCAAATTTCATATTGAAGAGGAAATACTTATAAGAACCACCCGCCATTTCCCCAGCATCCAACAGAAAACCTCAACGCAGAGGGTAGTTGGTCCAGGAGGTTGGCAGGTGGTTAGGAGGAGCAAATCAGGTGCCCCATCACTCTCTGCTCTCCAACACATTACCTCAAAACCATATAAACACTACAAACAGGTATCTGCCTCTATCTCTGAAATCAAATAAAGAGGCAGAAGACACTGCAGAGCAGGACATCATGGCACAGGAGCTAGCACAACAATACTCACCCAAATCAGGAACCAAAACTAAACAAGCACAAAGGAAATCCAAAAACTTCTGATCATAGGAGACTCCATGATTCGGGAGTTGATACCCATCTCCAGCCAGGGTGATGGTCAGATGTCTCCAGGTACATCAGCATGGAGAGACACTGACCGCATTACTAAATTGTTCACAAAGCAGGAGAAAACATTGATGTCCTAGTACACATAGGGACTAATGATCTCGCCAGCGGTCAGTTGTGGAGACCAAGGAACACCTGACTAGGCTGGGTGACAAACTATCATCTATTTGTCCGCATCTCCTTCTCTGAGATCCTGCCAGTCTGGGAGAAGGGAGCAGATGGACGGAAGGTCAGAGAAGGGGAGATAGGGGAGCTAAACACGTGGCTCAAGGACTGGTGCCAGGAAAAAGGACACAGATTTGTAGGGAACTGGCAACAGTTCTGGGAGCGAAAGTTCTTTAAATTTGATGGACTGCATCTGACTAAAGAGGGAGTCAGTGCATTGGGGCAGAAGTTTGACGTCTTTGCAGAATATTTAAACTAGCAAATGGGGAGAGGGGTGCAGCACCCCATACGTTGAATGGGAAGAACACCCCTCCCCCCTCAGCTAGTGGTCAAACTGGAATTCAGTGTGTTTGCTGCTCATTTGCACCACCAGGTAAGAAAAAGGTTTGTCTCCCATACGATGCACAGGGGTAATGCCAAACCCTCACCCAACAACTAACACACCAAAATCTGCCAATGGAAAATCATGTACACAAATGCTCACAGCCTGGGAAATAAGATCCCAGACCTGCAGGCAATAATGTCAGAGGCTAAACTGGACATAGTAGCAATTAGTGAGACGTGGTTTACCAGTAACCACACTTGGGAGACTTCAGTACCTGGCTATGTATTGTTCAGAAGAGACCGAGGTGCAAAAGGGAGGAGTGGCCCTGTATGTTAATGAAAAAATATCAAAGCTACAGAAATTCAGAATAACATAAGGAGCCGAAGAACTGTGGTCACCCTGAAACAGGAAATGGGACAGCCATAAGAACTGGGGTTGTCTCAGGCCCTCAGACCAGAGGAGGACATAGACACATTACTGTTAGAAGATATACAAAACATGACAGCTAAAGGGAGGTTCTGATAATGGGAGACTTCAACATGCCAGATACAGATTGGTCAATACCAGCAGGAACATCTGCCAGAACTAGACTCATAGTAGATTCCTGCAGGGAGGGCCTCAAACAACTGGTACAGCAACCCACAAGAGACAGGGCTATCCTAGATCTAGTACTGACTAACAAAGAAGGGATCACAGATCTCCAGGTAGAAGGTCACCTGGGGCCAGTGACCATCACATGGTATGTTCAATTTGGCTACTACATCTAAATCATCCCATTCCAAGGCAAAAATATGGGACTTCAGAGGAGCTGACTTTGATAAGATGGCCAACAGAGTTAAGCTAGCCCTGGCAAAAAGAAACACAGTGAGGAGGTACAGGCAAAGTGGGCAAGCATTAAGGATACAATACTTGAAGCAACATCCCATTGTGTTAGACAGAAAAGGAAGTGCAAAGAAGAAGGAAACCACTTTGGTTCTCAAATACAGTAGCAGAAAAGGTCAGAGCCAAAAGGCTGGCCTCTGGGAAAATACAAGGGAACACAAGGGATGAAGATAGGGGCATACCAAACTGCCCTAAGGGAAGCAGGTAAGGCAGTAAGGCAGGCAAAGTCCCAAACTGAGGAAACACTAGCACAAACAGTCAAAAAGTGACAAGACTTTCTATAGATACATTAGTGAAAGGAGAAAGTCCAGAGGGGTATTGCTAAGCTAATGGAGAAAAGGAGCATGTGGAGGAGGACCTGTAAAGCATCTATCCTAAATAGATACTTTTGCTCAGTATTCACTGAAGAGAAGGTAGGGCAGGGCCACAGCTCAAGCATCATGGACACAGAGGGGAGGGAGGTGAGCACTACTCCCTTCACAAAAGAAAGGGTCCTACAAGAGCTTGCTAAGCTCAGGGTGGATAAGGCAATGGGACCTGATGGCATACATCCCAGGGTACTTAAGGAGCTAAAGGAGGAACTAGCAGAGCCATTAGCAGAATTGTTTAGTGAGTCTCTGAGCACAGGAGAGGTCCCAGAAGACTGGAGAAGGGCTCATGTGATCCACTCCACAAGAGTGGTGCAGGAGGAGGCGGGGAACTACAGACCGTCAGTCTTACCTCAGTAGTGGGCAAGATTATGGAAGCACTCCTTAAGGAAAGGATAGTGCAACACCTGGAATCCATAGGGGCACAGGATCCAAGACAGCATGGGTTTACAAAGGAAGGTCCTGTCAAACTAATCTCATAGATTTCTTTGACTGGGTAACCAGGTGGTGGACCAGAGGAGCAGTTGATGCCTACCTTGACTTCAGCAAAGCTTTTGACACTGTTCCACATAGAAGATTGATAAATAAGCTAGGTAGGCTCGGGGTGGGTCAGAAGTTGGTCAACTGGGTGGCAAACTGGTTGACTGGCAGAAAACAGAGAGTGGTGGTAAATGGTATACAGTCAGAAGAGATGCAAGTCACAAGTGGGGTACCCTAGGATCAGTCCTGGGGCTAGCTCTATTCAACATCTTCATTAGTGACCTAGCAGATGGACTAGAGGTAAGGCTTGTCTGTTTGCAGATGACACCAAGATCTGCAACAGAGTAGATGATCCAGATGGGGTGGGCAGAATGAGAAGAGATCTGGATAAACTAGCAGAATGGTCAGAAGATTGGCAACTGGATTTAATGCAAAGAAGTGCAAAATCATGCACATAGGGAAGAGAAACCCTGAAGCCACTTATAGGCTGGGAGGAGTTGCTAGCAGTCACAAAGGAAGAAAGAGACTTGGGCATCATCATCACTGATGACCTGAAATCATCAAGCAGACCTCTAAAGCAGTAGGTAAGGCTAGGGGGTGTTAGGTGTATTAGTAGGGTATCACAAGTCGTAAGAGGAGGTAATAATCCTCTGTACAAGACATTGGTTAGGCCCCATCTGGAGTACTGCGTGCAGTATTGGAGGCCACACCTTCACAAGGACATTAACCAAATTGAGGCAGTCCAGAGAAGGCAACCAAATGGTGCAGGGACTGCATCAGAAGACATATGAGGACAGATTAGCGGAGCTCAATATGTATACCCTTGAGCAAAGGAGGGAGAGGTGATATGATCGAGACATTTAAACACCTTAAGGGCATAAACAAGGTGAAAGAGTCTAACATGTTTAAATATAAGAAAAATAGCAGGACAAGAGGACACAGCATGAGATTAGAGGAGGCCGATTAAGGGGAATGTGAGGAAATTCTTTTTCACAGAAAGGGTGGTAAATGCATGGAATGGCTTACCACAAGAAGTAGTGGCTATGAATACAGTGCAGGGCTTCAAACAGGCATGGGATAGGCATAAGGGAGCAATACAAATGACTATGAATAGATAGGTCACTGACATAGCAAAGGCCGATGGCACATTTATAAGGTAGAAAAAGAAATGGGCAGACTGGATGGGCCTTGCGGTCCTTATCTGCCGTCAACTTCTATGTTTCTATGTTTCTATGTCACCATTCTCCCTTAAGCTTGCACATTTACTATTAGGATGTTTCCTATAATTCTGCTGCTATGCCATTTGTTTCCCTCTGCTCAGTCCCCCTCCCTGTTGTACCACAACTCACCCCCCCTCCTCTGCAATAGGCTTCAACCTGGACCCATAGCAGCTTGTGAACATATGGGTAGCCTCTCTGTACTCCCAGGATGCCAGGATGAGGGCTGGGCATATGGTCTACATTCCTGTCACACTCTACGAATGCTGGCCTAGGCGCACAACACTGGCTTCGCCCCTTGACGTTTCCCAGCCCCATCTACTGCAACACCTGACACTGTCGTTCCCCCCCCCCCGGTTTCATCTCCTCCTCCAGGCCTCCCACATGTTTCAGGCCCTCCCCATCCCAACTCTCCCACTATAACTAAAGGAAGTGCTCCTGGAACCCAGCCATAAGGTTCCTTCTCCTCCTCCTCCTCATGTCAGGTAATGTCCATCCTAATCCAGGACCACGAATAGTCATGGTGCCTCCCCAACCTACCCCTGGTGCGCTGTGCATTACCTCCTTCAATATTTGTAGCATCTTAAAAAAGTGGGACTCCTTCCAGGGCTGGGTACTACAGCACCAACCTGATGTCATAGCTGTGTGTGAAACCTGGCTCACCCCTCGGACCCCTAATTCCTCGGTATCCCTGCCTGGGTTCAACCTCTACTGTGCTGACCGACAGGGTAAGCGTGGAGGTGGTTGCCCCCTATACACTAAGGATATATTACAAGGTCACCTACTCCCCTTCCCTCAGCTGGGACCAGGCCCACAGGCCCTCACTGTTAAACTGACCTTGGGACGAGCCCAAAACCCTTTACATATCACAACAGTGTACATTCCCCCTAGGGATCAAAAAACAGCCTTCTGTGCTATATTGTCATATCTGGACACACTACCATCTCATGCGGAAATGATTGTGCTCGGAGATTTTAATATCAATTGGCTAGGTAAGGACGCCATCCCTCTCATCGATATCACCACACCCCAAGACCTAACTCAATTGGTCACTTCCCCTACCCATCTTGACCTGTGCACTGGATCTTCCTCCCTGCTAGACCTCGTCTTCTCCAATCACCCTCACAAGATCATTAGTGTCTCCGTCCTACCAAATGCCCTTAGTGGCCACTCACCAGTTCTCTGCTCATGGTCCTGTAAAGCTCCTAGATCTCCTCCAGAATTAATAGAGCAACGCAAACTTGGCCCTGGTAAACTGGCACAATTAAAAGCTCACCTCAGGGTCATGGACTGGACCTTCATTACCAAATCCTTAAACCCGGATAGTGCCTTGGACCTTTTCATCCTGACCTTCAATAACGTATGCGACTTATTTGTACCATTCCCTAAAAGAATGGTTAAAGGCAATCATGCACCTTGGTTCTCTGATTGCCTCAAGACCTTAATGCAAACCAGAGACTCTTTGTGGCAGCTCTCCAATGAGTCTGGCCTCCCTCATGATAGGCATATGTATAGAATGGCTCAGAACAAGTGCACTTGGGCCGACCGCAAAGCCAAAGTTGATTACTATAAATCCTCCTTAACCTCCTCTTGGGGCTCTGGCCGCAAGTTCTGGAACAACATTAAGGAAATATGTGGTAAGGACTCTAATCCGGTTCCCACTCAGGTCATGGTTAATGGGTCCTTGGCTACAGACCCCACTCAGATCGCCGCAGTCTTCAACAATGCCTTCACCAACCTTAGCCATGTTCTCCCACAGAATTTCTACGATCTTCCGCTCCAAGTGCACCTTCTCCCCCAGTGCTCCCTCCTTTTATCTGCGCCGTATCTCTCCTAAGTCCGCAGAACCATACCTTATAACTGCCCTTAGCCTTGCCTCATCCAGCTCTGACTCCCTTGATTTGAAACTTCTTCAGCTTACCCTTAATTAAGTCCTTGTTCCCCTCACCCACATTTTAAACCTCTCCCTATGTCTAGGTAAATTCCCCTCCAAGTGGAAATCCGCATCTATCACACCCATATTTAAAGGTGGGGACCACTCCTTTGCTAACAATTACCACCCTATCTCCATACTTCCTCCCCCTCCAAGGCCTTAGAGAGGATTGTTTCTGATCAGCTCACTGAGCTCCTCAATAAAGATAACCTTCTCTGCAAACAACAACATGGTTTCCGCAAAGGGCACAGCACGACTACTGCCCTGCTTGAACTTACCACACACATCCATACTGCGCTTGATAAAGGCCACATCACGGGCGCAATCTTCATAGACCTCACAAAGGCTTTTGACACCGTCCACCATTCTCTTCTCCTAACCTCCTTGACCAACCTGGGACTCTCTCAGGAAGCTGTTGGATGGTTCTCTGACTACCTCTCGAACCGGATTCTACAGGTCAAAATTGGTAATGCCCTATCCATCAAATCTCCTGTCCTCTCGGGTGTCCCACAAGGGTCCATTTTGGGACATCTGTTATTCAGCTTCTTCCTAAACTCCCTCCCAGAATCCTGCCCCTCCAACCTATTACTATACGCGGATAATGCTGTCATCTTTTCCTCCAGCACAGACCCCTTCAACTTCACCAGTCCCTCCAGTCCTCCTTCAACACTGCCGAAAACTGGTTCTCCTCACAAGCATTTATTATTAACTATAAAAAACAAAGTTATGCTATTCGCACATCCGCAGACTATCAGGACGGGGCTTTTCCCTCAAATACTAACAGCAACCCAGACTCCCTTGGAACTTGTGAATTCCTTTAAATACCTGGGCATCACCTTGGACACCGGTCTTACCTATCACGAACATATTCACCACCTATCTAAGGCCCTAAATTGTAGGCTTGGACTTCTGCATTGTTTCAAACATTGCCTTACCCCTGATGCCCTTAGGCTTGCAGTCTCCTCCTCGATACTCTCATTGCTTGACTATGGCTTACTGATTTTTGGAGGGACTAGCACCTTAGCCCTTGTTAGACTTCAACTTGTCCTAAACAAGGCCTGTCGCCCTGTATTGGGTTGTGATCGACTCACCCATACCTGTTCGCTATATAATGACACCAACTGGCTTAACCTTGACAACAGAATCAGATTCCAAACCTGCATTCTGGCAAAAAAAATCACCTTAGGCCTCTCCCCCTCTGTCCTCACCCCTTTAATCCCCCTGGACTTCAAGGTTAAACACACCCGTAGCTCAGACAACCATCTCTTTTTGATTCCTTCCTGTCATACCGCACAATTCCAAAGATCCTTCAGCTATAGGGCCCCCTTGTGAATGAATAACCTACCCTCCTCCTTGGTGCATGAACAAAGAATTGGACAATTTAAAACACACCTCAGGGCCCACCTCCTGTCCACAAGTGCCTGTGATTGTAACTGAACCTGGCCCTTTCCCTTCCCCTTACCACTGAAAATGGCCGCTGGCCTGCCTCCTACTCAGTAGCTCTCAAACTTAATCTCCCTGGGGTTGTAATGCATCCTGTTGTTAACTGTCTTAAACTGCTCTAGTACTTGACTGTTAGCCTGACTGTTCCTTGTAACAATTTGAACTTTTTACTATGTAACAATCATTGTAATGCTTGTCTGTACCTAATCTATGTGATGTGGAACCTTTGTAAAGGAGTCTTTGACTCAAAGGTGTCTTTCCGAAACCCGAAATAAAAAATAAATAAAAGGTGATGACAAAAAAACAGAAAACACAGATTTCTTAACTTTGTCTGCTATCCACATCTCAGAATCCGCACATCTTACCAGAATAAAACTTGGCACATCAATAAAAAAGAAAGTGTCAGGATTCTGTTTTGAAATTTGTGAAAAAGATTTTCCTTTTTCACAAACTGTGAAAAAAGAAAGCTCAAAACAGGATCCTGTTTCACAATTTGTGGAAAAAAATTGTTATATATCTTTTTTTTGTCACTTCACAGTAAAGAAACGGTTTGGAATTTTGGTCTGAAATGTTCAGGGTACAAAGGCCTTGGTCCACAGATCTGCCTTTTGCTGGTTTGGTGAAAGCAGATTACTTTGATCTTGAGTTGTGGGGGGTTAAATTTTCCTTTGTTTCCCATAGGATAACATTGTAATGTGAAGTGTACACAGCCATTCGTTTGCCCCTCCACTGTAAAGACGTGGCTTGCAATTTTTGTCTGAAATTTTCAGGGTACAAAGGGCTTGCCCCACAGATGTGCCTTTATGTATTTTATTTATTTTATTTTATTTAGTTTTTGTTGACCGGGTAAGTGTACTAGACACATTCTTTTGCTGGTTTGATGAAAACATATTCATTCAGTGTGGAGTTACACAGCTTTCAAATTTTACTGTGGTTCCCATAGGATAACACTGCAATGTGAGGGCTTTCTTTGCTGCTGCGCACCATGGGATTGCAGACAAGTACAGTATCTTCAAAATTATGGATGGATGGGAGTGGCTCAGAGGGCTCTGCGCTCCCACATGCAAATATGGATACTATTATGGACTGATTGGAAATAACGATACAATTACAATAGCTCAAAAATTATGGATGGATGCTAGCGCAGGGCCCTCCCACATGCAATTATGGATGCCATTATGGAGGGAAATAACAATACAATTACAATATCTGAAAAATTATGCATGGATGGGAGTGCAGGGTCCAGAGGGCCTGGACTCCCACAGGAAATAAGGATACAATTACACTATCTCAAAAGTAAGGAGATTCTTTGCAAAAAAACTTCATTAATGCACTAGTTAGGGTTCCATCAACAAAAGTAGGGAAATGTGGTATTAGGGTTTATAACCCTAACACCACACCCCCACCCTGCAGGCAGGAACAGGCTTGGGGTATGCCATGGGGTTGTCAAGCCTAACACTCACCCCATTCTCATACACTGTACCCATCTGAGTTTACTTACTCATGGAATGGGGTGAGTGTTAGGCTGGAGAACCCCACAGAACACCCCACACCTGTTCCTGCCTGTAGGGTGGGGGCGGGGTGTTAGGGTTGGAAACCCTAACACCACATTTCCCTACTTTTGTCGATGAAACCCTAATTAGTGCAGTAATGAAGCTTTTTTGCAAAGAATATATATAAATACACATATGTTCTTTGCAAAAAAAAACTGTTAATGCATCAGTTAGGATTAAAGCGACAAAAGCAGGGAAATGTGATGTTAGGGTTCCCAACCCTAACACCTCACCCCCAACCTGCAGGCAGCAAATCAGGTGTGGGATGTGCCTTGGGGTTCTCCAGCCTAACGCTTACCCCTTTCTCAGACACTGTACACATCTCAGCTTCTTTACTAATGGAAGGTGGTGAGCATTAGGCTGGAGAACCCCAAGGCACACCCCATGTCTGGTTTGCTGCCTTCAGGGTGGGGTGTTAGGGTTAGGAACCCTAACACCACATTTCCCTACATTTGTCACTTTAAGCCTAACTGATGCATTAATGGAGTTTTTGGCAAAGAATGTCCTTATTTTTTGAGATAGTATAGTCATATCTTCATTTGCCTGTGGGAATACAGGGCTCTCTGGGACCTGCACTTCCATCCCTCCATAGATGCATACATGTATGTTGGTGTGGAAGCATTTCAGCCAAAAAAGCAGCCACACTGTCAGCATATCCTTGTTATTATCCCACCTCATGAACGCTGTGCTGAGAATATTGAAATCCCCACCAAAACATCATTCCATGCCACTGCAATGTCAGTCCTCGCCACAGGTGAGAAAACATGTTTTGGTCAGAATTTGAGAAATGACAGCTGTCAAGTTCATGGGGTGATGTAAAAAAATGGCTATGTTGAAAATTTGGGGTGAAAATATTTAAAATTCCCGAAGTTACAAGCGAGTGTAGTTAAATTTAAGTGCATGCACATAACTTTGCATTTTTACATATTTTGACACAAAATTTGCAACATAGCCTTCTAATGATCCCACCTCTTGAACAAAAGCAGTGAAAATTTTCAAATCATGTCCAAAAGCTGATTTCACCAAGTGACAGTGAAATCACCTTTTGGGATGGATTTTTAAAATAACAGTGACATTATCCTTGAGCTGGGATCCCCAAGAGGACATGTTGAAAATTTGGTGTCAAAATATGCAAAAATAGCCAAGTTATACATCAGAGTTCAAACCTTGTTGAAATACATTGAACCACATTTACCTTAGTTTCCCATATTGTAGTTCCAGCAGCAAGATGTCTCTTCAATCGGAAACTGGATTGTGAACCTGGGACCTGTTCAGGTGAACAAGGATGTGTGGGTGTGTACTGGAGGTGTGGGTTGATGGGTGTTGAGTGGGAGGTGGGGGTGGGGGGGTCAGATCAGAAAAAAAATGAGGGTTGTTTTCTTTATTTCAGGTACTGGCACAGCATCGGTGGGTGGGGGGTACCACTAGATACCAGAGAAATATATATTTTTAAGGGGGAATGATAATCGGTGGGGGAGGGATGCCACTAGACACCAGGGAAAAATATATTTTATTTCAGGGATGGAAATCAGCAGGCGGGGTTGCCACTAGACACCAGAGAAACAAAAGGAGATAGGGGGATGGAAATCAGAGGATAGGGGTGCCTCTAGACACCAGGGAATATCATGCTACAAGGGGTAAAGCAATTGGTGGGTGGGTGTCACTAGACACCAGGGAAATATCTTTTTTGTCTAAGGGGGATGACAATAAGTGGGCGGAGGGTGACACTAGACACCAGGGAAACAAAATGAGGCAGGGGATGGGGGTTGCCTCTGTACACCAGGGAAATACATGACAGTACCGGAGATGGCAACACAATGCAAGGCAAAGATTTAGATTCTTTTTGTATCATGTGGTGACAAAAAAAGATTCATAATACTAAAAAAAACATTTGTAGGGCATGTCTGCAACAGTGAAGTGCAGATTGCACCTAACGGGGTCCCGATCACCCAGATAGATGTGCTGGTGTCTGTCAAGGATGTCAGTTTAGTAGCTTTTGAATTTTCTTTTTAAGAAAAAATGGAAACAAGATGGTGGCAAATGAAAAAGGAATAGTCCAATATGAAACAGGATTCCTTTTTCATTTCATACAGCTATCCTGACGTGCTTACTGAGCATGCTCAGAAACTTTTTTTCCCCCAAAATTTAAAAATGAAATAACTTTGGAATGGATTATTATTTTTTCACCGGACTAGCAAATGTCACATCTGTGGGCTAGTCCCTTTCTGCCCTGAAAATTTCAGACCAAGATTCCAAACTGTCTGGGCTGTAGGCAAGTTCAAAGAAAAACCCAGCAAAGTCAATGAGGAAAAGTACATTTTTCACTTATTTGGAACTCGGGAAACGCACATCCAACTGGAATGTAACTTGTCACATCCAGAGAGCTTTTCTATTACAGGGACAAAAGTCTGGAAATTTGGGGTTATGGTTACCAACCCTACCATCCCACCCCCACCTCCCCACCCTTCACACACCAACAGGTGTCAGGGTGTGCCTTGGGGTCGTCGGCCTTAACTATCACCGCATTCCATGTGTAAGCAAGCTGAGATGGTACAGTATGGGAGATGAAGTTGCAATTTGAACCCGACATTAGTACCTGTTGGTGTGTAGAGGGTAAGGTGGGGTGGGTGCTTGAGTTGGTAACCCTAACACCGAATTTCCAGACTTTTATTGCTGTAATAGAAACCCTAACTGATGCATTAATGGAGTTTATTTGCAATGAATTTCCCTTCTTTTTGAGTATAATAGTATCCTTATTTTACTGTGGAAGGACCCTGCTCTCCAATCCCGCCGTAGATACACATATGTATGTAGGTGTGGAGGGCCCTGCACTTCCATGTGTCAAACAACAGTGACCAACTTGTCAGCATAGCCATCTTATTACCCCACCTCATGTACCCCAGTACAGAGAAATTGTGAAATGCAATGCAAAATGTAATTATGCGTAACTGCAACGCCATTCTGCATCACGGGTGCAAAAACACATTTTAGGCAGGATGGGAAAAATGATAGCTGTACTGTTCATCTGTTCATAAGGTCAAAAGAAGATTGAAAAGTAGCAAAGTTATGCACGTGCGTAGAATAAATTCAATGGACACACATAACTAATGCATTTTCAGGAATTTTTGCACCTCATGAATACTTGTGCTGTCATTTCGTTAACGAGTCCTGAAAGCTGATTTCATACAGTGACTGTGCCATTTTGTGCCACAGGTGCAAAACCACATTTTGGGTAGGATATGAAAAATGACTGTTGTACTGTTCATGAGGAGGTGTGAAAAAATGGCAATGTTGAAAATCTGGAGTGAAAACGTTAAAAATTGACGAGGTTACGAGCGTGCATAGAAACATCGCAACACACGCTCATAATGCAGTCTTTTTTTGGGGAACTTTTTCACCAAATTTTCAACATGGACTTTTTGAGACCTCCCCTCATGAACACTTTCACTGTCATTTTGTTAATCAGTCCAGAAAGGTTATTCCGCACAGCGACCGTGAAATCACCTTATGGGTCCGATTAACAAGATGACAGTGACAGTGTTTATGAGATGAGGTCCCAAAAAGCCTATGTTGAGAATTTGGTGCAAAAATGTTGAAAAATGGCCGAGATATCAATATAAGCCTCCCTTAAAAGAGGGGTTTATATTCCCATCTTAGGCATCACTCTCCCCATCCTACCCCCCAGAGCTAGGGAATGTGTTAGTGCTCTGGGGGATATTGCTGCCGGATGCCTCAAGGTGGCAGCAGAGAGTAGGTTTTAGGAAATATATAAGGAGCAGACAGGAAGTATCAGGGCCTTTCCAGCCCAGGCATTAGGCCTGGGGCTGGAGGGGGGGGGTGGCTGGAAGTGCAGAGTAAGAAGCAGAGATTAGGTGAGCAAGTGAAGGAGCTTAGCAGTCCAGGATGGTCACTGAGGGACTCCTTCCCCCAAGGTGAAGTTTCAGGATGGCGTTGGGTAGCGCTGTGGTCGACGAGGAGTGGGGGTATAGGGCTTCATAGGGGGAAGAATGTGTATCCAGGTCCTGCATCATTTGGAGGCAGGGAATGTAGGTGACTTGTAGGCCAGAAAGAGTTAGGAGCCCTTAGAGACTCCTGTAAGGTGTTCCCAGGTTGCCAGGGCTGTGGGGCCAGTGACAGGGCCCTCACAGGAGGGGAGCAAGTGGCAATGGCTCCCCTTGTACCCAGTGTGGCAGGGCAGCCTGGGGGTATATAGGGAGTGGGGGGCCTTTCACCCAAGATGTGGGCCTGCTTTCCCAGGGGCAGGTCCTGGGGCAATGGTACATTGAGGTCCAGGTGGGTCGCAGGCCATAACGGCAGGCCTTGGAGGGTAGCCCTTGTGCTGGAGCTTAATGCAAGCCCAGGAGATATAAAGGGATGTGGGCCTGGTTGGAACCCCTGAGGAGTTTGAACAGCAGAAACCAGAGCATTTGGTCCATCAGTAGGAGGCAGCACAGCCTGTAGCATGGTGCCAGTATTCCTGGAGTGGGGCCAGGGTTTGGGCCACTGCACCAATGGGGCTGAGGAGAGGCTGAGCTGAGTGAAGGTGGCAGGTGCTGAAGTAGCACCTGTACAGAGCCAAGCTGTGGGTTACAGGGCCTGGGTTAGCAGGAAAAATCCTGGTATTCCCCTGTGGCTTGGGCCAGTGCCTAGGGGTCCAGGTGGGGGAAGCAGCCTGCTTTCCCGCATCAGTGATTGGGGGGCGGCCAGTGCCAATGCATGGGTAACCCAAGAGTAAGGAAGAAAAAGGGTTGGCTTACCAGAGCCAGATGAGCCAGGAGATTGCAGGGATCTGAGTTTCAAGTAAGTCTTGGGTAAAGCATCCGAGAGAGAGAGAGAGAGAGAGAGAGAGAGAGAGAGAGAGAGAGGAAAAATCCCTGTTTGTACTGCTTTGAGTCATTGTTCTGCTGCTTTAAAATGTCCAGCCAGTGTGTAAAAAGTTAACTAGCCCCATGGAGCTGCTTTATTCATTTAAGATGAAGTGTCTGTCTAAGCTGGCCCGGTGGCGCTGAGAGTTGAGGCACTGGACACCAAACCTCGAGCTGCACTGGCGACCCGGGTTCAGGAACGGACTCGGGTGCCGGGGGTCGGCAGGGGAAGGGTTGAGGACTGAGCTCCCACATGGAGCTCTTCTCCCTGGCTTACAGGGGATGGGGTAGCCCGGCAAGCCAGTGACCCCGGTGGAGACCAGAGGTACCGCAGCAAGCCAGGCATGCACATACTGGCGTGACTGACGCTGGCAGGGTTGCCGTGCGCCAGAGCATCGGGGCGTGCCCATGCACGGGAGGGGAAACCACAGCAAAAAGGAGAAAAAAACCCAAGGGCTGGATAGGCGACGGCATCCTGATGCCTCGACTGCCACACGCCCAACACTGGGCCTCTGCCTCCACCCCTTGATCTTCCCATGAGTATGGACCGGGGGCCCGTGGGGAGCACTAATGCCTTTGAGGGGGTAGACGGTCACCATGGGCGGTAGAAGCAGCTGGTGTGTGGATTGCCTGAGAGAGTTCTGGTTCTCAGGGAGATAAACAGAGTCAAAAAAAAAAAAGAGAAAAATGTCTGACCCTTGCATTGCTCGGAATCATTTGCAGTGCAGGAGCAAGAAAATAAAAAAAGCCAGTTTGGGAGAAAAAATCTTGGTATTCCCCTGTGGCTTGGGGAAGCAGCCTGCACCAGTGATTGAGGGAGCAACCAGTGCCAGTGAGTGGGTAACCCAAGAGTAAGGAAGAAAAAGGGTTGGCTTACCAGATCCAGATGAGCCAGGAGATTGGAGGGATCTGAGTTTCAAGTAGTGAAATGTCCAGCCAGTGTGTAAAAAGTTAATTAGCCCCATGGAGCTGCTTTATTCATCTAAGATGAAGTGTCTGACTCTTGCATTGCTGGGAATCATTTGCAGTACAGGAGCAGAATAAAAGAAACATAGGAATGTTTTATTTTTTTTTTTATTTTTATTTTTCTATTTATGCCTCCTTCTCACTCCCTCGGCTCTGGACTTCTTCAGGAGCACATGGAGTCATCCCCCTACGACACACACCCTACCCAGCCATCCTCCGTCGCCCGTGTAGCCTCGGTTGTACCCCGGGTGGGGACAGGGCAGGCCCCAAAGCCCCGACACTGCAGTAACGTCAGTCAGGAGGATGCCAGGTGGGCGGCCGTAAATCAGGGGCAGGCTCCGGTGCTCTGTCTCTGCCGGAGACGAGAAGCATTTTCTCCGTTTTCTCTGGGGAGTGGCTGGTGTCCTGACGTCAAGGCATATCCGACGTCTGCCACTCCCCCACTCCTTCTCTCTACTCCTCAGTGCCTGGTGATTCTCCAGCCTCCACCAGAGATCAGCAGAGCACCAAACAGGGACCCCTGTCCCTCCCTGGGAGACGAGAGCTGTCCTCCGAATGCTCAATCCTCTCCCTCCCTGCTGACCCCAAGCAACCCGGGCTCGTTCCCAAACCCAGATTGCCGGCGTGGCATGAGGTGTGGCATCCAGCGCCTCAACCCTCAGTGCCACCAGACTGGCTGAAACATAGAATTTGATGGCAGATAATGACCATTTGGCCTACCTAGTCTTCCCATTTCCCTATCTAATGGATAAGCTGCAGATCCTAGTTAACCAACAGCCTAATTCCTCCTACCCCCTACTAGAATTGCCTTAGGTCTGTCCCATGCATTCTTGAATTCCCCCACTGTTTTTGACTCTACGACCTCCTCAGGAAGGCTGTTCCATGCATCTACAACCCTCTCCGTGAAGAAATACTTCCTCACATTACTTCTGAAACGTCCCCCCTCTATCTTCAAATTGTGCCCCCTTGTTCTTGCACATCTCTTTTTCTGAAAGATGCTACCCTCTTGGACTTTGTTGATTCCCTTGAGGTATCTGAAAGTTTCTATCATGTCCCCCCTCTCCCTCCTTTCTTCGAGGCTATACATCTTAAGCTCCTTTAGTCTTTCTTCATATGTCTTCTGGTGCAGACACTGCACCATTTTGATTGCCCTCCTCCGGACAGCCTCCACCCTGTCTATGTCTTTGCAGAAATGGGGTCTCCAGAACTGTACACAGTACTCCAGATGTGGTCTTACCAACTGTCTGTACAGAGGACCAACAACTTCCTGTTTTCTACTGATGAGGCCTCTCCCTACGCATCCCAGTATCCCCCCCAGCCCTCCTTACTGCCTTCTCATATTGCTGGCCCAGTTTTAGGTCATCTGATATGACTACCCTGGTCCCTTTCCATTTATGTTGTCATTATCTCCCCCCATTGTGTACTCTTCTCCTGGGCTTTTATTTCCCAGGTGCATTACTGCACTTATTTGCGTTGAATCTAAGCTGCCATACATTTGACCATTCCTCCAACCTTGCCAGGTCCCTTTTCATCCTTTCCACTCCACCTTGCATATTAGCCCTATTGCAGATCTTTGTGTCATCTGCAAAGAGACATACTTTCCCTTCCAGTCCCTCTGCAATATCACTTATAAAGACATTAAAAAGGACCGGCCCCAGTACTGAACCCTGCGGTACCCCACTAGTAACCCCCTTTCTTCACTGTGGACTCCATTTACTATTACCCACGGTGTCCTGTTGTCCAGCCAGTGTTTTACCCACACTACCACTCTGGGACCCACTCCCAGGCTGGCTAATTTGTTTATTAATCTTTTGTGCGGGACTGTGTCAAGTGCCTTGCTAAAGTCTAGGTAAGCCATGTCCACAGCTCCTCCCTGGTCTACTACTTTAGTCACCCAGTCAAAGAAATCAATTAGATTTGTCTGAAATGACATTCCCACTGTGAATCCATTCTGCCTTGGGTCCTGTGCCCCACTGGCCTCTAGGTACTCAACAATTCTTTCCTTCAGAAGTGATTCCATCATTTTCCCTACCACTGAGGTCAAACTGACAGGTCTGTAGTTTCCTGCCTCTGTCTTGCTCCCACTTTTGTGAAGGGGAATCACATCTCCCCTCCTCCAGTCCTCAGGTACCACCCCATCCTCCCATGATTTATTAAAAAGGGTAGTCAGTGGTGTTACTAGTTCTTCCCTTAGTTCTTTTAGAATTCTGGGGTGAATCCCATCAGGCCCTATTGCTTTATCCACCTACAGTTTTAAGAGTTCTTTCAGAACCCTTTCTTCTGTGAAAGGACTAATATCAACCCCCCTATCCAGAGTGCTTCTATTGACTGGATTAGGTATCTCCCCCTGCTTTTCCATTGTGAATACTGAGCAGAAGTATTTGTTCAGTATCCCTGCTTTTTCACTGTCGCTCTCTGCCCAACCACCTTCCTCTTTATTCAGCCTTAGTCTTTCTTTGCTCCCTAATGTACCTATAAAATGTTTTATCCCCCTTCTTAACCAAGTTGGCTATCTTTTCCTCGGTTTGGGCCTTTGCTATTCTGACTGCCTTCCCCACTTCCTTCTGCTTTAACTGGTACAGTTCTCTGTCCTGCTCCTTCTGTGTTTCCTTATACTTCCTGAGTGCTATCTTTTTCTCCCTTACCTTCCCCGACACTTCTTTTGAGAACCATAGTGGTTTTTCTTTCGTTTTAATTTATTTGCTTCACACAAAGGTTTGTTGCCTCTGTGATGGCGGTTTTGATGTTTTCCCATTGTTGCTCCACCCCTCCTTCTTGCCTGTTTGCTAGTGCTTTTCTGAGGCACTCTCCCATTTTGACAAAATCAGCCCTCCTGAAGTTCAGTAGATTCACTTTTGTATGGCTTGACTCTACAGCTAAGTTTATCGTGAACTACACTGTTTGGAGGTCCCTTGTTCCCAGATGGCTACTCACTTCAAGATTGGAGATCCTCTCTTCATCCCCATTTGAGAGTACCAGGTCTAAGATTGCTCCCTCCTGAGTAGGTTCCAAAATTAGCTGTCTGAGGCATGATCCCTGTAGAGCATCAAGAACGGCCCTGCTCTTGGATGTGGCTGAAGCAAAGGTGCTCCAGTTAACATCTGGAATATTCAGGTCTCCCATCAGCAATATCTCCCCTTTCTCTGCCATCCAAAGAATGCCTTCTATTATTTCCTTGTCTATTTCCTCCCCCCTGAGACAGGGGTCTGTATACAACCCCTGTGCAGATTGTGGTGCCATTTCCAGTCTCCAGGGTGACCCACAGTGCCTCCTCTCCTCCCTGTTTACCCTTTAGTTCTGTTGCTTTGATCTCTTCCCTTACATAGAGAGCTACTCCTCCTCCTTTTCTTCCCTCCCTGTCCCTCCAGTAGATTGTGTACCCTGGTATGTTGACATCCCAGTCATGGTTCTCTGTATACCATGTTTCTGTGACTGCCACGATATCCAGGCATCCCTCTTCCATCAAGGCCACCATTTTGGGTAGCTTTTTACCTAGACTACGGGCATTGGTACTCATTACCCTCCATTTTTTATGGCTTTATTTCTTTTTGCTCCATCCCTGTCCTTACTGCCTTTGTATTTTTCTCCATTTACCCCTGCCCTTCTCCAGTTTGCCAGAAGCCAGTTTGGGAGGAAATAGTAGTGATGCACATTATTTAAACTGAGAAGGAGAAGCAAATGAAATAAAATCCTTCTTTTTCCCCTTTATGTTTCATTCAAATTAATTTCTCATGAGTTGCCTTCCAGATACAGTTTCATCCCACCTGGGGCAGGTCCGAGGGGCTTAGGGGACTCCAGAGACAGCAGAGGTACAGGTGGAATTCCTGGTCCGGTGGGCGGCTTTTGGGGCAAAATCAAGATACTGAGGGTGCAGGTGAGAGTGCACAATTGTTTGAAGACACCAGAAAAGTAGGATACAGCTTTCCCTGCCTTATTTTTGATGTGCATTGGTCTTGATGCTAGCGCTTGAGGGTACCCCATCTCCATTGCCCTGGACCATCTGCAAAAGAAATTTATGCCCCTAGCTGGGGGCATGGGGGGGTTACATCAACTTAAGTTCAAAACATCATTGACAGCCATTATATGGCACTTCCCTTGATTCTTCACTTTGCGGTTCAGCTTTGAAGAATGCAGAAGTGTCCCAGTCCATAGAAGAGGACAGAAGAAGACCGCCGGTGGTAAGTATAGGGCAAGGGGTGTGTGGGGTGGTGGGTTGCTCAGTGGAGGGTCAGAATGGGGAAGGGTGACTGGGAGATGATGAGGGATCATTTTCTTTTTTTTCCTGGATTACAAAAAAAAAGATGTTGGTGGACTGTTTTCTTTGTTTCTTGGTACCAGTATATGGAAAGCAATATTAAGGGATACCAGGGGTGGGCTCCCCAGTGCCCGACAGTACTGGTGGTGTTGGAAGGGGGGTATAAAACATAACTGAGAACACTGGGAGTGGGCTCCCCAGTGTCCCACTTTTGGGGGGCTACTGCTGACACAAAGTATAGGCACCCCGATGTCAGCAATGTGTGAGACTGTTGTGGACTCTGGCATCTAGTGCTTACACAAGGATTGGGCACCAAAATGTTGGCAGCAACAATTTATTTGTTAAAAAATAAATATTTGGGGGTGTTTGGCTCACAAAGTAGGATCCTAATTCATATTTGGTCATACAAATTAAGATCCTACTTCATATGATGCCCATATGAACAAAGAATTTAAGTTATAAATAACACATTTTAAGGACCTTCTCCAAGAAGTAAAGTGCAGAATGCACCTAGGGGGTCCCAATAAGCAAGCTACATGTGTTGGTTCCTCCCCAGAATATCATTTTGGAAGGTTTTGGTAGGTTTCCAAATTTGAATTTTTCAGGCAAAACTGAAAACAAGATGGTGGCCATACGATGTAGGAATTTCGCCATACAAAGCAGAATTCCTACTTCATTCATACAGCTATATTAAAGTGCCTACTGAGCATGCTCACATCTGTGGGGTGGTCCCTTTCTTCACTCCAAATTTCAGACCAAAATACCAAACTGACTGGGCTGTAGGCAAGTTCAAAGAAAAATCACAGCAAAGTCATTGAGGGAAAACATGTTTTTTTCACCTCTCCATAGCTTGGATACCACACATCTGACCAGAGTGTAATTTTCCACATCAGGAGAGCTACTCCTCAGGATAGTGCATACCAAATCTTGTGCAAATCCATTGAACAGTTGCAAAGTTATTAAAGTGCAAAATTCTGAGTTTAACATTTATGTGCCTACTCAACCCTAACTATAGGGGCACGACTGCTTATAAATATATATATATATATATATACACACATATATATTTAAATATATATTATATATATTTTTTATTGCAAAAAACTTCTTTAATGCATCACTTAGGGTTTCTATCACAGTGATAAAAGTTTGGAAATTGGTGTTAGGGTTACCAACCCTACCACCCCACTCCCACCCTCCACACACCAACAGGCGATGGGGTGTGCCTTGGGTTGTCAGCCTAACTCTTACCCCATTTCATGTGTAAATAAGCTGAAATGGTACAGTATAGGAGAATGGGGTGTGAGTTAGGCCCGATGGCCCCAAGGCACACCCTGACGCCTGCTGGTATGTGGAGGGTGGGGGCTAGGGGTGGGATGGTAGGGCTGGTAACCCTAACGATGAATTTCCAGACTTTTGTCACTTTAATAGAAACCCTAACTGATGCATTAATGGAGTTTTTTTGCAATGAATTTCCCTTCTTTTTGAGATATTATAATAGTATCCTTATTTTACTGTGGGAACACAGGGTCTGAAAATCCCGCCATAGATGCGCATATGTATGTAGGTGTGGAAGCACAGGGCCCAGCCATGTGTTGAACAACGGTGACCAAACTGTCAGCATAACCATCTTATTATCCCACCTCATGTACCCTGGAACAGAGAAATTGTGAAATGCAAGGCAAAGCATAATTATACACAACTGCAATGCCATTCTGCCTCACAAGTGCAAAAACACATTTTAGGCATGATGTGAAAAATGACAGCTGTACTGTTCCTGAGGTGGTGTGAAAAAATGGCTATGCTGAAAATTTGATTGATTTGAAAGATTGAAAAGTAGCAAAGTTATGCACGTGCATAGAATAAATTCAATGGATGCCCCTAACTCGGGCACTTTCAGAAATTTTTTCACCAAATTTTCAACATGACCTTTTGAGGACCCCACCTCATGAACACTTGTGCTGTCATTTTGTTAATCGGTCCCGAATGTTGATTTCACACAGTGACCATGCCATTCTGCGTCACAGGTGAGAAAACATGTTTTGGGCAGGATGTGAAAAATGACAGCTATACTGTTTATGAGGAGGTGTGAAACAATGGCAATGTTGAAAATCTGGAGTGAAAACATTAAAAAGTGGCGAAATTACGAGCGTGCATAGAAACAGCGCAACGCATGCTTGTGACACTGTCGTCTGGAATTTTTTTCACCAAATTTTCAACATGGGCTTTTTTGGGACCTAACCTCATGAGCACTGGCACTGTCATTTTGTTAATCAGTCCTGAAAGATTATTCTACACAGTGGCCGCGAAATCACCTTACGGGTCTGATTAACAAGATGACAGTGATGGTGTCTATGAGGTGAGGTCCCAAAAAACCCATGTTGAAAAGTTGACGCAAAAATGTTGAAAAATGGACTACATATCAACATAACTTCAAAACACCATTGGCAGTCATTATACAGTACTTACCTTGATTCTTCAGTTCATGGTTTGGCTTTGAAGAGTGCAGATGTGTCCCGGTCCACAGAAGATGACAGAAGAAGACCTCCATTGGTAAGTATAGGGCAAGGGGTGTGGTGGTGGGTTGCTTAGTGGTAGGGTCAGTATGGGGGAGGGGGGACGGGGAAACAACGAGGGACCATTTTCTATTTTCTAGGATTACAAAAAAAAATGTTGTGGGACTGTTTTCTTTCTTTCAAGTACTGGTATATGGAAAGCAAAATTAAGAGACACTGGGGGTGTGCTCTCCAGTGCCCGACAGTACTGGTGGTGTTGGGAGAGGGTATAAAACATAACTGGGGACTTCGGTGATGTCACCCTCCAGAATGGCAGCATAGAGGGATAGCTCCTGAGTAACCTGCCAACTATTTCTCCCCTAATCCACTATATCGATCCTAAATACCAGCTTGAGAAGCCAAAACATGATGGGGAGTAAAAATAAAGCAAACTTGCGCTCAGGAAGACCCCCGCACGAGATGGATGTTTCCAGATTCCAGACAAGGCCTGCCATCAGCCGCAGCGTCTCCCCCGCGAGTAGCATGGCGGGCGATCAAGATCCAGATACAGATAAGGAAACAGAGAGGCTCTCGCGATCCCGCTTTGAAATGCTTCTCTCTGAAATCAAAGCGTTTCAAGCTGAAAATAAAAAAGAATTTGTATTGCTACAAAACCGCCTTTCGGAGGTAGAAGAAAGACTTGACCGATCGGAGGAAGCCTCTGGGGAGACAGCTGACGAAACTCATTGACTCCACACTGCTGTAGACTATCTGATAGACCAATATGAAACTATGCAAGAGAAGATCACTGACCTTGAAGCCAGGTCCCGGAGAGATAATCTCCGCATCTGTGGGCTCCCAGAGTGGTCGGAGACTAGTAAAATGGAGGATTTTCTAACCGACATGCTGAAAGATGTTCTAGCCCTACCCTCCACATTCCAATTCAAAATAGAGAGAGCACATACAGCCCTAGCGAAAAAGCCCACTGATCCCTCGGCGAGACCCCGCTCTGTGGTTCTCAAACTCTCCAGCTACAGGGACAAGGAACAGATCCTGAGGACAGCCTGGGCCCTAAAGAACGTAACATATAACTCGGCCAGATTACTCTTTGATAATGATTATCCTACTGACATCATGAGGAAAAGGATGGCTTATGCACCAATCCTAAAGTTACTGCGAGAAAAGGGCATTAAATTTCAAACACCTTACCCAGCCAAGCTCCGGGTCTTTTGGGAATCCAGAACCACAGTTTATTCAAGCCCAGAAGAAATCTCCTCGGAACTGAATAGGAGAGGCTGGAATTCCCAGATGATCGGTCCTGTGCAACTGCAGAAACATCCCACTCACCTTCGTTGGCAAGACCACGCAGATACCCGCAGAGATGTAGGAAGGCGTGGGAGATTTCGCTCTCTACAGGAACTTAAGCACTACATCGGGTTGAGAAGTCCCTTGGGAAAAGATTCAGACCTGGCCACTCATAATCCTGACACTTGAGGATACCCGGACCTATTGTGAACATGTGGAACTTAAGTAAATCTTCTTATTATCCAAACTGTAGAAATGTGATTACCGCCAGGGGCGGATGCTGGGGAACTGTTATCAGATAGCCTTTCTCTCTTAGTATTTGATTGCTGATTCTACAAACAAAAGCTACAACACAATGTTTTAAACTGAAATCTGGTCTATATTAGTTTACTACTGCAGTGACAATAGTGAGAGCCCTTTTTTTTTTGGGTGATAATTTAAGGCTTACCCTAAGGACTTGGGAGCGCCTACAGCCAAGAACTAAAACTTTCAAGGTGCAGGTTACGAAGGCAGGCATGTAACAATGTAACCCCATGCTGCGACCCCGATTACGTCCACTCAGGGCACACCTTCGGATCACCTGACCAATAATAGCCCTGCTAACTATTTATCTCGGGGTGATGTCCCAACTATTCAACCCCGACTGTTTAAGGGGTTGGGGAAGCCTGACCTCATTGCAGGTCACAATTCCTCCCACAGGGCCTCTTCCCGTATTTAGGGCATTGCCCTTTTTCATTAGAGGGGTAATTTATACTCCCTCCATTAATGGAAGTGAAATTGTATAAATGTTGGCCAGGTTAAGGCCTGTTAAAGTTAATTGCTATTTCCTTTTACACCCTCATGTGCACACACTTTTAGGCTGCTACAGGATGAGCCGAGTTATGAGGCTGTCATTTCAGTTCATTCAGGTTTGCTGTTATTATGCCATACATTGGATACCAAGAGTGTATCAATTTTCTTCTGAGTTATTTATAGATAGAAACCAGAGCATCCTTCCACTGTTATCATTTTGTATACAGCAACAGTATATGTTTACTCGAGCCACTAATGGATAGAGCTTCTATAGTTAAAATTTGTTCACATAATGTCAATGGGTTAAACAACCCCATTAAGAGATACAGAGTGATCTCCACCCTTAAAAAGCTAAAATCTTCCTTCCTTTTGTTACAGGAAACCCACTTAAACAAGCAGGAACATCAAAAGCTAACAAAGTTTGGGTTTTCTGTAATTGTGGCCTCGGAGTATGGTAAGGGAAAAAGGAGAGGAGCAGCTGTCTTGGTCCCTAAGGGTACTCCCTTCCAGTTGATAAGCTCTTACTCTGACCCAGAAGGCCGGCTTGCTATTGCTGTTGGTAAGCTGGAGGGGCAGGAGCTTACCCTGGTCTCTATTTATGTCCCCCCGGGAGAGGGACCTACAGTCAGGAGGATGTTGTTCCAGAGAGTGATGGAGAGAAGCAGAGGAGTTTTGATAATGGGAGACCATAATCTTATTGCTTCTTACCTTGACTCCTCTGCTAAAAAACCTTTTAAAAGATCCCCTGCACACAGAACAATGCAGATGTACCTCTCAGAGGTGCATTGGATAGATATATGGTGAAACCTTCACCCTAAAAGGATAGAATACATGCATTACTCCACACCCCATAAAGTGTACACCCGCATTGATTATATACATGTCTCTAAAGAGCATTTATATAGAATGCAGACTTGTACTCAGACCCCTTTGGTGATATCTGATCACTCGATATTAACACTAAATATGACTTGGGAAAAGGAAAGAGTCAATACTCTTTGGAGATTTAATAACTTCTTACTAAACAGTAAAGATTTTGTAGAATTGGTACAGCGCAAAATAAAATTGATATTAGAAGATAACGACAGGCATGGCACTCAGAAGGGGGTGCTGTGGGACACACTTAAAGCGGTCCTGCGAGGGGAAATAATTAAATATGCTGCCTTTCACAGAAAAAGGCAGCAACAATGATTGGACAAACTGCATAGCCAATTACAAACCCTCCAAGCCTCTCATGCAGCAGGGGATGCCGGAGCTTACCCTCTTATACAAGCCACCAAACAGCAGATCCAGGCAATCCTGGACATACTTACTGAGCAAGCTTTACAATCCCTTAAACAAAAACACTATGAGGGGGGCCCCAGGGCTACCCGCTTACTGGCCCACAGACTCCGGCAGCAAAAAGCCAGATCAAATATAGGCCAGATTAGGGACCCAGCCTCTAAAAAAGCTAGTCACCCTCCTCCGGGAAATTGAGCAGGTCTTCCGGAGGCATTATAGTAGCCTATATGGCACTGAACATCCTGCAAACCCTCAAACATTTGATGCCTTTATGGGGAAACTTAATTTACCTAAAATATCTTGAATGCAACAGCAATTTCTGGAGAGCCCCATTACTAAGTTAGAATTAGATCAGGCCTTCACAGCTCTTAAAGCTAATAAGAGTCCGGGCCCTGATGGCTATTCTGGGAATTCTACAAAGCTTTTCGAAAAGACTTATCCCCCTTGCTGCTCGAGGCCTGTAGAGTCATACAACAGGGAGAATCCACCCCTGACTCATGGCGATATGCATATATTCCAGTATTTTGAAGCCTGGTAAAGATACAACTTCCTGTTCTTCTTACAAGCCCATCTCAGTTCTCAATGTCGATTATAAAATGTTCGCATCTATAATAGCTGAAAGATTTCAAACTTTCCTACCAGAGATAATAAATTTAGATCAGACAGGGTTTGTTCCTGGGCGCCAGACACAGGATAATATTAAGAGAACTTTACAACTACTACACAGAGTAGGAGCCTCTGGAACTTGCTTTCTCCTTCTCTCCCTCGACGCGGAGAAGGCGTTCGACCGGGTTGAATGGCCTTTTCTGTGTGGGGTACTGGAGAGAGTTGGAATCCCCCATTTGGTAGTTAACTCTATCAAAGCTATGTATTCTCATCCCAGGGCATATATCCAGTTGAATGGCTCCTTTTCCAGCCCTATTTCTCTCTCTCGGGGCACAAGGCAGGGGTGTCCCCTCTCCCCTCTATTATTTGCGATATATCTGGAGCCTTTGGCTCAGGCCCTGAGGCAAAGAGAGGGTCTAATGGGAATAGAGGTACACACTACCAAGCATAAGTTGGCATTATATGCAGACGACCTCTTAATATACCTGACTGACCCTGAGCCTGCTCTCCCCCACTTATGGGACACTTTGGATAAATTTGGAGCTATTTCTAGCTACAAAGTCAACGAAAGTAAAACTGAAGTCCTGGCGTGGAACTTTTATCCATGAGAGGACCTGAAGCGTACATATAATTTCAAGTGGCATCTACAACATTTTGAATATTTAGGTGTCTGGATAGGACCCCCGGGTTGTGACCTATTTGCATTAAACTATTCCCCCTTCCTAGCCAGGACCACATATGACTTAGAAAGATGGCGTGCTTTGCCTTTGTCCCTTAGCCAACAAATAGAGTCAATTAGGATGGTAATTCTACCCCGCTTTTTATACTTAGCCCAAACCCTTCCTGTGCCAATCCCAGATGCTTTTTTCAGGACTTTGCAGAAAAAAATTTCTGCATTTATTTGGGCGAGTCATAAGCCCCGGGTCAACCTGACTGTACTACAGTCCCCTAAATACATGGGAGGTCTTTCTCTACCAAACTTTAAGTCATACTACTTAGCCTGCCAATTAAGGATCCCCCTATATTGGCTGGATAAGACATATATATATCCCTTTGGAAACTGGTGGAGTTACAGGAAACAGAACTTAAAAATATCTGTGATGCTCTATTAGCCTTCTCTCCTACGATTAAGATAGAAACTGTAGCCAACCCATTCACCCGGGCAACACTCAAATGCTGGCAAAAAATTATGTCAGATAGAGATTTTAAACCCTGGAGACCGGCAATGTTTTCCCCCCCATACTTAGACACCTTCCCTCTGGGCAAAATGGATAAAGGTTTTGTCAAATGGCACATGAAGGGCTTACACCTGGTGTACCACTTTGCGCCGAAAGGCAAGATCCTCTCCTTTACAGAACTGACTCAAAAATACAATATTGCCTATAATGAAAGGTTTAGATATTTTCAGGCCAGGAATTTTCTGAAGACATTGGGGAAGTTGGTGTGGGAGGATAACCCCCCGGCTGAATTGTTGCTTATTTTAGTGGCAGCAGCAGAAGAGAAACCTGTCCCCTCACATTTGATTTCTACCCTATACAGGGCCCTCTGTAAGCTGCAAAATAAGCTCTTAGATAAAATTAGGGTGGCCTGGGAGAGGGATCTGCTAGTGGCAATATCTCCTCTCAATTGGCAAACTTATCTGAATAATATGTACAAAGGCGTCAACTCTGGATAATGGAAAGATTTTGCATGGAAATTAGCCGCTAGATATTTTAGAGCCCCTGTGGTGATCCAGAAATACTCTAAACATTCCAAGCCTGACTGTTGGAGACAGTGTGGATCCTCACATGCCACCTTAGGCCATATTTTTTGGTCTTGTAAGGCCCTTCAGCCTTTCTTTGCACAGCTTACTGGAGCTCTCCATCAGATACTATCCCCAAACTTCGCTTTATCCCCACAACTCTTCCTATTTGGCCTTTATCCTCTGGCAATTTCTGACATCTCCTCCAAGAAATTTCTTAATCTGGCCCTTTTGGCTGCTAAAAAAGCCATTACAAAAAAGTGGAATTCCAGCTTTCCTCCTACCCTGGAGGACTGGCATCAATTGATGATAGAAATGTATAGGATGGAGAGACTCACTGCCCTAATCAATAAATCACAAGAGGCTTTTGAAACTCACTGGAGAAAATGGGTACTGTACATTATGTCGGTACATTCTGATTTTATTCCATAATCTATTCCTAAATGCTGTATTTATCTCCTGTTTCAATATATGTATGGCATTTGAAATGATTAATTACTCTTTCTGCCCTGTTATCCTGGGCAGGCCATGAGATATTCTATGTTACTTAAACTCAGTGCACTATTTGTTTATATTTTTTAACCCCCTTTATATTTGTTTATGTATATATTTGAGACTTTTGTTTTGCCTCCTTACTGTTTTTACTCTGAAAATACAGTAAAGATTGAAAGTTTAAAAAAAAAAAACATAACTGGGGACACTGGGAGTGGGCTCCCCAGTGTCCCACCTGGGGGGAGCTACTGCCGACATGGGAATTGGGCACCCCAATGTCTGCAATGTGGGAGACTGTTGTGGACACTGGCATCTAGTGCTGACATGGTGAATGGGCACCCTGATGTCGATGGCAGCAATTTTGTTGTTATAAAATAAATATTTGATGTTTTTCAGCTCATGAAGTAGGATCATAGCTTGTATCTGGTCATACGAACTAGGATTCTACTTCATATGATGCCCATATGAACAGAGAATTTAAATTATAAATAACATACATTTTAAGGGCATTCTTCAAGCAGTAAAGTGCAGAATGCACCTAGGGGGTCTCAATAAGCAAGTTACATGTGTTGGTTCTTCCCCAGAATATCATTTTGGGAGGTTTCCAAATTTGCAAAACTGAAAACAAGATGGCAGCCATACAAAGTAAGAAGTTTTCCATACAAAGCAAAATTCCTACTTTGTTTCGTACAGCTATATTGAAGTGCCTACTGAGCATGCTCAGAAATTATTTTTTCAAATTTTGTAAATTACAATAACTTAAAAACAGTTTATTCTTTTCTCACCAGACTAGCAAAATGTACATCAGTGGAGTGGTCCCTTTCTTCACTGCACATTTCAGATCAAAACATCAAACTGACTGAGCAATAGGCAAGTTTAAAGAAAACTTCCAGCAAAGTCAATGAGCAAAAACATGTTTTTTTCACCTCTCCATAACTCAGAGACTGCACATCCAACCAGAACATAACTTGACACATCAGGAGATCTTCTCCATAGGACAGTGCATACCAAACTTTGTGCAAATCCGTTGAATGGTTGCAAAGTTATTAAAGTGCAAAATTTTGAGTTTAACATTGAAGTGCCTACTCAACCCTAACTATAGGAGCATAACCATGCCCTTATTTTATATATATATATATATAGGCATGAATACAGTATTCGAGAGACTCATACCTACTGCACATTGACACCCTGTAACTTTTTGCTGAATTGTTAAAAGGTTCACATGACACACCTAATTTGTAGTCCCACATTAGGAGAGATATTAAACATAACATGACCCAGTTTGGTTCCACTGTGCTCTTTCAGTTTTATCACAAACATCGAGTTACCCCTTCAAATAAGGTTCAATTTTGTGACATTGCTTCCATTCCCAATTTAGGTATTTAAATACAGCCCTTTATTGTGCTTTAGAAACCCAGCTGTTGTTAATGTGTTATCTAATTACTTCATTTAAGCCTCCCCCAAGAACTCCCTGTACAGAATAAAAGTTTTTGCCTTTTATTTAATCATTTTATACAGCTGTAACGTTCATTACATGTAGTGTCCATCTAGCACCTCATCCTAAGCAGACTGTGCCTTTAATTTGCATGAACTGTGGTCCAAAAGCATTATTGTGTCTGGTGACCTTCTTTTTGTTACTGACATGCTGCCAAAACCTTGCAGTTTGTTATAACTCATTTATTTAGAAAATTCCCTTTTTCCATGGCGTGTTATTTTCGTGTCCTTTTGTTACCCACGTTACTATTGGTTCCTCCACCGGCCGAGAATGTTCAGAACCAGAAATGCATGCTGACACCTTCAGTCATCACCCCATGGCTCTTTAAAGCTATGGACCTGGTGGGTCTGTATTCTTTGTACTGCCACCTACATTCTGGACAAGACATGTTGTCCTCCTGAAGTTTGGAGTTATGCACGTTACGGGCACTACAGTGGGCTATTCTGTCTGCATCTCAGCTGCTCTTTTGTTCCCCGGTGTGTCAGATGTCTGCAGATTGTAAAGGTACACATTTGCTTTTTTGGAAACACAGAGACATGTAGTCGGACCTTGTCTCATGGTCCCAAGATGCTGAGCTCGGGGTATGAAGGGTGGGGTAGGGGCAGAGAGAGTTGATTATAAAGCATTTTAAAGTTGAACAACTGCAAGTTTCCTAGATTAAATGGTTATACATATTTACCTATTCTATAGACCAAGTCTCAACATGGGGATCATTCTGTGTGGCCTGGTCCCTGTGGGGGGCATTTTGTGTGATCCTATTCTCCATCAGGGGCCCCTTTAATGTTACTTGTGCTAAATAGTTTGTTCTGTTCTGGGCAAAAAACTGCAGTTTTGGGGAGTATATCAATTGGACCTGGTTAATGCTGGGGCTCATTTTGTATTAGGCATCAGAACACCATATCTACAATTTGGAGAGTTCTGTAATGAGAAATAAAATACATGTTGTATTGGGGAGTAAATGAAAAGGACCTGGTCTCTGCAGGTGCTCAGTTTGTGTAGACCTGATCTCTTTAGGGGTTTATTTTGTGTGGGAGGCATCAGAACACCAGAACTACTTTTAAACTACCTGCTTATCTGCTAAACTTAAAAAGAAATCCTGGTTAATATCATATTTATTTTTGTAAAAACACTTCTGTAGAACAGAAAACAGTCAGCACTCCAAATGTACTCACAGTACTTATTTATTTTATGTGCAAGTGCATCAAAGCCATCTAGCAGAAGAAAAGCAAATAACAGCAGCAGTAAACGAAGCGTTGGATAATCCACAAATTTCTCAGATCCACAGGAGTCTATAAGATGGCAACTTTTTTTAAAAACATATTGCACCCACCGACTCAACACTGAGCATCCAAACGCCAGCACAGAATCATTTACATTTCAGCAATATGTTTTGTGATCATTAGGCGTGCCATGTGCTGCATGTTAGGCCAAGAGTCTAGCATGGCACATTAAACAATTACTGAGATTCACTGCAACAGTAAAATGAGCCTAAAAGGGCACAAACACCAAAAATGGATGTAAAATGACTGTAATCGATGGTAACTGGTTGCAGTCACCAAAAACATCAACCCTGTTCATTGTTTTTGTGCAGTTTTAGGCTCATTTGGCTGCTGTTGTGTATCTCAGTAACTGGCTATGCTAGCTTGCCTTTAAATGGTTTCCATGGCAGTATAATGAAGAAAAATACTGTTTTTTTTCTTACTGGGATGATTGCTGTCAGTGACTGTTAAAGTGTTACTCTTTGTTCTGTATTTTTTTCATTCCATTTTTTTTTGTGCACTTTTAGGCTTACTTTGCTGTTACAGTGCATCACAGTAATTGTTTGGTGTACCATGTGCTGCATGATAGGCTGAGGGCCTAACATGGCATATCAAACAATTACTGACATTCACTACAATAGCTGAAGAAACCTAAAAGTGTACCCTCTCCCAAAATGCACTGGTTGCCATATGCACATGCAGGACCATGCTGTGGACATAGTGAGTGACGGTACCATGGAGGGGTCCATTTGACAACAGGAAGGGGCTGTGTCTTCAGTTGTGGCTGTGATCTGGGGGATGGCATCATTAGTAACAGGGATAATTGTGTATATCTGCACCATACAAGGGGACCATGCAAAATTACCTTGCACTCTGTGATTACAGGACTTCACCAAATTTCAGGTCCATGACTTTCCATTTGTATTGTGCCAACCTCAGAAAATCTCCTGGACACAAACCTTGTTTGCCCATAACAGGGCTTTGGAATATGGGCATCTGCACAAATCTGGGTTTGTGCAGAAAAACTAGGCTTTGCACATGGACAAGCTTTTGAAGATCTGGCCCCTGAAGTCAGTTTTTAATTTCATTTTCATTTCTTAAAACACATTTTAAGATTGAAGCAACCCACTCAAGGGCATATTTCTATTAGTAGGAAGTAACCCACTCCAGGGTGTGCAGTTATTAGGGATTAATCAATACCCTGAGTGCATTGTGAAGCATGAGGCTGCTGGCTGAGTGTCCTCACAACACCCAGTGTGTTGCTTAATCCCCAATAACCGCACACCCTGGAGTGGGCTATTACACTTATAACAGAGGGTGCACTACAAAACAAGGAGTAAGCAATATACATGTTTTTTCTCCTTTTATAAAAGAGAAGCAAATTACTGTATTCTGCTGCCTAAAAAAATAGTCCCCAACAAAATGGCTGTCATGTACATACAGATGTCAGAAGGAAAGTGTTGCTATGCTTTCTCTGACATTTGTTGTGCATGATATGCCTTCTGAGACAGCACAGTAGCTCTGAAGTGCAAAATATGGCGTTGCCTCTTGTGGTACAGACATGGTGCCTATACCTCCACTGGCTTAGCAGCTCTGTCTCTCTGTCTTTGGTTACATTAATGCATGGCAAGCAAGTAAACATTTACCCCAGCAGTGCAGTCACACAGTCTACCAGACTGTATTCTACCACTTAAGAAATGGCAACTAATGGGACTCAGAGCTTGCAGGTCTTTCTGGGACTCTGTTTCTCTGTCCACCAGCATAAAGCTCACTTTCAGATCATGACATCATTGGGGGGGGTCTCCCTCTTTTCACACTGTTCCATCTGACTTTATGCCATAACTATGGGATTTACCTGTCAATCTGGCTGTGCAACAGAAAAATGACCATGGGGACCACACACTTCACTCTGGGAACAAGCTTGAGTAAGAAGCAAGACTACAAACTTTGAACACTACAGCTACTGTTGCTGCACTGCCTGGGACTACATGGCAGGCCTCAGCTGTTACTCACTAAGCAGGGATAGTAATGGCTGCTCCACAGACTGCAATTTTGCACTATAACAAGATCAGAACAGAAACACAGGCTGATCTCTCTGAGGGATGGTTCACCACTAGCTGTCATATATTGTGGAGTAAGCAATGGTCAACTGATGGTTGTTTACCACTCACCTGCCTTTATCTACCCCATGTTATAAGTCACTAATACACTTTCAGTGTTTTGCCTTCAGCCTTGAATATCACAAGCAGCAAGGGCATGCATTAATCCCAAACAACCCCATTCATCTCATAAAGATATAGTTGGTTTCCCTCTCTCTTATTGTAGGCTTGAGACCAGCTGGTATATGTAATAGACAGACCAGGTGAGCTTCAGTCCACACTACACTGTAACATAAAACATTTGTGAATATCATAAGTTAATATAATGTTGTGACTACAGTACAAACTTCAAAATGTTCAAAAAATGTTATACCAAATATCCATAGTATGACAATCATTTTTTTGGTTGAACATTAGCAATAACTTTTGGTATGACTTAGTGAGACACTTGGTATGATACTGATACTGCTGTTCTGGTGTCCATGTTACTCATGTGACTTCTTGTGTTGTGTCTGTGTTACTCGCGTGACGTCCTGTGTAGTCTGAGTTACTCACATGACATCCTGTGGAAAAAGCCCTTGTAAATAAAGTATCATTCACTGTCTGAAAATTAAGTGATTTCTGTCTTTTCCTATGAGGGTAATATAGTTGTGCCAAAAAACAATGGGCTAGAAAATCAAGGACATGAATGTGGTAGCCAAACTTAAACATGTCTAGATTTGGGCATACTGTGATCAGTAAACATATTGTAGCATAATTACCAACAAGTTAAGTTTATGATAAAAAACTGAAAAGTTAGATATTATGCTACCTAAATAGATACCATAGACATAGTAATATCAAAAAATATATGTTTGATAATATGACAAATTTGCTGTCAAGGACACGATGTTACTCACATTACGTTGCCCTTGTGGGAACTTTTAATCCCATTTTTTAGCACCTCTGAACTACAAACTATCTTTATGTTGGGGACTGAAATACTACCACATGCACCCAATGTAAATATGATATGGTTATGACAATTGGCCCAAATAAATTTTGGAACCTGATTGTCACACTTTGTCTCTTGAGTAGCATATTGGTACCTATATAGATATATAAAGGTAGCACGGTAGTGCTATCATAGTTAGGGTTGAGGAGCCGTTTACATGTTAAACCTAAAATTTTGCACCTTAATAACTTTGCAACTATTTAACAGATTTGCCTGAAATTTGGAATACATCATCAATAACCATACATCTTGGGATCTGCCAAGTTTCATACTGTTTGGATATACGGCTGTGGAGTTATTAAGCATGATCCGCGCGCACGTTTACGTCTTTTTGCAATTCTTTGGTTGTCTCTACAGTTCGCACGGTTTGCGCGACCGGTCTGAAATCTTCAGGGAACGTGCGGCCGGGGTCCCCGATGTGCCTTTTGAAGAGTTCATGAAAAAATATTAAACGGTTCAAAAGTTATTCAAAAAACAGTTTCCCATTATAAGTCAATGGGAAAAGTTAACAAAAAGTTCAACACTTTCGCAAATGCAGTTTTTAGTTTCGCAAATGGCCCTTTTACTTTCACAAATCCACCATTTTGTTTTCAGTTGGTGATCAGAAAAATGCTTGCCATTTAAATTTGGGACCCTCTAGCAACACAATTCTTTTTGTGTTTACCTAGTCGGACACTGAGGACGCTAGGCATGTCTTTATTTTGAGGTTAAACATCCTAGTAATATGTTTTTCAAGTTTCTGGAAAAAATACTTTCGCAAAGTAGTGTCACAATCATGAAAGTGTTGCAAATTTTTGTGAAAGCTTTTCACACTACTTTTCCAGGCTATGGCAAAATGACAGCAATTCTTTGCCACCCTACTGCAAAAGAACGGTTTGATCTTTTGGGCTGCAATTTGGAAGGAATGCAGCCAACATCACACAGATGTGCCTTGCAGTGTTTTGGTGAAAAAATATTACAGGGCAGCAAAGTTACAGCACTCCAAAGTTGATGCTTTTCCCCATAGGATAACATTACGGCGTCCGCCACATTACAGGAATCCTTTGCCGCCCTGCTGCAAAATAACAGTTTGGTCTTTTGGGCTGAAATTTGGAGGCAAGAAAGCCAACATCCCACAGATGTGCCTTTCAGTTGTTTGGTGAAAAAATATTACAGGGAGCCAAAGTTATCGCACTCTGAACTTCTCTTTTTTCCCATAGGATAACATTACAGCGTTCGCCGCGGCTTTCAGGGCCCGTATCTCGGAAATGATGCGAGATACGGACTTTTCATCAGAAAATTGCTCAGCCCCCCAAAGGAGGCCGAATATAAAACTATCCAGGAAAGTCATACATCATGTGACTTTTAAATTTTTTTTCTATGTCGTACGGTTCCTGAGATATAAGCAATTTAGTATTCCAACTCCTCATTTTCTGCTCCAAGACCCATTATTATGCATACATTCTTTGTACTCACTGTCTTTCTCTATGCTGCTTTTGGGGAAAACTAGCCTGTGTGCTTACATTACTGTTACCCTTACTATTTCCGCTTATGTTCCGCACCTGTTTCACTTAATACTGCTCAGGCTCACTGCACCATCAGCACCCTTTGCATTTTCATTTGCACTTACGCTTGCATTATTTTAATCATTTGTGTCTACAGTATTATTTATCTTTCTGTTTCGCTTTGCATCACCATGCGCATTACCATTTGCGTTTGCGGGCACCATGTTACTATGTGACAAGACATCACGTGGCGGGAGCCCGGGGCCTTATCATTCTCAAAAAGAAGGGAAATTAGAGGCAAAAAACTCTGTTTAATGCATTAGTTAGGGTTGTTCCACAGCAATAAAAATGATGAAATTCGGTGTTAGGGTTGAAAGCCCCCCTTTCACCCCCCCCGTCCACACCCACAACCGGCATCGGGGTGCGCATTGGGTTTGTCGGTCCTAACTCTCACCCCATTCTCCTATACCTCTGCTTCTTCACACATCTGATGGGGTGAGAGTTAGGCCGACAACCCCAATGCGCACTTCGGCGCCGTTGTGGGTGTGGACGGGGGTCAAAGGGGCTCAACCCAACACCAAATTTCATCACTTTTGTCGCTGTGGAACAACCCTAACTAATGCATTAAACAGAGTTTTTTGCCTCTAACACACACATATATATATATATATATATATATACATATTATCCTGTGCATTAGCGCCAGTATATTATGGTTGAAGAGGGTGTTTAATGTTAAAGGGCAATTTTTGGACCTTAATAATTTTGTAATGGTTGAAGTGATTTTTAAGAAATTTGGCATGCATAATCACCTTATGTAGGTGTTTGTATGTGGCAACTTTTGTCTCCATAGCTTTAGTCATTTCTGAGATACAGAGTGTTGAATATAAAGAAGGTTTGGAGTTTGGAGCACTTTTTCATCCACCTGTATCTCAGAAACAGCTTTAGCTTCTGGGATGAAATTTTCAGGGTAGAGAGCATTGGCCTCAGAGATGTGCCTTTTGAAGGTTTGGTGGAAAAAATATTAATCTGTTCCAAAAGTTATTCAATTTTGCATTTCCCATTATTTCCAATGGGAAAAAAATAGATGTCTAGCACAGTGAAGGATCCCATGTCACAGAAGCAGCTGTGATGTGCGATTCTACAGCGAACATATTATGCTCCTGGCCATGTTCTTTCTCCATTTAGTGAGAGAAATGAATTAAGTAAACTTTTGCTGTGTGGCCTGGACACTGGGGAGCCCACTCCCAGTGTCCCAAAATAATTATTATATATACTGTATTTTTTTAACCTAAAAAAAAGAAAACAGTCCCGTGACGTACAGTACTTGCTGACATCAGGGTGCCCAATCCCCAAGTTGACATTTATATGCACCCCCCAACTACTTTTGGACACTGGGGAGTCAACTCCCAGTGTCCATAAATTATTTTAGTTTATTCCCCCCCAGCACTGTGGGACTATGGGGAGCCCACTCCCAGTGTCCCAAAATATTTATTACATATATATTTTAACCTAAAAAAAGAAACCTGTCCTGCAATGTAGCTGCTGACATCGGGGTGCCCAATCCCCATATTGGCATTTACATGCACCTCCCTAACTACTTTTGGACACTAGGAAGCCCACTCCTAGTGTCCACAAATTATACTATTATTTTATTCCCCCCCCAGTACTGTGGGATACTGGGGAGCCCACTCCCAGTGTCCCAAATAATATTTTTTCAGTTACCTGAAAAGAAGAAAACAGTCCCGCAACGTCTTTACTGTTTTTTTCCCCAAAACAAAGAAAACTATCACTTGTGGTTGCCGCTCAGCACCTCCCCCATCCACACCCTCCCACTGAGTGCACACCTCCTCGCACCGCCCCTTACCATATACTTACTTCTGGTGGTCATCTGCTGTCATCTTCTATGGACCGGGACACGTCTGTGCTCTTCAAAGCTGAACCGTGAACTGAAGATTAAAGGTAAGTGCCCTATAATGGCAGTCAGTGGTGTTTTGAACTTATGTTGATATCTAGGTCAATTTCTAGGTATTTTTCCACCACATTTTTCAACATGGGCTTTTTGTAACCCCACCTCATGAACGCTGGCACTGTCATTTCATTACTCTGCACCAAAAGGTGATTTTTCGGTCGCTGTGCAGAATCACCTTTTGGGACTGTTTAACAAAATGACAGTGCCAGTGTGCTTGAGGTGGGATCACAAAAAGCCCATGTTGAAAATTTGATGAAAAATGTCCTAAAAATGGCTGCGTTACAAGCTTGCATTGCAGTTTCTACGCAGGTGCATAACTTTAGTAACTTACAATATTTTGACTCCAAATTTTCAACATTCACATTTTTTTCACACCACCTCATGAACAGTATAGCTGTCATTCTTCACTTACTGCCTGAAATGAGATTTCGCACCTGTGGTGCAGAATGGCACAGTTGCTGTGCAAAATCACTTTTTGGGACCAATGAACAAAATGACAATGCCAGTGTTCATGAGGTGGGATCCCAAAAAAATCCATGTTAAAAATTTAGTGAAAAAAATCCTAACAATGGCTGAGTTGCAAGAGATCATTGAACATTTTGTACAAGCGTGCGTAACTTTGGTTATTTCCAATATTTTCACTCCAAATTTTCAACATAGCCATTTTATCACACCACCTCATGAACAGTATAGCTGTTATTTTTCATATCCTGACAAAAACATGTTTTTGCACCTCTGTCACAGAATGGTGTTTTCCCATGGATTTCAACATTTTCACATACAGGGTTCATGAGATTGGGTGATAAGAAGACTATGTTCATAATATTGGGTCAAAATATGAAAAAATTACAAAGTTATGCCCATTCATTGCAATTTTGCTATGCATGCTCATAACTGCAGAAATCTTACATATTTTGACCCCAGATTTTCAACATTGCCTTCTTATTACCCAAGCTTATGCATGTCACAGCTGTCATTTTTCAAATCCTGTCAAAAATGTGTACTTACACCTGTGATGGTGTTCTAATTGTACAGAATTATGTTTTGGTATGGTTTTGAAAATTCTGTCTACTAGCTACATGTGCTAGGGTAATAAGATGGCTATGCTGATAATTTGGTCATACATCAACGAACAGATGGGTAAGCAGTAAATCTTTGACTTGTGCCATCCAGATCCGGGGAGACTACTGGGGAACCAAGAGAAATTTTACAGTCCAAGAAATCCAATAAAAATATTTTTTCTTTTCCTGGCCTCAATGTTGTTGTGTTATACAGGGCAAGGGCAGGCTGGCAAAATAAATCTTTGACTTGTGCCATCCAGAGAGATTGTGGGGGAAGGGGCACAAGATATTTAACAGTCCCAGAAATCCTAAATAAATGTTTCTTTTTTTCATGGCCACTTTTATGCATTTTTTTGAATTTTTTCAAATATTTGTCAATAAATCAGAACTAATTAGAACAAATCAGAACTTCACTGTGTTCTGGTTCTTATTTAATAAAGGTCAGTTCTCCTATCCCCAATAAGGATACAAATAAACTATCTGACAAAATAAGGACATTCATTGCAAAAAACTTTGTTGATGCACCATTAGGATTGAACCATTACAAGTAGGGAAATGTAACCTTAGAGTTCCCAAGCATAAGACCCCACTCCCACTGTGTATGCAGGAACAGGCATGAGGGGACCTTAGGATTCCCAACCTCAACACCCCAACACTCCACCCCACCTTTGGCTTCCAATCATGACACCCCACCCCAATCTTGCATACAGAAACAGGTGTGATGGATGTACCTTGGCATTTCGAACCCTAATGCTCACCACATTCCAAAACTAAGTAAGGTAACATGGGTACAGAATAAGAGAATGGGGTGAGCATTAGGCTTTGAAATGCCAAGGTACACCCATCACACCTGTTCCTGCATGCAGGGTGGGGGTGGGGCATTACGGCTGGAAGCCGAGGGTTGGGGTGGGGTGTTGGGATTGGGAAGCCTAAGGTCCCGTCATGTATGTTCCTGCATGTACAGTGGGAATGGGGTCTTATGCTTGGGAATCCTAAGGTTGCATTTCCCTACTTGTACTGGTTCAACCCTAATGGTGCATCAATGAAGTTTTTTGCAATGAACTAATGGCTGGATCTACCCTCCAGTCCTTTACTGAGTTAAAAATAGCATATGGACTCTACCCTGCAGATTTCTACCAATATTTGCAACTTAGCCACTAAGGGCAGGATTCTCAAAGAGAGCCAAATGGTTTGCAACATTGCGGAAATGTAAGTGTGGCATATTCTCAGTCAAAAGTTCCACAGTTGTAGAAAATCACAATAACGGTGAGTTACGGAGTTCTACAGCTGTGGAAAATGCACACATGCAGATCCACAGCTGTGAAAAAGGCTCAGCAGCCAGAATCAACAGTTACAGAATGCCACTGTGGTGCATGATCCTGCTGGTACTGGTGGTGCTGCTGTGGTCCCAGTTGTGGGGCAGGCTGCTGGTCTCGCTGTGAGTACTTTCTGTTCTATCTATGGCAAGACTGTCAAAGTTTCCTGTGCTAATTAATATGGATATGCTGTTCTGGCTGCTGAGCCTTTTCCACAGCTGTGGATCCACACGTGTGCATTTTCCACAGCTGCGGAATTCCATTACTCACCTTTATTGTGATTTTCTGCAACTGTGGAACATTTGATTGAGAATATGCCCCACTTGTGTTTCCACAGGGTTGCAAGCCATTTTTCTGCAAGTGCAGAACGTTTGGCTCTCTTTCAGAATCCTACCCTTGTACTACAGTCAGGTAGGTGTCAGGGGTGTGGATTCTGATTGGTAGTGAGAGAATATAGGGCTGGATTCTCAAAACACTTCGAAGGTGCAAAAAATGCGCAAGTCCTCAAAATTTGTGTAGTTGCAGAAAAAAGGGATAATTGCGCATGCGTGATGCATACAAAATGTCTGCAGCTGTGGAAAAAATACACTACAAATGCAGCTGCAGAAATTCCTGAGCAAAAAAAGCCATTGAAAAGTATGGCATATCCCTTTAAAGGCTATTCTCTGCCACTGTTTTTCCACAGTTGCAGAAAAAAATGTTGCGCACATGCTGCACCACAGAGAGTGAGGCGTAACTCACCCTGAGCAAAAAGCAGTGTACTAACAAGTGGGATACAATTATAGTGGGGGTTCAGGTACCAAGCACCAGCAAACCTGTGGGCTGTATAGTAGTGTCAGTTGTTACAACATAGCACACATTTCCATTGAAAGGCAACAAACCACAACCACATGAGTCAATACAGCCCATAAAGGAGCCCCATGGGCAGTTTATTTATTTTATTTATTTACTGAGAAGAATCGGACATACCTTTGAGTCAGGGACTCTTTTATCAAGATTCCACGTCATAGAACATAATACAGACAATAAGGAACAGTAATGTACAGTAACAAGATTCAGCACAACATAATGCATCACAGATTGCATACAGAGGTTAAGCATAATTCCTCAACATTATGTAGGAATGCGGAACACAGGGAGTACAGAGTACAATAAGGATAAACCAATAAAGTAGTTACCAGGTAAAAAAATTAATTTCAAAGAAGTTATAGCACTAAACTAGTGACTGTCAATGGGTAGAGAGCAACAGCCGGAGGAAGTTTCTTTGTCAAGGGGGAAGGAAAGAGGGGTACAAACAACCATAGCAGGGAAGAGAGGCGGGGTGGAGGGGGGGACACAGGAAGTGGGCAGGAGGAGGTGCCCTTGTCAGTAGGGCGTAGAAGTTGAGGCAGAGCTGATAACAGCCACATATGAGTGCTACTGAAGCAGCCAACATAAACACCCCAGGGAGAGACATAAGTAACAGTTACAGAATGCCACTGTGATGCACGGTCCTGCTGGTACTTGTGGTGCTGCTGTGGTCCCAGTTGTGGGACTGGCTGCCGGTCTCGATGTGAGTACTTTCTGCTGCATCTATGGCAACACTGTCAAAATCTCCTGCTCCAATTAATATGGATCAGCTGTTGTTGTGTCTCTCCCTGGGGTGTTTATGTTGCCTGCTTCAATACCACTTACTTGTGGCTGTTACCAGCTCTGCCTGTACTGCCTGTGCGGCTCCCTTATTGGCTGCATTGGGTCATGTGATTGTATTTTGTTGCCTTTCAATGGAAATGTGTGCTATTTTTGTTGTAACAACTGACACTACTATACAGACCACAGGTTTGCTGGTGCTTGGTGCCTGAACCCCCACAGTTATTGTATTCCAATTGTTAGCACACTGTTTCTTGCTCAGGGTGAGTTACACCTCACTCTCCTTGGTGCAGCATATGCGTAACATTTTTTCCGCAACCGAGGAAAAACAGTGACTGAGAAGAGCCTTTAAAGGGATATGCCATACTTTTCATTGGCTTTGTTTTACTCAGGTACTTCCACAGTCTCATTTTTTCCACAGTTCCTGTGTATTTTTTTCTGCAGCTGCAGTTGTTTTGTGTATATCACACAGAGCAATTACCCCTTTTTTCCACAACTGTGCAGATATTGGGGACTTGCGCATTTTTTGCACGTTCAATGTGTTTTGAGAATCCGGCCCCAAGTCTTCATTCTTTTTAGAAAACAGGAGGGACCACCTAACTGACCTCTCACCTCTTCCAAGCCTTGGCTGATTCCTCTGGGGACACTTCATTGGATATAGCCATGAAGTGGGAGGAGGAGAACTGGCCAACCCACTATCAACTATAACCTGGAGCAAAACATGCCAATTTTTTTCGAGTGACAAGTTCACATCAAGGGAGAGAGTACTAATGGAAGCATTTAGTACAGTTTTTTTGGACCCCAGTCAGTAACAAGAAACTCCTCCCATTGGCGAAACTGCAGTGAGCCTCAGGCTCACCACACCTATGTCATATGGGCTCGTCCCACCCTGCTTCCCTTCCTCAAAGACTTGGAATGTGAGCTAGAACAACTCTTTGACAGATCAGTCCCTATTACTGTACTGCAGAGCTGTTTCTATTACTCCAACTCCAAAGGGGTCTCCCACACCCTAGCTCCCGGTACCTCATGGGCATTCTGCTCACAGAGTGAAAAAAACCCACATCACTAGACTTTGGCTCACCTCAAGGGTTCTGGATGTTGCCACTTGGCAAGATACGGTCAACCAGATATATCAAATGAAAAATCACGCACTCCTGAATGATAAGGTGGAGCTGTGCTCCTCCAGATGGACTGGTTGGCGCTTGCATGTGATGAACAAGGAGAGTAATTTAGTCCCATAGCAGCAAATACCCAAATACACCCTCTGTGTCCCCCTCTTCAGATGTGGTCCCATCCCCCCAACAGGGAACACTCTATACACCCCCATGCAATGCAACATTATACTGGCCCCCACTCACCTTTTGGGTCCCCCTCCTCCATCCCCCTGGCTGAGGGATTCGTCAGACTTTAGTATTCTAACTGTACACAAAATGTTAGGTGAATGTACAGTCTAACTAAAAAGCCAGTGTTCCCTCTCCTCACGCTGTAACTAAGAGGGGTGTAACTAAGGGGGGAGAGTCAACTGACCAAATTATAGCATTATAACTGACTACCACTGTACTGCTGCAGTGAAGATCCAACTCCAAAAATGTATAACATGTATAGTTTTGTTGATGAACACTGAATGCACAGACCAGTTCAATAAAATTATATTTACAAAAAAAAAGCAAAACAGGCCAACATAATATAATATATAAAGCATTTGATAGGTAAATCACAGATATTCATGAAATATCACAGTCTGGGGGGTTGAATAAAGGAATAACGCCCGATAGGGTGGGTGTTATGCTGGAATAACATCCCACCTCAGGTGGTTGGGACCGAGGCCACTGGCCAAGGGCGTCCAACACCCGAGAAGGGATGTTACCCCAGCATAACACCCACCCTGGAGGGCGTTATTCCGATTATACAATGGCTTGTTGTTATATACAGAATAAAAATAAATTTAAAGAATGCTTTTGTTAGTGTGTAAAAATATTTTTGTTTCTTAAGAGAAGATGCTAACAATGCAAATGCAAACAATCAGCTGGGATGTTATGCCAGGATAACATCCCTGCTGTGGTGGCCAACTAACCAATCAGAAGCCAGGATTCTTTCTTGCCATTGTATAATAAGCTCATAAAAGCCCCTCACCTATATTGTACATTTTGATATAGATATACAGTAGATAGATATAGATACATTGATATGCAGTGCAGAAATGAGCTACCTAAATGATATGGGGCAACAGGGGAGATCCTATGAGAAGTGTTTGAAGGATTTAAGCATATACACACTACAGGATATGGGAATACTGTAGTGCAGAAGGGGGCAGACTAGGGTGTGGAAGGTAGGGAGGACTGATAATGGCACAGTCTCAAAATTAGACAGGCTCCAGCAGACTGAATGGACCACTAGGCTTTCAACAGCTATAACTTACTAAGTGTTTATGTTTAGAAGATGTACTGAGATGGTATAAAATGCAAGATTCCTTGAAATTCTGTGATTTTCACCAGTGTGCAGTGGCAGACAGTCCATTTTTGAAACTGTTACTTTTTTTTTTTTATGGTGAATGCTGTAAATCAGTGGCCTTGCATATGGGTCAGGTTTTTCATGGTCTCTTAGGTCTCAAGGTCTCCTAAACTATCTAAGGTCCCACCACTCCATCACCACCCCTTGATTACAGCAGTTTTGAGATTTTATCATTTGTGTTTATAAGGCCTGGGGGCTGTGACTGACAAATGCTGTATTCTGTTAGATAGGGTAATTGTCAGATCAAAAAGGCATCCAGTATGTGTCCCACACCACTGCGACTTGTAGATGAGGATATGCGGATTTGTTCACAGTTCTGGAGTTTAGAGGGACCACCAGGAGGATGCAAGATCCCCAGGCATTATTCCCATCCAGGGACATCTCCTGATGGTTTTGGGCCTGAAGTGGGTTCCCCCAAAGTTCACTGTGGGCATCTGGTGGAGGAACAACCCCTGAGACATGTGTCCTGAGACAATCGTGTGCCTGCAAAACCAGTGAAGCAAATGCCACATGGAGACAGCTGCAGCCAGGTAGGAGACTAACCTCCTTGACTTGTGTGGGGAGGGAAAGTCCCTGAACAGTATTAGGAGTGCCCTGGCCTGTGCTGCAGGAATGCCATCCCAGTAGAGCGGGTCATAGGGTGCACCTGAGTATGCACCGAAAGAGTAGTGTGGGACAGATATCCAGTGAGCCATGCTGGACAAAAATGTGAAGGAGCACTAGAAGCCTGGCAAGGGAAGTGTCAGCCTAAAGAATTCTTAATGTAGAGTGTTCACTCCAATATTGTTGGGTCCCTTGCCAGCAAGTCATGATCTAAACAAGTAATGGGTCATGGTGTGGGTAGCGCCAGTAGACAGAGGACAGAGAAGTCAGATTTAGCACAGAAGGGGGATGGGAATCAACTGGTATGGTATTGTCCAGGAAGTATGGATAGGCCATATAGCCTGAGACAAGAGATCAAATGGCTACCTGTAGAAGAACTGAATTACCATAATGAATTTTGTATGAGCTGCTAAACTGGGGTCATCGGGCTTGTCAGTACTTAATGTGCAAATGAAATTTGGTGTGAAGCCCTCCAGTAGAGTCAAGTGCTTGAAAGCCAGTGGTCCAGTTTATTTTCTTCTGCTATCTGAGGTGCTCACGTCCACCAACCTCAGCAGGCAATCAGGCAACCTGTACTGTTGAATGCAAGGGACTCAGGGTTAGTAGTTACACCATGTACCCTTAGACATGGGAGTTCCCTAGGCCTGTCTGAAGGGGAGTTGCAGATAGATAGCTAGATAGATAGACAGACAGACAGACAGATGCTGTTAGATAGAAAGATAGACAGACAGACTGGCAGACCTCTCTATCTAAGAGGGATAATTCCTCATTTTACCCCATCAGAAGTCCTGTATTCCACATGGCAAGGATGCTGTCCCACACTCTGCACTAAGATTTCAAAGTAGAAATTCATAATAATCTTTATCATTCAGTGTTCTGTGGCTCTGCCTTTAAGATCTAATGAGGTGTCTCACATTTTGCCTTTTCTTCCCACATCTCTGAAGTCAGGTCACAAACAACATACCTCATTGCAGAATTAATATGCTCTGGAGAAAACAATTGGTCTCTTGGCCTCAGGTTCCCAGAGATTTTCCCTCCATTGTGCCAGAGCATTGTAGACATCACAGTGGGTAATCCCTGGGAACAAGTGATCATTGTACTGTGTGGTTTGACATATGGACTGAACAGGAGAGACAACACACTAAGACAAAGGTCCTGGACTTCAGGAGGGCAGATATTTAAGAAATGGGAAACTGACTCAATAAATACCTAGAAGGGGGGATGGTTGGGGGGGAGTGGAGACTCAGTGGAGAAGGATTAAGGACTACGGAGGGAATATCCATGACAATGGCATGCTATTTGAAGGAAGTGAGCAAGGGATGGAGGAGGAAGAAGCTGTGATGGTTCTCTAAGGAGATGGAAAGGGTAGTTGAAGGAGAAGAAAGCATAATTTATGAAATACAAAGACACCGAGATGGAAGTAGACAGGGAGATATATCTGGTAAAGCAAAAGGAAGCAGGAAGGAGGATGAGGGCAGCTAAAGCACAGACAGAGGAGAGTATAGCTAAGAAAGTCAAAAAAAGGGAACATATGAGTGAAAAGAGGAAGATAAAAGGAGGGATAGTGAAAATCAGGAGGGCGGATGGGGGGGACTGTGCAGAGGAAGATCAAGAGAAAGCTGACATTTTAAATGACTACATCTGCTCGGTCATCATGGGGCCGGAGGACAGCATGTAGCAGCAAGCACCAGGGGGAGTGGACAAGTCCATTCTTGGTAGACAGAGTCCAGAAGGGGTTGGAAGCCCTAAAGGTGAATAAGGGGGCCATATGAGATTCACCCAACAGTCCTAAAACAACTGAGCACGGTACTAGTTGACCCTCTGGCAACACTATTCAGCACCTCATTACAGACAGGAGTAGTTCCAGAGGACTGGAGAAGTGCTGATGTGGTCTCTCTGTGCAAAAGTGGCAGCAGGGAGGAGGCTAGCAACTACAGGCCTGTCAGATTAACATCAGTGGTGAGGAAATTAATGAAGACCCTACTGAAGGCGAGGCTCATAGAGTACCTAGAGTTTAATCACTGCAGAACAACCAGAAGCACGGTTTCACAGGGGGAGAGCATGTCAAACAAATCTCATAGATTTCTTTGAGTTACTAGGGATGTGGATCAATGGAGAGCAGTGGATGTGGCCTATCTGAACTTTAGTAAGGCTTTTGACACTGTACTGCATTGGGGGCTAGTTAAGAAACTAAGCTGCCTGGGAGTGGGGGAGAAAGTGTTAAGCTGGGTATCTAACTGGATAAAGGATAAGAGGCAGAAGTTAGTGGTAAATGGCAGAACCTCAGGGGACAGAAAAGTGACTAGTAGGGTGCCACAGGGATCATTGCTGGGACCGGTCCTCTTCAAATGTCTTCTTAAGTGGTATTGCTGAGGAGCTGGTGGGAAAGGTGTGTCTCATTGCGGATGATACAAAAATCTTCAACAGGGTGCACATGCACACTCAGGAAGGGATGAAAAGAATGCAAAGGGATCTGGGGAAACTAGAGGAGTAGTCTAGGGTTTGGCCATTGGGTTTCAATGCCAAAAAGTGCAAGGTTATATACGTGGAGCTGGGAAGCCCAGGACCTACAAAAAAGATGGGGGGAGAGGTACTTATATTCACCAAGCAAGAAATAGACTTCAAGGTCATCATATCTGATGACCTCAAAGTAGCTGGTCAGCATGACAAGGCAGTGGAAAAGGCTAGTAGGATGCTGAGGTGCATTGGCAGGGGGATTTCTAACAGGAAGAGGGAGGGAGGTGGTGTTGCCATTGTATCACTCAATGGTGAGGTCCCACCTGGAGTACTGCATCCAGTTCTTGAGGCTGCATGTCTGCAAGAACATTGACAAGTGGCGGCAGTTCAGGCAGGGCAACCAAAATGGTGGAAAGGTTGAACAAAAAGCAATATAAGGATAGACTGCAGGAACTCAACATGTACTCCCTGGAGGAGAGGAGAGGAGAGGAGAGGAGAGGAGAGGAGAGGGAGGAGAGAGGAGGGAGGGGAGGGAGGGAGGAGAGGGAGGAAAAGGAGACATGATTGAGACCTACTACACACAGGAGTGAACAAGGTGCAGATGGGGTGTCTCTTTTAAAGAAAAACAGGCAGTAGAACATGAAAGCATATAACGAAGCTAAGAGGAGAGGTTTAGGAGAGATGTGAGGAAATACTTCTTTACAGAAATGGTGGTGATTGACTGGAACAGCCTTCCAGAGGAGGTAGTCGGGGGCCAAGACTGTGGGAAGCTTCAAGCATGTGTGGGATAGGCACGGGGCAAACTGGGTAGAGGACAGGGGGAGGGAGGGACACCAGTGACCAAATAGGATCGGAAGTGCTGTGATAGGCACTGAAAATGGGCAAACTAGACGGGCATACCAGTCCTTTGCTGTGGACAGAGTCTATATTCCTATGTTAATGTCCATAACATTTTACAGGAAGTACTTCCCATGTAGCCAGTGTGTGAAATAGGTGTTTTATGCTTGCTGTCAGAGGAGCTTCCCAGCAGCATAAGGTTCAAACCAGAAATTAAAGGAAGGTTCCACTCCCATATACTGTTTGTCACAACATATTTATTTCTTCCACCAAACAAGACCAATGTTTCATGGCAATGCCACCTCCTCAGGGGACAAATGGTGGAACTTTAGTTTAAATTTTTTGCACTCACACTGTTATACCTCTCCAGTGTACAGGACTAAATTGGGGCAGCTAGGCTTCTATTAACACAGGAGACCAACACTCCCAGACATACAGTGCAACCCTTCCTTTATTTTCTGGCACTTCTCATTTAGTTGTTTTACACAATATGGAATGCTGCAGCTGTCTGGAAGGCAGAAGATGAACACAAAGAACCCCTGTCTTTTTTATCTAATATTTCCCATGTTTCCATGTTTCTATCTTGAGGAACAGTATCCCATGTTTGCATGAAGAAAGGCCAAGAGGCATGTTCCCTCTAATAATTCTCATGAGATCTTACAAATCCCTATTTCTACCTGCTCTCCTGAATGACCTGGCTCATATTGACTGGTCCTTCATACCAAAGGCACCCTCAATTGACTATATGTACGAAACATTTAAAACCAGATTTCTCGCAGTATGGGATAATCATGCCCCACTAAGAGGCACACGAGTAAGGAGTGCCCACCTTCCTTGAGTCTCCGCCGATCTCATTAGCAGCTGCCGCACCAGGGATCAGACATGGAGTAAACATAAATTAACATGCTCCCAAGAATCCCTACAAAGATACCGTACCCTCCGTAATTTCTGCACCAAATTGATTCGTCGGGCCAAAAAGAACTACTTCACATCGGCTCTGAACTCTAACTTTAACCATCCCACCAATTTTTGGAAAACTCTCAAATCCCTCCTCTCCCCACCTATCCAACCACCAACCCCAACCCTATCCATCCTAGACTCGACCGTCACTGACCCTAGCGAAGTAGTCACTGCCTTCAATACCTTCTTCACTAGCTGTGCAGCGTCTCTCCTAACCAGTCGCCTGCCCACCCCATGCACACCACATACCCCACCGAAATCTCAGAACTCCACACCCACCACCAGTTTTTCTTTCCATCCAGTAACCCTGGTGGAAGTGCTACAAGCACTGAGCTCACTCAACCCCAACAAAGGCAAATGCCATCAGGACTGGACACCAAATTACTTCACTTATCTGCCCCAGCCATAGCCGCTCCACTAGCCGACCTTCTCAACTTCTCCTTCTCCATGGCAAAATCCCAGCCGCATGGAAGCAGGTGACTGTTATCCCCCTCCCTAAGGGCAGCAACCCTTCCATGCTGGGTAATTACCGCCCCATCTCCCTTCTCCCAATTCTGGCCAAAATTCAGGAACACCTTGCACTTACCCAACTTTCCCAATACCTAGACTCATCCTCTTTGTTCACCCCCTATCAGTCTGGGTTCCACAAGTCTCACTCTACCATCACCTCCCTATTAAGAATCACCAATGATACCCTTTCAGGAATGGACAAAGGGCATATCACCTCAGCCATTTTCATAGACCTGGCCAAGGCCTTCGATACCGTCTCCCACCCCAAGCTACTAGCCAAACTAAATGATGCCGGCCCCTCTGGCCATGCCACTAGCTGGTTCCATGCCTACCTGGTAGGCAGACACCAATCTGTAAAAATAGGCCCTCACATATCTCCTCCACCTTCCAGTCACTATCGGGGTCCCCCAAGGCTCAGTCCTGGGCCCTCTGCTTTTTTCAATATTCCTGAATGACCTCCCAAAGGCCTGCACGCTCTCATCTATACAAATGTACACAGACAACACCATAATGTATGCCTCAGGCCCTTCCACTGTAGAGGTGTCCATTGTGCTTCAGCGGGACTTCAATGCCATGCATCAATGGTTCCGGTCCAACCAGCTATTCCTAAATACAAAAAAAAATTCTCGCTTACTTTTGGGATGCAACCATGGCTCTCCCGCCTAGCCTCATACCCCTCATTCCTAACCTTAGATGGGCCCCCCCCCCCGGAGTCCTGCACCTCTTTCAGATACCTGGGAGTCTGGCTTGACCAATACCTGGATTTCTCCACCCATATCGATTCATTACACAAAAAGCTACACCCGAAACTTGGTGCTCTGTATCGCAACAAGGATTGCATGCCCAAGCAAGTCCAGTGGGAAATTGTTCTTAAAACGATTCCCCCACTACTTGACTACAGTGACATGGTATATGGTGCCGCACCCTTATCTAACCTGGCCAGCCTGGACACACTTTTCCACTCCTTCTGTCATTTCATCCTGGATTGGCCACCGTTGACCCACCACTGCAACCTGTACAGTGACCGAACGCTTCCCTCACTCACGACCCGCAAACAGATCCACTGCTCCAGAGTCATTGCCAAATTCTGGATTCAAACCCTTCCCCCTTATCTCTATTCCACCATTTCGGCTCAGCCTTCCCCTGCCTACTCACTCAGTAGCACAGACTCCAGGCTTCTCCTAGTCCCATTCATGCAAACCTCCAAGGGCCAATCGGCTTTCAAATATCGCATGTCCAAACTATGGAATGACTTGCCTGCATACATCAGGCGCTCCACAAACCCTGGGCGTCTCAACCCACTCCTCCACGCACACTTCTCTGCCACTTGCACATGCTCTTGGTAACCAAAAACACAGCCCGCATGCCCTCTGGTTCCTACTGCCTGATAGTAATGCCATAATCAGCTGTTACACTGTATGATCCTAAAAGTTTAACTGATGTTCTGTTCTTTCTGCTGTAGATAATGCACAATTATGTATAAACCTACCATCCGTCAATGTCGTTGTTCTTCAGCCCTCTGGGTGCATATCCTGTATACTATTGTAAATCCTGTATATAATGTAATAATCATCCTATGTTCCCCTTTACCCCAATTTCCCCCAGGTCGCGTCTGGAAACAAGTGGTTCTCCGCTCAGTACGCCTGCCTGGTTAAACTCTTAAATAAATAATGAACTTCTCCAACTTTCCAGCCTGGGGTAGCAGACATGTTGAAATATATTTGGTTTGTTTCTGCTACGTATGGTCTGGCTTTCATCAATTACAGTAACTAATGGAAGAGAGAGCAGCCTTATTACAGTGTTCCTTGACAGGCGCTATTACTCAGCCCTGCTGTCATTAGCTGTGGTAAACGATTGCCCTCTCCTCTCCACCCTTGACTATCATACATATTACACCCACCAGCCAGCTTTGTGCTGAGTGAGAGAGAGAGAGAGAAAGAATGAAATTTATTGTGTCCAAAGACTTCAGGCTGATTCATTTAAAATACAGGCATACAGTACAGTATAGTAAAAGGAAAGTTGGGCAGTGCTTGCCAAACATAAAAACAAATACAGGTTACTAAAATCAGTACAAATTCAAGGATGAACAGATAGTGCAGTGATTAGAGTCACTTGCTCTGTCAGTGGTCCAAGTTCATACTTTATGTATGGGGCTGGCAGGAGGCAGTGGAAGTGTGAGCCTGGGTGTTCTTAGGCTGCAGGGGAAGGAGGGCAGGTTGTCATGATGTCTCTGCATCCTGGTAACACAGGGGAGCAAGATCACTAATGACACCTTAAGTAGATGGATGGATGGATGGATGGATGGATGGATGCAGGCTGGCCCCAAGTCTGCACTTCATCATGCGTGCTCTGAAAGTCCTCACAAATGGGTCACAGAGGGATGGCGAGCAGGGGTTCAGTTAATTTATTTTTAGTGGAAGTCTAAAACTTCCATGGGTCAAAATCTGAAAGTCATTCCAATTTTTTGGAAGTCAAAATATTTTCCGGATCCCACAGTTTAGAAGGCAGTATTCAAGAAAGGACAAATTTATGGTGGTTAGTATACATATTAGTAATAAAATACAATTTCTTTCAGAAAAAGCCATCATTTCTTGAATTCTCTACCTGCAGTTTTGAAAGTCTTCTAATTTTTGGTTTTATATTTGGAAGTCAGTGACTTCCTTCCCCTTTATTTTGGAATTCTTTGCCTTATTTGTGGTAGTCAGGTACTCCCAAAACAGAGTTAACTGAACCCCTGATGGCGAAGACAGAATAAAGTGTAAAACAGATCTTAGTTCCCATGCCTCACATCCAGCTGCACCAAATGTATGTTCCTGGATGGGAGACTGCCTGTAAATACCCCGACACGGGAGGTAAGCCACGTGGAACAGTGACTGTCAGATAATGAAGTTTTTAGGGCTGGGAGGGTGCCTGGACAACAGCCTAATGAAGAAGGCACAAGGATTAAGAATACGAGTTCACATGCACATACTGCATCATTCACCTCTGATATAAAAATATGTACTTAGTTGTTTTTTGTTTAGTTTTCTGCTTTCTCCTCTTGGTTTGATAATTTATAGAGAAAGACTATCTGCTAGGTGAGTGTCATATACAAGAAAATATTACCATCAAGGGGCTAATGTTATCATAAAGCCACAAGTCTGAAGGGTGAGTGGCCTTTATGAGCTCATTAGACACTGAGATGGTAATATTTAATGAGTGTGCAGGACTTGTTTTGCAGGTATTTTATATATTACATGAGGCTGGATGCTTTTTAAGCAGCGGTAATTGCTTCCAGGTTTTGCATTGTTTGAGTAGGTAGCTTCAGTGTCTTTCCATATAGTAGGGGTTTTCCATAGTGTAGTGGTATGCCTGGGTAGTTTTTTACATTGCTTGTGCAAGAAACGGTTTGCTACAGATAATGGCATTTCAGAGGTATACCACTGACTAGCCCAATGCAGGGAAAGCTGCGTTGGGCTCGTCCTTGACAGACCACTGATCATGCAAGTTGACTATGACAGTGGGTCACAGTTTATGGGTGGAAACTTTGTGTACTTGAAATGAATAAAGCACTCCAATGAGGGAGAGCACTTCATCCATTTCATTTGCATAACGCTGCCCCCTTCCCTCCGTCGCTTCATTTTCCTTGCTGCCTATCAAACAAATAAGTTGACCCCCTCCCATAGCCACGGCCCCCCAAATCCCCACCCCCACTGATTACTGAGCCCGTCAGGTCGGCAGCCGCTGATGCACTACTGGTTTCCACATAATTGGGGAAAAATGGATTCTGATTCAAACCTGGTTCTCACTTGTCTGTGTGATCTGGCAAAGGAATAGAGGCACTGCTGTGCAAACTAAAGCATGCTGCTGCTTCTCTTGTCCTCTCTACCTCTAGCTAGCTGGGTTAACATTTGAATCTCATTGATTCAGTCTCGCTGCTGCGCTAATTGTTGTGGGCTTGCCACTGCTCGCTGACTGCTGCACCTGCTGTTGTCCTGCCTGCTTCCCCCCTCAACTTCCTCTGTTCGTCTCATAGCCTGTCTGCTCAGAAAGAATTGTTTACTGCCTTCCCTCATTGCCTTGGTCTGCTGCTCTCATCAGTAAGTTTTTTTTTTTTTCATTTCATCTATATTTTAAATGAATATGCGAATAGTCTGATGATGGTCAGACTTGAGTTACAGAAGGCGAAGCATTGTCCATCTGAGGTGAGCAAACACTGAGGAAGCTTGATGCAGGGGGGAAGGAGAGCTGAAAAATAGAATCAAGCTCTCGCTTTAACCCTTGTACCTTGTAATTGTAGCCATGTCCGATCTGGCAGTGTAGACGAGGGTGGAGGACAGGACAGCAGTCTTTACACTAGTGCTGAAAAATTGTCCCAATCCTTTGATGTCCCGCCCATGAGCCACCCAATGTTTTTTTGCAGGAATCTTTGGCCTGGTAAAAATACAAAATCTAATTTTCAATGGGTTCCTGCTGTTTACGCTGTTCTGCAGCTGAGAGGACTAGAGCACAAGAAGGTTATGTGACTTGCTCAGGGTTACATAGTGAAAAAGAAGAAACTTTGGTGGGATTTAAAGCCAGGATTCCTGTTTCCCAAGCCTATGCTTTGCCCACCAAACCACACTGCCTCTGTGCAAAAGGGTTGTGATCTTTACAGAGTTCTTATATCTTGCAAGGCTGACATCTCTTTAAATATTTTACTACTCAAATCAGTAAACATTACAAACATTAAAAGCAGCAGGGGGCTGTGCCATATATTTGAAAGATTACTTGGCAATAGTAAAAGACATTAAAGAAAAGGACTAAGCCAGCCCGGTGGTGTTGAGGCGCTGGACGCCACACCTCGCACCACACCGGCGACCCAGGTTCAGGAACAAGGGCGGTTCATCTGGGGTCGGTTGGAGAGGGAGAGGATTAAGCATCTGCTGGACAGCTCTCATCTCACTGGGGAGGGTTCGGGGATCGCAACGCTCTGTAGCAGCCCCCGATGGCAATCAGGGGCACTTACTGGTGTGGTGCATCTAAAGGGGCTGGAGTATGGCAGACATCAGCACGCTGTGCCTTTGACATCATTGCACATCCATACATCAGAAGGGAGAAAATGGAGGAAAATGGAGGTCGGTCATGGCAGCTTGATGGCCATGCCTCCGCACCCACAGACCCAGAGAAGCTGCACTCAGGATGGATCCAGACCTGGTGGGGGGAATAGGGGACTCCACCCCACAGGAACTGTGTGTGCACCAGCCCAAGTAGCGTGGGCCTGCCAAGGTCTGTAGGGATGCAGGAGGACGGCAACTGGACAATTAGCTGACCGAGCTGCAGGAGAAAAAAGTATGTCATGCTAAAAAAAAAAAGAAAAGAAAAGGACTAATATCCAATAAACATTTATTTTTTCAATTTATTTTCTCATCAGGATAAACCTTTGTGATAACACATCTCATTTACAAGGGGTTTCAAGGGAGGAGCCGTAGTATTAAAGGGAGCGCAAACCTTATTTTATCCATGTTTTAATCTAATTGGAAATTTGGGCATGTCTGAAATCTTTTTAATGCCCCCAGGGTCACACCCAGTGTACTGTTTCTTACGTTTGTTTTGAAATAGTCCTATTTTTCATCACTTCTGGGTTCCTTATCAATGCGTCCTTTTTCCTGTCGCATGTTAATTTTTTTTAATAATGTATCAATTCCAGAACTCAGTCACATTTATTTATTTATTGACTTTTGGTAACTGGGCAGGCCCACTGAGACCAAAGGTCCCTTTTTCAGTGGGGACCCAGATTTAGTTACAGTCAAGTAGATTTACACAGGTAAAAAAAAAAAATTACAGGCATATTTCACTGTTTTGCAGAGTTCAGCAGACAGCAATACATTAAGCACAGAGAAGGGTAACAACACTGGAGATTGTTTAAGCAGAAGCCCTGCATCGAAAGGGTCACAATAGGCTTCAGCTCATGTGATGTCATTGGGTTCCAGAATTTATAAGTAATTAAAAAACTTATATTGGGTGGGGAAAAAGGCAGCATTGTTAAGAGACCTTAAGTAAGAACAAAATGAGACTATTTCAAAACAAACACACAAAATAATGCACTGGGGTATATTAAACAAACAATGTATCTGCCCAAATTTGCAATTGTATTAAAAAAAGTAAAAAACAAAAAACTAAAACTAAACAAAGGTTATTGTCCCTTTAAACATCAACCAGTATTAATGTATAGTTTGGTTCTGTTTAGGAAAGATATATGTATTTCTACCTACGGTTTCTGAGTCTCTTAGGTTGGATGGGTGACTTCAGTGAGAGTCTTTGGGTGAGAGAACAGTGATGCTGACCAGTTGTGGCACCCTACAGAGTTCCAAGACGGCACTCTAATAACCACAGGAAATTCTGTAACCAAACAGATAAATCTATCATAAACCCTTTGAAATAATTTTTGTCATATGGGGCTTTAATTTTTAAAGAATATGTATTTATTCCACAAGCGTGAGAGTGTAAAAAAGCAGATAATGGAATGTTTAGAAATAAATATTCTGTTAGATTAAAAGATTCCATCATTTATTATAAATAAATTATAGAAACAGTTGTAACCTCGTGGCGTTCATATGCCCAGCATCGTAACTTGTTATTGGAGACCACAAAAATGGATCGCTGCTTCTGTTCTTTACATGGAAATAAAGATATTTTAGCAACAGAACCACAGGATAGCATTCATGGGTGGTAGAGAAGCAAAAATTAAATGGGATTATGCAAACTTTGCAATTTAGTATACACAGAGTTGTAAAGAGTGACTTTGGATAATGGTGCTGTGCATATTTCGGTAACCAAATCTCTTTCCCAAGGAAATCTTTTCAAAACTTTGAATGTTCATAGACAAGGGCCAACAAATACCACCCTCTGAAACAAAGGCACCTTTTTCATCAAGGGTGACACAGAAAAATTTTAGAGAGCTAGTTTACTGCCAAAAATTAATAATTTTTAAAAGCAGTCAGTTATTACCTTTGATATCTAAGGTGTTTTTTTTCCGTTTTAGTAATTAGAAGCTTTTTCTTACCTGATGTTAGTAGGTGTGGTCTGTAGAGTAGCACTCTGCCTGGCCATTGACTGTGGCATCACAGTTACTCAGGAAGAACCACACTGTAGCTGCAGATCAATCACCTGTGAGATGTCACAGTCAGTGAGATTACAGAACTGATGATGTAGTAACACAGAAACATAGAAACATAGAATCTGATGGCAGATAAGGACTGCTTGGCCCACCTAGTCTGCCCATTTCCCTACCTAATGGATAAGCTGAAGATCCTAGTTAACCAACAGCCTACTTCCTCCTACCACCCCCTAGAATTGCCTTATGTCTGTCCCATGCATTCTTGAATTCCCCCACTGTTTTTAACTCCATTACCTCATCAGGAAGGCTGTTCCATGCATCCACAACCCACTCTGTGAAAAAATACTTCCTCACATTACCTCTAAGCCGTTCCCCCCCCCCACCTTCAAACTGTGCTCCCTTGTTCTTGCACATCTCTTTTTCTGAAAGATGCTACCCTCTTGGACTTTGCTGTTTCCCTTGAGGAACTTGTAAGTTTCTATCATGTCCCCCCTCTCCCCCTCCTTTCCTCAAGGGTATACATATTAAGCTCCTTTAGTCTCTCATAGTATGTCTTCTGGTGCAGACCCTGCACCATTTTGGTTGCCCTCCTCTGGACAACCTCCACCCTGTCTATGTCTTTGTGGAGATGTGGTCTCCAGAACTGCATTCAGTACTCCATATGGGGTCTCACCAACTGTCTGTACAGGGTGATAACAACTTCCTGTTTTCTACTGGTGATGCCTCTCCCTGTGCATCCCAGTATCCCCCTGCTTTCTCACATTGCTTGCCCACCTTTAGGTCATCTGATATAACTACCCCCGGGTCCCTTTCCATTTTTGTTGTTGTCAGTATCTCACTCCCCATTGTGCACTCTTCCCCTGGGTTTTTGTTTCCCAGGTGCATTACTTTGTACTTCTTTGCTTTGAATCTATGCTGCCATACATTTGACCATTCCTCCAGCCTTGCCAAGTCCCTTCTCATCCTTTCCACTCCACCTTGTGTATCAACCTTGTTACAGATCTTTGTGTCATCAGCAAAGAGACATACTTTTCCTTCCAGTCCCTCTGCAGTGTCACTTATAAAGACATTAAAAAGGACCAGACCCTGTACTGAACCCTGAACTAGTAACCCCCCTTTCTTCACTGTGGACTCCATTTATTAGTTCCCTCTGTGTCCTGCTCTCTAGCCAATGTTTTACCTGGGCTACCACCCTGGGACCCACTCCCAGACTGGCTAATTTGTTTATTAATCTTTTGTGCAGGACTGTGTCAAATGCCTTGCTAAAGTCTAGGCAGGCCATGTCCACAGCCCCTCCCGATCTACTACTTTGGTCACCCAGTCAAAGAAATCGATTAGATTCATGTGACATGACCTTCCTGCTGTGAATCCATGCTGCTCTGGGCCTGTGCCCCACTGGCCTCTAGGTACTCAACAATTTTTTCCTTCAGAAATGATTCCATCATTTTCCCTACCACTGAGGTCAAACTGACAGGCCTGTAGTTTCCTGCCTCTGCCTTTCTCCCACTTTAGTGAAGGGGAATCACATCCGCCTTCCTCCAGTCCTCAGGTACCACACCATCCTTCCATGATTTGCTAAAAAGGGTAGTCAATGGTGTTACTAGTTCTCCCCTTAGTTCTTTTAGAATTCTGGGGTGAATCCCAACAGGTCCCATTGCTTTGTCCACCTTCAGTTTTAGAAGTTCTTTCAGAACCCTTTCCTCTGTGAAAGGACTAATATTGACCCCCCCATCCAGAGTGCTTCTATTGACTGGATTAGGTACCTCCCCCTCCTCTTCCTATGTGAATACGGAGCAGAGGTATTTGTTCAGTATCCCTGCTTTTTCACTGTCCCTCTCTGCCCACCCACCCTCTTCTTTATTCAGCCTCAGTATCCCTCCCTTTGTCTTTCTTTGCTCCCTAATTTACCTATAAAAGGTTTTATCTCCCTTCTTAACCGAGTTGGCTATCTTTTCCTCGGTTTGGGCCTTTGCTATTCTGACAGCCTTCCCCACTTCCTTCTGCTTTAACTGGTACAGTTCTCTGTCCTGCTCCTTCTGTGTGTTTCCTTATACTTTCTGAATGCTATCTTTTTCTCCCTAACCTTCCCCGCCTCCTCTTTTGAGAACCATAGTGTTTTTTTCTTTCATTTTGGTTTGTTTATTTGCTTCACACAAAGGCTTGTTGCCTCTGTGATGGCAGTTTTGATGTTTCCCCATTGTTGCTCCACCCCTCCTTCTTGCCTGTTTGCTAGTGGTTTTCTGAGGCACTCTCTCATTTTGACAAAATCAGCCCTCCTGAAGTCCAGCACCTTCACTTTTGTATGGCTTGACTCTATAGCTGAGTTTATTGTGAACCACGCTGTTTGGTGGTCACTTGTTCCCAGATAGTTACCCATTTCTAGATCTGAGATCCTCTCTCCATCCCCATTTGAGAGTAACAGGTCTAAGATTGCTCCCTCCCGAGTGGGTTCCAACTCTAGCTGTCTGAGGCATGCCCCCTGTAGGGCATCGAGAATGGCCGTGCTCTTGGATGTGGCTGCAGCAAAGGTGCTCCAGTTAACATCTGGCATATTCAGGTCCCCCATCAGCAATATGTCCCCTTTCTCTGCCATCCTAAGAATGCTTTCTATCATTTTCTTGTCCATTTCCTCCCCCTGAGATGCAGGTCTATATACAACCCCTGTGCGGATTGTGGTGCCATTTCCAGTCTCCAGAGTGATCCACAGTGCCTCCGCTCCTCCCTGTTTACCCTTTAGTTCCATTGCTTTGATCCCTTCCCTTACATAGAGAGCTACTCCTCCTCCTCTTCTACACTCCCTGTCCCTCCTATAGATTGTGTACCCTGGTATGTTGACATTCCAGTCCTGGCTCTCTGTGTAACATGTTTCTGTGATTGCCACGATATCCAGGCATCCCTCTTCCATCAAGGCCACCAGTTCGGGGAGCTTGCTACCCAGACTACAGGCATTGGTACTCATTATCCTCCATTTTTTGATGGCCTTCCCCCTTTTTGCCCCATCCCTGTCCTTACTGCCATTGTCTTTTTCTCCATTTACCCCAGCCCTTCTTTCTATCGACTTCTCTATCTTGGTGTTTACCTTACTAACTACCCTGATTTTTTTTTTGATGGGGGCTAGGATTTTTCTTCTCCTTTTTAGTGCCTCCCCCCCTTGGCTAGTTTAAATGATTGCCAATGAAGCATTTAAACCTATCACCTAGGATCCTGGTTCTCCTTCTAGACAGATGCAGACCATCATGCCAGTACAGGCCTGCATCCCTCCAGGTGGACCCTCAGTCCCCAATGAAGCCAAAACCCTGAGCTCTGCACCAGTTTTTCAACCACTGATTGAATTCCATGGTGTGGAGCACCCTAGCCTCACCCATACCATAGACGGGCAGCACCTCCAAGAAGGTTACCAGTGTGGTACTTGTCTAAGGCCCCTCACCAACTCCACAAACTCCTCCTGCACTGCTCTGATTCCTTTCCCAGCCAGATCATTTGTTCCTAGGTGGACAATGACATCCAGCTCCCTCCCCCATGCAGCTGCTCCCGCGATCCTGAGGATTCGCTCCCTGTCCCTCCAAGCCATGGCACCAGGCAAGCACCTTACTTCTCTCTCCCCTCCCTCCCCCAGTTCTACCCTCCTAACAATGAAGTCCACCACCAGGAGTTGTTTTCTTCCCCTGTGGGGTCCCATGCCACCCTCCTGTGGGTCTCCTTTGTGGAGGTTCCCAGCATCCTCCTTGGTCTCCAATGTGGATGCCTCCATATAGGAACCACACTCTGCCAGAACGGCATATGAATTCTGGAGAAGTACAACTGGAGGGATGCGCCTGTGTTCCACCATCCTCACCCTCCCTGAGCCCACTGTGGTCCAACAGCTTCTCTTTCTTGGCAACCTCTGAGGCAGCGGCAGTGGCCCTGGTGGTCCCTGGGTGGGAAAGGAGGTCCCCTGAATCCTGGCCAACTCAGCCTGGAAATGAGCAACCTCCTCTCTCAGTCCAGAGAGGTGCCTGCAGATGGGACAACACCGCATCCTCCAGAACATCTCCTGGAAGACTGCTGCTCCACAGCCACTGCACTGCACCACTCCCATCATGTCTTATTTGTGGCCCCTTAACTGTTGTTTTATATACTTACACTTTCCTCTCTCTCTCTTTATTTTTTTTTTCCTCCCTACTTTCCTACTGCCTCTGTACCCTTAAAGCTCCTGATCTTCCTGTTCTGGGACAGGAAGTTCCTATATTCCTCAGTAGCCTCCTTCTTACTTGCTCAGAGTCAGGCCTCCAGCAGCTAGAGGAGGAGGAGGATGGAGAGCTACTCTTTTCCTTCTAGGACGGTGAGTCTTTGTGCCTCTGTGATCACTCCCTTCCTGCTCCCAAACAGGAAGTTCCTGTTGTCAGTCAAATCCTTTGCCTTTAAAAGTAGAACCAGCTAAGGGTGGGGGGATGGAGGGCAATATAGTCCCAGTAAAGTTCTAACAGCAGTTCTTTCCTCTTGTCATTCTCTGCCACAAGCTATCTAGGTCAGTTTTTAAATGCAAACACCTGGCTTCCTTCTCTCTAAGCCACACCCCCCCCCCAATTCACAGTTTCTTTTTCATCTAGTTTACTGCACAAATAACAATTCCTTCACCCAGCTCAGACAAACACTCTTTATTTGTTTTTACCCTAAATTGAAGTTCCCAGTAGTAGTAGAGTTCTAGTTATTTAGTCTAGTGGAGTAGTAAAGTTCTAACAGCAGCTCCTTCCTCTTGCTGTTCTCTGCCATGAGCTAGTGGAGGGAATAGAACTAGATATGTCTGCTGGCAGGCAGAGGACTGTTCCATACATCCAGCATAATATCATCACATAGAAAAATTCCTAATGAGCAAACAGAAGAAGAAAAATACTTCAAAAATAAAAAGTTACAACTGAGTACTCAAAATTTTAACATTTTTCTATCTGCTATTTTTGATTCTACTAGCTCTTTAAAACGTTTTTAATGGTTTCATAAAAAGATAAATACAAACACCATCTTCCAGCTTTCTTCAGTGCTTGTGTATGTTCACCACTGGGTAGCGGTGGACTAGCTCTTAAGTCTTCTCCTATAACAAAGCCACAGCGAGTCAAGGGTTTAGCTTGACTGTACAAGTCATAAGCCAAGCCAGGGCTGCTACAGGCTGTCAGCATATGATAACCAACAGTACCCCTTATGAATTGCATGAGGAGTCAAAAGATCCTGTCACTGCACTAACTACTCAGGACAAAAAATGCTTGCCTTTGTCATAACTAGCTTGACTTGGCCTTGGCTCTCAACTGATTTACAGAAGTCAAGCCATGTCAGAGCTGGACATTAGGCTCAAGCCTGCCTTGGCTTGCCCACCTCTAGCACTTGGGCTACCCAAACTACATGCAGCACTGAGGCTGAGCAAACAAAACAGGCATTGGGATACTGTACTATAGACCACATTTTCTGTTCATGCCTGTTCATCGGCCTCCTTAGCACGGTCAGCTTTAATTCTCATATCAAAATTCAATTATTATTGCCTGTCCTGCTCTTTCTCTGCCTGTCAGGTAAGCATCATTCTTTGTGCCTACTTTGTTTAAAATGCTTTATTAAGCAAAGCTGTGCCTCCACCGTATCACCCAAAAAAATTAAGTCATAATAAGGAAAGTTTATCAAACATGATATAATTTGGGGACTGGACAATGAGTCATCAGGTCCTTAGCCTGCCGTCCCCTAACTGCCCCATTAATTCTCCATTTCTGTTCTCCACTCCACCCTTGAGTCCTCCTTAAGTTATGTGCCACTGTACCTGGACTGTGTAGACAGTGAGCTATCATCAGTTGCTTGTGTTCCTGTTCCCATTGCCTGTCACACACAATGACAGAAAGAGATTGCGAGCAGCTATCAGTTGTGCCGTAAGCTACAGAGTCGAGTCCCTGATCTGCTCTCTCTGCAGTTGTCATTCCACAGCCCGTCTCCTCGGACATGATCGTGAGCCAAGGAGTACTGCTTATCTTATGTGCCAGTGTCCCTGGAGTATACAGTAAGCAATTGCCAGTTCTTTGTGTGCCTGTGCCTGTTCCCATTTCCTGTCACAGAGAGTGAGAGAGACAGAGACAGAGACAGAGAAAGTGAGAGAGATTCCGAGCAGCTAGCACTTTGTCTGCAAGCTGCGCCCTCCAGTCCCCCGATCTGCTCTCTCTGTCACCATAGTAACGATGTTCCCAAGTCCCAGACAGCATGTAAATAGAAGTTGTTGCCCAGTGGAGTGTGACACACTCTCTCCCTCTCTCTCACGCTCTCTCTCTCTCTCTCCCTGTTCATGTCAGTAAGACTCCACGGTAGTGAAAACCATCAGCAGACAGTGCTTAGCCTGCAGGGTGCATTAAGGTACCTGTGATTCTTTCTGCACAGTGCACTCCTACTCTTCAGCTGGCACTCGACTGGGCTGCCCCCCATCCTCAGAGACAGAGTGCAAGAGAGCAGCAGTCCTAAATTGTCTAACACTGTTTACATCTTTATGTTCCTGCTTAGGGCGCAGGGTGCATTAAATTACTTGTGACTCTCCACACGCTGTGCTCCTTCTCTTCAACTGTCACTTGGCTGGGCCCCCCACCCCACCCTCCTCGGAGACAGAGCGCAGCAAGCAATGTTCGGCATTGACAAATGCTTGCTTCATAGTGTGGTGGTGTTGGGAGTTGTGTGGTGCTCCTGTAGTGAAAGTAATTTATTTTAAAGAAGCCAGTTTAGGCAATACATTCTGTATAGGAGAAGCCAAAGCAGACAATTTATAGTTAGTTTCCTTCTCCCCCTTTTGACTATGGTGCCCTTATCTACTACCCCTCCCTCTCTCTCAAAAAAATCTGAACAAGCTGTGCAGCACATACCACAGTGTCATCTGGTTTGCCACTGGCCTCCCCAGACTAACTCACCATTGTGACCTTTACCTCTCCTCCCACTGGCCACCCTTGAAGTCAGGGTCAACTGCAAAGTCCCTACCTTTTTCCACAGATTCACTCTGGGTCACCCTTCCCTCCAGCATCATCTCCCTCTTCCCCCTATCCACCCCCTCACAGACCACTAGATGTTCCTCCTCCCTTTCTTTCACCATTCCATTCTGCCATACCACCCAAGGCCAAAACACCCTCTCCTATATAGGTGCTAAACTCTACAACAATCCCCTCCCCCCGTGCTTTCCCATTGTCCCTCTGCTGCTTCTTTTAAAGGAACTCTGTCATGTTGGAGGCTGATTTCATGAGTGTGCACCTCCTTTTGTGTACTGTAAACAGTGTTAGCATAGAAAACAATCATTGCAAGCAATTTGTAAATTGTCCCCAGATATTTCTTATTTTTGCCTGAAAGTGCATTGCAAACGGTCCGCTTAACATGCCCACGGTGCGCGTCCCCAAGCAGGAATGGTGCTGAACCGTGGGTGAGCTCATTCATGAACAAGTTCGTGATTCTGGGTCATATGCTGGTAAATGTCTGAAGACCCTACCGTGAACTTCAGTGATCCCATCTAAGTGATTCTTATAGAAAACCAAGTGCTCTATCCCGATTTATTTTCTTTATAAAAGTTGCAGTTGTGCTTCCAGGGATGCGCATTAGACGTCTTACTAGTAGGGTACCGCAGGGTTCAGTACTGGGACCGATCCTTTTTAATGTCTTTATAAGTGACATTGCAGAGGAACTGGAAGGAAAAGTATGTCTCTTTGCAGACGACACAAAGATCTGCAACAGGGTTGATACACAAGATGGAGTGGAAAGGATGAGAACGGGCTTGGCAAGGTTGGAGGAATGGTCAAATGTATGGCAGCTCAGATTCAATGCAAAGAAGTGCAAGGTAATGCACCTGGGAAACAAAAACCCAGGGGAAGAGTACACAATGGAGGGTGAGATACTGATAATAGTAAAAATGGAAAGGGACCAGGGGGTAATTATATCAGATGACCTAAAGGTGGGCAAGCAATGTGAGAAGGCAGTATAGAGTGCTGGGGGGTTACTGGGATGCATAGGGAGAGGCATCAATAGTAGAAAACAGGAAGTTGTTATCCCTCTGTACAGACAGTTGGTGAAGATAGAGGGGGGACAGCTCAGAGGTAATGTGAGGAAGTATTTTTTCACGGAGAGGGTTGTGGATGCATGGAACAGCCTCCCTGAGGAGGTCGTGGAGTCAAGAACAGTGGGGGAATTCAAGAATGCATGGGACAGACATAAGGCATTCCTAGTGGGGGGTAGGAAGAAGTAAGCTGTTTGTTAACTAGGATCTGCAGCTTATCTGTTAGGTAGGAAAATGGGCAGACTAGGTGGGCCAAGCGGTCCTAATCTGCCATCAAATTCTATGTTTCTGTGAGTTGCCAGTGTACCCTACCCATATCCCTTTTATTAGTGACTGTTAAACTACACCTTACTGAAAGCACTTTGTACTGGCTTATGCCATTTGCTATGTAGTATACCTTTATGTATTGTACTGTATCTGTAAGTTTGTCCTTAACTAGATGCCTGTTGTTTTTCTTACAGTATCCATTGTTTATTTGTCCAGAACTGGACGCTTGTGAAAACGGGCAATTTTGCTCACATGTCTTTCCAGTATAAAAAATAAACTGAAACAGGTGCTCCACCTTGGCATCTGGTGGTTTAATTCACATGAGAGCTCTGATATGAAAACTAAGAAAGACCCATTTGCATTAAGATAAAGAAAGAAAATAACCAATTTAACAAAAATAAAATTTAACTTTCCAAAGATTTACATGGGGGTGTGCACTGGACATTGTTTGTTGTTAACATGCCACAAAACCAGTAGCATCCCTCATGACAAATGTGATTTGAACTTCATGAATTAAACAAGGGTACAGCATGCTAGATTTGGAATTTGTTAAGCATTTGGGAGTTGTGTGGCAGTCCGGAAGCATACTCCATTTTACTTGCCTGTGAATTTCCTAGGAGGAAGGGGAAGCACGTTATTTTAAAGGAGCCAATTTAGACAATGCACTCTACGTAAGAGAAGCCACTGTAGGCAGTTCATAGCTATGACTATAGCTAGGATTCTTTCAGTGACCACTGCTTGATGTTCTGTGTGAGGAAAATCAGGCACCCTCCACCATCACAAAAATACATCTGGTCCAAGAGCCCCTGGTCACTGAATCTCAATGCTGTCCTGAGGGACCTCGCTGCAACAGACTGGTGAACTATCCTCCTGCTCCCTGATATTTATATAGTCATAGGTGGATGGATTGTACGCCACGCATGATGGTAGGGAGGGTGGGGCCTTTTATAACTAAGCATGTAGGGCAGGTGCATGAGAAACCTCACATTATAGTACACCTGGGTACAAATGATCTTGTGAAGAGTAAGGTAGAGGTGATGCAGGAGAGGTTTAGGAAGGCAGAGAAAATCTGCAGTGAGATAGGAAGGTCAGTAGCTGTCTCTGAAGTGCTCCCAGACCCTATGGCTAGTACTGTAAGGAAACAATCAATCAATATTTTTATTTAGAAAAAAGCGCCATTCACATAAAAACAAAAGCACTTGTACACTCCTTAAAATCAATGATAAATATATAATAAATATTAAGTTACACAACAGCATCAGTTCTTACTAATCAAACTCAGAAAAGGCAAGATTGAAGAGGTAGGTCTTAAGAGCAGTTTTGAAGCTCTCCACAGTCAGGCACTCTCTTATCTGACAAGATAGAGAGTTCCACATGGTAGGGGCCACAAATGCAAATGTTCGGGCACCAGAGGTCTCCAAGCAAACACTTGGAACCTCTAACAATCCCTCATCGGTGGAGCGGAGTGAGCGGAGGGGGCGGTAGGGGGGATGAAGAAGATCTTGCAGATAACATGATCCCTGTCCATGTAGGGCCTTATAGGTCAGCAAACCAACCTTGAAGGTGATTTGCCACTGAATAGGCAGCCAATGCTGGCCATGGAGCACTGGCGTGACATGGCATGATCTTGATAAACCAGTCAACAGCCTGGCAGCCGCATTCTGCACCAGCTGCAAGTGGCAGATATCAACCCCCGGTAAATTTAAGAATTTAACAGTTGGTTAAGGGGGTGGTGCAAGTCAAATGGGTACAAGCTGGTGGGGAAGGGAGAACTTGGGATAATAAGGGCCTATATGCACTGGATAGACTGCATGTAAGTAGAGAGGGCACCAGGGTCTTAAAGGATGAGACAGAGGATTACATGTCAACAAACCTTAATTTAAGTAAAAGAAAGAAATAGCCCTCTGGCTGTGGCTGTGTAAGGGTAAAAATATCAAATATCCCAACAAGACAACCTTGCAGTTAAAATAGATACAAAGGTCGGCCCAGTGGCACTGAGTGTTGAGGTACTGGACGCCACACCTCGCACCATGCCGGTGACCCAGGTTCAGGAGCGAGCTCAGGCTGCCAGGGGTCGGCTGGGGAGGGTTGAGGATAAGTGCCCTTGTGGTGCTCTCCTTCCCAGGTAGAAGGGGAGGGATGTCCCAGCATGCTGGTGTCCCCCAGTGGAGGCCGGGGGTACTACAGCAAGCCAGACACATACGTACACTAGCATGGTCGACGCTGGCAGGATTGCCATGCACCAGGGCATCGACATGCACCACGCAGGGAGGGGGGAAGGTAGCACACAGAACAGGGGAAAACAGTGGCACCATGGAGAGGCGACGGCACCTGTCCCCCATGCCCCACGCCAGGCCAGCTCCGACTGACCTTCCAGGTCCTCCACCAGGGCACCCTACCCTGCGGCCAGAGTCTGACTAGTAAGCGCACCCAAGAGGAGAGGGTGACCCACCCCAGGTGGGTTAAACTGGGGGTGCTGGACGCAGGGAGGGGGGGAGAGTAAGTACAGATCGGGGAGGCTTCAGGCTGGGCAGGACAAGGATTAGGATGCCTGAGGGAAGCTCCTTGGAGCTGCGACCAGAGGGAAATAAATTCAAAAAAAAAAAATAGATATAAGGGCTCTTGATAAAGCTCTGAGGGGGGAGTGAAACACTGTCGGGCGTTATTTCTGGGGTGGCACCTTATTTATATCTCTTTTAACAGCATGTGTGCTTGTTGTTTAATAAAGCTTGCCTTTTTTTGCATAAGAAACACTTACGTTTGGACCTTCTGTATATTTTACACTTTGAGAGGGCTGCAAGGTCTTTTTGTTGGGGAACCTTAATTTAAACTGAAGGGGGAATCGATATGGTGTGCTGTAACTGTAGCCACCAGCTACGGGAGTCTGATGGGCCTCCCCCCCATTAAGTCAGCAGGTGGAAGTAAGAGTGAAGAGCAGGGGTGAAGGAGGGGAATGGGGAGGAGGAGATGAAAAGGGCTGGTCAGTGGCAATGGTGTACAGGAGTCACGGTGGACTGTGGTGTCATTGATTGCAAGGAGCCTGGCAAACAAGATGGCGGATCTTCAGGCACTGATGGCTGAGGGAGATGTGGACATAGCGGCCATCACAGAGATGTGGGCCACCCAATTCCATGGCTGGGACCTCGTGATCCTTGGGTATAGAATTTCCTGCAAGGACAAAGAGACGGGGAGGGGGGGGGAGGAGTAGCTTTATTCATGAGGGAAGGGATCACATGCACCAGAGAGGAAGAAGCTGAGGGTAAAACTGAAGCCTTGTGGGTACAGCTTCAGACCACCACAGAGAGAAAGGTTATAATGGGGGTGGTTTACAGACTATCTTTGCAGGACGAAAAGTTGGACAGAGTGCTGGGGAGCAGATTAGAATGCTGTATAGTAGAAATAACATAGTCATAATAGAAGATTTCAACCTACCTGGAGTGATTGGAGGACCCCAGCTACCTCCTGCTCCAGGGAACAGGTCCTCCTGGAGGATTTCCAGAATAATTTCCTGGTGCAGGGAGTCACAGAGCCTACCAGGGATGGGGTCATGCTGGACCTAGTACTGTCCAATGATGAGTATGTCCAGGAATTAGAACTGGAAGACCCTCTTGCAGGCAGTGACCACCATACGGTGTGGTTCTACCTAAATCTGGGCAAGGAAATAGCCAGGGCTAAGACAAGGGTAGTGAACTTTAGGAGGGCTGACTTTGAAAAGATGGGTGAAATCCTAGAGGGGCGTCTTGCCAAAATCAGTCCGGAGATGGAAGTGGAAAAGAAATGGTCCATTATAAAGATGGGTTTGATTGAGGCCACTAATATATGTGCAAAGGCCCAGAGCAAGAAAGCCAGGATCAAAAAACCAAGCTGGTTCAGCAAAGAGGTGTCAGCAAAAGTGAGGGGAAAAGAGAGCAGCCTTTCATAAGTACAAATGTACTCTGAGAGATACAGACAGAGAGGATTACTCAGTGAAGCCAAGAGAGGCAAGCAGAGCGGTCAGGACAGCAAAGTTCAAAAGGGAACTAAAGCTAGTTCATGGGATAAAGGTAGGGAAAAAGGAAATTTTTAAGTATATAAGGGAGAAGAGGAGTACCAAGGTTGGGATTGTTACATTAAAGTGGGAAGGGGGATGGGTGGAAAGTAGTGAGGAACAGGCGGAGGCATCAAATGAGTACTTCAGCTCGGTTTTCACTAGGGAGAAAGACAGACCTATGCCACAGAGAATAACAGGGGTTCAGAGTGGGAAGGGATGAAACAGATGGAGCAATTCAGGAGGACAAGGTTCTAAAGGGCCTTCGGGCCCTTAGGGTAGACAAAGCTCCTGAACCAGATGGCATGCACCCGAGAGTTCTGAGGGAATTGGTGGAAGTCCTGGCTAGCCCCTAGCAGACCTGTTTAACATCTCACTAGAGACAGGGTGCATGCCTCAGGACTGGAGAATGGCACATGTGGTGCATCTCCACAAGAGTGGACCTGGGGATGAACCAGGTAACTACAGACTCATCATCCTTACTTCCATTGCAGACAAATTAATGGAGACTATACTAAAGACAGACTAGTGGACTTTCTGGAGGTTAATGGTCTCCAGGATGAAAGACGACATGGGTTTGCCTTAGAGAGATCCTACTAGAAAAACCTGATAGACTTTTTAGACTGGGTCACAGGGACTGTGGACAGGGGACAGGCAGTTGATGTCCTGTATCTGCAGTTCAACAAGGCCTTCGACTCTGTGCCACATGGGAGACAGCTCAGTAAGCTGCAGAACCTGGGAGCTGGGAGGAAGCTGGCAGGGTGGGTCAAGAGCTGGCTACAAGACAGAAACCAGAGAGTGGTAGTTGGGGGGATATCTCAAAGCCTAGGCCTGTAACCAGTGGGGTCCCACAGGGCTCAGTGATTAGCCCAATGTTGTTTAATTTCTTTATTGATGACATAGCAGATGGGATCAAAGGTAAAATCTTGCTATTCGCAGATGACACTAAGCTCTGTGGGACAGTGGACACAGAAGAGGGAGACAGGAGCTCAGGGAGGACCTGGCTAGGCTCAAACAGTGGTCGGGTGTCTGGCAGCAGGGGTTCAGTGTGAAGAAATGCAAGGTCATGCACCTGGGAGCTAAGAACCCAGGGGCCAGCTACTGGTTGGAAGGGGTACAAGTGTCCAGTTCTGAGGAGGAAAAGGACCTGGGGTAATCATCACAAGGGACCTGAGGAACTCTGCGCATTGTGGTAAAGCAGCAGCCAAAGACAACAGGATATTGGGATGCCTCGCAAGAGGAATCAGCCCCAGGAAAGGCGAAGTCATCCTGCCATTGTACAGGTTGTTGGTGAGACAGCACTTGGAGTACTGTCTGTAGTTCTGGTGCCCATATCTAAAAAGGGACATCAAAGTATTGGTGGGGGTGCAACGTCGGGCAACTAAGATGATCCAGGGCATGTGGGACAAACCCCCATAAGGAGAAGCTGCAGGATCTCAATATGTATTCCCTGGAGGACAGAAGAGAGGAGGGGGCATGATTGAAACCTTCAAGTACCTTAAATGCATAAACAAGGTTTGTATGGATAGCATATTCAATCTCAGGGGGAATGGGTCTGCTAGGGGGCATAGTCTTAAATTAGTGTGGAGAGAGATTCAAAGGGGAAATAAGAAGGCACTTTTTCACAAAAAGAGTGGTTTCCAAGTGGAATGAACTGCTGGAGGAGGTGATATCATAGAAAACAGTGGACAGCTTTAAAAGGGGTTGGGACAAAGTGAAATGGAGAGTCATTACGGATGGGAAGAAGGGTAAGGGGGATGAGAGGGCGAGGGAGGAAGACTATATATGGAAAAGAGAGGTGGGGCAGCTTCAGTAAATTTTAGAGCTGCACACTCAAGCACACTAGATAGACCAAAATGGCCTGTTTCTGCTGGCATTTTTGTGTGTTCGGATCAATCAGGGTAGGTCCCATGATCTTGCCTGGGCCTGCTATAAATTAGCCCACTCCCCAGTGGACCTCCTCAACTATATGGCCCTGAGAAACAATTGCAATAAGGCTGTCTGGTAAGCAAAATCACGTTATTTCAAAGTCAGCCTCCAGAATAACCTTAACTCCCCTGTTAAATTCTGGAAGGTAATCCACTTACTTTTCAAACCCCTCCCTCCCTCCACCCAGTCTGTTCCCCTGGTCCTCATGGTAAATGGTTCTCCAGTGTCTGACCCTTCCTTTGTTGCTGTTCACTTCAATGAGTTCTTCACTAGTGCTGTCCCTCCTCCCCCCCACTCCAGGCTCCTTCCCCTCCTGCTCTCCCGTCCCCTCTCTTCTCCTCCACTCCACCCCGGGCTTCCATTTTCCTCTCATCACTACTCCGGAAACACTGCTTGCCTTTTCCTCCCTCAACCTGTGAAAGTCTATCCCCCACATGCTAGATATTAAACTCCTCCACCTCTCACCTCCTGCCACTGCATCTCTACTTACTCACCTGCTTAACCCATCATTCACCTTTTGCTTCATTCCTCAGTCCTGGAATATTGCCAAAGTTATTTTACTGCATGAAGGGGATGACCCCTCTTCCCTGGCAACTTACATCCTATCTATCTCTCCTCCCTTTGCCAAACTGCAAGAGAAGCTAGTCCACTCTAGACTTCTAGACTACCTCTCACCCTCCATTTCCTCTCCCCCTTCCAGTCTGGCTTCTGGAAGCACCATTCCAGTCTTCTTCCTGCTATGCATCACTGATTCCATCTTCTCTGAGATGGATCAAGGGCACATCACCGCTGCCATTTTCTTCTATCTGGCCAAAGTCTTTGACTCAGTGTCCCATCCTCTCCTCCTAGACAAATTGAGTTCTGCTAGCCTCTCGGCTCCTGCCATTGACGGGTTCCGTTCCTGTCTAACAGGCTGTCAACAGTCTGTACAGGTCGAAGCATCCTGTCATCACCCCTTTATATCCAGGCCAGGGTCCTTCAGGGTTCCATCCTGGATCCTATCCTTTTCTCCATTTTATTGAATGACCTCCCTTCCACCTGTGCCTGCTCACATATGTGTATGTATGCAGATGACACAGTCATCTTCACTTCTGGTCCCTCTGACACAGCTGTGGAAGACCTGCTCAAGCAGGATTTCCTCAACAACCTGCAAGGTTCCATTCCAACCACCACAGGATCAATATCAAAAAATAGTGTTTATGATCTTTGGTACCAGCAAGAAACTGACCAGGCTCTCAAGACGTTTGATTTTCTCCGTGCTGGATAGCTCCCATCTTGAAGCAGTGCAATCCATCTAGTACCTCAGTGTATGGCTTGACAGCAAGCTTGACTTCTCAACCTACATTGATGCTATCCATGCAAACCTCTGCCCCAATCTGGTGCCCAATACCATAGCAAAGACTGTCAACCCTGCTGGTCCGCCAGGAGCTGGTCACCAAAATGGTGCTCCTGCTGTTGGTCTACAGCACTGCCACCTCCACTTCCAGACTGGATACTCTCTGCAATGCCTTTTGTCATTTCACTACAAACTCCCCTCCTTGTACACACTGCTGCTCTCTTAGTCCATCCTCCCCCTACCTTCATGTCGCCAGTCACACTGTACCACCTTTACCGGAAATTATTGGTTTGATTCCCTTCCCCCCTACCTCTCCTCACTCATATTTCCGGTCACCCCCTGCTTCATGTTCTCTCTGCTCCAGTGATCATTGAATCTTCTCCACTCCTCATCCTCATTCCTCTCGACGTCCTCTCGATGTCCAGCATTCTGAAACCTTCCCCCTGCCATTCCACCTCCTCAGGCTCTCTCAGACACCAACTGAAACTCTTCTCCCCTCCCACCTGTACCTGCTTCCCACAGGTGGCCCCTTCCTCGTGGCACTCCTGGCACAGGTGGAAGGGACACCCTGGTCTAACAGGCCTCTGGTATATTGCTATGCTTGATGTTGTACCCTACAGTGGCATAATTTTGTTACATTTTATAGATGCAAAATCCTGTCCTGTAACTGCACTTTAATTTGTACCAAGATATGTGCCTGCAAAGAATTATATTTTGTACTGTGTCTGTATTTTATCCTGTACCAAAAAATATATTTTGTTATGTTGCTGTGCCTCCTGTAATCCATCCCTCCGGCTCACACCCGGAAACAAGCCTCGACTTAGTATGCCTTTCCTGATCAGCAGTTTTCAAATAAACAAAGAAATAAACAAAGAAGCAAACTGGACTCTGTTTGTTGTTACATGCCACAAAGCCAGTAGCGGGCCCACATGAGAAATGTAATTTAAACTCTGTGAATCAAACTTCAGTAGTGTGTACTAAATTTGGAATTTGTTTTGTTGCATACTCCTCCAAAGTTTGGAACTTCCTGCTTCCAAACATAATTTTCTCTTCCAGTCACTCACTGTTTTGCAGAGCTCTAAAGTACTACCTACTCCTCATAGGCCCTTGTTCCTGTCCCTGATCAGACTGCAGTGGCTGTCTCAGCCTAGTTTTATCTCCACTTATTGCTGCAAAATTGTTGGGCGCACATGTTTCAGCACTGTACAGTTTTATTAACGTTCATAAATGTTGCTGCTATTTTATGTGGACTCTCCTGACTCTGCAGTGTTGAAATAATGAGGGCAAGATCATAACTAATCGGTATTTAACTTAATATTAGCTAGTACTGATACAACAGGATCAAATGCAGGGGCACGTGGTGACGCAGTATACATAAGCCTGCACTAGGCATCATGAGCTAAGCTGCTCTCTCTGTTCCCCATGTGGAGATGTTAGTGTTAGCATTCTGAATAATGCAAGATAAACTGGCAAGAAAAATTATTTTAAAAGAAAATGAATTTGCTTAGTCTCAGTTTTGCTCAGGATCGGTGGCCACTACTTAAAATAAGTGAGCGGACAGAATTGTAAGTTAAATATCTGAAGGGCATAACAAGCTATATGCCCTCTATTGTTTGCTTTTCTGATGGGGTGTGCCAAACTATGGACAGATTTGAAGATCTGTTAATGTTTGCACATGCAAGACGCTAAGTGCTAATAGTCCGTAGCCCATAGCTTATAGCATGGAATGAGCCAAGCCATCATCAGTGTTTTGTTTCTTTTTTTTTTATTTTAGTCTTTGGTAACTGGGTAAGGCCCACTAGGCACAAGTGCCTGTTTTCAGGGGCGATCTGAGAGCATTGGGCTGTTAAGTGACTTGTTCAGAGTCACACAGTGTGCAAGTGGAGGTTGTGGGAATCAAACCCAGGTCTGCTGGATGACTAAGCTCATTCACAGCTCGTTACTCTAACCTCTAGGCTATACTGCCAGTGTATGTTGGAAGACAGCCTGATAACTGCGTAGCAAATTTTTTTGTACCCATACTCAAGAGATGGACAACAAGTGAAGAAATTAGGCACTTGGTCTAGGTTCCGAATGGGAGCCGAAAACTGAAAGAATCAGAGGAGAGATTAGATTTTCCAGAGCAACAGAATGAGAGAGGAAAAGCAATGCAGGAGTCAAATGATCAAGCAGTAACTTCAGTGGAGATAAGTATTAGTAAAAAAAAGCCTCTGAATCAAAACAGACATCATTATTTTATGGCGTTCAAGAGACTACAAGTAACTACTGCATTTTTTGATGTTTAGTTGCCTTTTCTATTTACTGCCACATTTGATACCTTTTGCGCTGAAGTATAGGAGTAAGAACTACATTTATTGCCCTGTTTACATAGCAGCAGCAATTTACTCACTGATCCGTTGCCTTCCCATGGCGCTGTGACTTAATGCAGTGCTGTTCTATTTACACTCCTGAGCTTGATGCACCACAGATCGTGCTGAGAGGAGTGTCTGGGGCTTCTGGGGAAATGATGTCCCCAGTGACTTGTGTCTGGGAAATAGGAGGTCACAGCGGATCGAGCGCATCGATCGTTCACACCGCGGGGTAATGCACTCAATCCAGTATACATCCCCTATTTTCCATTATATTAAAAACCCTGAGTTTGAGCACAGGTAGGTAAGGTAGGTAAACTTTATTTTTATACAGGTAATACATGTCATTTGGACATAATCCAGTTTATAAGACAGACCTGTGTAAATTCCTAACTAGTCACATACAAATAAGTTCCATGTTAAATACATATAAATACAAACACCACAATATACAAACAACACGGTATACTGAAAGACTTACAATAGCTAGATTATAAAATCTCAAAATCCCAAGGAACCTTAGAGAAAACATTTAACACTCACAAATGTGAGCATATAGCTCCTTTATAGTATGAGTAAACAATGAATAATTTGGAATTTCTTCCCTCATCAGGAAGAGAATTCCAAAAACTAGCAGCCTGATATAGCAAAGACCTGTCCCAATATTTATTATAATGTTTACCTACAACTATCTTATTTAAGTGAACTGATCTTGTCAATATCCGTTTTTGATAGTTGTTCACTGTAAATAATATTAAAGAAATTGGATGATTTACAGATGAATATTTCATTTTGTGTATTAAAGATAACCAATGACACTTATGATTTATGTCTAAAGGTGACCAGTTCTCTTTCTTCAACAATAGACAATGATGAATCCGATAGTTTCCTTGTAATACATATCTTGCTATGCGATAATAAGTTCTATCTAATCTAGACAATAGAGTTTTATTTGCATTTCTATATATTAATTCTCCATATTTTAGCACTGGAATAATTAACTGATCTGCCAGTTTTTTTCTATCTAAAAAAGATAAACAATCAGTACTTCTTCTTAACGCCCCTACCCTTCAATTTACTTTTTTAATCAGTGCAATAATATGATTTGAAAAGGTCAGATATTCATCAAATATAATCCCTAAATAATTATATTCTTTAACTTGTTCTAGTTTAGTTTGATTTCCTGTATAAATGGATAAATCATAAACAAATTCACCACTTTTTTCAATGGGAAATACATACACTTTGTTTTCCTTGTGTTCATTATCAGCCCTGACCTGGTGAACCACCCCTCAATTCTTCTAAAATCACAGGTAGGGTGATGCAGTGTGTCCACACCACTGTCTTTACAGCGCATCAACTGGAACACATGAGTTGTGCTGCAAAGGTGATGGTGTGAATGGGGCTTAAATTGAACCAGATAGGATGGGTCCAGGACAGCAAGACAAAACCATTTCTTCTCCCTTTTCTTTCAAGAAAAAAAAACACTGCAGCAGTATCCATAAAACAACCCCCCTATTTTTTTAGAAACTTGGTGTTTCTTGAACAATGACATTTTGCCAGTAGAGTCATTACTTTTGGGTAATGTCCTTACTGCTGTAAATAAAACAGGGGAAACTTGAAGTGAACTTTAAAGTAAAGAGGGGTTAATAACACAATGAATTAATAAAAGACTGCGCATAAACATATGCCTACTTATATTTTGTATTCCTTCTTTCACAGAATACAGAAAAACAAAGCAAGATGTACAAAAGAAAAGGCAGGAGTGGTCAAACTGTTATATTACTGATGACTTTGTACTTCTACTGCCCATGCAGGCACACACAGGTATTGGGGAAAAGATTAAAACAAGGTCTCAAAGTGTTCAAAATACTACATTAACAGAGTAAGAGTCTTTTGAACTTGATCAAGATTTCAGACACAAAATTAAGTAAAAATGAAGACATCATTAATATTACTCCAAAATGTATAACATCTTCTAAAAATGAGAAAGCTGTTAGTGCCAAAAAAAATTAACACAAACACCACTTCCTTTTAAAAATTACTGCAGCCCTTCACCTGCCAAAACGAGGCCAAAGTCACAATCAGAAGCTGAAAGAAACAAGCATTTGTCAATGCCGAATGTTGGCTTGCTGGCATTGGTAGTGCAGGAGTTAGAGAGATACATAATAGGAATGGCAGTGAAGTATTGAACTGACACCAACCCCACCCCCACCCTGCAGAGACTGACAGGCATTGGGGGTGTGCCTTTGGATCATCAGGCATAACGCTCACGCCATTTCATCTCACACTACCCTGCAGACACTAACAGGTGTTGCAGTGTGCTTTGGGGTCTTTGGGCCTTACATTCATTCCATTCCATAAGGAAATATGCTGAAATGGATGCAGTATAGGAGAATGGGGTGAACGCTTGGGCTGAAGACCGCAAGGCACACCTCAATGCCTGTCACTGGCTGCAGAGTGGGGGTGGAATGGAGTGTGCATTACGGGCAACGATCCCAAGTCACACCCCCAATGCCTGTCAGTCTCTACAGAGTAGGACATTATGGTTGGAAACCCTAACGCCCTGGGTGTTTGCTGGTATTTTCACTCCACATTTTCAAAATGGGATTTCTGTGACCCACCTCATGAACAGTGGCACTATCATTTCATTACTCAATCCCGAAAGGGGGTTTTGTACAGCGACTGCGCCATTTGGCGCCACAGGCATGAAAACACATTTCTGGCAGGATGTGAAAAATGACAGCTGTACTGTTCATGCGGTGGTGTGAACAAATGGCAATGCTGAAAATCTGGAGTGAAAATGTGAAAAATAGGCGAAGTTACAAATGTGCGTAGAAACTGTGCAATGCACGCCTGTAACGCAATCATTTTTTGGAATTTGTTCACCAAATTTTTAACATGGGTATTTTTGAACCTCTCCTCATGAACAGTGGCACAGTAATTTTGTTAATCTGTCCTGAATGTTGATTTCCCACAGCGACTGTGCCATTCTGCGCCACAGGTGTGAAAACACATTTCAGAAAGGATGTGAAAAATGACAGTTATACTGTTCATAGGGAAGTCTGAAAAAATGGCAATACTGAAAATCTGGAGAGAAAATATTAAAAATTGGTAAAGTTACGAGCATGCGTAGAAACTACACAATGTACACTCATAACACAGTCACTTTCTGGAATTTTTTCACCAAATTTGCAACATAGGATTTTTGGGAGGCCACCTCATGAACAGTAACATAGTCATTTCATTAATCGGTCCTGAAAGACGATTCCATGCAGTGACCGCGAAATCACCTTTCGAGACCAAATAACGACATGACAGTGATTGAATTTGTGTTGAAAATTTGGTGCCAAAATTCACAAAAATGGCTGAGATATCCACCTAAGTTGAAAAAAAAAAATATGTATGCCAGTATACAGCTTACCGGCATTTCTTCAGTTCGCAGTGGGCTTTGAAGAGTGCAGACGTGTTCCGGTCTCACGAAGATCGTCATGCCAGGCTCTGGAGGTAAGTATGGGGTGGGGGGTGCGGGAATGTGGGATGCACAGAGGGTGGGTGCAGGTTGGGGGAGGGGGCACCAGAGACAGTGAGGGACCGTTTTCTGTTTTTACAGAAAAAAAAAATGACAACCCGGGAGGCTTTTGGCATGCTGGGGTGGGCTCCCAGTGTGCCATCTGGGTGTTTGTTGGCAGAGGGACTGGAGCCAATGGGGAATGGGCACCTCCGTCGGCCATATAGTGTGCTTGAGGGGGCACAAGAGCCGAGGGGGATTGAGCTCCCCCCTCGGAACACAACAAATGGGGAGGTACATTACGCCAATGAGGATTGGGCTACCCCATCAGCAAATTAACTAGGGAGGGGCATACCAACAGGGGGATTGGTCACCCCCATTGCCTTTCATTGGGACTGAGAGGCAGCCAGCGACAGCCACTGCTTGCCGTCAATATGCAAATTGCCTACATGTTGCCACCGCTGATTGTAGTGGTGATTTTCTTTCAACTGCACGCCACTGCATCTGAACTGCTATCATAGACAGCTCAGCCATTCATTGGTGTGGTGTGGTCGCGCCTGCAAAATGGATCAGGGCATTGGCAGAGCGAACAGCACACCTCCAAAAAGTCGTATGGTAGCACTATGTTTCTTGCGCGTGTGTGCAAGCCAACATAAAAAGAAAAGGGATGAAAAAGCAAAAGGCAATGCCAACCCAAGGCAAAGATATTCCTACATGTCATATATTTAATTTGAACTCGATTGCTAATTTGGGAAAAAAGTCAAACAAAACAAAAACCAAAAAACACCAGAAACAATCTATTGAAGCAGAAGAGAACACCAAAGATATATCAACACCATCAACACCCAGAGAACATGCAAGTGATGATGAAAGTGAACCAGAAGCCAGTAGCAGCAAAAGAGAACATTCAAATGAACAACCACCAAAATGGGCATTACAATTGATTAGCAATATTACTACTCTACAGAAAAATATAGAGAAGCTTCAGTGGTTACCAGAAAACATAAATGACATAAAAACAACAATGACTAGTACTGATGGGAAACTCGAACATGAAGTAAAAAGGATAAATGAGCTTGAACAGAGGCAATCCCAGCTAGAAGGTATAGTAAATCTCATGGCACATGAGCTGAAAAAATATTCAACATCAATAAAAGTTTTTTAATTCCAAACTAGAAGATCAAAAAATTAGATCATGAAGAAAAAACATCCAAATATATGGTTTATTACCTGAATGGGAGAAATATATATCTTTAAATATTGAGATATAGGTTGAGGGGGAAGAGGGGAGGTTGGCCCTGCAAGGGGATCTGGACACTCTGGAAAGGTGGGCTCACACATGGAAATTTAATTTCAATATTTCCAAGTGCAAGGTGTTACATCTTGGGTGGGGAAACCCTAAACACAGGTACAACCTGGGAGAGGAGGCGCTGGAGGCCTCAACAGGGGAAAAAGACCTAGGGGTCATGGTGGATGCATGTATGAATAACTCTGAGCAGTGCAGGAGAGTGGCTAGCAAAGCAAACAGGATGATGGGTTGCATCGTAAGGGGGATCACCTCTAGGAGCAAGGAAGTGATTCTGCCGCTGTACACTGGACTGGTTAGACCACACCTTGAGTACTGTGTACAGTGCTGGAGACCACACTTGAAGAGGGACATACAGCTCCTGGAGAGGGTACAGAGGAGGGCAACTATGATGATACGAGGATTAGGGGGATTTGACGTATGAGGACAGACTTGAGGAGCTCTGCCTGTTTTCATTGGACACGATTGAGGTCTTCATGTACCTCAAGGGAACAAATAGGGTAAACACGGAGGGGGATATTTAGACTAAAGCAGGGAGGTATCACCAGAGGGCATAGTTTGAAGTTGGAAGGTGGAAGGGTGAGGGGGGGAAAGAGGAGGAGGTTTTTCATTTGAGAGGGTGGTAGATCCTTGGAATGCGCTGCCTGGCGAGTTGGTTCAGAGATCCACAGTGGAGGGCTTCAAGAGAGGGTGGGACAGACCTAGAAAGCGGATGTATCAGATGATGGTCTGGCCCAGGGGAGTGGGGATGGATGATAGGGGTTTCTGGAACACAAGGGGGGGGGAGGGCCTCGGTACCCAACTGTGAAATAGTAAAGCTATTCAAACTGCCTAATTGCCCTGCCGGTAAACTGGGTGAAACTTACTAACATGTCATCAGAGGAGGAGGGGCTGCAACATACAAAGCTTGTGCTGCACAAGTGCGAGTGCCACTCGGTAACAGAAAAAAAGGTATTTTAAATTAATCCTGTAGAAACAAGCAGGACTTTTATAAGCTTTAACAAAGATTTTGGGGCACTTTTGTTAAAATGGGACAGTTTGACCTATAGCTACCTTTTGAATTGCTAGGATAAAGTACTCTTTAATACCTTGGGTTATAAAAACAAGTCAATATACTTCTAAAAGCTAATCTGTTGAATTAGTGATAACTATATTATAAGATTTGTGACTTTAGTGTTTCTTTGCTCTTAAAGATAATTGAAACAAAAATCAAAATGAAGAGTAGTTTTGCTAGACTGATGGTCGTGTTGATGGGAGTAATTTGCCTAATGCAATTTTGTAAATTAGTTACATTTGCATCTGCAGAGAGCAAAACCTGGGTGTTTCTGAATGTTTATCAAATTGAAATAAAGCAATTAAGAACAAAAAATCAGATGAGAGGGAGAAATCCCTTTAATTTGATTAAACAGCAGATTCAGAGCTCTTTTCAGTTTGTTCCCTGTAGAAATGCCCCTTCAACTCACCAGATACTCTTGATATCCCTGGTTCTTTGTGGGGATATTGAAACAAACCCAGGGCCTGAGGAAGGGACCATAAAGCTAGTGTTAGATAACGCTAGAAGCCTAATTAAAAAAATGGACCTCCTCAGAGCTTGGGTTGAATTGGAAAAGCCAGATATTGCTATTATAACAGAAACTTGGTTAAAAAAAGATATTCCTCAATCTGAAATTGAACTTACTGAATTTTACTGTTTTAGACAAGATTGAGGGTCACGGGGGGAGGGGTTATGATATATACTAGCCATAACTTGGGCTCTTCTGAGGTAATATATACAGGAAAAATAGAAGGAATTGAATGTTTGTTGTTGAAATTCCATATGATTATTCTTATTGTGGGAGTTGTTTATTCTCCTCCTAAGATTAATACTAAGTCTCTTGAAAAATGTTCACATATTATTGGGGAATGTATAGGTCAGACTAATGTGATAATGATAGGTGATTTTAATGCTACTTGAGGTTGCCCAAGGGGTTGGGCTTTGGAAAATGCTATGAAATGTTTAAATCTGGTGCAGATAATTGATGTTTCTACAAGGAAAAGGAAATTAACAAGTAAAGGTAGTATATTAGATTTGTGTTTTGTATCCCCTGAATTGACTGTACTAAACAAAGGAGCTGGGGAACCAAATCTGGGGATCATAATGTAATTAGATGTGTTATAAACTTGGGAATTAAAAAAGTTCCAAAAATGAAAACATTGATCAAATATAAAAGAAGTTATATAAAGTTTAATAAGCAGTTATTTCGAAAGCACCTGCAGGGATTACCATGGCATAGAATTTTCCTAATACCTGACCTAAATTTAGCAGTACAGGAATTTACACAAATGTTTATTGCGGCATGTGACCAATTTGCACCTTGGAGGAAAATAAATCAGAAGCAGAATAATTTGCCCTGGGTGACTCCTACCGTAAAGAAGTTAATTAGGGTAAAAAATCAACTTTGGAAAAAAGCTAATAAGACTTTGAAAATTGAAGTATGGGATAGTTTTAAAAAAGTAGGAAATAGGGTGATTCATGAAATTAGGAAATCAAAAGTCAACTACTATAAACAAAGGATAAATGAATCAACTGATCCAAAGAAATATTGGTCTCTGATAAAGAGTCGTACAAATCCTGGTAAAAATCAAAAAGAAATAAAACTGAGACACAATGGGTCTATTTTTGAAGCAGAAAAAGTGGTGGAAATGTTAAACCAATATTTTATTAAACTTCCAGATTTGGATATAGGAATTGAAACCAAAAAGAATAGTGTGCAATTTACTGATTTAAATAAAAAAATGTGAAAATCAGAAGGAAAACTTTACACCAATGTTTCGGTTTAAAGTAGTGACTACTTCCAAAGTGCATAAAATAATAAGTAATTTAAAGATAAATAAAGCTTGTGGTCCCGATGAGATAGAAAATAGACTTCTAAAGGAAGCTGTACAAGAAATAGTACCCATTCTGAGTGGTGTATTCAACTGGAGTTTAAGGGAGGCAACTTTTCCCTCAATATGGAAGCAAGCAAAAATAATTCCCATAGATAAAGGGGGTGACTCAATTGCCACATCAAATTATCGTCCCATAGCACTATTGTCAACTGTCTCAAAAATACTGGAGAAAATTGTTTATGGACAACTAATGCAGTATTTGGAGAAATATCAGAAAATAACCCCATTTCAGTCAGGTTTTAGACAGGGTAGGTCCACAGATATCGCACTCACGGACTTCCTAGATTTAGTTACTACTCCCTTGGGGGAAGGGAGGGAGGTGGGTGCAGTATACGTGGACAAAAAAAAGCTTTTGATTTGGTGAACCATTGTACTTTGATTAAAAAATTGAAGAGCATGGGAATAGAGGAAGAGACATGTGGATGGTTTACATCATATTTAGACAAGAGAACTCAATTTACTATAGCAAATGGTTATAAGTCTGGTCTGGATTATGTGACTAGGGGGGTACCCCAGGGTTCAGTCCTGGGGCCCCTCTTGTTTTTGGTTTATTTGAATGATCTACCAAGAGTGATAAAACATTCACAAGTTAGGCTTTATGCGGATGACACAATTCTGATTGCATCAGGTAAAAATCTAGATGAAATTGTACAAAATTACAAGGTGATTTCATATTAATGCAGAAGTTCTTTTCTTCACTTGGACTTCTGATCAATAACAAAAAGACACAAACTATGTATTTTGGTAGTGAGAAGGAAAATCAAATGTCTCCAAAATTAATAATTAAGACTCAGGAAGGAAATATTCTAGAACAAACACAAGTATACAAATATTTGGGTATTTATATTGATCAAGGTTTAAATTTTGAACGACGTATAACAGAATTAATTAAAAAAACAAATTCAAAATTAGGGGTTATAAGAAGGATTTCAAATTGCTTAACAAAAGAAATGCGATTGAACATAGCTAATCAATTAATATTACCAATGATTGATTATGGGAGCCATATTTATAGACATACTTCTAAAAAACAGCTACATTATTTGGACGTCCTTTACAATAAAATAGCAAGATTTGTATTAAAATGTGATATTGGCACCCATCATTGTGAGATGTATACAGAATTAGGTTGGAATTCATTAAATCAGAGAGTTGAGAGAAACTGGTTGAACCAGATAAAAGGACTATTTATAAATGTTCCACAGCATCACTTGACAAAAAAATTAATAAAACCTGATCATGGACTAAATTTGCAGAAACAAGGTGCTAGAGATTTTTTGGTCCCAAAAATAAAAAATAGTTTTGGTAACATGACTTTTCAATATAAAGTCTCAACAAGCTGGAACAGACTTTCCCCCTTATCTTCGGGACCCAGATTTGTCCTTTTAGAATATAAAACTGCAGTAAAACATGAATTATGTTTTAGATGTTTGTGTAATAGGTAGCTATAAGTATAAGTGGTTTGATTATGTTTTGTATTGAGGATGTAATGTGTATGAGTGTTATGTATATTTGAAAGTTATGTATTTTGTATATTTTGTGATTATTTAAAATTTTTGTACAACACAGGATTGCCTTGTAAATAGGCATTCTTTGAACCCTAATGGCAAAATTTCTGTATAAATAAAATTTTTACTTACTTACAACTAGGGATCTGAGGTTCAAGTAGACTCGATAGACCATAAGGCCTAATCTGCTGGCAATTAGTATGTTAGTATGTTAAATAACATTCTTAACGAACTGTTTGCAGCACTTTTAGACACGAAGACTTACCTGTAATTGACCAAACCCATTGGGTAAGTCAGTATAATAAGAAGGGTAGTTCAAGTACCACATGTCTGGCAATTGTAAAGCTGCTTACTTAGGGGTTACATGTGTTGAATTAATGAATGAATGCTTTATTAATAAAAAAAAAGGCACCTTTTCAAAACCAAGGCGCCTGTACAATAAAACCACACACATTTTTAAAATAACCAAGTAAAGTTAAAACTAATAAATACAATAATGACTTTAGTAATTGAAAAATGCTAGGCTAAAAAGATAGGATTTCAGAGCAGCTTTAAAACTTTGAATGGTCAGGCAATCTCGCGCCCGATGAGGTAGAGAATTCCACGGGGTCAGGGCCACAAAACTAAATGCCCTTGTCCCAGATGTTTGTAAATGAACCCTGGAAATCTCTAGCAATCCCTCATCGGTGGATCGGAGAGGGCGGCGGGGACAGTAGGGATGAAGGGGATTTTTCAGGTAACTGGGTCCCTGATCATGTAGGGCCTAGTAGGTTAACAAAGCAACCTTGAAGGTGATCTGCCACTGTATCAGCAGCCAGTATAGTCCTCTGAGCACAGGCATTATATGACTGGTACTAGAGGTACCAGTCAAAAGCATGGCTGCTGCATTCTGCACTAGCTGCAAGCAGCATATATCAACCCCCGGTAGCCCTAGGTAAAGGGCATTGCAGTAGCCAAGATGGGAGGTAATGAAAGCATGGACCAATGTTGGAAGATCATCAGGAGGAACCAGGTGTTTTACCAGGGCGATACTCCTCAGATGGTAAAAAGAGGTTTTGACAACTGCCAACACCTACAATTTTAGGGTCAGGCAGTCATCAAACATAACGCCCAGGTTCCGCACCTGGTCTGTGGTAGTTAGCTGGACACCTCCAAGCCATAGACCCGAAGGAGAACCTGCCAACACATCCGCCTCATGCCGACCTGGGTCCACAATCAACACCTCAGTTTTTTATGGGTTTAACCACAGCCAGCTCACAATCATCCAGTCCTGGATCTCAGCTAGACTGCTGTTAAAGACCAAGACAGCATCATCCTGACCAGGCACAAAGGACATGTACAGCTGAGTATTATCTGCATAGCAGTGAAAACTCAAGCCATACCATCTAATAATCACTCCCAATGGCAACATATACACCACAAACAATTGGGCGCTAAGATGGATCCCTGCAGCACCCCACAGGATAGGGAGAATGGAGCAGAGGGAAAAAAAAACGGCTCCACCCTCTGAGTCCTACCCTCGAGAAATGATCTAAACCATCTGAGGACCGACTCCGAAAGTCCACAGATGACCCACAGGCAATCCAACAGCATGTCATGGTCTACGGTGTCAAATGCCGCAGAGAGATCTAGAAGGACCAAGATGGAATGGGTCTTTCGATCTCTCACTATTAGGAAGTCATTTAGTACCCAGACAAGGGCTGTCTCGGTACTATGTCTCTTCCTAAATCGGGACGGGAGAGAATCATAAATATTGTGGCTGGTCAAATGGTTATCCAGCTGTAGCGCCACCACCTTCTCAATAACCTTACCCACAAAGGGTAGGTTAGAAACAGGCCTGTAGTTAGCCTGACAGTCCGGGTACAAGGAGGGTTTCTTAAGAAGGGGCTGAACCATGGCCTCCTTCAGGGGATCTGGAAAGATACCCCTCTCCAAGGACATCCAGACTATCTTGGCAAGGACCGGACTGATACTATCCACACAGCCTACTAAAAGGCACGTGGGGCCTGGGTCCAGACTACAGTTGGTCAGACGCAATGACTGGATAACCATCACAATATCATTGATTGTGGGCCGGCCAAAGTCACACCTTACAAACTGGGTGTCCGACGTCTCCTGCCGACCACCACTACTCCCTTGAGAGGGGGTCAGGTGGATGCCGGACCTGATAGTGGCAACCTTATCTGCAAAGAATCGAGCAATCTCCTCACAACGCTCTTGTAAAAAAGCATTTCCAGGCTGAAGACAGAGTGGATTGCACAGTCTGTCCACAGTTCAGAAAAGCTGGGCTGGTCGATTCTGCGCAGTAGCAATTTCCCTGGACAGGAATTTTGCCTTCTTATGGGTAATTGCTGATTGATAGACCGAATAATGATCCATCAAACTAAGTCTGTCACACACCAGGCCTGACCTCTGCCAGCGCCTCTCTAACCATCGTTCCACTCTCCTCAACTCCTTCAAGGCCTCATTGAACCAGGGAGACCTGGGTCAAAGAGTGAGGGGGTGAACAAGAATAGGAGCAACTGAATCCAGGGCCTCTGTCACCGCCTTGTTATAGGCTAGTACCAGCTCCTGTGGATCGGTGCATTCATTCGGCGTACCTGATAGGTGATAACAGTGCCAACAAAACCACATGGACAAAAACAGCAAACGAAAACAGCAAAAGCCAAAATGGCAACCAGCACTACAGCGTGGAGCAAAAAAAAGCAAAAAAAGATTGTTAGTGACTATGGGGGGCTTCGCACCCCACACCCCCTTGGCAGGGGACTTTGCACCTCACACACCCCTAACAATTTATAATCAACACCAAGGGGGATGCAACTTGGGGATGGGGAGAAAGTCAGAGAGGAAAAAAAATATTACTACTCAGGGTGGGGAGCACAACTCGGGGACAAGGAGAAAGTGGGGGGTGGGTAACAAATTACACACTACTACTATGGGGGGGCAAAACCAGCCTCAAATGTAAAAAAACAACAACAAAAAAACACTTAACTGTATAAGTCTCTAACCCACGTCTGCCGGGAACTGCATAAGTTTCAAACCCAGGTTTGCTGTCCATAGGAAGGGAGCACACAGGCAGTGACTCTATCCTGTACACCACTCTGCCAGCACGGATCCTTAGCCACAAATAACTGATTACATGGTTTCTCAACTTTTTTTAAATTTTGTTTGACTTTCTACCTAACTTAACCATTCACTATAATTACCGCATCACTTATATAGCACTCATTATTTTTTACTCGCTCAAAATGACTCGACCATAGTGACTCACTCTTTTAACAGGATACCTTACTTCAGAGGGCAAAGCTACAATAATGTAGGCATCTAATAAATCTAGAAACTTTCAATTTATGATCAACACATTTACATGAAACAAGATTTTTCAAAATGTCTCTGGACTATTAGGAAACAATATTCTCCTTTGCAACAAACTTTATGGAACAAAGGAATCAAGGCATTCATCCTCTATCCAGCAAAACTTATAGTTTTGTGAAATAATAAGAACTTTCATTGCTAAATGTATGTATTTATGGAGGTGTTAGATCTAATATTTAGGGCAGAAATTTAGGTCCTGAATGTAATGTAAAATACAATAATTCTAGTAAAGATTTAGTTTGAGTAGAGAGACTAGCATGTGCTTCTGTGGCTGTTCCCCAAGCATTATAGAGGGGGTGCCAGACCTTTTAACATTGGCACAAATGGGGTGAGAGATGGGGGGGTGAAGAGGGGCAAGGAAAGGGCCACTTTTCAGTTGTTTTTTTTCTATAATTCCCTGTTGGACTGGGTGCTCTCCTCCCTTGCCCGCCGCATCACTGCAGCAGGCACCCTCCCCGATGCTTTCAGTGACCACTGTCTGACCTATTGTGTCAGGAAAGTGTGCCCCACCCTCTCTGTCCCTAAATACATTTGTCACCATTCCCTTAGGGCTCTCAACACCAACACCCTGCTACAAGGCCTTCACTCTTCTGACTGGTTCCCGATGATATCTGCCACTAACGTCGACTCTCCCTTAGGCTTATTCACAAAGACCTTCACCAAGGTCTGAAACTCTCATTCCCCCTAAAAAAAAATCTAGTGTTAAGCGTATCCACCACCCTTGGATCACCACAAACCTCAAAGCCCAGTGCAAACTGCAAGATAGGGCCTGGGCACTTTTCAAATCTTCCCAGTCCCTGGTAAACCACCAGGTATACAGGACATTAAGAAACTCATGTAACAAATCTGTCCATGTGGCCAAGGTAGCCTACTTCAAAGATTACTTGCACTCTAAAGTCAACTCCCCCTCAAGTTTCTGAAAAACCATCCACTCCCTCCTCAACCCCCCCACCCAGGCAACTGCCCCCATCCTCTAGGTAGACAGCTCTTCGGTCTCTGACCCTACGGCTGTTGCAGATACCTTCACTGAGTTCTTTATCACCTGCACTCACCCTGACCTCCCCTCTTCACCTCCCAAAGGTTATCGTTTCCCCTCCCTTCTCCCAGCAGGAGGTTTACAGAGCACTCTTGTCCCTAAAACCTTGCAAACACAGCCTGATGGCGTCGACCCAAAACTCCTCCAGATCTCCACATCAGCCACTATTCTTCCCCTTCTGTACCTCCTGAATCTATCCCTCTCCTCTGGCAAGGTTCCCCAGGCCCAGAAAGAGGCTAGGGTCCTGCCCCTTCATAAAGTGGTGACTTGGCTTCTCCCAGAAATTACCACACACTATCCCTTCTTCCCTCCCTAGCCAACCTTCTGGAATCTCTTGTTTATACAAGGCTTACCAATTTCCTCTCTACCTCTGATACCCTATCCCCAGTCCAAGCTAGCTTCAGGAAGGGTCACTCAACACCTTTCTCCTTACTGCATGCCACCGACTCCATCCTCATACGGCTGGATCAAGGGCACATCAGTGCCACCAACTTCATCGATCTGACGAAAGCCTTTGATTCGGTGTCCCATCCACTTCTTCTAAAAAAATGCACTGTTGGTCTGGCAGCACAGACAGTAAATTGGTTCAGCTCCTACCTTTAGGACAGGTGCCAATTTGTCCAGATGGGTTCCATCCTGCCCTCCCCATCCTCTCTTGGTCCCTCAAGGCTCCAAAGGGGCCCTGTCCTTTTCTCTCTCATTATCAACGACCACCCCTCTGTTTGCTCATACTCTAATCTCCATATGTATGCCAATGATACTATCATCTACCCCTCAGCTCCCTCAATTCCCAGTGTAGAAGTACCCTTTCAGTACAATTTCAATATGGTGCTAAACTTGTTCAAGGCCAATTAATTGAGAGTCAGTACCAAAAAAAAACATCACCATGACCTTTGGGAGTAGACAAAAACTTGCCAGCCTCTGAACCCCTCCTGTATTCACCACCCCAGACAGCTCTACCCTTGACACCATCCCGGCGTTCAAGTACCTCGGGGTATAGCTTGATGATAAACTTGACTTCTCTGTTCATGTTGAATCCCTGTTCTCCAAGCTCTGCCTCAAGCTTGGAGTTATATACCACAACAAAGATTGCTTCTCCCCCGCTGTTCACCGTGAAATGATAATCAAAACCATCCTCCCTGTGTTTGATTATGTGGACACTGTCTATGGCACTGCTCCCGCCTCCTCCCTGAGCAAATTAGACACACTCTTACATGTCTTCTGTAGGTTTGCCACAGACTTCCCCTACTACACATATCACTGCTCCCTTTATACCTCTCTGTCAATCCCATCTCTCTCCCCTACCAACACCAGTCCCATTCCCTCTCCTTTATTGCCAAATATTGGCTTGACTCCCTCCCACCTTATCTCTCCTCTACCCTGACACCCACCTGTCCCACCTCCTATTCTCTATGCTCCAGAGAATCCCACTCCTTTTCCCTTCCCAACCCTCACTCAGCCAGGGGTCAATCTGCCTTCTCCTATCGACTCTCCTCCCTTTGGAATACTCTCCCCCACCCATTTCAGCAAGCCACTTCCCTTCTCCCTTTCAAGCACCTACTAACCCTCTCCCCTCCTTACCCATGCTCCTGCCCTAACGTCCCCCTGCTTATGCGTTAGTCCAGCTGCAACTATGGCTGGTCTACTATTTAGAGTATATGATGTCTCTCAAGCCAGTATGATCTATCTTCCTGTGAAGTAATGCTAATATTTGTAGCTATGTACAACACTGCTCTGCATAGCAATGTAAATGTAATTTTGTTATTCCCACCCTGTTCTGTTCCCTACTCCCCCCCCCACCATGGTTTGCATCTGGAAACAAGGCTTTGCTCAGTGTGCCTTTCCTGGTTATCAAACTTTTAAATAAATAAATACATTGTGGATCTGGTCACAACAAGGCAGCATACAGTATGTTTTCCTGCCATTATGTCAGGAAATTCATATATCATAATTACAAGTATAATAGGAGCTTCATGGAATGTAAATGGGATAAACTCCCCTAGAATACTAGCTAGAATTAAAAAAAAAAGAACTGTAATGTTGTTATTTTGCAAAAGACTTCCTAAATGACAAAGAAATTCAGAGACTGGAAAACAGATGGGTTGCGAGTATAAATCACTCACAAAGCCAAATCAAAAAAGCATGGGGGTAGCAATACTGCTGAATAAGAAATTTATAGGCAAAGTAATTGATACTGCTTCAGATAAACACAGCAGAATCATACTGATCAAGGTATTATTTGAAAAGGAACCTCTTGTTTTTGGTTCACTATATGCTTCTTGTAAAGATTTTGGATAATTTCTGGCTTAGGTCAGCAAGCTATTGAATAATTGGAAATGCCCCAATGCTATTCCAGGAGGCAATTTCAAGTGCACCTTAAACTGCATGTTAGATAAATCTTCTCAGTCATCTAATTGGGATAAATGCAAGTCATGCTTGTTTAGTAATGTTGTAACTTCTAACAATCTGTTAGATGTTTGGAAAGAGATACATGATAATGAAACAGAATATACATACAGTTCAGCCAGACATGAAATGTCTTCAAGGTTTGATTACTTATTGGTATTAAAAGAACTACTAATTCAATGTTTTCATGTAACAGAGCCTCAGCTGGGACTTGAACCCAGGCCGCCCAGAATACCATTCCAGTTGTGCTACCAGCTGCATCACCAAGGCAACTGGAAAGTGGGCCATCCTGGAGTATATTACTCTTTCTCCAGTGCACAACTTGGTGTTGCACAGATAATTACATCTTCAATCACAAGAGTGCAGTGTGCACATTTATGGAATATATACAAACAGAAACGAGAAACAAATAAGTGCCTCAGCTGTGACTTGAGCCCAGGCTGCCTGGAATACCATTCCGATTGCACTACCAGCTGTGCCACCAAGGTAACTGGAAACTGCGCAGTCCCAGATGACCTAAAGGTGGGCAAGCAATGTGAGAAGGCAGAAAGGAGGGCTGGAGGGATACTGGGATGCATAGGGAGAAGCTTCACCAGTAGAAAACAGGAAGTTGTTATCCCTCTGTACAGACAGTTGGTGAGACCCTGTCTGGAGTACCGCATGCAGTTCTGGAGACCCCATCTCCACAAGTACATAGACAGGATGAAAGCTGCCCAGAGGAGGGCAACTAAAATGGTGGCAGGGTCTGCACCAGAAGACATACAAAGAGAGACTAAAGGAGCTTAATATGTATACCCTCAAGGAAAGAAGGAAGAGGGGGGACATGATAGAAACTTTCAAGTACCTCAAGGGAATCAACAAAGTCCAAGAGGGTAGCATATTTCAGAAAAAGAGATGTGCAAGAACAAGGGGGCACAATTTGAAGATAGAGGTGGGATGGCTCAGAGGTAATGTGAGGAAGTATTTTTTCATAGAGAGGGTTGTGGATACATGAAATAGCCTTCCTGAGGAGGTTGTGGTGTCAAAAACAGTGGGGGAATTCAAGAATGAATGGGACAGACATAAGGCAATTCTAGTGGGGGGGTAGGAGGAAGTAGGCTGTTGATTAACTAGGATCTGCAGCTTGTCAATTAGGTAGGGAAATGAGCAAACTAGGTGGGCCAAGTGGTCCTTATCTGCCAACAAAGTCTATGTCTCTATGTTATTTTTCCTACAATGCCTCCTGTCCCATGTGACAGTGGTATATCTGGGATCATAGATTCAGCAAGTGTTAGAGAGATGAGCCTGATATTCTGGCCTCCATTAAATTGCAATAATTCAATATTTTTGTTTTCTATGTGTGTTTCAGGTCTAGCCAGCAGAAGTAAATGTTTTGTTTTTGAAACTTTTCATTTCATCAAACTACACACAGCCATAAAAAGCGCACAAATCACCCCAGATCATCAGTGCTATAATTAGTCAAGATTCTAGCTGTTTTCCTAAAGAATAACCTGTTCAGTTAGCCCTCAGATATTTGGTGAACTGTATATGTAACCATTAGTGCTCACTGGATAAGGAAAGTTACTTAATATCACAGTTCTGATGTTGTAAAATTGACTCTAAACCAGTGCTTGCTGAATCCATGATCCTGGATACATCACTGTCACATGTGACAGGGAGCATTGTGGGAACAAGAAGAGCAATAAACCATGCAATGATGGAGATCCCTAGGGGCCACAAGACTACCATAAAACCAGCAGGCTAATTTAGAAAAAACTCCTAATAGCAGACAAAGGGAAGGACACACTAAGACTACACACAAATCAAAACACTCTGTACAATGCTGAAAAGGAGCTGTAGTTGTTTTTTGTTCGAGGGAAGCGTGGAGTGGAGATCTCCCAGCAGCTCATACTTGAGCAGGCCAGGGCTGCAGGAAAAGAGCACATCGCGGGGACAGAGGAGCCAGTGCTGCAAAGCAGGAGCAGGGTGAGCGGGAGTTCCTGGTGGCTGCAGTTGGCGGCAGACCAGGGTAAAGGAAAGCAGCCAATCAGGAGAGAGGGCACAAAGTTTTGATTCGCAGCAGGGGATATAAGGCAGGCCCAGCCGCTCACACAATTAGACGCTGAAAAGGAGCTGTAGTCATTTTTTTGTTCGGAGGAAGCGTGGAGCGGAGATCTCCCGGTGGCTTGTACTTGAGCAGGCCACAGCTGCAGGAAAAGAGCGCATCAGGGGACAGAGGAGCCAGTGCTGCAAAGCAGGAGCAGGGCTAGTGGGAGCTCCCGGTGGCTGCAGTCGGTGGCAGACCAGGGTAAAGGAAAGCGGCCAATCAGGAGACAGGGCACGAAGTTTTGATTCGCAGCAGGGGATATAAGGCAGGCCCAGCCACTCACACAATCAGACGCTGAAAAGGAGCTGTATTTTTCTTCCCACACCACCCACCCCGGCCCCGACCCCGACCTCTATTAAATAGGCAGTGGAGGTGGAGCCTAGGAGGAGTGGCCTGACTTTAGTGGTTTAAAGAACATGGAGAGGTGTTTTTGAACCTGACCTGGGTTATTGAACCTGACTTTAGTGGATTTTTTAAATAACATTGATAAAGGTTTTTTGTATTCAAGGGAAGTTAGAGAGTGGTGGCTTCGGTGCAGGACATTGGAGCACAGTGCATTCGGGAACTTGATGTGTGGTTTTCTGTAAAGGTGAGGAGAAAGGGAACTACCTATTGTAGGTGCAAAAGTGCTAGAACAGTATTATTAAAAGGGGAGAGTGACTAAATGATGCAAGAAATAATAGGAATGCCACCTCAAGTTGCTAGAGCTGGCATCTTTAGGAGGGTGGTTGGATGCACGGGGTGTGGGGCAGCCATGGTACTAGACTGGGCTTGGAAATTTGGAGGTTGCCCAGTATGCCACCAGCTGGCAAAGCTCAGGGAGGAAGTGGAAGGAGTTCGGAGACAGCTGGTAGAGTGGAAAAGGAAGGGGCATGGGGTGGCCTGCAAACATGTACAGGGGGTTGAAACCTCAAGCACAAGGAGAGGAACTAGAGGTGAGCTGGGGGAACAGGGGCAACCTGGCAGGAGGAGCCCAGAATGTGGGAGTGCCCGTAACACCAGGCAAGGGGAGGAGGGTCACAGGAGACCAGAGAGAGAGGGGTAGTACAGGAAGAGGTCAGAGGGTAGCAGGGGGGAGTGGGGATCCAGGATTAGCAGCAAGGGGACCGGGGATTGAGGAGCATGAACAGATAAGAAAGGGAAAGGATGAAGTGGGGTGGAATAAAACCAGGCAGGAAGTGGGAAAGGGGGTTTTGGCAGGAAGGGAAGTGGAGCAGGACCCGGCAATAAAGGTCAGGGTACAAGGAAAAGAGAGAAAAGCATGGGGGGGAGATCAAAGGGAGCAATGCACAAGGAAGAGTAGCACAATAGAAGTGCCAGAAAACAAAGATTTGGGTGAGGGAGAACAGCAAGTTGGAGAAAGGCTCGAAAAGCTTCAGAGGAGGGTAAGGGCAGCATGAAGAAACCAGAAATCCAGAAAGGGGCTCAGGGAAGGGTACAGATGGAAAATGAGGGGAGGAAGGCTCAGGTAGACTCGGGGGGGGGGGAGAGAAAGCAAGGGGATGGAGGAGAATAAATTTGAAAAAAGGAGGAGAATGGCAGCAGGGAGGGGTGTCTAGGAGGAAAAAGGGGATAGAGTCTTAATAGCGGGAGACTCTATTATAAAAGGAGTTACATGGGGGAGAAGGGGAGAGAGAGGGAAAAAAATATGGGTGGAGTGCCTGCCAGGTATGATGGCTGCCAAAGTCATCCAGTGGATCCCCTCAAGGGGGAGGGAAATGGATAAGAAAATGCATCTGATCTTCCACCTAGGCACAAACGACTTTGCAACGAGCAGCGTGATGGAGGTGCAGGCCAGGTTTATGGCACTGGCCAGGTTCTGCAGCAATTCAGACTTCAAATCCCTGTCCTTCTCGGAGGTGCTACCTGTACTAAGGGCCAGCAGGAGGCAAGGCAAAATATTGAGGAATTCAATGATTGGCTTGTAGGTTGGTGTGCCCAGAAGGGGTATGGTGTGATAGGAGATTGGGGGTCAACATGGAGTGACACGAGCCTATATGCCCCAGATAGGCTGCACCTAAACAGGGAGGGGAAAGCAGTGCTCAAATGTAAACTGGATGATTATGTGGACAGATGCTACCATTTAAACTAAACAAGGGGGGAAGGGCAGGGAAAAGCCCGGCTGTTGAGGCAGGAGGCGGGGGGGGGCAAAAAGCCCTACACACACAGCAAAAGGGTAAACGAGACAAACATGTAGGGAAGGAGGAGAGAGGACATGGAGGGTTACGTGTATGAATGCCAGAAGTCTGGGTAGAAAGATCCCTGATCTAATGGGAAAAATGGCAGAGGAGGGCCTTGACATAGTGGGGGTAACAGACACGTAGTGCCACCAGGAGCAGGGATGGGAAATTGAGATACCAGGGTGCAAATTGTTCAGGAAGGACAGGGTGGGAAAGAGAGGGGAGGTTGTACTCTATGTAAAGGAAGGTTTCAGGGCATCAGAATTGCAGGGTAAGTGGGGAGAGGCAGAAGGACTCTGGGTCTCGTTGGCAGTGGGGAAGGGGGAGTCAGTGCATATGGGGGTGGTGTATAGACCCCCAGCACAGAACAAATCTATGGATAGAAGTATGGCAGATGAGTTTGTGAGAATGGCAGCAAGAGGGAGGTGGTGCTGATGGGGGACCTAAATCTACCGGATGTAGACTGGAACACCCTTTCGGCTGCTTCAACCAGCAGCAGAGAAATATTGGACTCCCTGAAGTTGGCCCTCCTAAATCAACTGGTCAGGTAGCCAACCAGGGCAGGAGCTACTCTTGATCTGGTCCTGATGAATGGGGGAAGGTTGGAAGAGCTATTGGTGGGGGAACATCTCAGTACAAGCGACCACAACACGGTCAGGTTTAAAATGAGAAACACTGCAGAGGTTCACCAGTCTAGGTTAAAGGTCCTGGATTTCAGGAGGATGGAAATCAGGAGAATGGGGGAAATAGTGGAGAGGGCATTGCAGGGGGTTGGGGAGTTGATGGAGGTGGACAAAGTGGGGGAAGATAAAGGAAGCTATTGTAGGGGCCACTGACATCTGTGCCAAGAGAGAGAGAGTAAAAATAAGAGGAGGAGAAAACCTCTGGGGTATACGAGGGTAGTAGCAAAAAAGGTAAGGACAAAAAAGAAAGCCTTTACTGGGTAAAATACCAGGTGAGCCAGAGGGAAGCAGGGGTGGAGGTAAGGAGGGCAAAGGCACAGACAGAGGAGTGAATAGCGAGAGGGGTCAAAAAAGGAGATAAGACTTTCTTTCGATATGTAAATAAAAAAAGGAAGACTAAGCAGGGGATTCTCCAGTTAAGAACAAAAGATGGGGTGGCGCTATAAGGAGACAGAGAAAAGGCAGACCTATTAAACACCTACTTTTGCTCAGTGTTCAAGAGGGAGGAAGAAGGAGAAGAAGGCAGCAGAGCAGGTAATGAAATGGCTGGGGAAGGGGGGGTGGAGATGAGGCCATTTCTTGTGGAGGAAATATTGAAAGAAATGGGCTGTGTGAAGGTGGACAGGGCAATGGGGCCAGACGGGGTGCACCCAAGGGTGTTAAGGGAGCTAAAGGAGGTATTGGCGGGACTCTTGACTGCACTCTTCAATCGGTCCCTGAAAACGGGGGTGGTGCCGGAGGACTGGAGGCAGGCAAATGTGGTCCCTCTGCATAAGGGGGGAGGGAGGAAGTGGGAAGTTACAGGCCTGTGAGCTTGACATCAGTGGTAGGCAAGCTCATGGAGAAGCTAGTAAAAGGCAGGATCACCAGCTACCTGGAGACAAATGGCCTGATGAATCCAAGACAACATGGTTTTACTAGGGGCAGATCCTGTCAAACAAATTTGATAAGAGTTTTTTGATGGGGTCACCAAGGAAATAGATCAAGGTAGAGCGGTAGATGTAGCTTATTTGGATTTCAGAAAGGCGTTTGACTCAGTGCCCCATGGGGGGCTGCTGTGTAAAATGGGAAGACTGGGGATGGGGCAGAGGGTAGTGAAATGGGTAGGAAACTGGCTGTGGAAAAGGAGGCAGAGGGTCATAATAAATGGGGTGGCATCCGAGAAAGGCAAGGTCACAAGCGGGGTTCCCCAGGGATCAGTGCTGGGGCCCCTACTGTTCAATATATTCGTAGGAGACATTGTGGAGGGCCTTGAGGGGGGTGTTATTATGTTTTCAGACGATATCGAAATCTACAATAGGGTGGACACGGAGGAAGGGGCGGAACAAATGCAGAGAGATTTGGGGAGACTTGAGACATGGTCAAAAAGGTGGCAGCTTGAATTCAATGCAGAAAAATGTAAAATCATGCATCTGGGCTACAGAAATCAGAAGGCAGGATACCGTATGGGGGGCAGAGAGCTGGAGGAGATGGAGCAAGAAAGGGACCTAGGCATCATTATATCTGGGGACCTGAAGTTGGAAGGGCAGTGCAGGAAGGCAGTGGCCAGGGGGAGTGGAATGCTGAGATGCATCGGAAGGGGGATCACCAGTAGGAATAGGGAGGTCATAATACCCTTGTACACCCATTTGGTTAGACTACACTTGGAGTATGGAGTCCAGTTCTGGAAGCCATACCTCAGGAAGGATGTGGGGAGGATAGAGAGGATTCAGAGGAGAGTGACAAAAATGGTAAAAGGGTTAAGCCACCTATCCTATGAAGAAAGGTTGAGAGATCTGAACATGTACTCCCTGGAGCAGAGAAGGGAGAGGGGGGGACATGATCGAGACCTTCAAGTAGTGGTGTTCAAGAATTCATGAGATAGGCATAAAGGAATATTAATGGAAAGGAATGGGGGTGAAGGAGGGAGAAAGAACCGGAGATCAAATGGGTCTACAGTGATACTGAAGGTAGGAAGAAATGGCCAGAGTGGGTGGGCCAAGTGGTCCTTATCTGCCAATGAATTCTATGTTTCTATGTACTCCCTGGAGGAGAGGAGAGTGAGAGGGGACATACCTGAGACCTATAAGTACCTCACAGCGGGGTGAACAAGATGCAGGAGGGGATCTGTTTCATGTGAGAAGGAGCACCAAAACACGGGAGCATGTTATGAAGCTTGGGTGGGGGAGTTTAAGAGGGATGTGAAGAAATACTTCACAGAAAGGGTGGTGGATGTCTGGAACAGCCTGTCAGAAGAGGTGGTAAGGGCCAAGACAGTGAGAAGCTTCTAGTATGCATGGGATAGGCACATGGGTAAAATAAGCAGAAGTAAGGGAGGAAAAGGGGGCACCTGTGGCCACATTTGGTCCACGGTGTAGTAATAGGCAGGGAAAATAGGGCAGACTAGATGGGCCTATTGGTCCTTTTCTGCTGACACATTCTGTTTCTATGTTTCTGTGGAAGGTGTCATTTACGTAATCCTTGCCAAACTGTAATTTTGTGGCATAAGCGTGAAAAGACATTTTGGCCAGGATTTCCAAAATTACACCTAACACATTCATCAGGTGGGGTACAAAACAAGGGCTGTGTTGAAAAGAGTTCTATGTCATAATGGCAGCTGCCAAAAGGCGATTGCCATTACGGCAAATTCACATCACCGAAAATCAATTTCAGTGATGTGACTCCCCGGCGCACAAATGGCAAACGGCCAAACGGTGCTGGGGACTTACAAATATAATGTTTTATGTGGGGGGCTGTGCCTCCCCACACACCCCCACTTAAGGATTGTCAACTCCAGGGGGGTGCATGTCAGGGAGGTGAAAACATAAAAAAAAAATTCTGGCAGGGCACAACAAAAACGTACCTGAATCTGGACCCAAACCCAGCACCCTGTCCACCCAAGACACAAACCCACTTACCACGCCATGGGGCCAACTCAGAAACCCACCGTGATACCACCCCTCAAAAATCCTCTTACTCCTCACTGAGCATGCGAGCTCCCACACCCCCACACGCATGTACAGGTAGCGACATCCTGTCACTATATGGGTGAACCCACCCCCATCCAGTCACCCTACCTCATCGGTAGGCCCCATGACATGCACCCTGATTGATTCGCTATTTTGTGGTTTGCTCAATCGCAATCGCGCATGTCACGAGCTACCATGGAAAAGTTGGGGTCATAATATTTAAAAAAAAGCAAAGTTATGAGTACACATTGAAAACATTCAAGGTTTCTTCATAGGATTTGTTGTCTTTAAGATTCTGAGTCGAAATTTTCAACATAGGCTTTTATGCCTCCTCCGCACCCCATGAACCAGGTAGGTGAAATTTTTAAATCTGGCTCAAAAAGGTAATTTCATGGAACAACTGCAAAATCCTTTTTAGGTCCGAATTTGAAAAATCCCACTTACCTGGTTCATGAGCTAGGGTCAAAAAAGGACTTGTTAAAAATTTGGGAAAAAATATTAAAAAATGACCAAGTCATAAGTCAAAGTTCAAAATGCTTTAAAAAGCCATTGACCTTACTTACCTTGTATTTAGTCAGTTCCCAGTTGCCGTGGCACCATCAGGACATGTGGCAGTCAAGAGAAGCATTATGTCGGTGAACCTGAGAAAGGTAAGTGAGGGGTATGAGAGGGATGATGTGGTGGGTGCTGAGTGGGGGTTTGGGTGGAGTGTGTGGTGTGTGGTGTGTGGGTGGAGGCCGTTGAAGATAATGATGAATAGGTGTCTTCTTTTCCAGTTAAATTAGAGGGGAAAAAAGAGATGAGGGAGTGTTTTCTTTTTTGCAGAGACAAGGATCAGACTGACACTGGGGATTGGGCACCACAGTGTCACTTATGTTTGGTGGCACCGGGAGTGGGCACCCAGTGCCTGCAACAAAATGGGTGGTTGTACTGGGAATTGGGCACCCCGGTGCCATAACAATGGGGGAGAAATACCAACACTGGGTGTTGGGCACTGCAGTGTTGAGAAACCAAAAATAGGGGGGAGTGGATTCATTTAATACCAGTGGTGGGACTGGGCAGCCACATTCAGTTCTCTATAATAGATCTGGGTTGGGCAGGAGAGGGATTTCAGTGACAAGATTGAGCAACTGCCGAAGATGTTCTAAAAACAGCTTCATTCTTTTGAAATCAATGTGACCAACAGTGCTTTCCTTTACACTGCTTTCATTTTCTGTGAATGCCACACTGACGTGACCATCCTCCACACCCCTATCAGCATGACATTCAGGGAAGACAAAGGCAGTGTGAAGGAAATCACTTTTGGTCACACTGCTTTCATCAAAATACAACAACGTTTATCTCTGAAACGTTGTATTTTGCAACTGATCATGGATGAAACATGACAACATTTTTAAATGAGGGTTACTCACCTACTCACCAATTTGTTTTTTGTTATCTTCTTTTCTTGACAGCATCCTTCCAGAGGGAGCTCCCAGCCCCATCCCCCGATGTCCACCATCCGGTGCTGACCCAGCCCCAGGGCTTACCCCCCCAGCAGGGCTGGCAGGGTTCCCCAATCCCCACCAGAGACCAGATTCAAGGGGCCAGTGCATGTGGCTGGCCGGGAATGGAGCCTACGAGGTGCCCTCCACCATCCTGCTGTGACAACTTGGATTTTTCCTGGTGTTTCTCCCCAGGAGTCAAGGCGTGCAATAACACTTGCAGAGAGGAGAGCGCACGCATCCACATGCACTCCCTCCAAGTGTCTACCTCGACTCCTCCCTTGTCTATAGCATTTCAGCCTTGTCCCCCAGCCTCCAATAGGGAGCAAACATGTGCCGACATCTGGAAACCTCCCTCTCCACAGAAGGAGAGCAGTTCATTGGATGCTCAATCCTTCTCCACCCCTGCTGAACCCCGGTGACCCATGCTTGTTCTCGAACACGGGTTTCCAGAATTGTGTGAGGTAAGGCATCCAGTGCCTCAGCCCTCAGTGCCACTGGGCCAGCCAGTCTATTCACCAATTTGGACTATGCTTCACCAGTGTAGTGCCCATATAAATGAAAGGATGTTGACCAACTTGAGGGAGTCCAGAGAAGGGCTACTAAGAATATTCATAAAATATGCAATTTATCTTATGATACAAAACCACAAGAATTAAAATTAATTACTGTGGAACACACTAGAATTAGAGGAGATATGCTAATGATGTTCAACATAATACATGATCCATATCTTATAACAGAATTAAATCTGGAATTTAAACAGCACACACAATTAACTAGAGGACACCCACTTCAGCTAGCAAGACAAATCATTAAAACTACCAAGAGAAAACATTTTTTACACAAAGGGTAATTAATCGCTGGAACTCATTACCACTGGATATAGTGATCAGTAAATCTAAAGATGAATTTAAGACCAAATTGGACAATTTCATCTTAAATTGTAGCATATTACATTACTGTGCGAAATAGGAGCAACATGACCATACAAGCCTTTTTGCTCTATCACACCTTAGTATGAACCTTAGTAGGAACCATAGTTCAAGGAGCTGTGATGAAGAAGACCTAACTCCTCCAGTGAAAAGGAAGATCTGACATCATGGGGCAGAGCCAAGGAGTATACCATCCGACTGGGTGGGAGGAGCTTAGTTTGAAGATGTTCTGGCTGAAGTTAAAGCGAAAAGAAGTCTGGCGGAGTGTAGACAGTGCACCATATCCATGTCCCTAGAACTTATATTTCAAAACCTATATAAGTTAAAAACTTGCCAGAAACAAAAGTGTGCACCTTGTTCAAAGCTCTATCAAACCTGTAAGTTTCAACTTTTAAAAAGATACCATTTTTAGTTATAGGTGAACAAAGATAAAGTCTTAATTTTGGTGAATTTATGTGCTTTTGCACCTCTGTAACTTTGCCCCTGTTGAACTAATCACTACAGAATTTATACAACCCAGAGATCCTTGCTCCGCCTCTATGTCTACCAAACTGGAGGCAAATTGGCTGAATGGGAGCCAAGTTATTAAGGTGCAAAATTCAGGGTCTAACATTAAAATGCTTACCCAACCCTATTACACTGGCTCAGTAGCATCAATATGTTAGGGTTGAGCTAGTGTTTCTGGCAAAACAAGGGTTTTGACTACTTATATCTCTTCAACCTTAGCCCCTAGGACTATGAGATTTGGTATGTGACTTTCCAGACTGGGAGGGTCATGATTTTCTGATAAGTTTTGTGTAACTCAGTTCAGTGGTTTAGAGGTTATTAATGACATGTACAATTCCCTATTTCTGTGTCTGTTTTTGCTCACAGCTATCTCAACAAGTACACTGATTTAGATTCTGAAACTTTCAGGTTTGTTAGAGTTCATTCCAAGGATATGATTTTGAGTGATTTAAAAATGAAATGTAATTTTGTTTTCATGTTATTTATGAGTTAAATTGCATGCATGTGTGGTTCGGAAAAACGGTCAGAGAAAATAGCTGAAAAAAAATGTTAGTTCTGAATTAAAGTTGATCATGAAGGAAAACATTACAACAGAAAAATGAAAAAAAATTACCTATGAATATTGACAGTTGTATAGTTTGTGGGAGGACAGTGTAATGAGATGTCTGAGATGAGTTTTGAAAAAGAAAAATTAATTACAGTTAGAAAAACCTCTCCTTGCACTTTGTCCTCCTCTTATCATTTACTCAAGCATTAAACTCCTTCTTTGCTCCCTGTTGCTTTTGCCCTGGCTAGTCTGTCCTATGTCCTCTTGTTAATTATCCCACAAAAAAATTGTGATTTTGATAGTAAACCATTGAGACCTGATTCTGGCAACCTCTCTTTCAATTCTGACTGGTAATTACAGTATATAAAGTACTAATAGTGGGTGCTCAGTCCCACAGCTGGTACCCCCGGCAGCCCGATCTGTCTGTTAACACCAGGTGCGAGTGCCCAATCCTGCTGTTGATAGCCCCTCAACCCATTAAGCAATTGGTGCCTACTCTCGGTATTAAAACCACCTTTCCTCCTGGCTGTCTGATTGCTATTATGATAGACCGGTGGTGGTTGCCCAGTCCCACCGTCAGTACTTTCACCCCCCTCCCAGTCCCCTGATCAATAGTTTCTGCCTAACTGCTATTTTGATAGCTCCATGGCTGCCCAGTCCCAAGACTGACATGTCCCCCTTCCTACCAGCCCCCTGATGAACAGCTTTATAATCCCACAGTGGGCAACCCAAATAGCCCTCCCTTCTCTATGGTTGGTCATCATATTTTCTGGTGTCCCCCACTGAGCTTAACCTGTTCTAAAAAAATAAATCAATCACTCAAATAAAACCCCCACCCTCACCCACCCTCTGACATCCATGCCAACCTCCTTCAACCCACATCAACATCTAGGCACATGATAAACTGTGATTCCATGTTGGGTGACTGGCATAGCCCTCCCTCTATCACAGCTGATCACCATCTTCTCCGGTCTCCCCCTCCAATCACAACATTTAAAAAAACACCCTCTGACCGCCACACCACCATCCCACTCCCATCACCAGTACCTTCAGTTCAGCCCATCATCATGAATCCTCAAATTCCTTTAATGCTCCTCTACTTGAAATGAAAGAAAACCTGTGGAAAATACGCTAAATTGAGAACTGTGTGTACTGCACATGCGCCTGGACTTTTATTTCATACTTTTAAAACGTTACACTTATCTTGGCCAAATTGAAGCCAAAAAGTTACAGGTAGCCAAGTGCCACCCCACTTCATGACCTCTAAGTTGGACCTTTTAAATCTGACCCAAGATGTGTTTTGTAGGTTAGGCACGGCCCACAGCTTAGCACCATGGACACGGGGGGAGGGAGTTGAGCACTACTCCCTTCACAAAAGAAAGGGTCCTATAAGAGCTCGCTAAGCTCAGGGTGGATAAGGCAATGGGACCTGATGGCATACATCCCAGGGTACTTAAGGAGCTAAGGGTGGAACTAGCAGAGCCATTAGCAGAACTGTTTAATGAGTCTCTGAGCACAGGAGAAGTCCCAGAAGACTGGAGAAGGGCTCATGTGATCCCGCTCCACAAAAGTGGTAGCAGGGAGGAGGCAGGGAACTACAGACCAGTCAGTCTTACCTCGGTAGTGGGCAAGATTGTGGAGGCATTCCTTAAGGAGAGGATAGTGCAACACCTGGAATCCATAGGGGCACAGGATCCAAGACAGCATAGGTTTACAAAAGGAAGGTCCTGTCAAACTAATCTCATAGATTTCTTTGACTGGGTAACCAGAGTGGTGGACCAAGGGGGAGCAGTTGATGTCACCTACCTTGACTTCAGCAAAACTTTCGACACTGTTCCACATAGAAGATTGATAAATAAGCTGGGTAGGCTCGGGGTGGGTCAGAAGTTGATCAACTGGGTGGCAAACTGATTGACGGGCAGAAAACAGAGAGTGGTGGTGAATGGTATACAGTCAGAAGAGATGCAAGTCACAAGTGGGGTACCTCAGGGATCAGTCCTGGGGCCAGTCCTCTTCAATATCTTTATTAGTGACATTGCAGATGGGCTAGAGGGTAAGGTCTGTCTGTTTGCAGATGACACCAAGATCTGCAACAGAGTAGATGATCCAGATGGGGTGGGCAGAATGAGAAGAGATCTGGATAAACTAGCAAAATGGTCAGAAGAGTGGCAACTGGGATTTAATGCAAAGAAGTGCAAGATCATGCACATAGGGAAGAGAAACCCTGAAGCTACCTATAGGCTGGGAGGGGAGTTGCTAGCAGTCACAAAGGAAGAAAGAGACTTGGGCATCACCATCACCGATGACCTGAAATCATCCAAGCAGACCTCTAAAGCAGTAGGTAAGACTAGGGGGATGTTAGGGTGTATTAGTAGGGCTATCACAAGTCGTAAGAGGGAGGTAATAATCCCTCTTTACAAGACACTGGTTAGGCCCCATCTGGAGTACTGCGTGCAGTACTGGAGGCCACACCTTCACAAGGACATTAACCAAATTGAGGCAGTCCAGAGAAGGGCAACCAAAATGGTGCAGGGACTGCATCAGAAGACATATGAGGACAGATTAACGGAGCTCAATATGTATACCCTTGAGCAAAGGAGGGAGAGAGGTGATATGATCGAAACATTCAAACACCTTAAGGACATTAACAAGGTGAAAGAGTCTAACATGTTTAAATATAAGAAAAATAGCAAGACAAGAGGACACAGCATGAGATTAGAGGGAGGCCAATTAAGGGGGAATGTGAGAAAATTCTTTTTCACAGAAAGAGTGGTGGATGCATGGAACGGCCTACCTCAGGAAGTGGTGGCTATGAATACAGTGCAGGGCTTCAAACAGGCATGGGATAGGCATAAGGGAGCAATACAGATGAGTATGAATAGATAGGCCATTGACAGAGCAAAGGCCAATGGCACATTTATAAGGTAGAAAAGAGGAGGCAGTATGGTGCAGTGGGTTAAGGTTCTGAGCTGCAAATCTGGAGACCTGGGTTTGAATCCCACAGCCCCCTAGGTGCATACTGTGTGACCCTGAGCAAGTCACTTAACTTCCTCGTGCTCCCAGGTTGCACCTGCAAACAAGCTTTCAGCTTAGTGTGTCTCACCTGGTGAAATAATTGGTAAAAAAAAAAATGGGCAGACTGGATGGGCCTTGCAGTCCTTATCTGCCGTCAACCTCTATGTTTCTATGTAAAACATATTTCAGGTCAGATTACAAAATTCCACTTATGTGGTTGTGAGGTGGAGTGGCAACTTGGACACCCTGAAAATGTAGGATTTGAACCATCACACAATGCAGCACTGATGTTACCCTAACTTTGGCACTGTCTTGTCACACAAAGTGTCCTGGAAACCTTTCCTGGGGACTTTTAGCTATCTCATTTCTCCCTGCTCTTGCCAAGCTGCAAGAGAAGCTTTCCTACGCTGATTTTTTTTATTTCTTCTACTCCATTAACTTCTGCTCACCATTCCAGTCTGGCTTCTGTTAAAACCATTGCACCATTTCCTCGCTCCTACTTATCACTGACTCTGTCCTTAAGGGGATGAACCAGGGTTACACCCATGGATGCCGGAACATGGGGAAAGAAGGGATGCTGAGTTCAAATAGGCACAGGGTTAAAAAGGTATTTTTTTTAAGGAAAGGGGCACTTTGAATGCTTATGGGCAGAAGTGGAGGGGCTGCAGCACACCCATACCCATAGGTTCCAGCACCTATGCTTACATCACCTCTGCCATCTCCACTGACCTTGTACATGCCTTTGACATGGTAGCCCACTTCTTCCTTCTGGATAAGTTGAGAGGTGCAGGGCTCTCTGTTCCTACTGTCAGTTGATTCAGATCCTACCTTTCTGACTGCCTACAGTTGGTCCAGGTTGCTAATGGCTGTCCCTCCCCCCCTTTACAGTTCAGCCTGTAGTTCCCCAAGGCTCCATACTGGATTCGATCTTCTTCTTCTTCTCCTTCCTTAATGACCCCCACCTCAGCCTGTGTCAGTTAGCATACTCCTATTTATGCAGATGATACTATACACTGCCTCGAGTGCCTCAGTCTCTGCCCTGGAATCATTGCTTTAGGATGTCTTTGATAAATGTCCAACACTGGCACCAATTCCACCAACTTCAGGTCAGTGCCAAAAAAGACAGTGTCCATGACCTTTGGCACAAGCTATAAGCGTGCAACGTTTCCCTCCCCCAGTCCCCCTACATAAATATTTAATACAATATCCAGAACATTACATTGCAAGAGTTGCTTCTGGAAAACATTTACCAAGCACGTGTATTCACTAGATCCGTTCACATCAGCAACATATGCCCAGATAAATGTACAACCAAATGTGGTAAAAAGACCTTACGTTTCCAGGCAGCTTATATATGGAATGACTTTCCTTTTAATATGCACACAGCTACATCTCATACAAAATGTGTTGCTGACTTAAAAAAACTGTTACCAAACGGTATGTAAATGTTAGTTAAATCCTTGTAAATAACAGAACTTAGTTAAGTGTATATTTGTATGTAGACAATTTTTTTTGGTGATGTGATGTGTTGTGCATGTTATATTGTACTTCTGTATTTTTCCTGCATGTTTTTCTTCAGCTATTTTCTGTAACTTTTGATAATTTTTTTAACAAGACTGTCTTGTAAATGGATTTTATTCTTAATGACATAAAATATTCTGTATAAAAATAAAGTTTTATTTATCTATCTATCTATATATTTATCTATCTAGTCTTTTCTACCCTGGATGGCACCCCACCTTCAAATCACTCCCTGCTTTAAGTACCTTAGTGTGTGGTTGGATGGAAGACTCAGCTTCACCTTATCAATGCCATTCTTAGAAAACTTTGTCCCCAAACTCAGTGCCCTCTACCACAAGAAGGAATGCTTACCACTCCCAGCCCAGTGGGAAATTGTCACCAGGATGATACTCCCAGTGTTTGATTCTGTGGATGTGGCCTGTGGTGCCGCCCTACCTCCTCTCTCACCAGATTGGCCATTCTCAGCAATGCCTTCAGTAGTTTTATCTCTAATGCCCCCCCTTGTACACATCACTGCTTCCTTTACACTAACCCCTCCAGCCCATCTCTTGTTTCCCACCACCAAGTTCATTGTGCAGCTTTCCTTTCTAAATACTGGTTCTCATATCTACTTCATTACCTTTCATCTATCCTCTCTCCTGTCCAGTCCACCTCCTACCCTCTTTCCTCTAGGGACTTTACCACCTTCTACATTTCCCACTCCAAATCTGCTGCTGGGCAGTTGGCTTTCTCCTCCAGTCTTCCTTCCATCTGGAGCAACCTCACTTCCCACTTCATCTGTCTTCTTCTTATCATTCAGTCAAGCATCAGCTCAAACTCCTTTATACTTGCAGTTACTCTTGTCCTGGTCCTAGCTAGTCTATTCCATGTCCTCATCCATCATTTATGATGTTTTGCTGCCCTCTGTGTACCTGAATTTAATTCATACTGGTACCTGCAAGTCTGCCCTGGGTCAAGTAATTTCTAGGTACTCTTTCTTTACCCTTTTCTGATTGTACCACAGCTGTTGTATATAAAGGACTGTCTACCACATGCAGTCTGCAAGAAAACTGTCACCAAGATGGTGCTTCTGTTGTTTGATTATGTGGATGTGGTCTGTGGAGCCAACCCTATTTCCCCTCTTACCAGTCTGGATACTCTGCAAGGCCTTTTGACATTTCGCCTCTAATGCTCCCTCTCATGCCTATCACTGCTCCCGTCACATAACCTCTTGATTCTGCCCCTTGCTCCCCGCCACCTCAATCACTGTGATTCTTTTCTTTCTAAATGCTGGATCTCATTTCACTCTCTTTACTGCTCTCCTGTCTGCCTCATGTCCCTTCCACCTCCTATACTCTTTGCTCTAGGAACTCCCACACTTTCTCCATTCCCTACTCCAAATCTGCTGCTGGGCAATCTGCATTCTCCTCCCAGCTCCCCTCCACCAGGAAAAAAACTCTCCTCACTCTTTGTCTGTCCTCCTCCTATCACTCACTCAAGCATCAACTCAAACTCCTTTTTGCTCCCTCTTGTTGTTGCCCTGATTAGTCTGTGGTGTGTCCTCTCCCTTCTTTTGTGTTGTTTGTGGCCTCTGTGCACCTTCATCTAATTTATATTTGTAACCTGAAAACCTGCCCTGGTTTGGATAATTTCTACATACTCTTTCTTCACTCTTTTCTGACTGCACCACAATTGCTGTATATTTGATGGCACCATAGTTGCTGTATATTTTATTGTTTTCATTGCCAGGACAACCTCACTGCACACATTGCCTTTATTCTCCCACTGTTTATTTTGCCATGAATGGCTCATTTTTTGTCCCTTTTTTTACTTTATTTTTTGTTTGTACCTGCTTACTGTTTATTTTGACTTTTGGTCACCATTTTGGCCAGCACACTGTTTTGTTGACTACACTTTTCCATTGAATGTGGGGCCAAGACTTTCTTCAGGTACATAAGTGAGAAGAGGAAAGCAAGGAGAGGGATAGTGAGAATAAGGAGTGTGGCAGAGGGAGACTGTGCAGAAGAGGACCAAGAAAAAGCAGAAATCCTGAACAGGTTCTATACTTCTGCTCAGTCTTCACAGTGGAAGGAGGGGGGAATGAGTCACCAGCAGTTGGCAGGAACAAAGGGGGAAGGAAGGCGGACTCAAGTCTATTTTCAGCAGGAAGATTCCTGAAAGGACTCGTAGCTCTGAAAATGGACAAGGCTATGGATCCAGAGTGAGATACATCCAAGGGTATCAAAAGAATCCAGGTAGGTGCTGACTGCCCTGATGATGGCATTGTTCAACAGCTCACTGAATCAGGCATGGTTCCAGAGGACTGGAGGAGAACAGACATGGTCCCTCTACATAAGGGCAGCACCGGAGAAGAGGCTAGTAACTATAGGCTGGTAAGCTTCACCTCAGTGCTGGGGAAATTAATGGAAACACTGTTAAAGGAAATGTTGGTAGAGTATCTTGAATCCAATGGTCTGCAAGACCAAAGGCAGCATGGATTCATAGGGGGAGGTCATGCCAGACAAGTCTGATTGAGTTATTTGACTGGGTGACCAGGAAAATAGATCAGGGGAAGGCAGTGGACATTGTCTATCTGGACTTTAGCAAGGCCTTCGACACTGTGGTGCACAGGAGACTGATTAAGAAATTGAGCAGCTTATGGGCGGGATCCAAAATGGTGAATTGGGGGTTAGAAACTTGCTAATGAATAGGAGAGAGAGGGTGGTGGTTAACAGCACTCACTCTAATTATGGGAGAGTGACCAGTAGGATGCTGCAGTGCTCAGTACTGGAACCAGTCATCTGCAACATCTTCATAAGTGGCTTTACTGATGAAATAGAAGTGAATAGTGAAGGTATGCATTTTGCAGATGATACCAAAGTGTGTAATACGGTGGACAAAAAGGAAGGGGCGGAAGTAATGTGTAGGGATCTTGGGAAACTCAAGGAGTGGTCAAAAGCATGGCAGTTGGGGTTCAATGCCAAAAAGTGCAAAATCAAGCACCTAGGGCATAGGAACCCAAGAACTGAATAAAGGACTGGGGGGTAGATACTGTCAGTCATTAAGCAGGAAAGGGACCTTGGGGTTATCATAACTGATGACCTCAAAGTGGGAGGGCAATGTGACAAAGCAGTGGATAGGGCCAGTGGGATGCTGGGATGCATAGAAAGAGGTATGTCCTGCAGAAGGAGGGAAGTGATGTTGCCACTGTATCACTCACTGGTGAGACGCCACCTGAAATACTGTGTCCAGTTATAAAGGTTACACTTCAGTGAGGGCATAGAAAAGGTGAAGACAGTTCTGAAGGGAGTAACTCAAATTGTGCAGGGTTACACTAAAAGCTCTACAAGGAAAGAATCAGGGATTTCAACATGCACACCCTGGAAGACAGAAGAGCAAAAGGGGACATGACAGAGACCTACAAGTATCTAATGGGGGAGAACAGGGTACTGTACAGGAGGAGAGCCTCTTTCAAATGAGGAAGAGCTCCAGAACCAGAGGGTATGCCATGAAGCTTTGGAAGGGCGGAGTTTAGGAAAGATGTGAGAATGTACTACTTCACTGAAAGAGTGGTGGGTGTCTGGAACAGACGTCCAGAGAAAGTGGTGGAGGTGAAAACAGTACGGAACTTCAAGCATGCATGGGATAGTCATAGAGGAATATTAGAAAATGGGTAGGGAGGAGGGAGGGTCACAAGAGAACAGCTAGGGTCTGCAGAGACAGACTAGGCAGGGGCCGTTTGGGCAGGCTGGGTGGGCCAAGTGGTCCTTTTCTGCCAACAGATTCTATTTATCTACGCATTTGTCTCCCTGTACCCCTCCATCCACATCATACCTGGAAGTTAGCCTAAGTTCTGTGTGCATTTCCCAGTTAACAACATTCAATGAATTATTAAAATATATTGCCAGTACAACTTCATTGCATATCTATATATATATATATATATATATTTATGCAACTTATGCACTGGGATACATTCCAGTATAAAAAGTAATATCTGTAGAAGTCAGTGAAGATTACACTGTTATCTTCATGTTTCTACACATCATCATGATATCTTTAAACTCCTGTACGTCATCCTGTTATCTTTTAAACTCCTATACGTAATCTGTAAGAAATCCTATTGGCTTCTCAAGAAACTCAGCTGTTATAAGGCTCTGCCTCTTAATGACCTGACCCCCGGCCCCCTACCAACGCGACTCTTACATCTGGTTGACCCTGCCATCAGTTTAAAACAATGTTTAATTAAAAAAAAACGTATCTGGTTGATCCTGCCATTTCTCCCTAGTCTAACCAAAACAGTTTAATTCCTGACATCCTTTATTTGTAGTGTGACCGAGCGGCTTCAGTACGTTACTGTGAGTACTTCACACACATCTAAAACAAAGCACTGTCTCTTCAAAATGATACACATGCAGTCCTTTTTTATTAATTTTCCTGGGCTTGCTAAGTAAGAAACAGGCTGCAGTTAAAACCGAACAGACAGCGAGCAACTCGGCATGTCGGCAGCTTCAGAGAAGTGAAAGTAAGCGCAAGCGTTACTATATACTATATTTTGCCTGAACAATTGTTAATGAGCATTTTGTCTGCAACTCCCCCACTGTATCTATCCCTTTCTGGTTGTTTATATTGCCAGTATAATGTTATTGTTTATATTGACTGTACTTTACCTCAGGATAAATTGTTATTCCTGCACCCCTTCCTCCTCAGCTGAACCTCAAAATTAGCCATGGATCAGTGTGTCTTGCCTGGTTTATAATTTTCTTTTTTTTTTTTTATCTTTGCTCCCCACCCCCTACTCTACCCTTACTCAGCCATGCCCCACTCCCAGCTCTATTATCCACCTTGTCCCAGACTTACCCTGCCTCCTTGTTCTTCCCCAGCTTACCTCCTAGGGTGGGGTTGATAGGGTGGGCCTTGTCCCTGCTGAAGGTTAATGTTCGGTCTGAAGGTGGGTGTAAGATCAGTGGTGTGGGGCCTGCTGAGCTGGAGTGGCATCATACTGCAACAACTGGTGGATTTTCCTCTTGTTTCATGGTCCCCTGCCATCAAAACACACTGCCTGGCCATGAGCTCAATGATGCACACACATAGAAGTGCATCTTGAGTCCAGATCCTCCCCAATGCTGAGCCCCTGCCTGCACCACCACCTGTGGTAACCTAGGTGGCAGTCACAAGGTGGCAGTTGTAGCCCTCCCTCCCCAGAAGAGGACAGCATCCTCTGACACTTAGTCCTCCTCCCCTGGCCAGCACAAGATGACTCAAGCTCATTACCAAACTCAGGTCACCGGCATCATGAGTAGTAGTGCTACTGCCTCACTGATGTGCTGGCACTCCCTTACCAATTTTCAATAAATAAATAAAAGTAAAATACTGACACAGTAATGCTTGCACAGAGGGTGCAGAAGTTAGAGTAACATTAATACTGCATTGCGTGCTCATTCAAACCCCAAGGAACAGCACACACCACAGATTCCTCATGGCTTCAGGCACCTTTCCCCTAACTTTTAATTTCCCTACTTTGTGTGCTTTAATCCTAACAGATTCATTAATGTAGTTGTTTGCATATATTAGTGTTGCATTGGGGTTCTATTAAATAAAAAAATGTCCTTTTCAGAGCCATATATCACAGCCGTTTTAGACCCTAGGACCTTCTCAGTCCTAGGATCTGTTAAATTTCTAAATTTTTTGGAAGATTAGTTTTGTAATTTTTGTATAGTTTAATGCCAGATTGATGTATTTATGCCTGATGTGCTACCTCAATATTTGCACTCAGTTGGCTATAAAATGGCAGAGTTGAGGTATGGAACTTATAGGTTTTGTAGGCATCATATGGGAATAGGTCCATTTGGGGATTCTGTTAAAAAAAAAGAATTGCTTTTTAAGTTAATTGCAATTAACTGGTTGCATGTGCGCATTAAAAAACTGACTGAGAAGAATAGCTAAAAGAATGTATAGACTTAACTTTAATGTAATATAACTTTAATTTGGTAAGGTGACAGTTTAGTGTGTGGAAGAGAGGGTAGGTGCAAATCACACAGTGAATTTTTTTTAAATTATTAAGAGTACTTAGTAAACTTTGATTAAAAATAAAAGTCTTCACACAGCAATCCTTTATGAATTTTATTTTTTATAAACTCTAATTGTAGCATGAATATTTTAAATAGGTTTGTCAAATATTCTTGTTGCATGACGGTTTTTGTCCTCTGCAATGATTTTCAAAGTCTTCATGATTTTGTAAATTATTTCTTAAAATATTTATGCTGGATGGTGGTTTTTATGTTTTACAATGGTATTCAAAATTATCATGAGGTATAACTGATTTGTTAAAATCTGCATGCTGCATGACGGTTTTCGTGCTTTGCGACGATTTTTTAAATCTTTGTGAGGTCATAAACTATGTGCAAGCAACATTGGTTCTGAAAAGCTATGTGTTGCTCAGTGGTTTTCAAAATCTGCATGCTGCACAATGTTTTTTAATATTAATATAAATTCCTTTATGAAGGCTTCGACAATATACAGTATGTGCTGCACAAAGGTTTTCAAAATATATGTGCTGCAGGAAGATTTTGGCAATTTCTGTGCTGTCGATGGTTTTCAAAGTCTATGTGCTGCACAAAGATAATTATTTTGAAAATGTACATGCTGTGCTAAACTTTAATATAACGTTTTATGTATTTAAATATTAAGGATGATAGTTTACTATTTGTGGTGAGGAGGTATACGGAGACACACAATGGGCCCTATGCATCACCAGTCTCTGTATGCACCACAAAGGGCATGTACCAAGATGCTGAAGTGAATGATGTGCATCCACCAGTGGGTGGACATGCGAGGCTGGGATTCACTATCCATGGTTGGACTGATGCGTGGCTCTCTATTTCTGCACAACATGCAGTGCTACCTGGGGGACCTGACCTCAGCTGGACTATCGGCTTTCAATTTGAAGGCCCAAGTGGTACCATGACCTGCAGTAGCAGGGGATTATGGGACACAATAATCTATTAAGGGACTTCTGTGTCCCCCTCAGCAGACATCCTTCTGACTTTTCAAAAACTAAAAATAGTCCTGTGAAATTATGTTGCAAGTCAACTCTTGTTTTGCAGAGGGTTTTAAAGGTTGTATGTAAATGTATTTATGTATGTATTTCAAAAGTTTCACCTGAAGGACATATGGAGCTGGTAACAGCTCATTTCCAGATATATCCTGGGGGAAAGAACAATGAGGAACACTAAGAACAATAATACAATAATAAGTGAATAAGCATCATAAATAACAATTGTGCAAAGACAAGAACTGCAAGAAGCAAAATACATAACTATACAATAAAGTGCTGAAGATATCTATATTTGCAATTACAATACAATAAAGTGCTAGAGGATAAATTATAATTATGTACTTAATGTAATGCTTGATCTTCCAGAATATCTTCACCATTGATTCACACTTGTGGGTCTGAGTCAGAGGTGCTAGGACCCCGAGGGAGCCAGAATGTTTCAGAGGGCTGGTGACGTGGTAGACACCGTATTCAAATTATTGCACAACAATGCACAGCCCACTAGTATACAGCAGCACCAGACCCCAACTGCCTCAATACCTTTTTTTTATCGAGGAGATGAGCAGCATAACTTAACAAGAACTTAGGCACTTAACCTAAGGGCATAAGATAGCCCTGGAGGCCATGTAAGAAGGGCCACCAAATCCAGTAATACAGTGTCTTCACAGACAAACCAAGTATAAAGGGGTGAGGACCACAACACAAGAGTACTGGAGTGAGGTGATGGTGAGCAGGCATGTGAATCAATGATGAAGATATTCTGGAAGATCAAAAATTACAGTATGTAATTTTAATATCTTCCAAGAATCAGTCTTCACCATTGATTCCCACTTGTGGGTCAGAGTACCAGACTAGGGAGGCTGGCGATCAGGGCTCTCTCAGGATAGTAATCCATGCAGAATTGTCCTGCCAAAGGTTGCATGCTGCCTTTCATGGATATCCAGGACACAGTGCTAAAGGTGTTGCACTATGCTCCAAGTTGCAGCTCTGCAAATTTCTCCAATCGGCACAGAGCATATTTCTGCCAGGGAAGTGCAACCACTCTGGTGCAGTGGGCATGTATGCTGCCCTCCAGTTTAACCTGAGAAATAGCATAGCAGTAGTGAAGGTAATTCACAATCCAGGCAAAAATGCACTTGACTGTAACAGGCTGTCCTGATTAGGAATGATGGATACAAAAGAGCTGTTTGATTGTCTGAAGTCCTTGGTTCTGTCCAGATAAATCCTAAGGACCCTCTTATCATCTAGTGAGTGGAGAATCCTTTGTCCCTCATCCTGAAAGCTGATAAAGTACGTAGGAAGGATTATAGCCTGATGAAACTGGAACTCCAACATCACCTTAGATAGAAACTTGGGGGGCATACAGGGAACTACCTTATCTTTATGGAAAACAGTATATGGAGGATCTGTGACCAACGCATAGATTTCAGATACTCTGACTGCCATAGGCGCTGGAATCCATGGGCAAGGGGGACATCAGCTCCCCCCACCCCACACACACACACACACACACACACACACACACTTGCCCATGAGCATTCAAAATGCCCTTTAATTCATGGAAGGTCAGAAGGGGAGCAATCGGGATCTCCTTTGTAATGTTTTCTGTTGTGTGTGTGTGTGTGTGTGTGTGTGTGCTGCCCAGTTTACCCGTACGATCCCGGCAGGCTAGCTCCCAAAAGTATTTAAAACCGCTCCAATTAAATAACACCTTCCCTATCAGCCACTCACCCGTTCCCTATGAAAAGAATATGGTTTGCTCTCAAACCTGCTCTTCCATACCCTGCAAGACTGTACAACCATCAAGACTGTATAACCATCAATGTATATATGCTGCTGAGCCACTGACTTATTTTGTCAACAGTGTATCAATTGGCTGGGCCATCATCTTCAAAAGTAAGTCCGCTAACTCAGAACAACTGGGTCTTCTGCTATTTTTGGAGGGAACTGGGAAGTACCTGGCTCCTGACCTAGGTGCCACATGCACTAAGCATATTTCTGTAAATAAATTGCATTATTTTCTTAATACCCAACTTGATTTTGAAGGCAATTGTCTGAAGAAATACTTATTAACATAATTTTTACGTGTTTTACAGCTACCATTCCTAGCTTGAAAGCTTTAAAACAGTATAAAGATTAAGCTCATATCATAATATTGCCACAGAAATTGCCCCTTAGCATCATGTCAGGAGTAAAGAAAAAGATGTCAGGAGTTAAGAAAAAGATGCAGTTTTCTCAGGATATGCTTACAGTAGCACTTGACTCATATAAGTGACACTGGGGTTCTGTCAAGCCAGCAAGGGGCAAACTTCCAACTAGATGTATATGATGGTCTTCTGTGCTGTTCTTTTGTTTAAAGAAAGGGCCCAAACTGAAAGTTTTTTTGTGGGTTTTCTTTAATTTAATATTTTATTTCCGCCAGCTATGCAGGCAGGAATAAATACAGAAATTAGGAGTCTCAGCCTCAATAATTTGCAAGAAAATTCCACACTTCAGCAGGCAGCTCACACAATTCCACAAAGTTACTCTAAGAGCCCAATTCATTAAGCTCTATTGCACCCTCATATGGGTGGGTAGGGCTTGCGCCTACCATGGAGCTCCCCTGTGCCCATGTGGGGGTCACTGCAGCAGTCATGAATCAGTGTTCTGCTCTCTCTGCACCCAGTCCACTATAGGAATGTATTCCTACTTATTGGCCTGTCCGTGAAGGGTGAGAAGTGGGATGAACTCATACTACATAGAATCCTGAAAGATGCCAAGGTACCCATTCTGCAGCTCTGGGGTTTCATAGCCTTCGAAAACCAGATGGCTGCCATAATGGCTATGTACCCTATAGGCAATAAGTGTAGGACTGGCCTGGTTAACCAGCAATCAGCTCCCCCTTATCCCATGACTCCATACTGGGGGCTGGGGGACAATAGGTTACAAACAGTGCCATGGCAACACAGTGCTGATTCTTGAGATGATAAATACAACTCATAGGGCCCATTTATTGTTGAAAGCTACTTTTTGCGGTCTCATGGTGCTTGTCAGCTTCTACATGTGTTACATTTTATTCAACATGCACCAGTATTCCTTCAATTTAAAATGACTTTCTGAACACAACTAGTGATAACACTTCTTTGCAGTAATGGCCAGAATCAAAAACTGATGTTTCTTTATATTTTTGTCAGTTAATCTTGTTGACAGCAACCTGGCGAATGATTATCTGCCAAATTGGTTATTTAATTTCTTTCTTAAATTACTAAACTTTATTTAAAATGTTTGGTAGTACAACAATTAAATGTTTTTGTTTTTCTTCTATTCTTAAAATCTCCCTCATGTCTTTCTCTTGCCAAGCACTCCCATTATTTTCTCAGTTTGCTACTGCATATCCAAACTATAGCGTGTGGTCAGTTTTCTGCACTCATGAGTATCTTGAGCATTTCACAGAATATAGTATATTTTATCCTACTCTCATTACTGTATATCAAAAATTTAAAATAAAAAAAAAGGTCAACTTTCCAAGCAACCACTCCTAGACTCCTCAGTTTGTGGAATGATATAACACAGAGGATTATGTATGGTCTACAATTAATAACAAGCATAAGTAGGCATCGAGAGATTGCCATGGCGACAGTTTGAACCTCGAGAGTGAAGCTCAAGAGGCTTGTTGCTATGGCAACCTTAGATGCCTACATATGCTTGTTATTATTTGTAGACTATACATTGTCTTGTTCTGACTCTCGGGCCAATGTGCCGACAGTACAGCCCGCTTGCGACTCGGCACTCCCAGCTGCTCTACCGTCCCCCACCTGGCTGCCCAAGGAACCAGCTTGCTCAGGTAAGACTGCCTGTCTCACTGGGGCTGCTCTGAGCTGCCGCCATTGGCCGACGCTCATAGTGCTGTGCCTTGATTGTACCCCTGCCTTTTGTCTGCTTCATTGATCAGACTACTGCTTTTACTGGACTCAGGACTGCTGTCCCCATTGAAAGATAGTGGCAATGGCTGAAATAATTTGCTTCTATGGTCTAGCCCTGACTCTCGGGCCAACGCGCTGATAGTCCAGCCCGCTTGAGGCTCGGCACTCCCAGTCGCTCTACCGCCCTCCACCTGGCTGCCCAAGGAACCAGCTTGCTCGGGTATAGCCCTGACTCTCGGGCCAATACGCCGGCAGTCCAGCCCACTTGCGGCTCGGCACTCCCAGCCACTCTACCGCCCTCCACCTGGCCGCCCAAGGAAGCAGCTTGCTCGGGAAAGACTGCCTGTCACACTGGGGCTGCTCTGAGCTTCCACCATTGGCCGTCGCTCATAGCGCTGCCCCTTGATTGGACCCCTGCCTTTTGTCTGCTTCATTGATTGAACTGCTGCTTTTACTGGACACGGGGCTGCTGTCCCCACTGAAAGATAGTGGCAACGGCCAAAATTTTTCACCCGCCCCCCCCACCTCCGGCCTTAATTAAATAGACTATCTCACACTCCCCCTGCTCTGCCCCTCCTCCTCCTTACACTTTTCCTATTGGACCATGACTAGCCCTCCCCTCTGGTTCCTGTCACTCTCTCTCACCCCTGCCTCTCCTGTACGCAACCCTGTAATGCCTCTTCCGTGTTATTAACACGTTGCTGTGCCCTCTATCTCTGTAAACCGTTGTGCTCTACGCCTCAGCCCTCCCTCTGCCCCTTATCACACAACCTCTCCCCTGCCTTTTTCCCTAGGCCCTTTTGTTCTCTCACCTGCTTTACTTGCTGCCCTTTCTCTCACTCCCCCTTACCTAGTTCTTCATTGTCCTTGCCTCCTCCCATTTCTCATAATCATGTATCCTACCCACTTTCTGTATCTCTTTCTCCTCCTCCTCCTCTTTGTTTCCCTCTTCCCTCTTCTCCATCCTCCTAGTGCCTGTTGCCCCTCTGCCTCAAACAGCTACCTACCCATGCACACATACCGTCCCCTAGGTACCTTTCCACTGGATCTCTTGTACCCACCATGGGCCCTGCCTATCTCTAATATGTGGCCTCTTCTCTCCAATGGCTGATGGGTACTCCCCCTGTCCAGTGCTACTGCCGGCATGCTGTACCCCCCTCCACCTTATAGCATGTTTTGGTGAGCAGTGCTGTTGCAGGGCACTTAAAAATAGGCACCTGACATGTATATCTCTCACCTGTTCGCTGAAGCTTATTCTTCTTCTCCTACTATTGTCTGGCAACATACATCCAAATCCTGGCCCAGTCCATACTAAAGGAAAAAATTCAGGACAAACACACGGGATCACTCTCAATCATCTCGCTTAATATCTGCAGTCTCCTTCATAAAATGGATGCCCTCCAGACTTTTGCCTACCAGCACTGCCCGGACATTCTTGCAGTTGTAGAAACCTGGCTCTCACCCTCGGTCCCTGACCATGCTATCAGCCTCCCTGGGTACAATGTTTATCGGCTTGATAGAATGACAAAAAAAGGTGGTGGCTGCACCCTGTACCTCAAAGATGCTATTCTAGGTCATCGCATCAACTACACCCCCATAACCACCACAGCACAGATTCTTCCTATCAGGATCCTCCTTGGAGCACAAAACAAAGCGCTCACAGTTGTCACAATCTACATTCTGTCAAAAGAGCAAGTTAGTGGGCTCAACGCAGTTCTGGACTACTCCAAATTGCTCTCACCAGGTGTTGAAACTATCCTACTCAGAGACTTAAATATTAACTGGCCGGCAGCTGAGGCCGGGGCCTATAAGGACTCCATAGCGGCAGTAAGCTTTATACAGATGGTAAGCTCTCCAACCAGAAAAATTACAAAACTAGTACCAGCACCCTTCTGGACTGGATCCTAACCAGCCACCCTGCCAGGATCACAAACGCCACTGTCCTCCCTGACTCACTCAGTGACCAATCCCCTGTTAGCTGCCTCTGGTCCAACAAATTCATCAACCCCCCCACCAAAAAACTATTTTCAGCTGAGTTCTACTGCGAGGTCAGTTACCCTGTCTCAAATCTTTCCTTCTGCAGCAGGATTGGTCACCAATCTTCTCAGCAACCAATGTGAACACTGCTCTGGACCACTTCGTCAGAATCTTTACCTAAGCCTGCAACAAATTTGCTCCCCTAAAGAAGCGAAAAGTAAAAGCATTCTGCAATCCCTGGCTCACCAGAGACCTACTAAGGCAACTAAAAGCCCGGGACCACCTTTGAGAAATTGCCAGAAACTTTGGGAGACAAGTTGACATAGCTAACTATAAACGTGCAAGGAATAACTGCACCAAATCAATCAGGGAATCAAAATCCACCTACTTCAAAAACGCTCTCACAAACTCTTGGGGTAATGGAAGGGAATTCTGGAATAACATAAAGGAAGTCACCGGGAAGCAGTCCAAATCACCGCCCTCAGTGCTCTGTTTAAATGGTGTTACTACACTCGACCAGAAATTAATTGCTGACACTTTCAATGACGCTTTCACAGACCTTAGTGCAGTACTCCCTCCGATTTTTCAAGGAGGATGACCCCCACCGGCACACCCCACAAAAAACACCCTCCGTTCTACTTTAAAGTGGTAAAGTTGCATCAAGTCCAGAGCTATGTAATCAAAGCCAGTAGAAATTCTAGAGCCAGCACTGACTCCCTCGATCTCAAACTACTGTCGCTCACCCTAGAAGAAGTGCTACCACCACTGACCAGGATCTTTAATCTCTCTCGTAACCTTAGCCAGTTCCCAGACATATGGAAGTCTGCCACTGTAACCCCCATACATAAAAGTGGTGACAAAACTGCACATGAGACTTTCCGTCCAATCTCCATCCTACCTCCTCTTTCCAAGGCCCTGGAATGGATAGTGACAGATCAGCTTACTGACTTCCTAGACAAGCACAGCATCATGTGCAAGCAACAGCATGGTTTTAGAAAAGGCCATAGCACCTCCACGGCTCTACTTGAATTCACAGGCAAAATCCATCATTCACTAGACAATAGTCAGCTCACGAGGGCCACTTTCATTGATTTGACCAAAGCCTTTGACACCGTCAACCATCATCTTCTACTTGCCCAGCTTCGGCTAGCAGGGCTTTCACCCAACTCTGTCAACTGGGTACAAAGCTATTTAACGAACCGGTCCCAAAGAATGAAAGTTGCTGGCACGCTCTCAGATCCAAGACCCGTCCGGTCCGGTGTCCCTCAGGGCTCTATCCTGGGCCCCCTCCTTTTCAGTCTTTTCTTGAACACGCTGCCAGAATCCTGCCCTAAAAAACTACTACTCTATGCAGATGATGCTGTCATCTTGGCCTCCCACCATGATCCAACTCATCTACAAGAAAAACTCCAGCGGGCTTTCTCAGTAGTCGAAAACTGGTTCTCTAACCACAAATTGATACTAAACCAGAAAAAAACAAAGACCATGATCTTCAGCAGCTCCCACAACAAAAACAGACAGTATCAACTCGCCATCAAAACCAAACATGGACGCACACTTGAACAAGTCCATACCTTTAAGTACCTTGGTCTCACCTTTGACTCGAATCTTACCTATGTTTCCCATATAAATAATGTTGCTAAAGTAGCAAACACCAGGCTGGGCCTTCTGTTCCTACCATAGGAAACACCTAACACCAGAAGCATTGTCTGTTGCAATACAGAGTTCTATAGTTAGCATTATTGACTATGGTCTCAGCATCTATGGCTCTGCCACAACCACCTCCCTCAAACGTGTTACCATCTCTCTCAACAAAGCCTGTCATCTCGTTACTGGATCCCACTGTCTCACCCATACCTGTGACCTCTACTTCCAAACTGGATGGCTGCAACTTAACAACCGAATAAAATACCAAACCTGCATCACAGCAAGGAAAATCATGCTAGGCAAGGTGCCTCCAGGAGTCTGCACCCTCCTCAAACCCAAAGCCAACAACTGCAACACCAGGAGTTCAAAACCAGAAATGCTCCAAATCCCCCACTGCTGCACATCCCAATGCCAAAGATCATTTGCATATAGGGCTCCCAGCTGGATGAACAGTCTCTCTAGTGACATCTTGACCACAACAATGATTGGTGCTTTCAAAACCAAACTCCGCCACTCCCTAATAGGCACCAACACCTGTGACTGCTCCACCTTAAGCTGCTCCCTACGTACTGTAGACCGCCCGTGCAGTCTGTTTTTATTTTTTCCCTTTTTTGTTTTTCTCTCTGCAAGCACTTGTCACTCTTTCTGCCCGGCCATTGCTCTTTCCCCATGTTTGTCTTGACAAAGCCTCTGGCTGCTCTACCCAGGCCCACACCGCTCTCTCCCCCCTCTCCCACCACCAGCCCCCTTTTTCTCCTCTCTTGCCTTCCCATTCCTAGTGCTTATTTTATACTTCCATTAAAAAAATGAGTATGTCATCTGTAATAACAGTAGTACATCCCGTTCTTATGTAACCATTTGAGTTCTTATGTAACCAATTTGTTGTTAATTGTCTGTACTCACTGATGTGGAACCTTTGTAAAACAGCCTTGGCTCAAAGGTATTTTGTAATCCTAGAATCAAATAAAATAAAAAAAATAAAATAAAATAATGTATGGTCTACAAACCGATGTAAAAAAAAACTACGTTTTACCGCTTACGTTTGTAATTTTTCCTTGTGAGCTGCTCGCTTTTCCAGCCGTGACCACTTCCTGATCTCATACTACATAGAATCAGTGTGATGCACACGTGCGAAGCCATTCATTGTTGTTATGATGCAGTAGCTACGTAACTAGTGCAGCATAATAGCTACGGTGACGTAGCTACTGCAGCATAACAACGCTATTCTAGGGATGGATTTCCATTCCTAATAGCGTTCCATCATACACTATATTAGTTTATATCTGTTTCCACTGTTAATCAGGAGGAATTTATTATATTCTCTTTGTCATGTCTTGGCTATGCCAACATTTGGTCAGACTGTGTGGCCTAAGCGGTCCTTCTCTGCTGACTAATTCTGTTTCTACATCTGTTGGATACCTATCCCTTTTGACTTGAGTAACTGTGACCATCCTGCAGCATCTGGAGATTTGATACCTTGTTTGTAGATACCCCTTGTATCATTTCGATGATTACGTTTACACAAATATTTACAGTGTTGCTTTTCTGTCCAGAGTTGATATACTAATAAATAGCTTTTTATCTGGAAATACAAATGTATAATTGAAATGCAGTGTCTATGTGCCTTTCTTTAAAAATGCAAAACTGCAAATCATTCCAGGAGTCTGTGGTAATTTGGACTCAATATAAATAAATGGTAAGTTCACCACTATGACATGGCAGCTGTTATTGTTGCTTTGATATGATATAAAGCTTGACCATTTGCTTCCATTTGAACTCTTGGGACCAAAATTTCTAAAATGACTAAGATTTGCTTTTATTGTTAAGTGTGGTACAATATTTTTCTCCTGTTTTGTATTAAAAAGAAATATGCTAACACGATTTCCGTGTATTAAAAAAACAGTGGCTTGCAAAAACTGTCTTTTTTTATCCTGTGCTCTTTTCATCTATAATCCCTCCAGTTTTCCCCATTTTCCAGCACAGATGCTGTGTGCAGAGATGACAGCTACCAGAAAAGCTGCTTTCCAAGTAAGAAACTTCAAGTCACAAATTGCAATAGGCTTGAAGGGCTTGCCGGTGAGCATATCCAGCACAAAGTTGATATCCCAAGGAGCCACCAGCCTTCTGATGGGAGGACTTGTGTGCAGAATACCCCTGAGGAACCTATTAAACAGTTGCAGCTATGCCAAAGAGAGGATATCTATAGATCTGCAGTATGCTCATATAGCACATAGGTGGTCCTTAACTGTGAGATACTGCAGGCCAGCATCAGAAAGGTTCAGTAAGTACTCCAAAATCTTTTCAGGTGGACACAGGAAAGGGTCTACAGGGGGGTTGGAGTACCATATGGAAAATCTTTTCTACTTGGCTGCGTATGTCTTCCTGGCAAAAGGTATATGCACAGCCTAAAGTATTTCAGAGACCCTCTGAGACATCTTGAATCTGTTCACTTTCTATTTCTTCATGAACCAGGCCTGAAGGTGAAGGGAGTGAAGGCTGGGATGGACTAGTTGACCCTGAGTCAATAAGTTCATGTGGAAGAGATGTACGGAAGTACTTCTTCACAGAAAGGGTGGTGACTTCTTGAAGCAGCCTTCCAGTGGAGCTGGTGGGGTGAAAATAGTGGTGGGCTTCAAGACTGCATAGGATGGGCATAAGGAAATCTTGGTGGAGAGAAAGAGGGGAAGGAGAAAGAGTCAGAGATCAGGTGGAGTCTGTAGTAGTACTGTGGGACAGGAAGGGTGGGCAGACTGGATGGGCCAAGCAGTCCTTAGCTGTTGTCAAATTCTGTTTCTGTGCTTCTATGGAATGACAGAACCCTTAAATTGCTGACTGAAAGTCAATTCAACAGAGAAAATCATATCTGCCAAGGCAAGCAGGGGGCCACTAAGATCATCTTGCCGCTGTGTGCCTCCAATTTGAACAACACTGGCTAGGTGAGAGGGATTGGAGGGAATGCATACAGAAACAGATTTTGCCATGGCAGTCTGAATGCATTCAGACAGAAAATGCCATGTCCTGGATTTCTGAAGCAAATCTGAGGCAGTTTGGCGTTGAGTGGGGACACAAAAAGGTGCACATCTGGCATGTCCCACTCGTCAAATAGCAATCTCATGATGTTTGATGTTTGTGGCCACTCATGAGGATCTGTCTCTGTTGGCCTTTAGTCATCTGCCAGAGTGTTCTGGACCCCTAGCAGATAGAGTGAATGGAGTAGGATCACTTGCTCCAGTCATCATTCTTACACTCTAATTCCCTCCCTGCAGAGAGGGTAAGAGTGTGCACTTCCTTGCTTGTTGATGTAGTACATGACAGACTTGTTGTCCATCAGAAGGAGAACTGCCTTTCAGTTGACGAAGTCCACTGTGGCTCGCACACTGTACAGATCTGCATACACCTCCAGCATGCTGGTGGAGATATGCTTCTGATGAGTTCCAGATACCTTGTGTCTGGAGACCCTGGCAGTGGGCTCCCCACCCCAGCAGGGACACATTCATGGTGAAAGTCACCTCTGGCTCTGGTGGGGAGAAGGGCAAGCCCCAAAGGAGGTTGTCCTCCACTGACTACCACATCAGGGACCTCACCCAGGCTTGGTCATCTGAGTGGAATAGTTTTGATGGTGTGATGCCTGTGCCCACTGAGTACTGTCTGAGCACCCACTGAGTTGTCTGTATGTGCATCCTTGCCAGAGTCATTGTGAACACTGAGGAGGCTAGTAAACCCAGTATGAGTTGCATGGAGTGGGCTGGCACAGTCTTGCATTCCATGATGTAGCATGCCATCTGCAAGATTTCCCATAGACTACTGTCTGGGAGGAAGGCCCAAGCCAGAGTCATGTCCAGAACAGCTCCTGTGAACAGCAGCTCCTGGAGGGACTCCAGCTGAAACTTTGAGTGGTTCAGTAGGACTCCCATGAATATGAGGAATGAGAGGCAGTGGCCATAACCTTGTCTGTCTCCTGTCTGGATGGACTTGAAAACAGCCAGTCAACCAGATACAGGAAAACTTGTAGTCTTAGCTTTCTGAGGTGTGCTGCAAGCAAGTGCTACAAAGCACTTTATAGAGACTTGCGGTGCCAAAGAAACTCCAAAGGGTAGGACTCTGAAACTGGTAGTGTTGCCCTTCCATACAGAACCAAAGATATCTGAGGAGTTTGGATTGCACCAGTATGTGCTGGTATGCATCCCACATATCCGGTGATGCTAGCCAATCCAGATGTTTCAGGTAAGGTAGCAAGGATCCCAGAGAAATCATTTTGAATTTTGCTCAATCCGTGTATTTGTTCAGATTTCTGAGGTTGAGAATAGGGAACATGCTCCAATTTCTTTGGTACCCGGAAGTAGTGGGAGTAGAATCAGGTGTACCTGTCTGACTCTGGCACTATTTTCACTGCCCTGTTTCTCAGAAGGACAACAATCTCTTGTGCCAGAAGCTCTGACATGTGAGCTGACAAGGGGAGTTTCCTTCTGGGAGGATTGTGCATGGGTATTCCAACAATTCCAAGAAGTACTATTCTTGGATGATCCTTAGAACCCACTTGTCCATCAAGATGAACTCTCACTAATGGTAAAACTGGGTTAGGCATCCCCCTACTTGGAGGAGTGGCCCACCTTGGGCAGCTGAAGTGGGCCTGGGGCTGGGGATGGAGCTTCAGGTGATTGCACTGAGAGCTTTTGGCACCTGTTCCTTTGACTGTGCTTTCTTCTGGGCTTGGGGAGGCTGGGATTTCTTGTTTTGGGCTCCCCTGCCCCTACCACGAAAAGACGGCTTGTTGTGAAAAGAGCTGCATCCTGTACCCCTTTGTGGGTTATAAGGAGTTGGCCTGGAAGTCTTAAGAATCTTCCTAATTTTGTTAGACTCCTTAAGAGACTGATCCACCTGCTGTCCAAAAAGATAAGTACCATCAAAGGGCACATTCATGATCTATCGTTGGATGTCCAAAGTGAAGCCAGCAGTCCACAAGGAGTGCTACCTGATGCAAATACCTGCAACCACTAAGGAGCTGCCGCATTACAGGCATCCATAAATGCTTTAAGCTGGTGGCTATTAGATTCAATACCTTGTTTAACAGCTAACAACATCTCTTGTTTTGCCAGAATAGTTTGTACTCAGGCAGAAGGCAGAAAGCAGACAGGATGCAGATATAGGCTGAAGTAGCAAATTTATTGCACAGTATTAACCACGCCTCAGAGTTTCAGTAAAATCAGTCAACAGCCAATACAAATGCAATTATAGTGCTCACAAAAATAACAAAGTCATCCTGCTGCATAAGAACTCCTGTTCACAGTAAGCCCTAGCCCTGGCACTTTGACTTGCCAGAGTCTTTGTTAGGGGGCATGGCTATGGAGAGGCATCACAGCATTTAAATGCTAATAGTAGTGTGACCGGCACTGACATTAAGCAGAGATTTTTTAAAGTGAAAGGCGACCAATAACAAAAGTGAAAAAATATTTTAAAAAATACAACAGCACTGTATCAGTTTCTAATATGTGCTACAATTTAGCTGGTAGAAACTAAAAGCAAGCTATATTCTGTGGAGAAATCAATCACTGACAAGACTGACAAGATAGAAAACATTCTGGCCACAGCCACGCAGTCACCCCAATAGCTTTCAGAGGCTATTGCCAGTAATTCACTCACAAGCAAGGGGACCAACATAGAGCAGGAAGCCAGGATCCAAAGTGGTAACAGACAGAATCTGAAATACAAAAAGAGAAGACAGTCAATAAGTAGAAGTATACACACACCAAATAGATAACAATTTTCAATATAGAATGTTAGTATAGCCTTCTAACATGTAGGCTATTAGAATGCAGTTACCAAATAATCACAGAATTCAATATACAGGCAAGGTTTTAGATCCCATTGGTTGTCCACTGTCAAGCCTATAAATCCAGGCACTTTGCTTTCTCAATAAAATATTGAGTCTGTCACCCCCACTCAGGTGGTGGAACTTTTTTTAATGCCTACAAATTTCAAATGTCTTGGGTCCGACCCATGTCGTTCTATAAAATGATATCCCACAGGGGTAGCCATTTGTTTGTTCACAGTGGAGCAAATGTGCTCCTGAATGTGAACTTTCAAATTTCCAGTAGTTCTTCCCAACTAGATGTAATTGTATTGGAGTTAATAAATTCCCTGATGTGAACAATTTTATTAGCATCTTGGAGGTGGGTGAAGGTTTTGCCTGGGACAGCATAAATGCAAACATTGCAATTCAAGCATTTGTAAAACCCATTCTGTTTTTCAAGGGAGACAGTTCCTGGGGTTAATAACTGGTTCTGGTTCAGAATGGCTATGGAGCAGGGTGTGCCTAAGGCTATTAGCCTCACTGAAGGACAGTCATGGTTTATTGCCCTCTGCTGTAGTCACACTTTTGTCCCCAAGTAAAATAGGCCAATTCTCATAGATAATGTTTCCAATTTTTCCCACAATGCTGTTATATTCAGTGATGAAAGTTACAGAGCCATTGCTTGTTTTTTAATTTTCCTTTTCTGGTTCTTATCGATGTTTAGTAAATCTCATCTATCAAGATTTAAGGCCCTATTGCTAGATCTCCCAAGTAGTTGTTTATCATAACCTATTTGTCTGAACCTAGTTTCTAACAATATGTAGCTTGTTCCTTGAATACTTCCAGACAGTTGCAATTGTGCCTCAGCCTCACAAATTGACTATAAGGTATAGAATCTTTAAGTTCCCTAGGGTGCGCACTACCAGCCTGGAGGACTGAGTTGGTAGCAGTCTCTTTGTGGTAACATTTGGCCTTCACATACCTTTTTGTACACTGCTACTGATAGGCAATGTGATGTCCCAAAAAAGGAGAGTATTTTTATTTATTTATTTATTTATTTATTTAAACAGCAGTTTGGAAAACCTTTGAGCCATAGGCTCATTTACAAAGGTACCTTGTCACAGTAAGACAAACCAAAATACACAGTATAGCAGTACAACTCATAAGTATAACAGTAAAATTAAAACATAGATACAAACAAGCTGGTACAGGTAGGATGGATGCAAACAATACCAGAGTTATGTCGTCCTTAGCAGCTTAGTAATAAGCTTTGTCATAAGTATTGAGTATGGCTTTGACTAGTGGCAGTTACAGCATTGGGTGTTAATAAGGTGGTTACGTAAGGAAGTTTTGAAGCACGATATAGTTGGAGCTTCAGAGATGGAGGGGGGCAGTGTGTTGAACCAGGAGGGGGCCCTAAAGCTGAAGGCTCTTTGGCTGTGAGAGGTCCTAGCTCTAGGGATAACAAGAGAGGTTTTCAGAGGTCAGTATGAACTAGTGGGACAGAGCGGTATGGCGGTGGTCAATCCTGGTGGGAAAAGCCCAAGGAGGTCTTTTGTAAGGGTACAGGTAAGATATTTGAGGCACTTGTCGTGATCAAGTACCAGCACTTTAGCATACAGTAGACAGGTGTGTGTCATCCTAGGTGCTCAGTAATTAACCTGCAGGCCTTATTCAGAGTAGTGCGATTTTATGGAGTGCGGTCTGATCAGCAGCACCATACACCGGCAGTCCATAGTCCACTAGGGACAGGATAGAGGAGGTGACTCATTGGTCAAGAGGCCTCCGGGGAGGCAGTTTATACTGGATGTAAGATGCCCAATCGGATATTAGTGGCAGTGGCTAGGGCAGCGATGTGTCCATGGAAGGAGAGGGAGGGGTCAAAATGGATCCCTAGGTATTTATAGGAGCAAACTTGTTCGAGTGGGAATGAGGACCCAGAGTGAATGAGGAGTTTGAAGTTGCAGGACTTGTTTTGGGGATGAGTGAAGAACGTGGTTTTGTTTTTAAGATTTATCACCAATCTATGTTCCTTGAACCAGCCCTCGGCTTCAGTGAAGGACTTCTGCAGAGTCCTGGAGGGCAGTAGGGTTACGACTTGAGGCAAAGATGACTGCATCATCAGCGTACAATAGAATGTTCCCCGAGCAAGAGCGTGGAAGGGTGTTAAGGTAAAGGGAGAATAGTAAGGGGCCCAGAATGGAGCCCTGGGGAACCCCAGAAAAGATGGGACAGATGTCTGAGTAGGTCCCATTAATTTTTACATGCTGTGAGCGGTCAGACAGATAACTGGTACACCAGGAGATAGGCCCAGCAGCAAAACCAGAGAGACTAAGGGCATCAAGAAGGAGGGGGTGGGAGACAGTGTCGAAAGCTTTCGAGAGGTCAATGAAGACAGCACCAGCCAGAGAACCAGTGTCTAAGGAGGAGGAGGAGAAAGTTGAAGAACTCTAGGAGGGCTGTGTTGGTACTGTGGCCTGCTCAGAAGCCATGCTGCTCAGGACAAAGGACATTGTAGGTGGAGAGGTAGTCAGAGATTTGAGAGGCCACCACTTTTTCCAAGGCCTTGGAGAGAGGAGAGGAGAGGAGAGAGAATGGAGATCGGTCGATAGTTTCCAGCCACAGTCCTATCACCACCTTTAAAGATAGGGGTGACAGTGGCGACTTTCCAGGCAGCTGGAACCTTCCCCAGGCAAAGAGAGTGGTTGATGAGGCATGTGATCGGGGTAAGGACTGTGTCTAAGACCAGCCGTAGGATACCGGATTCAGGGTGTCACTGCCTGTACTATTACTCTTGAGGGCAGTGAGCAGGGCCTAAGTTCTTGGGCAGAAACAGGGCGGAGGAGAAAATAAGGGTGAGAAAGATTGACGGCAGGTGCTGGGGAGGATAGGGCTAAGGTCAGTGAATGAGGTGTTGAGGTGGTTGGCTATGAGGGTGGGTCTGAGGAGATCACACCATTAATGTTGATCTGGTGGGTGGGGGAGGTGCACTCCCATTTAACTGTTTAATGTTATCCCAGAAGGTTCTGGGATCCCCATGAGGCAGTGAGTGAGGACCGATAGTGCTCAGACTTGGCCTTTCTGATGGCCCGAGTGCACTTGTTTCGGGCGGCAGCATATAACCGACTGTCATTGGGCCGGCCAGTCTCAATGGCACGGTGCCATAGGTTGTCCCTATGTTTGAGCTGGTGGATCAAAGCTGGGGTAACCCAGGGGGCATTCTTCCTTTTAGAACGACAGGTCAACACAATGTGTATGAATTTTAGATTTAGGATATTTTTGTGTAACCGTGTCATGAAGTACTCAATTTCTAGAGGCCCCCGCCCATTCACACATATCACATCATCTATAAATCTGAACCAGGCTCTGATGTTTCTGGAAAAGAGGTTAATATCACAATTAAGGATGGCCTCTTCTTCACAGAGCCCCAGCAAAAGGTCTGCATAGAATGGTGCTATGGCCATCCTCATTGCCGTCTCACATGTTTGAATGAAATGTCTCCCTTCAAATTCCAAATTACGTTCTAATATAAATTCTAGAGCTCTAATTACAAATTCCACAGGCATTGTATCACTTTCTGGATGTTTGAGCATCAAATGCCTACTTGCCCTTACTGCTTGTTAATGTCTGACAGAAGCGTATAGAGCTTTGACATCTATACCCACCAAGTGAAAGTTACAAGGGCAACATGAGGAAGTATCATGGAGAGAGTGGTAGATGCATGGAATGGCCTTCCTGAGGAGGTCATGGGATCAAAAACATTGGGGGAATTCAATAATGCATAGGACAGACATAAAGCAATTCTTGTGGGGGTAGGAGAAAGTAGGCTGTTGGTTAACAAGGATCTGCAGCTTATCCAATAGGTAGGGAAATGGGCAGACTAGGTGGGCCAAGCGGTCCTTATCTGCCATCAAAGTCTATGTTTCTGTCCCATTCAGATTTCTCACACTTATACAGAACATTGCCTTTATCTTTGAGATGAGCTGACAACCACTGTACACATTGTTGTAAAAGAGTCCACAAATTTACCCATATTTTCTATAAGTGAACCACACCCCAATACAGTAGATCAGCCTGGTGGATCCCTAGTGTTTTTGTGAACTTTAGGTAGGCTATAGAATGTCGAAACAGGGTGTTCTGTACAGATACACCTCAGTTCACTGTCAGCAATGTTCCCTTTCATAATGGCTTGTTGTAGCAAATCTGGCATCTGTTTTTTTTTTTTTTTAAACAGGTGCTGGGTTAATGGATACTTCCCTGTAATTGTTTTAATTCTCTAGCAGGGATTATCTTCTTATAGGGATCTCTATCCAGGATTACTATATTGCCCCATTGTCTGCTAGTTTGATAAGCACAACCTTATTTTCTGAAAGTTGTTTAAGGGCTATTTTCTAACTCTTACTCAAGTTCTGATAGAACACAGGTGTATTTTCACCAAATAACTCTTTAACTTGTCTGGTAACCAACCGCTCAAAGCAATTTGTCATGTTATTATAGGTGGTAGGGTAAAAGGTAGATTTATCCCTGAACAATATACCGTACTTCTTTGCTCAGACGTATCACACCCATCCATACAGTGTCAACAAAACTACCTGTTACATCATGCACTTAAGATTTATCCCCTTCCCCCCATTAATTTCATAATGAGTTTCAAGCAACTGTTCCAAGTTTTCCAAGTTAATGATATCCTGGCTATTCATTAGTTCATCTGGTGCTGATTCCTCTGTGGTAGCTGGTGGGTCCACAGCATTGCTGGTGTTCATTATTTCATAAGTAGCGTAGTCCAGGTCCTCTTGAATGTTGTTTGGTCCAAATGTTCTATTACACGTCCCATAGCTGCAGAGGGATTATTCCCTTTGTTAATGTGATGTTTCAATTTAATTTTTCTTCAAAACGTGTATAAGTCTATATGAACTTGGAACACATTGGGTTTGGGGGTGGGTACAAAAGTTATTCATTTTTCTAACACTGTTACTTGATCCTCTGTTGGTGATTCTTTAGAAAGGTTTAATATTTTTAATGTTTTTGTCGTCTTCTCTCTCTCTCTCTCAACACTCTTTGTCTGTTTCTTCCTCTTGTTCCTCCCCTCTTTTCCCTCCTTGTTTTTTTTCTTGCATTTTGATTCTTTCTATTTGATTTTTTTTGTTTTGTTTTTGTCTAAAAAAGCCTCCAGCTTTTCTGAATCAATTCCTGTAAAATCAGCATTTATCGGGAATCAGTATTAGAAAAAGGAATAACTTTTGTACAGAGAGATATGGGTCAGACCCTAGACATTTTAAATATGTAGGCATTGAAAAAGATCTACCACCCAAGGGGGGGGGGGTGACAGACAGACTCAATATTTCATTGAGAAAAGAAAGAACCTGGATTTATAGGCTTGACAGGGTTAAGCCCAAGGGACTGAATGACCAATGGGATCTAAAACCCTTCTTGTAGATTGAATTCTGTTATTATTTGGTACCTGTATCCTAAGTAATGCCTACATATGAGAAAAACTGTTATTGTTATCTATTTTCTGTGGGTGGGATATTCAAAGCAGTTGCACATTGCGCAACTGAGATGCACCTGCGCAAGTGCGGAAATGCACCAAAGAGCGATATTCAGTGGGAGCCATTGCACTGTGCAATCCGTAGTGTGCCAGTGGGCAACACTAATGAATGTATGCACAAGTGCAGGGGGCGTAGCCATGAATAAGTGGCGCAGTGTAATATTCAACAGCAAGCAAGTAGCGCAAGCGTGGAGCAACAGGGACATGCACAGAGCAAACTTGAGCTCATAAAAAGAGGGAGCAAGCAAGGAACGGAGGCTTGTGCCACAGGGGAGCAATAGAGAGGGAGAGTGAGTGGCCAGGCAGGACAGCAGGAGGGGTGAAAGACAGAGACATAGGCAGGCAGGAAGTGCAACAGAGTGTGGGACTGGGTAGGTGGCACTGATTGTGCCTGCGTGTGTCAGCGACTGTGTGTGTGCGTGTGAGACAGGTGCAGGGGCAACATCAGCAGCGTGTGTCTGTGACACCTGGCATGGGGGACAGCAAAAGTACCCAGATGGGTGGGAGGTGGAGGCTACAGCCAACAGGCTGCCAGCTGGGAACCCTGAACACAGGTGTGCACCTAGCACAGGGGCACACGCAGCAGCACACAGACCGGGGTGCCTGGGGAGACAGCCAACAAAGGGGGGGCAGGACAGCCCAGGCCATAGTCAGTGCCATCTTCCAGATGGAGGCAGTAATGAGGGGTGTGAGGAGGCAGGAGGTAGAGTGGCACAGCCGTGGAAGGGCCCATCGGTGGTATGCCCGGAACAGGTGGTACCGTGCCCACACCACCTATGAACAGTACAGTGATACAGAGATTGTGGGCCGTTACCGCTTGAACCGGGCAATTCTGAGGCAGCTCTGTGAGCTGTGCAGTGATGAGATGCAGGCACCCACAAGATGGAGCCAAGGTCACTGCTGTCATGTGCCGGCCCACCACGGGTACCTTCCAGAGACCAACAGGGGACACCACAGGCATAACCCAGTCAGCCGCGTCATGGCTCCTCACACAATTCCTCAATGCACTGCTGCCACATGCTGCAGAATACATCCACTTCCCCAGCACACAGGCACAGCGTACAGTGAACATGCAGGAGTTCCACAGGGTGGCACGTATGCCTGTCATGCTAGGGACCATTGACTGCACCCACGTAGGCATCCGCACACCACCTGGCCTGGAGGGCGTAGCCTACATCAACAGGAAGGGCTACCACAGCGCCAGCTGCCAGGTGGTGTGCGATGCCAGGGGGCGCATAATCAATGCCTGTACCACACACCCTGGTGGAGCACACGATGTCTTAATCTGGCACCAGTCAGCACTGTGCCACAGGTTCGAGAGTGGGGACATCCCCACCGGTCACCTAGTAGGTGAGTATGTTGTTGGAATAGGCAGCCTGGCACAACAGGGCAGGGTGTGGGGGATGCTAGGCCAGGGGCACCAGAGGGTGTGGCCGGGAAGGCGGGGGGGGTGCAGCTACACAGACCACCATGTTAACCACACATGTCAACACACAGGTGACAGCAGATACCCACTCCGGCCCTGGCTGCTCACCCCATACCAGTGCCCGTCGACCCCAGTGCAGGAATGATACAATAAGACACACGCCAGCACACGGAACATCATCAAGAATGTGTTTGGGCTGCTGAAGGCCCGGTTCCATTGCCTGGACAGGTCTGGCGGTGCCCTACAGTACAGTCCCTCAAAGGCCTGTGGCCTATTCCTGGCCTGCTGTATACTACACAACATGGCCACCGACCGTGGGATAGCTGTCGAGGTTGAAGAGGGGAACAGCAGCGGGGACGACGCGGCTGATGGGCCAGGTGGTGGTGAGCAGCCCCCCTGGGCGAAGGGAATCCCGGCTGAACAGGATGGCCCAGCAGCACTGGGACACAATTGCAGAGGAGCACTACGGTGCACGTTGGTAGGTGAACATGACCATACGCACGTCCCAGGGCCCGGGGCACAGCATTCAGGCATGCAAGGGTGGGCCCCATGACAGTAACAGCTGGAAGGGAGCGTGGACGGGCATGGGACTGGACTCCATGAAAGCACCCCGTACAGCACTGCACACCCCACCCACACACACCTGCACACACATGCATATGCTCAAAGGCACCTACATGTGCACACCCAGAGGCCGCCACCTGGCATGTGTCAGACACTGAACACCGGTGCACAGTAGTGGCCGACACTGTGTTGGCATCATCATGCACATGTCACAGTGGCCCTGCTGAGACCGCCCAGCAGATGCGGGCTGTGGGATGGCCACAGGGGGTGTCTGTGATGGTCCCCCATGTGTGTCACTGCAGGAATGCGACCGGTTCCTCGCAAGTTTCTGCAGGCTCCCGAACATGACCACTCCAGGTGTGCCCAGAATGCCCACAGCGGATCCCGGCGTTGACACAGAGGGGGTCACACGACGCCATGACCGAGGGGTGTAGAAATCACTCTGCAGGGTCTGCAATGGACAGTCATGCACCAGGGTGGTCAGTGGTGCTAGGCCAGCCGTGACCGCAGCAGTAAGCCGATCCAGGGCTGTGGTTGTGTCCTCCCGCATACATGTGGTCTCGGCCAGGAACTGTTCAAAGTCCCTGTCACACCTCCCTGTGGCCTGGCGCAGCTCTGCAAAGAGTGCATGCACCCTTGCCATGACCAGCATCTGTTGCTCCACAGAGGCCTGTAGCAGACGGGTGTGCTTGGTCAAGGGGTCGGTGCCCTGGGGTCATGGGCATTGCACCGACCCACAGGTGGTGCTTGACCCTGCAGCCCAGCCCCCCACGCTGGTGGGGGCTGCACAGTGGGGCCCTCTTGGGGCTGCTCATTCTGCGGTGCACCATCGGTGGGCACTGCTTCCGGCCCCCCTTCGACATCGTCCGGCTGCCACTGCTGCCTCTCCAGCCGCTGTGCGCTAAGCAGCACTGGTGCAGCTGCACCACCACCACCACCCACATCAGCCTGCACCGCACCGATGACACCCACGGCAACGCTGGGTGTGGGGGCCGGTGGGTGGACAACCACCACCAGGGCACCGTCTGTGCTGCTGTGGTGGGTGTGTGGTATGGGTGCCTCCCCCTGAATGGCAACACCACTATCTAGGATAACGGCCACATCGTCATCGGTCCTGGACCCCGCCCCGATCTGTGTCTCGGCATACTGGATGCCATGGCTGGCGTCATGCTGAAACACAGCCAAGGCCTCATCCGCAACCACGCCACAGGCATCCAGATGGACAGTGGAGTTGGACTGCCTGTGGTCCGGCCCCTGGACACTGGTGGAGGTGGAAGGATAGTCCTCCAGGTCCAGAACCACCCCCATGGTGGACACCCCCACCCCTGCCACTGCATGTAGGCACTCCGGAGCTGAAAGGGAACACAGTCACATTAGTGCCGCTAGCACACACCCCTGCCCCAGGCGCTGCCGTACCTACCATACAGTGATGGGCTGCCTCCTGTCTGGAACCCACCACCAGGTACCCCCTCGACAGCGCTGCACCGCATGGACGCCACCACCAACTCCTCCTGCGGCGACAGCTGTGGCACGTCAGGCTGTCCACCGCCCATGGCAGCACGTGCGGCCCGGATGGCAGCCATCTTCTCCTTAATCCACCTCCGGTCTGTGCCGACCTTCTTCTTGCACTCCTGTGCAGTCCTTTGATGGATGCCCTGCTGGTTCATGGCCCTGGCCACACCCTCCCATGCTGTTGTCCGGGCCTGTGGGGTGCCTGTCTAGCCACTCAGGAGAGGCTCCTGGTCCAGGTAGGCCTCGAATAGGGCATCAGTCTTTGCCCTCGTGAAGTTGGGCCTGCGCTTCCATGCAGGCCCACGCTCCTCAACTTCCCCATGATCCATAATGCTTAGTCCTGTGGGAATAAACATGTGGTCAGTGATGGCTACAACCCACACTGCCCTCCCATTCCATTGTCCCAACAGGCCCACAGCCTAGTTGCTTACCTCTGAAGGATGCAATACCGGTCTAGAGCCTGTGCAGTCCCGTGACGCCTTTATAGCGCATCGCATGCAAATGAGGGGATGCACAACTGTAATGAGATGCAAATGCCTCCGATGCGCCATGGATATGTTGATTTGCTAATCTTCATATGCTGGCTGAATATCACGAAACTGCGCATGGCGCATTGGTGTTGCGCATGCACAAGCCATGGTGCAACATTGTGATGTGCGCAATAGGCCCAGCAGTGTGCACACGCGCAGTGCTGTCGTGTACGTCACTGGTGCAGCCTACGCACACTGCGCTATATGTGGTACAGCACTATGCCGCTATTGGGCATGTGGCGCTCATGCGCTGTATGCTCTATGGTGCCTGGGCGCTATTGGCCTATGGACCATGGCGCCCACATGCCCCTATTGTGCCCCACACATGGCGAGCCCAATCCCGCTGTCACACACGGTGTGTGCGTCCCGACCCTTGACCCAACGATTGCCCTTTGACCCTCCGGGTGACCTGCGACACGTGCCAGTGCTGCACCAGCTGTACCACGCATCCCCGTGGCTGTGCGATTGGTGATGGCAGCGCATCACCGTGCGAGGCGTGCATCCCCAGCACGTGTGGCTCGTGCGCTGCTGGGTGCCATTTTGGTTGTGTTACTGCCGATACAACCATGCAGTGCCACAGCAGTGCCAGGGCACCTAACTGGTCACAAGTGGAGCTGATCAACCTTGTGGCCCTTGTGGAGCCACATGCAGGCAGTCTGTTCGGCCAGGTGCCCCTGAATCAGCCACGGACAGAGGTGTGGCAGGAGGTGGCTGAGGGTCAGAAGGAGGCCACAGGCACACAGCACAGCAGTGAGCAATGCCGCCACCGCTACAGGGACCTGCAGCAGAGAGACCCTGAAAGGCTACAGGCACTACTGGCACACGTCCGGAGGGGGCGCCGTGCCACGTCCAGGTAAGTGCACTATGCCCATGTCCATGCCCATCCAGTGTTCTGTGGGGGCCAGCAGGGTGGCACACCATGCTGAGGGGGGGTTGCTGGGGCTCTGCATTCTGTTGGCCATGGCAGCACACCATGGGTGCGCTGTGCCACCACGCTGCAGCTACGCTGGGCCAGGGGGCATGCTGTGCTGGGGAGGCATGTAGTGTTGCCAGGTACTGATGTGTCTTTCTCCATGTTTCCCTACTAGACCCTGAGGATAGAAGGAGGGCACAGCTGTCTGGCACTGCGGGTGGGCCAGGGCCGGCCACCACAGGGGCTCAGGCGCAGGATGCAGGCCGCATGAGCGGTGCTGCCGGACAGGTGCATGGTGCACTGCAGCATGCAGGTAGGCACTGTTCCAAGGTATGTTGTTGTGCAGGGTGGGGGTGGGCTACAGCCCTCTGTGCACATGGCCATTCCAGCTGTGCACTGGTGTCCATTGCACCATGCTGTGGCTATCGCACATGTGTGTGGCTGCCACAGGTGGTCTGTGGGTGCACGCGGATTCCAGCTATGCCAGTGTCATCCCGCCGCTTAGCCCTGTCGCCTGGCTGCCATGGTTGTGGTGTGCAGCACATGGGTGATGTTGGTGTGCAGTGTTCTGTGTGGCTGTGGATAGTCAGGTTGGTGGCTCACACTGCAGGAGGCTGTGTACCATCTCAGGGGTGCATGTCACCGCTGTCCACTGCACACAGTGGGTGGGCTACGGTCATACGGATATGCACTCATACCATGTCCACTCCTTTGTCCTAGGTGTCCGTCGCCCTGATGTCAACACCAGGCTCCTGAGGCGGATCCTTCGGGTCACCACTGTCACGCTCCAGGTGGCATGGCTGCTACATAGACACTGTGCGGCCGCAGTGCAGACATCAGCCCAGGCACCAGTGGGCGTGGATGCGGCGAGCCCATTGGGCCTCTACTGTTTCCTTCCTGTCCCCCGCCTGCCCTCCCTTGTCCCCTGTCTCAGCCATGTCCTGTGTCCCCTGCCTCCTTCCCCGCCTCCCAGTTTGTATGTGGCCTCCCCATTCCTTGCTCCCTGTACCCAGTTACCTGTTAACATGTATATAGTTGTTTTATGACTGTTTTAATACACATTTCTATGGTTGGCCATCTGTGTCTGTGTCTGCTTTGCAGCTGGCTTGTAGAGCCATGCTACAGTGGTGTGCATGGTGGCTGAGTCGTATATCTGGGGTGGACCAGGGGTTGTGCCTGGTGGTCTCCACCCATTGGCTGATGGCTGTGCCCTGGGATGGCTGTGAGCTGTCTGTTTGTATTGTGTGGCATGTGCATTGTGTGCTGTTGGCCTGTGTGTTGCCAGCTGTGGTCCAGGTGGCGTGTGACATGTATTCCTGTGGGGGTTGCCAGTGGCTGTTTGCCAGTGGCCATTGGTACCACCCCGCCTCTGTGTACCACTGTGGTGCACATGGTTGGGGGCCTGCCATGCCTCCCTCCCTCCTGGCATCTTCAGCACCCTGGTGACAGTCCATCCCACCCTGGTAGCATGCTTCTTGCTGTGACTATTATCCTGTGTCCTGGCGCATCCACCTCTGCCCCTTGCGTAGCCCTGGTTCCGCTATGGCGCATGTTGGTTTGCTCCCTGGTGCAGCCCTGGTTGGGCTGTGGTGCATCCCTACGATGTTCAGCCATGTTGCGCTGGCACTTGCCGTCATGCGCAACCTTTGACTATTGCATTCCATGCGCCATGGTGCAGTGGACTTGTGCTGCGTCGCTCCTGCACCTGCCTCTGGTGCACGTCTGAATATCCCACCCTGCGTGTATACTTTATTATATTTATTGACTGTCTCCTCTCTTTGTATTTCAGAATCTGTATCTGACCACTTTGGATCTTGGCTTTCTGCTCTATGCCGATCCCCTTGTCTGCAAGTGAATTATTGGTAATAGTCTCTGAAAGTCATTGGGGGTGAGCACGTGGCTGTGGTCAGGATGTTTTCTATCTTGTCAGTGATTGATTTCTCTGCAGACTATAGCTTGCTCTTAGCTTCTACCTGCTACACTGTAGCATGCATTTAGAAACTGATATAGGGCTCTTGTGTTTTTAAATATTTTTTCACTTTTGTTACTCATTGACTTTCACTTTAAAAAAAAAAATCTCTGCTTAATGTCAGAGCTGATCTCACACTACTATTAGCATTTAAATGATGTGATGCCGCCCCATAGTCATGCCCCTGATGAAGACTCTAGCAAGTCAAAGTGCCGGGGCTAGGGCTTGTTGTGAACAGGAGTTCTTATGGAGCAGGATGACTTTGTTATTTTTGTGAGCACTGTAATTGCATTTGTATTGGCTGTTGACTGATTTTACTGAAACTCTGAGGCGTGGTTAGTACTGTGCAATAAATTTGCTACTTCAGCCTATATCTGCATCCTGTCTGCCTTAGCCTGAGTGCAAACTATTCTGGACCTGTTGCCACATGTGTAGGGGCTGGCCACCCCTATAGTTTGCACCTACCCTGCACTGAGGTTCATGGCACCAGTTTCCTGGGAGCAGTCTCTTGTTTTGCCTCTGTGTCTGGCAGGGCCTCTGTCAGAGACCTATGCTTCCTTCAGAGGGTGTACTCGTGCTTAGAGAAGTGGCCCTGATATATTACTATCCTCACACCAAGAGTTGCCAAGGCATAGAACCACTTGATCATATTGTCTACCTTGCGTGACTCCTTCTATGTGGGGTATGCAGTGACCTCTTTGGGCATTATGGCTTTGCCATTCTGAGCCAGAATAACAAGGTACCCACTACTGGCTGAGTGAAATACATGGGCTTACATTTAGGCACCTCATATTTCTTGTTTGCCTGTTTAGGGGCAGCTGCCACAAGTGCAGGCCTTCTCCAATTCACTTCAAAGAGTGTCTCCAAGGCCAGCTGGATGGGAGGAACTAGAGAGATCAGGATATGAGGGGTGTTTAGAAACTCCAGTTGGAGGCATCAAGTTGGTCTGTTTCTGCTGACTCAAAATTTAGTGCAGAATGCATATTTCTGAGCAGAACCTGAAAGGAGAGATCCTCCTGAGGTATGGTTATAGGAACCGGTTCCGGGTTCTCTGGACCATAGTATGAGTCATCATTCTCACCATCGGAGATAAAGAGGGGAAAATCTGGCTCCTCTCCCTCTACTTCCTCCACACCTGGAGGGTAGTAAACAGGAGGGGGTCAAAAGGGCGACAGCACAGGCCATGGCCTCAGCAGTACCAGTGACACCAGACCAAGCCCTGGATGGGGCCTCAGAAATGGCAGTAATGCTGACAATGGCCCTCGGACTGTCTTTGAAGGAATAATCCCAGTACCTATGGCCAAGCATCAGCAGCTCTGGCACAGGCACCAGAGTAGGCCCCAAAGAGCCGAACCCCAGCTGCAACACTGCTAACAGTTTCTATAACATCGTCAGCCCCAAACAAACTGGCAGCAGCCCTGTGGCTGCCTCTATCCCCAGAGGGGACAGTGGTGACACCACAGGCATGGCAGGTGTCAGAGACACCAACAGCAGCCCAAGCCCAGAGGCTGGAGTTTGAGTCCATTGCACACCGAAGTCAAGCAACACCAAAAAGGTGCCAACTCAGCTGACCCCAAAGGGCCAGGAACTGGCATCAGAAACAGCGCTTCACTTATTCACTGCACAAACTGCTCCATAAGAGCTACCCAGTGGCCAAATTGTCCTCTGAAGTTCCCTCTATTGGACAGAAGGGGGCTCTGGGTTGGAGACCCTGAACTTACAGGCACAGGCCTCGGTGATGATGGTAGGGAACCCGGGCCTGCAGAAGTCAAGTGTCTCACAGCAGAACAACCAGAGGATGAGCTTGACTGGTGCCATTTCTTCCCCTTATGCTTGCAGGAAGAGGTCAAGACTGAATGGTGCAAAGACCCCAACACAGAGTATGTGTAGGATCTGGACCAGTTCTTTCTGTGACTCCAGGAGAACAGTGCATCTTCCTGGGTGCTGGACTGCCCATTGCCGGAACACCAGCCCAGAGAGAGGTAGTGGTCAGACACAGCCCCATTGCCACAGCAAATTGCCTTTCCAGGCTCCCTATCTTCTTTCATAGACATTGACTGTTAGCATGAGATAGGGCTGAGAGAAAACTGTACATCAGCTTAATCTGGTTCAAGGTCAGTTGGCATTCATCTGTATCCCCCTTCCCCAGGTCGTGCCTGAAAATAGGCAGGATTTGTCTAGTGCACTTACCCGGTCAACAAAAGCTAAATAAATAAAAATAAAATAAAAATTTGTGTGTGTTAAACTAAAGTGACACAAAAATAAATTGTAATATATTTTAAACTAAAACCAAAGAACTGAAAGCTGTCATTGTACTGATGGTGAGGTTCTGGCCCCCACGCGGAGAGCAGTGATGCTGCTGCTACACACTCAACGCTGGGAAAAAAGGAACTAGTGGGCTGGTGCCACTGTATACCAGCAGGCATGTGTACTCCTGCGTGTACAGGGCCTACTCATGCTGTCTACCCTCCAGAAAAGTTCCGGCGCCCACAGACTCCTAGTACCTCCAGCACAGACCCATTAGTGAGAATCTATGAAGAAGTTTGATTCTTGGAAGATCTACTTTAATGCTCATTAGTGTTGCTACCACACAAAACTCAAATGGCCCAAGGTTGGAAATAAACTATTAAGGTTGTAAGTACAATGCCCACTAAGTTTGAAAATGTACTATTAGGGTTCTTATATCTAACTCCCACCCACCTTACCACATCCCCTACACTCATGACTCAAGAACAGTCTACAGGTAGAGGATCATGCATCAGTGGTATATTACCTAATACAGGGTCAACAGAACTGGTATATAGCAACCCTAATCCCCACCCCCTTCCCCCAACAGCAAACATATACAGCCATTTTTTTAAATACATTGATTTAGTTATATTTTTTTTGTTGTTTTGTAACTGGGTAAGGCCCGTTATGTACAAGTGCCTGTTTTCAGGGGTGACCCGGGAGCACTGGGGCGGTTAAGTGACTTGCTCAGAGTCACACAGTCTGCAAGCAGAGCTTATGGGAATCAAAGTCAGTTCTGCTGGATGTACTTAGCTCATTACTCTAACCTCTAGACTATACTGCCAGCCCATGGCACCTACTGATCTCCCCCCAATAGCAACATATACACGGCAGACAACATGGGAGCTAAAATCAATCCCTGAGGCACACTACAGCATAGAGTAACATTGCTCGAGATGAAAGAGCCAACTGCCACCTGCTGTACCGTAGTACTGTATAACCAATGCGGTTATAGTGGCGGGAGGCTGTCTCTGCTTGATTTTTCTTTGCTTAGGGAATTCTTTTTCCCTGTAGTTTTGGCATACAAGAGTCATATACCCCCTCTGTTGTCTCTCTGGAAGCTTTCTTATCTCTCACACCCGTGCACACAAGCTGCCTGTTTTCATGCCTGACTAGCAGAACACATACTTGAACATACAAACATACAAATTTGCCAGCAGAAACAGGCCATAATGGTCTATTAAGTCTGCTCAAATGTGCAGCTCTATTTAGTTCCCTGGAGCTGCTCCCCCTCCTTTACTCTCCCTGGAGTCAACTATTCCTCCCCTTGTTCCCTCCTTCTTCCCCATCCCAGGAGCACCCACCCTAATTTTCTTCTTCACTCTATCCAACCCACCCTTGAAACTAGCCACTGAATTTACTGCAACCGCCTCATCATACCTGTTCTTAGTCATTGCAATTAAATGCCTGCATAAGCTTTGCAGAATGTGTAGGGCTGGGTGAACTGTTCTGTTCTTCTGCAAATCAGAGCTCCCCCAAAGTCCATCACTTACCCATGGACTCAAACCGAAACAGACTTTGCTGAAAAAGTCCAGTTCTGGGTAAGTGGTAAGCAAATCCCCCCCTCTTACCAGCCACCCCATTCCATCAGCACACCACACTCAGCAGAGGCAGCCGGCAGCATCCAATCAGCAAGGGAGTAAGTGCACCGTGCTGCACAGAGGAAAGAGAGCTGAGTGGAGAGCAGACTGCTGACTGCTGGGGATGGTGACCCCTTAACAGTGTAGCAGGCAGATCAGCCCAAACCACACAAAAAAAAAAAAAAAAGAAAAGTGGAGCACTGTGCAATGACAGTCAGTGCTGCTGCCAATGGTGTCAGGAATAAGAGGGGGATAGTGAGAGATCCAAGCCAAGGAGGGGGCAGAGAGACTGGGTAAGCAGTTGGGCGAGCCAACAAAGGAAAGTTAAACTTGTAGGGGAAATTTGTGACAAAAAGGAGATTTTTGTAGCATGTATCAAACAAAAAAGTGGTTGAGTGCAGTCTACTGTTGCTACCTGTAATACTACTGTGCTCTGCAGGCCAGGGTAGTAGGGGAAGGCAAGCAATTGCTGCAAAAGGGAAAAAAAATACTGTTGCAGAAAAAAATTTAAAAAACTACAAGTTGTCAAATTAATTAAAAATTACAGGTTGCCATAGGTGACAGTCACAGATGCTGCTGGCTGGGGGTAGTCCAAGGGAAGGTGAAGCAAAAATACAAGACCAAGTTGCCAGGTGGCACAGTGCTGCTGGCTGGGTAGGTAGTGCAGGAGAAGGCAAAGCAGAGCACTCATCAATACAAGTTGCCACAGGTAATGGTCGGGGTGATGCAGTGTTGCTAGCTGCATGCCTAGTCCATCAGCAATTAAAATACATACAAGTTGCCATAGGTCACCATCACAGGTGGTGCAGTGATTCTGACTGGGTAGTCCAGGGCAAGGTAAGCAAAGCAATCATTAAGTTGTCATAGGTCCCATTCACAGGTGGTGCAGTGCTGCTGGCTTTGTAGTCCAGGAAAAAGCAAAGCAATCATTAAAGTGCCATAGGTCACAGTCATGGGTGATGCAGTGCTGCTGGCTGGGTAGTCCAGGGGAAGGCAAAACCATTAGCAATTAAAATATATACAAGTTGCCATAGGTCATGGTCACGGGTGGTGCTGTGCTGCTGGCTGCATTGTTCAAGGAAAAGCAAAGCAATCATTATTAAAAAAATACAGTTCTATAATGAAAAAATACAGATTTGGCAGCAAAAGGAGGAAATAAATAGAAATTCCATAGAGTCTGTTTTTCTCTTTCATTGCTTTATTGAGAGTCAACTTCTGCAACTGTAGATAACACAACGCCCCATAACAGTATATAAGTGTCATTATCAGTCATATTCTTTACTTTTTCAGTTTGTTCATCATCATCAGTAAATAAAATCTCACCACTATACCAGGGTGTTGTGCTCCGGACAGCTGCATCATCAATTTATATTCCAAGGCTGCAGTAGCATAACACTGTTGAGTTGCTGAATACTGTCAGTCACTAGCAGTAACAGTAGGAGTCACTCTCAGTGAGCTGAGAAGGAAGTGCTTCTGGTCATTTGGGCGTATAGGTGAGTCGAAAAATACAAAAAAGAAAAAAATGGATGAAAATGTTCAGGCAAATTCTGACTGTCATGTAGGCATTGCAGCTTTAGGCAATCAAAAGGGAGGGCCAAAGGACAGGCTAAGTGATCATCCTGCACAAGGCCTACAAAATCAAACCCCAGAAAGTGATTCTGGTAAATCTAAAGTGTCATCCTCCAAGCAAATTCTTGAGCCCAATAAAGGTACATCTGACAAAGCAGTCCCCCCAAAAAGGTTCTTTAGTTAAAACAAAAGGGCTGGTGGGCACCACCTGCAGAAGCACCCCCAGGTATGGAACAAATGCATACTATGCTACTGTTAGTCCCTCAACATCTGATCCTTCTGAAGCTGAGCCCAACGAGGGTGAAGAAGATAAAGATGCTGGAGGAGGTAGTGATGGGGCAGGTTTACCGGAGGGGATGGAAATTGCAAATGAGAAAGAAGTGGAAGCAAATGTTTCCAGTTCTATAATTGAGGAGAAGGAGGACAGTGAGTTAGAGGAAGGGAATAAAGCTCAGCAGGAAGGGGTGCAAGAAAAATCCAAAACACAAAAAAACCCTAAGGTGACTGAGCTGCAGTGCCTACTCCCTGGCAACAAAACTAACAAGATATCATCTTTTGTTTGGTCATACTTCTCTGTTAGTGCATCTAATGAGTTGGTAGCACATGCACTATTTGTAAGCGTCAATCAGCAGGGGCCAAAAGAAAGGAACGCTGGGAACTTCAGCACTGAAAAGGCCCCTAGTCAGATGTCATAACATTAATGAGAAATCCATTTTTGAAAACAGAACAGAAAGTGACAGTGATGATAACTCACTACACTCACTAACTCACTACACTCAGGGGTAATTCTCATAGATGAAGGCAGTGGCAGCCCCTGCAGCAATACAGAAACACCACTAGCACTTCCATCCCATGGAAAAACTCCAGATCCTACTGCTACTAGTGGTGGCCATGTGTTCAAAAGCCCAGCCCTCCTCAAGGAAACAGCTTACCATTTCAGAAACGTATGAACGTAAAGTCAAATATCCCTTGACCCACCCTGTTGCTGTTACAATAACAAAGGAAATTTCAGAGATGACAGCTGCTGGCTTGCCACCATATAAGGTGGTTGAGCATGTAGGATTCAGGCATCTGCTTGAGCACCTTGAACCTCAATGTACTATATCATCGAGAAAATAGTTCTCAAGAGTGATTCCAGATCTCTGCAATGGTATATGCAAAAAAGCTGAGATGACTTTCGGCCAGTGCTGTTGGGAGGGTGGTGCATCTCAACACGTATTTGGAGAAGCTGTCAGCTTAAACCCTTCATGTCTGTCACTGCACATTGGACATGTTTCAATAATACTTGTGGTGACAGTGAATTCCAGTTTGCTGTTCTAAGAATGTTTTATTTTCCATCTGAACGTAACTCGTACAAAATCAGTGAGGAGCTCAAACAACCAGTACAGCAATGGTTCACGTCACAGGGACTGTCAGTTAGCTTTACTGTTGCAGATAAATGGTCCAGCATAACGAAGGCCTTAGAGGAGGGGGGCTTTGTTCACAACTGTGCTTTGCACACTGCTTTAATTTAATAGTTCACAGTTTTCTTGTTGAGAACAGGGATGTTAAGGCTTTATTAGCACTGCTAAAAGTATCTGCACTCAAATCAGTCACTCAAGCAAAGTCTGTCACTTGCTTGAAAAAATACAGGAGGAGCACAGTTTACCTTTGCAAAGACTGATCCAAGACATTTCAACTAGATGGAATTCAATGGTTCTTATGTTCCAAAGGCTGCTGGAACAAAAGAAAGCTGCCAGACAGTAACATAGAAACATAGAAGTTGACGGCAGATAAGGACCGCAAGGCCCATCCAGTCTGTCCATTTCTTTTTCTACCTTATAAATGTGCCATCGGCCTTTGGTCTGTCAGTGGCCTATCTATTCATACTCATTTGTATTGCTCCCTTATGCCTATCCCATGCCTGTTTGAAGCCCTGCACTGTATTCATAGCCACCACTTCTTGAGGTAGGCCATTCCATGCATCCATAGACTTTGACTTTGACAGCAGATAAGGACCGCTAGGCCCATCTAGTCTGCCCATTTCTCTACCTACAGGATAGGCCGCAGATCCTAGTTAACCAACAGCCTATATCTTCCTGCCCCCCACAAGAATTGCCTTATGTCTGTCCCATGCATTCTTGAATTCTCCCACAGTTTTAGACCCTAAACTTCCTCAGGAAGGCTGTTCCATGCATCCACTACCTCTCTGTGAAATAATATTTCCTCACATTGCCCTGAACCGCCCTCCTTCTATCTTTAAATTGTGTTCCCTTGTTCTTGCAAGTCTCTTTTTCTGAAAGATGCTACCCTCTTGACTTTGTTGATTCCTTGAGGTACTTGAAAGTTTCTATCATGTCACCCCTCTCCTTCTTTCCTCAAGGGTATACATATTAAGCTCCTTTAGTCTCTCCTCACTGCTCTTGCAGACCCTGCACCATTTTAGTTGCCCTCCTCTGACTGCCTCTATCCTGTCTATGTCCTTCGGAGATGGGGTCTCCAGAATTGGACACAGTATTCCAGATGGGGTCTCACCAACTGTCTGTACAGAGGGATAACAACTTCCTGTTTTCTGCTGCTGATGCCTCTCCTATACATCCCAGTGTACCCCGGCCCTCCCTACTGCCTTCTCACATTGCTTGCTAACCTTAAGGTCATCTGATATGATTACCCCCAGGTCCCTTTCCTGTTTTGTTGTTGTTACTACTCCCCACCCATTGTGTATTCTTCCCTGGGTTCTTGTTTCCAGGTGCATTATTTTGCACTTTTGCATTGAATCCTAGCTGCCATACGCCTGACCATTCCTCCAACCTTGCCAAGTCCCTTTTCATCCTTTCCACGCCCTTGTATATCAACCCTGTTGCAGATCTTGTGTCACCTGCAAAAGGCATACTTTTCCTTCCAGTCCCTCTGCAATGTCACTGATGAAGACATTAAAAGGACTGGACCCAATACTGAACCCTGTGGTACCCCACTGGTAACTGCCCTTTCTTCAGAGTGGACTCCATTTACAATTACCTTCTGTGTCCTGTTGTCCAGCCAATGCTTTTACCTAGGCTACCACCCTGGGACCCACTCCCAGGCTGGTTAATTTGACTAATAATCTTTGTGTGGACTGTGTCAAATGCCTTGCTAAAGTCTAGGTAGGCCATGTCCACAGCCCCTCCCTGGTCTACTACTTTGGTCACCCAGTCAAAGAAATCTATTAGATTCGCCTGACATGACCTTCCGCCAGAACCCATGCTGCCTTGGATCCTGTGCTCCACTGACCTCTAGGTACTCAACTATTCTTTCCTTCAGAAGTGACTCCACCACTTTCCCTACCACAGAGGTCAGACTGACAGGTCTGTAGTTTTCTGCCTGTGTCTTGGTCCCACTTTTGTGAAGGGGATTCACATCCACCTTCCTCCAGTCCTCGGGTACCACACCATCCTCCCATGATTTATTAAAAAGAGTAGCCAGTGGTTTCACTAGTTCCTTCCTTAATTCTTTTAGAATTCTGGGGTGAATTCCATCAGGACCCATTGCTTTGTCCACCTTCAGTTTTAGGAGTTCTTGCAGAACCCTTTCTTCTGTGAAAGGACTGGGATCGACCCCCCTATCAAGAGTGCTTCTGTTAATTGGATTAGGCACTTCCCCCTCCTCTTTTGTGAATACTGAGCAGAAATATTCGTTCAGTATTCCTGCTTTTTCACTGTTCACCTCTGCCCACCCACCATTCATTCTATTCAGCCTCACTATCCCTCCCTTTGTCTTTCTACGCTCGCTGATGTACCTATAAAAGGTTTTATCCCCCTTCTTAACTGAGTTGGCTATCTTTTCCTCAGTTTGGGCCTTTGTTATTCTGACTTCCCCTCCCTGCTTCTTTCTGCCTTAACTGGTACAGCTCTCTGTCCTGCTCCTTCTGTGTTTCCTTATACTTTCGGAATGCTATCTTCTTCTTCCTGACTTTCACAGCCACCTCTCTTGAGAACCATAGTGGCTTTTTCTTTCATTTTGATTTGTTTATTTGCTTCACACAAAGGCTTGTTGCCTCTGTGATGGCAGTTTTGATAATTCCCCATTGTTGCTCCACACCTCCTTCTAGCCTGTTTGTTAGTGCTTTTCTGAGGCACTCTCCCATCTTGCCAAAGTCAGCCCTTCTAAAGTCCAGTACCCTCACTTTTGTATGGCTTGACTCAGTAGCTGAGTTTAACGTGAACCACACTGTTTGATGGTCACTTGTCCCCAGATGGCAACCCACTTCTAGATCTGAGATCCTCTCACTGTCCCCATTTGAGAGTATGAGGTCTAAGATTGCTCCCTCATGAGTGGGTTCCGAAACTAGCTGTCTAATGCCTGCCACCTGTAGGGCGCCACCACCCTTTCTGTGAAAAAGAATTTCCTCACATTCCCCCTTAATCGGCCCCCCTCTAATCTCATGCTATGTCCTCTTCTCCTGCTATTTTTCTTATATTTAAACATGTTAGACTCATTCACCTTGTTAATGCCCTTAAGGTGTTTGAATGCCTCGATCATATCACCTCTCTCCCTCCTTTGCTCAAGGGTATACATATTGAGCTCTGTTAATCTGTCCTCATATGTCTTCTGATGCAGTCCCTGCACCATTTTGGTTGCCCTTCTCTGGACTGCCTCCATTTGGTTAATGTCCTTGTGAGGTGTGGCCTCCAATACTGCACGTGAAGTACTCCAGATGGGGCCTAACCAGTGTCTTGTAAAGAGGGATTATTACCTCCCTCTTACAACTTGTGATACCCCTACTAATACACCCTAACATCCCCCTAGCCTTACCTACTGCTTTAGAGGTCTGCTTGGATGATTTCAGGTCATCAGTGATGATGATGCCCAAGTCTCTTTCTTCCTTTGTGACTGCTAGCAACTCCCCTCCAAGCCTATAGGTGGCTTCAGGGTTTCTCTTCCCCTATGTGCATGATCTTGCACTTCTTTGCATTAAATGCCAGTTGCCACTCTTCTGACCATTTTGCTAGTTTATCCAGATCTCTTCTCATTCTGCCCACCCCATCTGGATCATCTACTCTGTTGCAGATCTTGATGTCATCTGCAAACAGACAAGCCTTACCTCTAGTCCATCTGCAAGGTCACTAATGAAGATGTTGAAGAGGACTGGCCCCAGGACTGATCCCTGAGGTACCCCACTTGTGACTTGCATCTCTTCTGACTGTATACCATTTACTACCACTCTCTGTTTTCTGCCCGTCAACCAGTTTGCCACCCAGTTGACCAACTTCTGACCCACCCCGAGCCTACCCAGCTTATTTATCAATCTTCTATGTGGAACAGTGTCAAAAGCTTTGCACCTTGGAAAACAAAATTGGCAATGCAGATGTCTACATTACTCCACCACAGTGCGCCATGCTGGCGTTTGTAATTTTACTCCTCCAGCCATTTGAGGAAATCACCAGAGAGGTGAGTGCAAACACAGAAATTCTGAGCCAGATGATACCCTTAATAAAAAAAGTACAATTCAGGTTGAATCTGATTAGGAAAAATTTACAGAACACAGACAATTCCATCACAAATACTGCTAGTGATGCTGACAGCCCACCAGAATACAAAAAGATATGACGAGCCAAATCATCAAAAAGTTGATGAAGATGAAAAACTACATAAAATGCTCCAGTCAGAGCACTACATTAAAGCAGCCATCTTGGAACCACAATAGAAAGCAAAGCAACTATTAAGTAATGATGACACTTCTTTTGAGGTAAACAAACAAGAAATAATTGATGAAGTGCATGCTGTCATGGAATGGAATATGCCATCAGATTCACAGTCTTAATCATAACAGCACAGCATTAGGTGGTTCCTCCTCTGGTATTCCAGTTTTTTCTCCTCTTTCTCTTCAGCCACTGTGGCAGGATCTTTTTCTTCACCACCATTCAAAAATAGCAGCACTATCCCACCTGATTCAGCTTCAGGTCTCTGGAGTTACTTACAAGATATCACTGTGACATCTTCATCCGTTTCTTCTAATATAGCTTCAGCACAGACCACTGTTGAGATGTACCTGGCAGAGTCCAATATTAATTGGAATGGCTGATCCTTTGAAATACTGGAAATCAAAACAAAATATGTGTCCCGCTTTAGTACAACTTGCAATGAAGTACATGAATTGTCCTCTGACAAGCGTCTGTTCAGAATGATGGTTTAGTTCAGATGGAAACATTATTACTGATGCAAGATCCTGTTTGACACCAGAAAATGCTGAATGTCTGACATTCCTGAAAGTCAACATTCTTCTCAAATATGATATCTGAATGAAACATTTGCATATTGACACTGAGCAGACCTATCCACAAAACGCTTTCCCATTATGCCTTTGGTGAAAACTCTTCTGTGAATAGGGTTCACTTACTATGAGGCATGCATGAGATAAGTCAGGTTAGACTCAGGACATGCCAGAGTAGACCAAAATTATTTGAACGAAAACAGTGAGCAGCACAAGAAATAACATCAGTGGGCCCGAGTTCATATAATACAGCAAGCAACTGCATTTTATGTCCAAAACTTACTTGGTAGTACTATTTATCTAATATGGAAGGAAAATCCTGCTCCTTACTACTACTGCTATTACTACTTCTTGTCAGCAACTGTGCAAAAAACATATTTAATTTTGTCACCTGACTATACTGTAGTATGACGTTAATACTATAGTTACTGTTTTAATTTTATTACAACAGATGGCTTAGCAAAAGCCTGAATGCTCTTCTTTGTATAAATATTTTTTTTCACATCCCTCCATCCATATTTGGCTATGATTACTGGAGAAAAAATGTACTTCATTCATTCATTACTTGTAGTATGATGTAATGCTACATCTCGGTTACAGTAATTGGACTGAGATTATATTTTATATACTTATTTATAACATACTTGGCACTGACCAGCAACTGTTTCTTGGAAGTAAGAAAGATGTATTTATAATTGTGTCTTGTCAGGTGCACACACAGCAGTGGGAAACTGTTTTATTTTGTTGACTGCACTGCACTTGACTGATGTAACTACCTGGGTAGTGGTCAGTAAAATGTTATTTTTCATGTCTCCTCTAAAATATGTTGCTGTGCTGAGTAGATGCAGCGTAATAGAGAACGTTGCCACCTATTGGACCAGGTAGTGTACTGTACTACAGTGCACAGGGACATGCAGTGCAGCTGGTGTACTGTATTACAGTGCACAGGGACATGCAGTGCAGCTGGTGTACTGTACTACAGTGCACAGGGACATGCAGTGCAGCTGGTGTACTGTACTACAGTGCACAGGGACATGCAGTGCAGCTGGTGTACTGTACTATAGTGCACAGGGACATGCAGTGCAGCTGGTGTACTGTACTACAGTACACAGGGACATGCAATGCAGCTGCATCACATGGACAGGGTGGGTGAGCTCTTACCGCTCCTCATTTGATCATTCATTAGCCATTTATTTCTTTGGCCTGGTCTGCTCTGGAACTTCCATAAATAAATATACCCCTCCCCCCCTATGAGTAGCATTAATAAAAAATATGTAAGCTGCTTACTGGATGGTGGTAGGTATGCACTTGCGTGTGCGTGTGCATGTGTGTGTGTGTCTCTGTCTCTTTCGTTTTCTCTGTCTCCCAGCACACTCACCAGCCCAAGCAATTATGCCTCCAAGGGAGGCCACAAACCATGGCATGCAGCTACTTATTTATTTGTTTTAGTACTTTACTTTTCATACAAATGATTAATTAAACTATTCCCTTTGAGCCTCTGTGTTAAATATTACAGAGTTAGGCCCCTTTTATGCATTTTATTAAATTTTTAAAATATTTATAAATAATCAGAACTTATCAGAACCCCACCCCCCTGTGTTCTGGTTCTTATTTAATCAGAAGCATTTAATAGACAATTCTCTGACCTATCCAGCCTTACATCTGGCTTCCTCCATGGCCAGCCTTTACCTTTACCTCCACCCACTCCACCCCTACTGCTCTTCACCCTCCTCTAGTTCAAGGCTATTTCAAAATCCGATGTCCTAGGCCTACTAAATACAATTTCTGACAACACTAGCATAGGTTCTGATGGCTTAAAACCCAAACTTCTGAAACTGGCCTCACCATTTATCGCTCAACCATTATCATGGATTTTTACCCTTTCTCTCTGCAACGGAGTTGTCCCTGATGTATGGAAAATGGCCAGAATCACTCTGGTCTTCAAGAAAGGCGATAGAAGAGATATGGCTAACTACCGGCCGATAGCTATACTATCAGTGCTAAGTAAAATATTGGAAAAGCTAGTTTCAACTCAAGTTACTGAATTCATGACTAAATATAACCTTCTCTTGCCAATTCAATATGGCTTTCGTAAAGGTCATAGCACCTCCACGGCCTTGCTCCACCTTACAAATGATACGTTAACCGCCATGGACAGTGGTCACCTCACGGGTGCAGTTTTTATTGACTTGACAAAGGCATTTGACCTTGTTGACCATCCCCTTCTACTAGATAGTCTCCTATCTCTTGGCTTCTCACCTAAATTGGTTGACTGGTTTAATAGCTATCTAACAAATAGAACACAACATGTTAGATTCAATTCTGCTGTGTCCAGCCCCATGGCAAACAACCTAGGAGTTCCCCAAGGATCGATATTAGGACCCCTCCTCTTCTCCATTTTTATTAATAGTATCGCATCAAATAGCCCCGACTGCTCAGCTGTCCTTTATGCAGACGACCTGGTCCTGTACTGTAATGGGAAGAATATACACCATATAAACCAGACCCTTACAACTGCTTTTAAATCTATTCAATCCTTGCTTTCCCTTCATAAACAAATCCTTAATGTTTATAAAATGCATACTATGTTGTTTGTTTCAACAGTCAAATTAAACAATAACCATGCTCTATTTAAAGTATCTGGTCAGGATGGTACGGTCCTCAAACCGGTACGCTGTTTCAACTATCTTGGAGTACTCCTTTATGAAAACCTCAACTTCGATAAGCAAATAACATCTACTTGTAAATTAGTAAATGCTAAAATTAGAGCCGCCTACAAAACCAGCTATGTCCTCACGCAATCGGCTAGATTAGCCATAGCCCAGGGCATCTTGCTCCCGTCATTGTCCTATGGAGTAGTCACCTATCTTGGTTCATCCTCCACTCACCTTAGAAAGTGGGATACCACTTATAACAACATCTGTAGGTATGCCTCAGCCTCATCCCAGTCAAAGCACCATTGTCAGCTCTATGCTGACTTAAATTGGCTTCCCCTGCTTCGGCTCGAACTCTTGCCGTTGGCTCCCTGACTGACAATGTTATAAGAACAGGGATCCCTGTATCACTGGCCTCCCTACTAACTCCACTGTCCCCTCTCCATGACCTCAGATCTTCTGACAAATTGCTGCTGGCAATACCTAGATGTAAGTCAAACAAAGGAACCCTTGCTTTCTCTTACTCAGCGGCTAAGCTCTGGAACTCCCTGCCTCTTAATGTTCGCCTAGCCCCCTGCCATGCCCAGTTTAAAACCAACTGTTGCTATTTCCTCTTTTGCCAGGTCTCCTGTGCCTGCTTCAAACCTCCCTGAATTTTTACTCCCGGGCCTCGTTCTCACTTCGTCACTGCTTCAAACTGTTCCCGACTTAGCCTACCCACCTGGGTATTGTTCTTAGGCACTTATGACTTTATGTGGTTTTGCCTTCAGGTGCTCTTAACCCATTTGTTGCTCAGCCATATGTGTTTGTCATTGTTGCATTTTGTTACTGTTAGTGAACTATTGACCCGTTCTTGTTACCCACTCATTGTAATTTGTATAATCTTGCTCCTAATTATGATTAGTTCCTACTTATGATTTGCCTGTCTTGTTTGCTCTGTACTTTGTTTCCCCCGATATCAAAAGTTTTCCCTGCCTACCTATTGTAATCTCCCGGGTCATGCCTGAAAATAGTCATGTCTTGGCTATGGCACTTACCCGGTAAACAAAAACTAAATAAAATAAAATAAACAAAGGGTCAGAAATTCGCCGAGTTCTGCCAGTCCTAGTGTACAGTAACCAGATTCAGTAAGGGAACTGAGATGATCCCTTACTGAAAGCAGGCAGTATACTTTGTTTTTTCTGCCAGCTGCTCTTGAACTTTTATTTTGCATCCCAGATTTTCAGAGCTGGGGACCAAAATCACCAGAAAAGATATATGGTTTTCCTTTAAGTGGGCAACTCAATTTGAGTGGCTCAAATTGATAGCCTGTCAAAATAGCCACAGCTGCATAATAGTGGTATGGGCCACTGGTGTCAGCTAGGGCGACTTCTGTGGGTGACTTCTGCAGGAGGGACAAGCATGCATAATGTAGGGACATGGTCAGTCTCAGAGTTAGTTATAATAAGTTAGGGGGTGCAGGGGCACAGCCCCCCCCCCACATAAAACATGGGAACTATATGTTTGTGATGTTTTCTGGGTCTTGGGTATGTGGGCTGTGTGGGATGGATTTGGAGTGTGCTGTCGTGGCTCAGTGTGTAGAATGGAGTGGTAGTTAGGTAGGATGTGTGTGTAGTGTCATTCATGCTGTGTGTTCGAGACCCACGTTCACCATCTATAGTAGTGTAGTGCTGTGCCTGACCCATTCACCCATCCATCGTCCATAGTGCTGGACTCATTTGGATGCCAGTATTTTGCTTCTAGGGTGGGCGATGTGTGTGGGTGCTAGTATGTGTATGATTTTGTGCATTTTTAGTTTTGCAGGAGGAGGTCTGGCCAGGTGTGGGTTATTGTGCAGTGCGGAGTTGTTACAAGTGTGGGCCATTGTTGCTGATGAATGGTCCTTAAATACAGGGGGAGCATGTGGTTTAGCAGTGGTGCTAGTGGGTGGATGTTTGGGGACTGCTTGATGTGACAGCGGTCTGCTCTGTTTTCGTGTGTGTTTTTTTTCCCCGTAAAGTCACTGTTTTGATGGTCGGTGTGATTGGTGTGGGCTATTTTTGTGGGTGATGTAGTGCAGTAGCCTGTGTGGTCAGTGCTGTATAGTTTTCACTATTATGACGTGGAACCAGATATACGGCTCCAACCAGATTCTGTCATCCATTTCTTCTTCTGATACAATGTTTGGTTGTTTTATATCTATTTTAAGTATATATCTGGAAAGGGTTGTGGATTCCAGTTTTTTGCTTGTTTCCAACATTTCTGAGATAGTAGGTAATGAAGACCTGCTCAATAGGGTTTTGCGGACACTGTACATCATTACAAGAAACCTACTGCAAAATTCCTGAGACAATTGTGCAAATTCCTTGTGGAAATAAAAACCCTTCAGAAGCTTGAAAGAATATTTTTGTTAACAGATTTTGCTCACTCTGATCACTACTCTCCCACCCCACCTCCAATAACTGGTGCCGCTATGGCTGCAATGAAGGTAGGCAAGCGGCTGACTTCACAGCTAAGGCCGATCCCACTCTGTAGTTGTCCAGCAGGGTATGTATGACTTGAGCAGTAAGGTATGACAGGGTGTGTATTATTGTTTGTGAGATAATGATATGCCTCAGGAAGTGAGGCACAAAGCAGTGCCAAGTGTCTTACACAACTTAGAGGAGTTATCTCACAATTACGCATAGTCTTGAGCACTCTATTGCTACATAACATGGTTCCTCTGATTTTTATTGTAAAAAACTGAGTAATGAGGTTCAGAAAGGTAAATATTTCTAACCAGTGCTGTTGTGCTGGAATAACGCAGTCACATGATCACATTTGGCCAAACACCGGTCTTGGTTTCTGTTATCCATTTTATAATGCTGGCAGTCCGCACCCTCCATTCCAGATAGCCAAGCATTCCACTGATTAAAACAATAAAGCTGAATTATTTCATCGGTATTTTTGACTTTTTTTGCATACACACATCATTTAAGGTAAATGATATGTGTGTACAAATAAAGAAGTCAAAAGTACCATTGGATTGGAGTCCATTCTGCTTTATTGTTTGTTAATGGATTTTGATGGATTATGAATGACCCAATGATTCTGGGACTTTTTGGGCAGCCTGAGCCAACCCCATTACTAGATAGCCAAGCATTCCACTCCTTTGTTACACACTTGGCCCCCATCCAGCCTCCAAATGGGATTCCGGGACTTACAAATGATCCCCCCTCTTGCCGGAGGCAGTATGGCACAGTAGTTTAAGGCTCTGAGCTGCAAATCTGGAGACCTGGGTTTGAATCCCACAGCCCCCACCTGCGTACTGTGTGACCCTGAGCAAGTCACTTAACTTCCTCGTGCTCCCAGGTTGCACCTGCAAACAAGCTTTCAGCTTAGTGTGTCTCACCTGGTGAAATAATTGGTAAAAAAAAAAAAATGCTACTAACCCAGCCACTGTTTGCAGAATTGATAGGAACTGTATTTATTTATTTCCTGTTGAGCACCTTGTCAAGCCCTCTTTTAAGTTCTCCTTTGAAAAGACTGGCCAGGCATAACATGTTGGTTATAAAACCAATGGTGCTGCTTATTCCCTACTTGTATGCATAATATACGGATAGTAAAGGGGTGATATGATGATACTCTGGCTGCTGACCCACCACCACCACCAAATTTGCACTTGCTTGAAACTATGCCCTAACTATGATGATGTTTTCCATTTTAAAATCTGACTTTAACTGAAGTGAGCGACTCTGTATGATAAGTAAAGAAAATGTGCAATGTTATTTGGTAAACTTCTCAAAGATTTTGTATGTATTTGTTATTTGACAAGTTTATAAAAAAGGTTTTTTTATGTTTTTGTAATGTGTGGAACAATGCACTGTAATTATTGTGCTCCCATGGATCTCAGTTGTAAATGAGCTTTTGCTCAATCGATTTTTCTTGAATAAAACTGAAATTGAACAGTGCTGTTTATTCCCAGATGCATTCAACACAACACAATACAAGTTTATTATATGCACAGCATCTTTCCAGCAAACATGTCCCAACTTTACACTGGATAGAGGCAGAGTCAGATGAGAAATTATATATATATATATATATATATATATATATATATATATACACACACACATACATACATATTTTCTTAAATTACTCTGAATGCAGCATCTCATTTTCAATTGGGTCCCAGGGAGGATGGCAGCAGTCAACAGGTTAACATAGCTAAGAAGAATTACATACAAGCTAAAATATAAACAGGAAAAAACATGTAAAGGAGAGAACATCTAAATATATAGAGACTATACAGTCCTAAATAAGAACAAAATAAGACTGTTTGAAAACAAAACACAGGACAGTATACTGGGAATATTAAACAGGCATAACAGATACCCAACTTAATTGTGTTAAAAATGTAAAAAAAAACAAGGCTATGTTCTCCTTAAGATTTCGTTGTGTTATGACAGACTGCATTCCCCAAAATCTGTCCTGGTACTTTTGCAGCAGTGAGTAATAACAAGGTGGATCCTTAGTCCATCAGATCCCTCTTCTTATTTACTATTTTGAAATCCCACCACCACCACATCCTTCCCTGCAACTCTCTCTTCATGCTCCCCTATTGTGCCGATGAGCCCTTCTCCCCTGCAGCATGTACCTGGCAGAAGGTCTCTGGGATGGGTTTTGAGGGTGATCTGATGAGATCCAGTATGTAACATATCAGAAGTGAGCTACCTGGATGGCAACATATGATGTTGGCTTGGAGACAGACAGGTATCCTATGAAAATACCCTGCTGAGCATTGGGGTGAGGGGGAGTGTGATAAGGAGGACCTCTGCCGATGCGACCCCCCCTTCTTCCTCTTAGTCACCAGGGGGGTGGTCATGTAGTTTCAGATGCCAGGCTCCCTCCACTGTGGTGTCACACATCCTCTAAAACTGTACTGGCCTCCTTCCTGCCATCATACAATGTGAACGTGGGTCTTAAGTGTGGCAAACTGCAGCAGCCTGCCCACTAAGTAGACATGTTGATTTCAATCAATCAATCAAAAAACTTTATTTAACCAGGTGAACACCATTGAGCAATGCTCATTTTCGAGATGGACCTGGAAAACACATAATCATAATGTACATAATGATTACACAAACAACAATATAAGATGTAATTGTGCAGAAACAGATGCCATGAATCTGATAACAGAAGCATGGCATATACAACAGTAATTACAAACATATAAGAAGTCACAGCGATTAAATAATATGAACACAATGGCCTGGAGGAAACCAGAGGAAGGGGTCAAGGATGTTGTATAAGGTTATTAAGAAGATTTTGACAGGGGGTGGGGAGGAGGAAGAGGAAGCAGGGAGGAAGTAGAAAGGAGTAAACAGGGGCCCCAAAATGTCTAGCAGATTCCGAGGGACCGTTGTCATAGCAATTGGATTTCGCACAGACTCCATGTTGGGTTGGTGGGGGGTCGTTTCAGCTTAAGGGTACAACTGCTGGATATGGTTATAATAACATATAACAGTGCCAATTGAAGGGAAGGAAATGAGAGGAACGTGAAATGGTGGAGGAGACGGGAGGGGAAGAGGATGTTTGTGGGACAGCATGTAGCTGCCGCTTTGTAATTTTATTTTTTACAGTTTAGCCAGGATATGCCAGCTGAGATGCAAAAGCTCATTTTTAGTGGGGGGGGGGGGCTGCTTTTTCCCAGTTTTACAGCTAGGAGATGACTTAACCACAGGGAGGGCAAGTGACGTGCTCAGAGGACACCCAGTAAAGCAGAGGACATGGTGGGACTTGAACGTGTGACTTCCTGTTTCACAGTTGTGTGCATTAAAGCAGCAGTACAGTGAAAAAAGTTTTTCTAAAAACCTAGTTTCCAGCTCCCATTAGTAAAAATATTAACATATATGTCAAGCCTGATTTTATAGGTGATTCCTAGTCTGTTCACCATATATTCTGGACAGACTGGGTTGGCCAAGTAATCCTTTTTTGCCAACAGATTCTATGTTTCTATATGTTGTTATTATTTTATTTGCTAAATAAAGTGGTCTTCTTTCTTGAGAAAAAAAATCATTTTAAACATTTATAAAACTCCAGTATTCTGATAGAATGGGTTAATTGTACCTGTAAATAAAACTGGAAAATGTTTAGAATTTATTGCAATTAAAAAAAAAAAGGAGAGTCAAATTTTTGTTCAACTTTGCTGCACTGCTGCTTTAACCACTGGACCACATTGCCTTCATAATTTGCACAACACAAAGAGCATGGTGACATGCTGTTGGGTGGGCTAGAGTCACGTTACAAATGTAGGACAGGGGCCACCCAAGGTAGCACTGGTGTCCCAGTTTTGAGAGCAAACTGGGGGGCTGGGTCAGACAGTAGAGGAGGCTGGGGTGGCACTGCCATACCACGGCACTCCCAGCTGGCAAGGGACGGGACTATTGTTCCACCACCACAAGAACCCGTGCGGGGAGCTTGCCTCTGCTGGGACATTGCTGTGTGCATGCAAGGCCTGTCAGGGAGTACTGCCCAGCACCAGGGAGGTAGGAGGGGTATGGGAATGGGAGAAAATAAAGACAACCTCCAGGACTCTTGTGCAGCCTGCATGATATCTGTTGGTGCTCTCAGGCATCATACCATGAGGATCCCCGCTGGCTCTGACAAATACTTGAAGGGGATTAACAGAGTGGGAAGAGAAGGTCTCTTTAAATTGAGTGACAACAGAATCACAAGGGGGCACAGCTTGAAGTTGTTAGGGCGAGGTTTAGGAGGGATGTTAGGAAGCATTTATTTTTTTTTTTACAGAGAGTGTGGTAACCACATGGAATGTGCTGTCAGAAGAGGTGGTCTCAGTAAAGATGGTGGGGGCCTTTTAGAGGGGCTGGGACAAGTACAAATGGAACCAATGGGACTGTGGAGGGGTAGCAGGAAGGGAAGGGAAGGAATGACACAGGAGGGGGCAGGGACACTGGCATAAGCCACAGACCCTGCATCATTTACCAGGTAAACTCAATAGAACAAATGGCCTGTGTCTACTGACTTTTTCGTATATTCATATGTTCATAAACAGAGCAGCTATTCCTTTCCAAACACTTTGACAGATCCTAGTAAAATGACTTTCTGTGAAACAGAGGATAACAGATGGTAATGAAGGAAATGTCGACTGCAATTGTCTCGAGGAGCCCAGAAGTGTAGCTCGAGCAGGTAACTCAAGTTGCTGAAGCGCGAGGTACAATTACAGCTCGTTATACATTCTAAACAACCTTTTATCATTTATAATATAATGTGCTTAAAGTGGTCATATCTTTCATTGTTTCTGCTCCACCACAGCAGCTTTTTATAATTAATAGTGAGAGAAACAGAGGTGTCAGAGCACTGCGAGACATGGGGAGCAGTGGATGACAGGAGCAATGAATAAGGTATATCCTTAGATCACCTTGATGATGCTAGCAGTGCAGTAGATGACTCCTGGTGGCACCTTGGTGTTTTGATGGTACGAATGGAGACAGTGAGACAAGGATGTAATCTTCAGCATGTTACATAAGGAATAAATAATGGAGGTTAATTTACATTAACACACCTCAGTAGACAAACAAAGGACTTCCACCACTTGGGTGGGGGAAGGGCAATGTTAATTTATAAAATGGCTTGTCTAAAACTATATGATTGATTAAAACTGGCTTTATGACCATGCATTAATTTCACACGACCGCGCAGTTCAGATTATTATTATTATTTTTTTTTTATTTCGAGACCATTTTTTAACCATACTAACACACCTTCAGGAGTGCAGTAATATTATTAATTACTGCACCTCCTGAATGGTTGAAAGCATTTGGTGGACAAACCCACCCAAGGGTATGTGTGAAGTAATTTGTCATTGCTACACATCCTGTCATCTGTTATTGCTTACATCCACATCACTATACATCAAATTTACCATATACAATATATCTGTAACACTGAAACCATCTGAAAGGAACTAAAGTGGAAGTAAGGAAATGCACATGACAGAGTGTGCTGTTATAGGGGAATAATGCATTCTTTGGGGGTTGTTAGGCACGAGGCATTGCCAAGTGCCACAACCACCTGAGAAGTGCATTATTCTCTTATGATCACACACCCTGAAGTGTGTTACCCCACTTACAAAATGGGCTTTTATGTAGTTCATGTGAGGCATGCCACTGTCAGAGAATATTGAGTGGTCATGTGATGTATGTCGATAAATGAGGTTATTGGATTTTCATGGCCCATTTTATAAAGGAATTTAATGTCAATCCCTCCTGTAAAATTTTATTTAGGAGGTGAGGGTTGGACCACGCTCACATTCTGTTTTCCTTCTGTGTTGAGGGATTTGGCAGTTCTACTGCCACATTCCCTTAACAGGCCAGGATTTTCTAGTTTTAAAAAAGTTTATAAAAGTAAGACACATTGGAGTTGGCCCATTGGCGCAAAGGGCTGAGGTGTTGGATGCTTACCTAGCGCTACGTCAGCGACCTGGGTTCGGGAACGACCTTGGGGTGTCAGGGTGCCAGTGTGGGGGGGAAGGGGAGCAGGATTGAGCATGCCGGTGGGCAGCTCTCCTCTCCTGAGGGTGGGTTGGCACCCCCCCATAGTTCCACTCCCACTGGGTGGAGGTCCGTTGGCTAGCGTAGGCAGAGAGAGGGTGGCAAAGTAAGTTGAAGGGGCTGAATTGGTGCCACAGGGTGCAAAGAGTGCCTCCACACACTCGCACAGCAGTGTGCCAGTGTCTCACGGGAGGATCAGGGGAGAAAATCTGTAAAATACATATGTGTCCCCAGAGGAGATGATGGGTACCAAAAAGCTAAATAAAAAAAATAAATAAATAATAGGACACATTTACCATAAAATATACTTATATAATTAGTATACTAATAAGGGCACAGTGAAGGGGAGAGGTACAAGCACTGTCAATAGCATTAATTACTGAAATCTTCCCAGTGTCAGACTGCGCTCAGTGAGTGCTGTTCAAACCATGACGGAATCACTTCTAAAGGAAAGAATTGTTGAGTTCTTAGAGGCCAGTGGGGCCCAGGACCCAAGGCAGCATGATTCATAGCGCGAAGGTCATGTCAGACGAATTTAATAGATTTCTTTGACTGGGTGACCAATGTGGTAGACCAGGGAGGGGCAGTGGACATGGTCTACCTGGACTTTAGCAAGGCATTTGACACAGTCCCACACAAAAGATTAATATACAAGTTGGCCAGCCTTGGAGTGGGTCCCAAGGTGGTAGCCTGGGTTAAAATTGGCTGGACAACAGGATACAGAAGGTAATAGTAAACAGAGTTTACTCTGAAGAAAGTGGGGTTACTAGTGGGGTACCGCAGGGTTCAGTGCTGGGACCGGTCCTCTTTAATGTTATAAGTGACATTGCAGAGGGACTGGAAGGAAAAGTATGTCTCTTTGCAAATGACACAAAGATCTGCAACAGGGTTGATACAGAAGGTGGGGTGGAGAGGATGCAAAGGGACTTGGCAATGTTGGAGGAATAGTCAAATATATGGCAGCTTAGATTCAATGCAAAGAAGTGCAAAGTGTTGCACCTGGGAAACAAAAATCCAGGGGAAGAGTACACAATGGGGGTGAGATAATAACAACTACAGAAATGGAAAGGGACAATGGGGGTAGTCATATCAGATGACCTTATGGTGGGCAAGCAATGTGAGAAGCCAGTAAGAAGAGCTGGTGGGATACTGGGATGCATAGGGAGAGGCATCACCAATAGAAAACAGGAAGTTGTTATCCCTTTGTACAGACAGTTGGTGAGACCCCATCTGGAGTTCTGCATCCAGTTCTGGAGACCCTATCTCCGCAAGGACAGAGACAGGATGGAGGCTGTCCAGAGGAGAGCAACTAAAATGGTGCAGGGTCTGCATCAGAAGACATATGAAGAAAGATTAAAGAAGCTTACTATGTATACACTCGAGGAGAGGAGAGGAGAGGAGGGGAGGGGAGGGAGAGGGGGAACATGATAGAAATGTTCAAGTACATCAAGGGAATCAACAGAGTCCAAGAGGGTAGCATCTTTCAGAAAAAGAGATGTGCAAGAACAAGGGGTCATAATTTGAAGATAGAGGGGAGATGGCTCAAAGGTAATGTGAGGAAGTATTTTTTTTTTCATGGAAAGGGTTGTGAATACATGGAACAGCCTTCCTGAGGAGGTAGTGGACTCAAAAATAGTGGAGGAATTCAAGAATGCATGGGACAGACATAAGGCAATTCTAGTAGGGGTAGGAGGAAGTAGGCTGTTGGTTAACTAGGATCTGCAGCCTATGCATTAGGTAGGGAAATGAGCAGACTAGCTGAGCCAAGCGGTCCTTATCTGCCGTCAAATTCTATGTTTCAATGTTATGTTTCTATGATGTCTGATACAGTTGAAATCATCGACCATGTCAGACACAAGGGTTTCTGGGGCCATGTTTCCATGGAAATGGCAGTTGGGGTTTGTAGAATCTCCCAGATATTTTATAGGGAAATGAACAACTTGGCTATTAAACGTTATTCTTTGGGGTTCAGTATGATCAGTAGGACCTCATATTCCCAGGACTTTATTCTGGGGTGGTGTTTAGTTCCCTTTAGAAAGAACATAAACCTTGCTTTTGTAACCCCTACCAGGTATGCCGTTTCTATCTAACAGCTCTCCCAGGTGGGCTGGGTTCGGGGAGGAATATGTCACTTGGCACATTGGTTAGGTTTGGCTACTCTGCACAGGGGCACCCAAGTAACTCCGGACAAAGGAAGCAATAACGGTAATGTCCAATACCAGAAGTGGGATTCTAAAGTGTGGCTTTTATTCACATCCAACAGAAAAAACAAAGCATAGATGGACCCCCACGGGGCTACACTCCTGGTAATACAGATTAAAGGAGACCAGAACACATCCTCATCACTTTAGCCCTAAGGATTTGAAACAGACTGGGCACACAACCCAAACTTGTACACTGCTCTGGGTTTTCCCTGGCTCAGCTCCCTTGCCAACCACTTGGACACTTTCCATATAGCATGGAAACATTTACTGGTGGCTCCCCAAACCACCTATGAGCACTTCTGCTCCATCAGGAAATCTTCCTCATCAATCCAACGTCTGGGTACTTTCCTCAGGCACTGGCCAAGTACCTGAGAGAAAGCAACAGGTATCCCAGAGCAAATCCGTAGAGGTGAATTTGGTTACTACTGCTGGGGGGGTCTCCCACCTCATGCTCCCATATTTCATACCCGGCCATTTCTCTGGATTGTAACACCTCATCCTTTAAAACACTTTGCTGTGTAGATTCTTTTAAATGTATTTCACATTCAATCTACTGCCTTTTCTTCCCATTTGTGCTGGACTTGAACATACTTATTAAGTGGCTTTGTCCATTACTCTAGACCCCCCACAGAGTTAAGCAGTCCAATCCCCACATCTTCCAAACTGTACTTGGCTGTCTTTTACTGACCCCACAGTAACAGTCCCTTTAGTTTCATCGTGATGCAGGTGAAAACACATGGCAGAGCGAACTCACCCTTTGATTGCAGGTGCCCCACAGGCATTTCCTCTTCATGGAACTCTCTTCTGGAGCTTCTGGTGCCTCAGCATGAACTTAAGCAGGCAGCTTCTTTCCCTTAGCCAGACCAAGGGGTTTGCCCCTGGAAGCAGGCTGACACCTTCCCCCCATCCCCGCAGGGATGGGGCCCTGAACCACTGAAAGCGGTCTCCACCACTTCGATATGCAGTTCTTATGTTCCTCTTCAGGTGGAAACACACACCTAAAAACAAAAGTAGCTCTTTAACAGAGCTTAAAGCTCTGAGGGCCTGCCTACACTCTGTTGAACTCTACAGACTCTCTTTCATACTGACTTCAAAATCCCCAGCATTCTACTGTAACCTCCAACTGCAACATTCCAGTGTGGCTTATGCAGCTGCGACAATTCTAAATGATGTCATCCCTCAGTCTCAGCTGAGACTGAGAACAGAGTGAGACAGTGTGAAATCCATTTAACTGGAGTTTCACAAGCTGCCTTCCCTGCCTACCACTAGGTCTTACTGGGATTCTAGTAACCCCAGGTAACAGAGAGGTTACACTTTACTTTGGGCTTGTGTGCAGCCTCCATAATCTCCCTGCAGTGCTTTTTTTTTTTTCCTTTAAAATCATTTAATTGTTTTTTCCTTTTTGGAGTCCCTTGTTAATGCTTCTTTTTTGTCCCCACCAGATATTCATTTTTGTAATTACTGGGCAGTGTATTAGTATCACTAGTAATGTCATCTGTCAAGCCCCGATGTGTCATTGCTAACTGTTTTAAAACTCACGCAAATAGGGTCAGCACAGATGCAACTCTACCACTCACTGCACTGCAAATCCAGGTTCAAGATCAAGCCAGGAACACTGGGGACCAGCTAGGAGATGAGAACTGTGGGTTCCAGCGGACGCTGTCCTCCTCAAGGGAGAAGGAGGGCTGCAATGCCTTCCTCTGTCACCATCACCCGTAGGAGTACAAATGGCAGTTCAGTAGCCAGGGTGTTGTGGGGCACTGCAGAACATGTGGCAGGGTGCTCGCAGCCTGAACAGTCATCACTGTACCTACATCCTCACAGGGTGGAAAAACCAAGAGATAAATCCTCTCCTTCACAGCATCGTTATGGTCAATATGGCCAGAAGGCATTAACTTGCCCACCAAATGGAGGAGGCAAAATAAAGTTTAAAAAAAACTAAGACAGATATGATTTTTTTGTTTAAATTACTAATCAGTTTGGGATCCCCATGACATCAGCTGAGTGGTGGTCCTGCTGTGAAACATGTACTGTGAGCTTTTGTTCAGCTGATGTCACCGGGTTCAGGAACTGATCAGTAATTATATAAAAATGAATATCAGATACAGCTTAGTGGTGGGAAGTGCTGAGGCATTAAATGCCTTACCTCCTGCTATGCTGGCAGCTCAAGTTCAGGAATGAACACGGGTTGCCAGGGATCGGTGAAGTGGGAGGGGATCGAGCATCCCAGGGACTGCTCTCCTCTCCCTGGTGGGGTGGCCAGCCAACTCAGCCTTTGACTGCCACCGGGTGGATGGTAGTGCAGGCAATGAGTGACTGGAAGGAAGGAGCCATGGTTCCACAGGGCATGCATGCCTCCACAGACACGTCTTGACATGCCACCATGGCAGAGGCACCTGGGAGAAAATGAAAAATGAGGTCAGAAGACCATTATTCTGCGCAACTCTCCAGGCCTGCATGGCCACTCAGATGCCTGCAGCAACTCTGGAATATGGACCTGGGAGAGAGGACAGCACTCTCTCTCCAACCCCACCACAGGGGGGAAGCTGTGGGGAACTCGCTCCAGGTATGTCTGGGGGAAGTAGATGCCAGCCAGGGGAGGTGGGGACAGATGTGGGGTCTCCAGAGGGGTAAAAAGGTATATGGAAAAGAAAAATAGGCAAACAAATTAATATCAGATGGGGGAAAAGGCAGCATCAACTGGGGACCCACAAAAGACAACTAAATTATTTCAAAGCAAACAAATGAAAAAGTCCAGTATGAGGTTTAAGGAGGCTACACGCAGACTCAGACTTCCCATAAAGGTACAGCAAGGTTTCTTTTCTCTTTAAGGACTGACTTGATGGACCTTGTGGAGGAGTTGCAGGATAACAGATGGACCAGACACCGAACTTCAAGTTCAACACACAATCTCTGTGTGATGTTTATTCAAAATGCAGAAGATAACCTTCAGTGATGATATATCCCTTCTTCAGTACGTCAGTTTGTAGCAACGGACTATGCAAGTCTTTCCTCAGCACTTACTGACTCACTGATCTTTGATCTAACTAAGCAGTTGAGATGCAGCCTCCCATATGCAGGCATTGTTTGCTTGGGTGGTGGGGGCTCAAATAAAATTAAAAAAAGCTAAAGACAAAGAACCTCAGTGCAGAAGCACTGAAACAAGGGTTATCCCAAAAGGGCGTTGACAATAAGCCAGGTTTCAAAGAAACATAACATCACACATATTTCCATAATGCAAAGCATCATAGGATATATGCAAATCACCATGAAATTTCAGACTTGTTCAGTTTACAGCAATTTACGTGCATTTTAAACAGCACAACTAACTTAATTATCATACAGTTCCCTAGTAACATGTTATCTTTATCAAAAACACCTAGTGCCATGGTATTTTCAACATTTACAGGTTTCATACACATAAGGTATATACATCAATGTATTTTATGACATAGTGCCATTGCATACTAAATCCAACAATGAGGAACACAGCCTGTTGTTTTACATCAGCTCGGAGGTCACCACAATAACCTCCCTTTACGGGGACCTGAAAGGGAAGAGGAAAATTAAAGAGGACACTATAGCATAGTCAAGAAAGGGAAGGGGATGTCCATAGGTGGCCAAACTTATGGACTAGAAATTGCAAAGAATAGATTAGGCTAAGAAATAGAAGAACTATTGCAACAGATTTAAGAAAAGATCGGTCCTCAAGAGTTGCAGGAGCTCCCTGTCACATATCCCCCATCTTAAGAGGGAAGCAGGTATTGCAGACTGCTTACCACCTTCCTGTCATAGGAAGGGATGGAGCTTCCACCCATCCATTTTCAGAAGCTCTGTCTCAGGGTCCCAAGTAACGATAAACATTCCATCACAAACATAGTGGATATCATCATTCTTTTACCCTGAGGCATTAACACATTTCTCAACAGAGACTAACATTACCTTCCCATCTCCTTTTAGGGAAAATCCATCATATTTTATTTACCGAAAATCTAGGCAGCTGTAAAGTCCAGTACCATAGAAAGAATTACTCTGGGGTGAGTAATTACCTGCTCCAACCCCACCGGACATGTCTGTTTTAGGTAGGGGCCCAGTCCTAGGTTCAAGCCCTCTATATAAACCCACTATGTCTCTTGATTCATTCATTTCACTTGCTATTGATACAGACACCTGAGGGTAGACACTCATTTGGTGTTACCCCAACACAGGTTCCAATCCATTTTCCACCCACCTCCTCCTTGGTAGGTTTTCCCTCAGAAAATAATAAAACACACGTATCACCTCAGACTTCTTGTCTGCCCTTGGGTACCTCTTTCTTTGACATCAGGCCTGCCCCTGACCAAACACACTACACTTTGGCCTACAGAAAGGAACCATTCAAAGCCACATCAAGCCTTGTGCCTGCAACCAGCTGGACCCCTCTGTCTTACACAAAGTGTCTGAGGGAACATGGAAGAAGCAATATTAGTTTCTACTCTCCTATTTCAACCTTTTATAACCTATGACCCCAACTCCTTGGTCATCTTTTCCCCAGGCAGGTCTCTACAGAAACCTAAAGAATGTCAAGGAACTTTCCATGCTGAATACCCTGCAATGTTAAACAGCAGGTTCCTAAACATTTTAACTCTTGGGTGTCTTAATAAACATCCTTTTAATCATTGTGCTATTTTCAGCCATCTGTTACCATCTAGTACCTTGTGACCTGTGTGAGAGTTTTCCCTTTTTCCAAGGGTGCCATTTTTTTTATCTTTAATGACCTCTACCCTTTGGGACACTCTTTCCACACCCCGGGTACTAGTTCCTCTGCTGTCCCCAGCAGGTACCTCTATCTGGTTGCACGTGAGACAGGTCTTAAGATAGGCTGTCACCTGTCTGTACATTTCTGGCCAGTAGTAATCTGGGGTTAATCAAGCTAATACCCCACCATGGCTCAGTTGCTCACAGGGACTAAAGTGAGCAGCCTTCATCACTTGTCTGTAGGCCTCAGGCACCACTACCTGGGCATCCACACTTTTTGTACAGAGTTTGGGCCTCATGTGGTAGACAACACCATTCTTTAGTTCATACCACCAACATTGTTTTGCACCCTCATCACCATTAATTTGCATACCCGCCTTAACCTTAACATACTGTAACAATTTGGCAGCATTAGCATTTTTAGCATGCAGTATACCCCAGTCAGTACTGTTAATAGATTTAGCTGTATCAATACAAGAAAAGTCCCTTCAGCCTCATAGGCTTCTTCTTTCTTGCTTGGAGTCTTCAACACCAGCACAATGTTACTAGGCACAGTCTTAACTGGGGCCTCACATTCAAGTTCAATACTTGCATCTCCGACCGCCAACAGGTAACTTCCTGGGAACACAGGCAATGAAGAAATATCCTGCTCAAGTTCAAGTTCAAGTTTATTGCAGGAAAACTCCATTGAGCAAGCTCATTCACAAGGAGGTCCTGTGACATAAACACTTAAAGTACAAACACAGATAGGTAATAACAGTATATACATGAAATGCACGTTACATGATACAGGCTGGATATACATACAAGGGTACCACATAGGGTGACCGCAGGTGGTAAACATTGATATGAGATAGGGAAGCGACTTACAGGTTGCATACTGATAAATGAAACATGATGACTGGTGTGTGCAATACATATACAAGATTTTGGCAGCTAGAACAAACAACAGTCTACAACTGATATGGGGGGGAGGAGTGATTTGATAGAGTAGCAGTGGAGCATAAGCAAAGATAAGTGCTCAGTCAGGGGGTCCTCCTCCAGCTGATCCCATGAAAAATTCTCCTCCAAGTCTTTATCCAATCTCTCCAGCAGCAACCTCTCGAGCACCTGGCACCAGTGTTCCACCTCTCTGCATAGTTGGTCTGCCTCCAGCCATTGCCCACTCATCCAGTGGATCTTCCTCATCAAGGTTTCCACCTCCTGGGTGTTGTCTTTGTACCTCCAGTCTGCCTTGACTCCACGGTAGTTCCTCATCCCTCTGCACCTCTTCATCATTTTCAGGCTTGGCCTTACTCCAAGCTCCCAGGTCCAGTCCAGGCAGCAGCTTCTTTCTGTCTGTCAGCCATGGTTCTGGTAAGAACTTTACGGACTTTCTTCTCCGGGTTCTCCTCTGGCAACTCCTGGTGCATCGGTCCACCTGGGACATCTGGGTGTTATCCACCAGAAAAGTCCCTCTTTAGCCAGTCCAGACATTTCCAGCAGGTTATCCCACTTCTGACACCGAGTCTGTGCAGGGGTTGTGGGATAACAGATGGACCAGACACTGAACTTCAAGTTCAACACACAATCTCTGTGTGATGTTTATTCAAAATGCAGAGGATAACCTTCAGCAATGGCACATCCCTTCTTCAGTACATCAGTTTGTAGCAACAGACTATGCAAGTCTTTCCTCTACACTTAGCCAGCACCTACTGACTTCTGATCTAACTTAGCAGTCAAAGTTCAGCCTCCCCTATCCTATGCAGGCCTTGTTTGCTTGGGTGGTGGGGGCTCAAATAAAAAAAAAGCAAGCTAAAGATAAAGAACCTCAGTGCAGAAGCACTGAAACAAGGATTACCCCAAAGGGCATTGACAATAAGCCAAGTTTCAAAGAAACACAACATCACACATACTTCCATAATGCAAAGCATCATGGGATACATGCAGATCACCATGGAATTTCAGACTTGTGCAGTTTACAGCAATTTACATGCATTTTAAATAGCACAACTAACTTAATTGTTATCATACAGTCCCCTAGTAACTTTTTACCTTTATCAAAAACACCTAGGCCCAGATAGACTGTGCAAGGCTGTGGCGCAAGCCTGGGCACAGTGCAACTTGGCTGCGCAGGAGCGTTGACTGGGTGATATTCAACGGAGCTGCGCCATAGCACAGCATCATTGAATATCGCACCCTGGCCACCCGCAGTGCACATGGCGCAGTGGCACTGCACCAGTACAAGTGGCCAGAGTGGAGCAGGGGGATGCACTAGCGCAAGTTCCATTTCACTATGTGCAACAACAGTGATATTCAAAAGTGCACATGCAAATGGGGCCATAATGTATGCAAGGCACAAATGGGGCCATTTGCGTGTCATTATGGCTCCATTTGCATGCAGGTGCGTCGATCCCCGGTGACTTGCACCTGGCGCCCTGCCAGGCAGCAGCCGTCGGGGACTGACACCCCCTGCACAGCGTGGCAATGTGCCCCTCTGCCCGATTGCGGGCATATGTAGATTTAAAAAGTCCCATATCCCTGGTGATCCAGTGGACCACTCGCAGCCCAGTCGCAGGCATATGTAACAATAAGGAGAGCTCCATGGTACCCCCTCCCCACCTGCCCACTGAGCCCCACCGCCCCGCTCCCCCTCCGGTCAGTGGCGGGCGGCAGCACCCTTCCCGCCTGCCTCCCCTCCGCCTGCTGACTGACAGTGTACAGTAGGGCTGTATGCCCATTGGTCCACAGCGTGAGCTGTCGGGTGTGCAGCCCGTACAGATTACACAGTCCAGATATGCGAATGGATCCATTCACATATCTGGACTGTGTAGTACGGTATGAGCTGCATGCCCATTGGCTCACGCGTGGACCAATGGGGCGGAGCAGCCTTCACCAGACACTGTCAGTCGGTGGGCGGCGGGTGGCAGGCGGTGGGGGTGCGCTCACCGCTGACTGGGGGATCAGGCAGGGGGCTCAGTGGACAGGTGGGGAGAGGGGGTACCGTGGAGTTCTCTGTATTGTTACATATGCCCACGATCGGGCTGCGAGCGGTCCACTGGACCACCAGGGATATTGGACTTTGCTTTTTTTTTTTACATATGCCTGCGATCGGGCTGTGAGCGGTCCACTGGAACACCAGGGATATTGGACTTATATTTATACAGGGATGCCCACAAACAGGCTGCAAGCGAGCCACTGGACCACCAGGGATATTGCACTTATACACAGATGCCCGCGATCGGGCATGGGGGGGGCGCTGCCACGGAGGTGCAGCCGGAGCTCAGGTGGCCACCCAGATGGCAGTGCCGTGTTGTGCCTTGCACCGGCAGATCACCTGTGGATGGCCCATTGTTGTTCCTTTTTGGGGTTCACTGTGTAGCACAAGTAGGGTTATGCGATGCATGGATTCAGCACATTCCGGCTGAATATCGGGATGATGTGGAGTATGCATGCACCTCTTACCTGCACCACATACATTACTGATGCACTCCGGCACATCGGGATTTGTGCCAGGCACAATCCCCATTTGAATATCGCACGGGGCACATCAGTGGGTTGTGCGTGATGCAGTATTGTTGCGCCATGTGCAACCCTTCTGAATATCTGGGCCCTAGTGCCTTGGTATTATCAACATTTACAGGTTTCATACACATAAGGTATATACATCAATGTATTTTATGACGTAGTGCCACTGCATACTAAATCCAACAACGAGAAATACAGCCTGTTGTTTTACATCAGCTCAGAGGTCACCACAATAACCTCCCTGTATGAGGACCTGAGAGGGAAAAGGAAAATTAAAGAGAACACTATAGCATAGTCAAGAAAGGCAAGGGGGTGCCCATAGGTGGCCAACCTTATGGACTAGAAATTGTAAAGAATAGATTAGGCTAAGAAACAGAAGAACTGTTGCAACAGATTTAAGAAAAAGTCAGTCCTCAAGAGTGGCAGGAGCTCCCTGTCACAGACCTGTGGTATTTTTCCTTCTTTTTTCTTCTATATTTCTAAGTCCACCGAGCTTTCTTTAACATCTCTCAATCTCACTTAGCTCCCCTGTGAAGCTGAGTACCTAGTAGCATCACTCAACTGTGCACGGCTTGTAAATAGAGTGTATGAAAGGCACTATGTACGTAAGGAATAAGCCATGACATGCTGTGGTTTCAAGAATTTTGCTAAAAGCACAAGGTCGAAGGCCGTGTAACTTTAAGGCCCAGGGAACTACATTGAATTCCTTTGAACCACAGCCTGGAGTGACTTAATCCCCTCATAAAAGTGCATTTAGGGAGTGTGTGGCTTGACTTCAGATGGAAACAGATGTTCCTCACTTCAGTTTAAGAAAGAGGCTAATAAATTGATCAAATAAAACTTTTTGCAAGATTTGTTTCAGAATTACTTGGCTAACTCAGCAGACTGAACACACCTATGCAAGATGGGGAAACACATCTGCCTGGGGACTTTTTTGCACAAAAAAATCAAACGCCCATTCAACACAAGGCAGCATTGGGATCTTCTGAGCCTTCTAGCAGTGACATGAGTCTTCTCACCATCGACACCACCTTGAGCCAGTGCAGGATATGTTCCACAAGTTGGACAACCTAACTCCCTGGATGACCAAACTTGAGAACCACCTGGATACCGTCGAACAGACAGTTCAACAAGCAGAGATAACATCCTTGAAGTCACACGATGTGACACCAACTTTAGTCAAAGAGAATACTCAGTTGACACAACACTTAGAGACACTGGGAAACCAGGCTCAGGATCACAACCTCTGAGTCATGGGTCTTCCAGAAACAACAAAGAAAAGGATGCTCTGGGGTATGTTCAACTGCTGCCTAACCTCCTAGGACTTTCAGCTGACAATGAAGCCTTCTCCAACAAAGAGACATATAGACTTACCACCAAGCGAGCTCTGGCAGACATATGAGCCCCACAAACAATCATCATCGCCTATACAGGAGTCGGAGACTGGGACAGGGCTCTGGCATTAGCAAGGAAACAGCAGACTCTGAAGTATGGAGAAGCTGAGATTTCCATCTTCCCTGATATGTCCTACAACACCCTGTTGAGGACAAACACTTTCGATCAAGTTCACAGTTCCCTGCATGCCCTCTAGATCCAGCACCAACTGCTCCTGCGTGCCCCTTTCTGTGAGCAATGGCACAGACATGTGCATCTATTTAATGATCCAAAGGAGACAGGTAAACTGGTGCAGACATTAGAAGCCAAGCTTAACCCTTCAAATGATATGGATTCCAACACATCCATGGAGACCTGAAGATGGTGATTTCTGGACTGGATTTCTGTGTAGCCATGTGCTATGTGGGATCTGTAATTGGATTCCAACATTAGAAGTTTAATTGTTATGTACTTCTAAACATTTAAGGCATTGATGGTGTTGACACTGTTTGGGCTGGGCAGGGCAGGTTGGAAAGGGTAAACGGGACGAGAGGAACATGTCTCTTAAATGATCTGAACTAGATAACCTGTTCACTGTGTCTGAGCTGAAGGACATTATGTGCTGTTTCATTTTTCCATGTGAGACTAAAATAGCAGTTTTCCCACCACAGTGCTTCCTCTCGGACCACAGATTGTTTGTTATAATGCATGCATCATGAAGTCTCTCGACGGCTGTGTCCACCTGCTGATCACCGCCGCTGAGTTGGTTCATCTGATGGTACTTTTCACATGACCTTTGGACTGAAGGTATATAGTTACAAAAACTGGCATCACAAGAATTGGCAAACCAACACCATACATGCTAGTTGCTGTGTGTTTACCTTGCTAATGCTGGAGTGTTTATCTGTTTCATTCACTGCTCAGCTGATTTACATGCTTTGATGAACAGTTTAAATTTAAATGCTGTAATTCAGTATATCAGGTCACTCTCTCTTGGGTATGACCTGTAAGAATAGAACTGTTTTAACAGCTTTGAATGAGAGAAACCTGGAGGGGAGGGGGTGTATATACCCCAAATTGTACAAGATCTGGTCAGAGCCAAAATGGTTGCTAATGCATTAACGTGACAAGGGAGTGATGTGACTGTTTATAAAGGCATGGAGTATTTATTTATCTTTCTCAGACATCAGAGAACACTCCGTATTTGTTGCTTTTGTACCTTATTCCCTACGGCTGGTTTAAAAATCCCATTTAACAAAATGAAATGACACTTATTTTTTCAGACTGGCCAATGGCTGCTCTGGTTTTGGTGGTATACTTTGCCCAAGCCTAGACTAGAGGGAGAGAATGTTTGCCAGCAATCAATGTATACCACCTGACATACTGTATAATGTAACTATGCTTTTCCACAAATCACACTATTAAAAGAAAAACAAAAACCCTCCTGCTCAGAGTAAAACATCAATACACGATCCCCAGTTAAAACATTTTACTGAGAGGCACAACATATAGACGGCAGAAACAGGAATGCTTTGAGAAGAAGTTTCCATCTTGCAACAGCTACTGAATGGGTTCTTCTTAACAGAGAGCCAGGGAATTCAGTATGAAACGGGCACGTAACACTACAGACTGTAACTTTAATTTGTAGGCTGCTCCAGTTCTGGTGATATACCCTGCCCTAGCTGACTAGAGAGAGTGAACCTTCAGTGGTTTGTGGCCTGTCCCGGATTTAATAGGATCCAGAGATTGAGCTGAGGGTGTCAGAAATAGTTTTTTTAATCCTTACGATGATATTTTTTGCAACTAATAAATACTGCTGCTTTAATTAGTGCTGTGCCAATATGATGTTAGTACTTCCAAAAAGCTTCCAATATGCCAGTGCTTGCATGCGAGAGTTGGTGGTGCTGCGTGATGGAACAGTCTGAGAAATGTGCTCCAAATCAAAATGTTTACTCATCTGATGGTCAGAAAATGCAGGCCAAGTACAAGGTATTAATAATCCTGGTGGTATTCACGACTTAAACTGTGGGTGATGGTGTGCTGCTACCTGATGCTTCCCCTCACTCTGAAGCTTCATCAGCAGTGTGGTTGGGATTCAGAAACCTTGTTTTATACCTTTTTCTCAAAATGTAAGTGCTAATTGGTTTAGTTAAAGACACGTACGTGTAATTCATCGTAATTTTGCCTATATATCAGTCAAAAGAACCACATAAAGAATAATACAGAAACATATAATAAACTGTGAGCCACGATAATAATAAATGTAATGAGAATCCTAATAATAAATAAATACTTAGGATAATATTCCTCATGGTGAATTCAGAAATGTAAACTGATTGAAAATATACAATACTTTGTGTCAGGGAACCTGATAGTTATTCAAAGACAACAAATGATGTAGTGCGATGTTGCAGGGTGAGGTGCAGGTCATTGCAGTGGAGTAAAAAAAAAATGTTGGACTGGAAAGCAACACTGTGGTACAATTATAAGGTTTGCATTTGTAGTACAGGCTCTGAAAATGTGATAGCATGGTAGCTGAAAGCCAAAGGCCAAGCTTAGTTGGCATGATACTTTCCAAATAATGAATTTCAAGTAAATTCATGAACTTAGAGTATACCACACTGAACATAAAAAGTGTAAAAAAAGAGGTAGAGGGGGAGGGGCAGCTGCAGGTCCTAAAAGGGAAGATTCTTGAAGCTCAGGCAGCTATCAAACAAAGTTATCACATCTAAAGTGTTCTGTTTTTCTTGCATTCTATTTTCTTCATGTCACTACTCACCCCCTTCAGCTGAACTGTCTGCTGCAGCCACGTGGGGCTCATGGCTATAAATGATGCCACCCAAGGGTGAGCAAGTCAGTGCAACAGAGAGTCCCACAGGGGACAGCTTGGCTTCTCTAGCACTGAAGTGATTTGAATTCAGTAGCTCTCAGCTCGAAGGAGTAAAACCTGGGCCATGCAGGCAGGGGCAATGCTAAATGTCTACATACCTGCAGCATTTCAGGATGATGTGTTCGACTTCTCATATCCCTTTGGGATTTTGACCAACAATATCTCCGTGTTCCCCATGGAGACCCTCACTCAACCCAACCTGACTTTCAATGACTCTGCCAGCTCCGAGGGGTTCATCTACAACTGGAGCAGCAGAATCATCTCCCTGGTGGTCCTCTTCATCCTGATGGTCTTTGGCAACCTACTGGTGATGCTGAAGATCATATCCAACTGGAAGAACCACAGAGCAGACTTCCCTTTCATCAACCTGGCCACTGCAAACCTGTGTGTGGCTCTGATGAACCTGCTGTTCCAGATAATCTGGGAGGATCTCCAGGACCTCTGTCTGGCTGGGGATCTGGCTTGCAGGTTGGTCAAAGTGGCTCAGATCTTTGGGCTTGTGGCTTTGTCCAACATGATCATTCATGGCTGTGGCTTTGGAGAGGCAGTACATGATGGACAACCCCCTGAGTTGCCCCTGTCCATCAGGGTTAAGCACTATTGCCTGAGCATCTGCCTTATTGTTGTCCATGCCCCAGGCTGTTGTCTTCAAGGTGAGTGAGTCCAGCTCCACAGCCCAGTACCTCAACATCTTCACAGACCTCCCCAGGTGGTACGTCCATGTCTAGATCATCTATGGAGCCAAGATTGTCTTCTTCATCCCCCTCTGTGTCACATGCTTCACCTACACCCAGATCCTGTGGACAGTCTGGAGTAAGGAGAGATGGGTCCAGAGACACCCCTTGAAACTGGAGGAAGCAGTGGGAAGATCAGGAGATGACTTCAACTTTAGGCTTAATCCAGCCAACAACTTCCTACACAAGGCTAAGGTCAAGACCCTTAAGATGACCCTGGTGATCATCCTCTGCTTCACTGTGTGTGGACTACTTTCACGGTTGAAATGAAATTCATCTTTGACAGCATCACCTGGCTGGACAAGGAGGACACTGGTGTGCTGGGCATCTTCATCGTCTCCAACAGTGTAGTCAACCCATTCATATACTTGTTCTCAATTCCAGGTACCGGTGCCTGCAGAGGCAAGACAGCAACCTTTGCTTTGCCTGCTTCAAGAAATCCAAAGGCAGCTCCGGGAGGTCAGCCTTTGTGTCCAGTGGCAGGAATGACAAATTCATCATCTCCTCTGAGCTGGGTCTTCAGGTACTCAATGAGTACATGTCCATTAGCAATGCCATCCTATGTGAAACTGCATTATAGACCAAACCTGCCCCCCCCAAAAAAACAAAATGCTTTCTAAAAAGTTGCATCAAATTTAGAAACATAGAATTTGATAGCAGATAAGGACCGCTTGGCCCACCCAGTCTGCCCATTTCCCTATCTAATGGATAAGCTGCAGATCCTAGTTAACCAACAACCTACTTCCTCCCACTCCCACTAGAATTGCTTTATGTCTGTCCCATGCATTCTTGAATTCCCCCACTGTTTTTGACTCCATGACCTTCTCAGGAAGGCCATTTCATGCATTCACAACCCTCTCTGTGAAAAATACTTCCTCACCTTACCTCTGAGCCATACCCCCATCTTCAAATTGTGCCCCCTTGTTCTTGCGCATCTCTTTTTCTGAAAGATGCTACCCTCTTGGACTTTGTTGATTCCCTCAAGGTACTTGAAAGTTTCTATCATCCCCCTTTTCCTCGAGGGTATATATATTAAGTTCCTTTAGTCTCTCTTCTTATGGCTTCTGGTGCAGACCCCACACCATTTTGTTGCCCTCCTCTGGACAGCCTCCATCCTGTCTATGTCCTTGCACAGATGGGGTCTCCAGAACTGCATGCAGTACTCCAGATGGGCAGTCACCAACTGTCTGTACAGAGGGATAACAGCTTCCTGTTTTCTACTGGGGATGCCTTTGTCTATGCATCCCAGTATCGCCCCAGCCCTCCTTACTGCCTTCTCACATTGCTTTCCCACCTTTAGGTCATCTGATATGGCTACCTTCAGGTCCCTTTCCATTTTTGTTATTGTTAGTATCTAACCCCCCATTGTGTACTCTTCCCCTGGGTTTTTGTTTCCCAGGTGCATTACTTTGCACTTCTTTGCATTGAATCTAAGCTGCCATACATTTGACCATTCCTCCAACCTTGCCAAGTCCCTTCTCATCCTTTCCACCCTACCTTGTGTATCAACCCTGTTGCAGATTTTTGTGTCGTCTGCAAAGAGACATACTTTTCCTTCTAGTCCCTCCACAATGTCACTTATAAAGACATTAAAGAGGACCAGTCCCAGTAATGAACCCTGCTAGTAACCCCCCTTTCTTCAGAGTGGACTCTGTTTACTATTATCTTCTGAGTCCTGTTGTCCAGCCAATTTTTTAACCAGGCTATCACCTTGGGACCCACTCCAAGGCTGCTAATTTGTTTATTAATATTTTGTGTGGGACTGTGTCAAATTTCTTGCTAAAGTCTAGGTAGGCCATGTCCACAGCTCCTCCCTGGTCTACTACTTTGGTCACTCAGTCAAAGAAGTCTATTAGATTCATCTGATGTGACGTTTCCACCGTGAATCCATGCTGTCTTGAGTTCAGTGCCTCACTGCCTCTAGGTACTCAACAGTTCTTTCCTTCAGAAGTGATTCCATCATTTTCCCTACCACTGAGGTCAAACTAACAGGTCTGTAGTTTCCTGCCTCTGCCTTGCTCCCACTTTTGTGAAGTGGAGTCACATCCACCCTGCTCCAGTCCTCAGGTATCACCCCATCCTACCATGATTTGTTAAACAGGGTAGTCAGTGGTGTCACTAGTTCTCCCCTTAGTTCTTTTAGAATTCTGGGGTGATTCCCGTCAGGCCCCATTGCCTTGTCCACCTTCAGTTTTAAGAGTTCTTTCAGAACTGGGCTGTGTAACAGAGATCATTAAAAACAGCAATACCATAAAAAAAGTCTCATGTTTTAGAACAGCTGAGATAGGAGGCAGTGTAGTTAAGCAAGCACAGGTTTGAGAACTAGGAGACACAAGTTCAAATCCCAGCATAACCACATACTCACTTTGACCTTAAGCAAGTCACTTAGCCACTAGGTGCTTCATTCCCACCAAGCTGTATGTGTAAAAAAAAAAAAAAACTGCCAAACCAAGATGATGGATATACTGGGATATCCTGGGAAAATAGAAAAAATATTTTTTTTTCTGTAATTGTGGTCCGTCTTCTCCTACCTATCATGAAAGTCACCTGCCTTATTTCAAAATACCTGTTTCTAAACTCAGTAATGTGAAGATGTACTCTTTAGAGCCCTATCTAACAGTGATACCTTTGAATATAAAAAAGTACTTTATTAATGAGGTGGTTTCCTTTATACAATTGTGTTTGTCAAATATAGATCCATTTTAACAGCAGGTCAAGTAAAGAGAAGACAATGTATGTGTAGAGGTCAGAGGACTCAGAGCAGAGAACTACTGCGAAAGAGTCAAGGTTGAGTCTTACCATAGGTATCCACTGGCTCACTTGATTGAGTAGCAAGTAGCTTGACCTCCCCTGATCTTCAGTCCTTCTCAGAACTGGGTAGATGCATACCTAATAACTGGAAACCAGGTGGCCCATCTCACATTGGCTAGCTGGACTCCCTCAACATCCCCATTTCACCCTCTGATTTTAAAGCTTTTATCAACATATTTCTACATATTCATGGAACTGCCCTCTTCCCTTTTAAGACTTGAGTAGACCATCTGGAAATTGTGCCCCCCCCCCCAATTATGGTCAGAATAATTATGCCTTTGTAGATGTGTTTGACTTTAAAATAATATTGTCCTTCACATGTATGTTGCTTTAGATCACATCTCAGAAATAATAATACTAATAATAACAAGTATAGCAGTGTGTTGCTAGTTTATCAATGCATAAATACAAATCTATTTGCAATCAGCTATCTCAGTGTTCCCAGCATGCTAATCGAGTGGAGGAATTTAGTCACATGCAGGAAAAGCAAACACAGTCTGCTCCCTGCTTGTGAACTGTGTTCATTAGTTGGAGGCTTGCAGCTCATCCAACAGCAAAAGGGCAATGTTGAACTAAAACTACACATCACTGCATAGTAAATCTATAGAAGAAGAGAAGCAACGTAGCAACCTTGAGGGGAAGAAGAAAATAGTGCGGTAGGTGGCCAGCGGGGTCGGAGCAAGAAAATAGTGCGGCATGGGGGTGAGGGAGGAAGAAAGTGTACCGCACTGATTGGAGAGGACGCGTGTAACCCCCCTACAATTCCCGAAAAGTCTTCCTTGAGCTTTCCTAAATGCTCACTGACAGGCAGGTGTCCTGCATTTTAGCAGTTTAAATGTGATTGCCAGAGAGTGCCTGTATAGCCTCTGTGCACTCTCTTTAAGAGCTGCCTGAATTGCAGTCATAAGTAATCTGAGAGGGAGCTCTGTTGAAAGATGTAACTATTTGCTGAAAATCATTTAGAGTGATAATGATAATGTAGTTTGTCTAACCTGCCTTCTTTGCAGCAAGGACTGTTTTGTTTATCTCCACTGTCTTGGTCCTGGACTTCTGAATTGGACCAATCAGTACTGGTGGGATCTAAAATGGAGCCAGACTATAGGAGCTATCTGGAGTCCAAATCTGTAGGAATTGTAGTTTTGGGCTTTTGGTGCCTTTTTGTGCCTAAAGGGGGAGCCTTTGTTGTGACTGGCAGACAGATCAGCCAATTGCACCTTTTGGATCTTGGGGGATTTCCCAGACTGCTTGTAATTTTCAGTTAGTTCTGGGCTGAGAAATGAAGAAGTAACAGCTCAAGTGATTTGGGCAAGAGTTCTGTGTAGTTTTGCATGGGGGAACTGTGAAATGACTGAGTTGTGGCCTGCATGTCTGCCTGCTGTCCCTGAGATGGAGAGAAGAGAATTATTACGGACTAAATCCAAGTTTGTGAGAACGAAGTCAGCCACTGATTTTTTACCAGGCTCATACCCGAAGAAGCCCGAAGATTTTGCTGAATGCGATTGGCCTGTCAGGCTTTCCAGCTGATTTTGAATCCCCAGTTTGTGCAGAGACTTTGTAATCATGACCGGATAGCGGTTTGCCTGGTTCAGTAGAATTTCCTTACATATAAATGTGCCGTGAGTTGTTAGTGGGTCGTGATTTGGTTCCCCACTGTGTGCACTGTGTTCTGCTTGCTGGAAGCTGTATCCAGCCCAAAACAGACTATATCCAAATGTGTCTGCATTTGGCTGGGGCCTTGCCACACTGGCATAGCCAAACTACCCACTGCACAGAGAAAGCCATTGACGAGAGACCTGCCTGGGGATCAGCCCCCTGCTCCACACTTGAACAAGAATGACGCCTCGGCGATTCGTGTGAGCCCTGCTTCTCCTGGCACTCCAGATTAACCACCTGCTGTCTTGATTTTCGTCCAGCCTGTGTCCAGTCTTGGGTATCGTGAGTAATCATTAGGGTAGCTCCCTGCAACAACAGCCTAATCTAAAAGTGTGTCATCAGATTGCCTTGTTATTTTACATAGAAACATAGAAACATAGACGTTGATGGCAGATAAGGACCACAAGGCCCATCCAGTCTGCTCATTTCTTTTTCTGCCTTATGAATGTGCCATTGGTCTTTGCTCTGTCAATGGCCTATCTATTCATACTCATCTGTAATGCTCCCTTATGCCTATCCCATGCCTGTTTGAAGCCCTGCACTGTATTCATATCTGTTTTCTTTTCACAAACTGAGCCCTACGGCTCTGGATTACAAATAGTGTGTGTTGTGTATGTTGTTTTCTTCCATCACAGGGCCCCAACCAGCTGCAACGTTCCTGGCTAGCCCACCATTCTCCATCTGGGTACCCAGAGTGTGTGACTGTTTATGGACCCTGAAGTGCATGCATAACTGTTTGCTTGATATAGCCTTTAAGCAAATTAACCTGATTACGCCCCTCCCTTGTTCAAGTCCCTTAAATAAATCAGATCACTTTTTTTGCATTTACCCTGACTGTGGTTCCAGTTTGTGCAAGAGTACTGTATTGATTTTATTTGCTGTGTATAACCTTGTTTTACAGGGGGTCCCCAGGACCGGGCCAGAGGAAAGCCCTGGTGGTAAGTGCAAACAGTGTGGGTACTTGTGTGGTGTATCAGGGGCATTGTGAAAGTGATTACTGTGTATTGTTCCAGCCACTAGTAAGGAAAGAGGGGGGGGTTGCAGTGTCCTGGAGGGCTGTGCCCAGGTTAGCTTGACCACTACCAACCCTGACCTCCGAGTGGAGGCACCCATTTCAGAACTCAGGCCCCTTAACCTGCTACTAGCCAAGCAGGCAGGAGTAGTGACCCTTGGGATAGCGCCACCTAGGAGTTACATGCAGAAAGATGTGCTTAACTCCACTTGGTGGAAGGTGACAGATGCGGTGAATTCATAGTCATGTGCTTCCAGAGCCCCTTTTTCTATGTAATAGCACTACGTCAGCATCGCTTTCACTATGCAGTCATAAAAACGGAATTTGATTAGCAAACCTTCTCTCATTTCCAGATATAGTTCCTTGAAGTGTGTTTGATTTGTTTTCACATGGTATATCGTAAAGCATATACTTCCCCCTATGTATCACTGCAGGGAAGATGTCATACATATCCTTTTTAAGTAACAAAAATCGACTTATATGTGTTTTGGTATGCTTCCCTGTATACATCAATTGTGAGTAATGTTTTGCTTACAAAATGATAAACAAAATGTTTAAAAAAATTAAATAAAAGGACATTATGAGTTTTTAGTTTAATGAAATATACACAAACATGATTGTTTGGATGCAATCAAGGAAGTAATGTTATTTCTAAGGAGCAGAATGCATTAAATTGTCCCCTTTTAGCAGTACTTCGTCAGATTCTGGTTCTTGAGTTCTGCTGATTGCAAGCTAAAAAAGAGTCAGTGACTCAGCAGGTTGCACACTCATCTCCCAGGCCAGAAGATTGGAAGGTTGTGGGTTCTAGCCCCACACCAGGAATTTGAGGTAAAATCAAAATACTGACACTATACTGCAGCAAGAGGGGGATGCTGCACTCCTGAGGTGCCATCCCTCAGATAAGACACTAAACCAAGGTCCCATCTGCCTGTTCTGGTGGTTGTTCCGGTGGATTTTAAAGCTCCTGTGGCACTTCTCGAAAAGAGTAGGGGAACTGCCCTGTCCCTGTGTACTGGCCAAATTTCTCCCATTCAGTAAAAATAAATACTACCAACTGCTTCATCTGGTTCAATTTCAATTGGCTTCCATCTGCATGCCTTTAGGCTGAAAATAAGCAGAACTGCATATTCTTCCTTTCCCAGTCAATAAAACCTAAATAAATAATGCTGATTTGGCTGATGCTAATGAGGTTGGTCTTGCTTCTTTATGTTGTTTTTCTTGGTTTATTTTTGTAGCAGGCCATACTCTCTCACCAGTGTCACTGTTATAAGTGTAGTTCCATGGCAACCACATCCAACATCAGTTTCACAGATTTTATTTGTATACAATGCCCACAGGGATGGCTTAGGTCTCAGCAGTACTGCTTTTCAGTAATGCTGCCTACACTGTGCATGGTGGCCAAAGTCCACACAACACCACACAATTAGTTTCATACCCCAGCACCAAACTCTCTTATATCTCCCCTCCATGTCACCTTTTTTTTTATTCACTGATGGTCCGAGTTGGACACCGGACCAGTAATGTAGTAGGGGTAGAGGACTAGATTTTTCTTTTATTCTCTGATGGGACCAGTTGGGCACTGGACCTGTCAGGTAGTGGAGGGGAGCCAGATGTTTTTTATTCCCTGATGCGCCAGCCTGAGAATCAGACCTTCATGTAGTTTTGGGGAGGAAGACTGTTTTTTAATACCCTGACAGGTTGGGTTGGTCTCGGGATTTGCAGATTGTTGAGGGGAGGGGGATGGGTCTTTTTTCATTCCCTGATATCAAGTAGTTGGGTGGATGTGGAGGAGGAGGGGGACAGATTTTTTATTCTCTAACAGATTGTGTTGGGCACTGTACCCATTAGGTAGTTGGAGAGAGGCCAGATTTTTGTTTTGTTTGTTTCCTGCTGGGTTGGGCACTGGATCCATCAGGTAGCTTGTGGGAGGGGGACAGATTTTGTTTTATTCCCTGATGGGCAGGTTGGGCACTGGACCATTCTGCTGCACAGCAGGCTGGGTTGCCGCATGCATGGCAGTATCATCCCTATGTGCATACTGGGAAGAGAGCAGAGCTGAGATTGAGGTCCAAGAGAAGGAAAGAGAGAGAGACCGAGAGTTGGGCATGGAGCTGGTATCTCTGGTGCTTTGGGTTACAGCCTCAGAAGTGTGCACCATCAGTCCCCCTTGGTCCAGTTTCCAATGCTAGTGTGCTGCAGGCCAGATGAGGTGGAGAGGCATGAACAGTCTGGTAGCAGTAGTAATGCGGCAGCAGCCCCAAACCTCCCATGCAGTGTTTGAGCCCCCCGCTGTGACCTGAGTGGATGGGCATGGGGAGAACAGTTCTTCACTGCCTTGTCTCTGTTACCTTCTGCTCACTGCTTTCCTGCTGCTCCTCCTTATCCCTGGCTTACCACAGGGATCAAGTTGGACAGGGGACCCATCAGGTAGTTGAAGGGAAGAAGCACATTTTTGTTCCCTGATGGGCCCGGGTTGGGTACCAGACTGGCAAGATGCTTGTGGGGGAAGATGGACAGATTCTTCTTTATTCCCTGCCACGCAAGATTTGACACCAGACCTGCCAGGTTGTTGGGGGAAGAGTCAGATTTTTTTATTCTCTGATGGATTTGGTTGAACACTGGACCTGTCAGGTTACTGGGGAAGGGTTATTGTTTTTTTGTTTGTTTGTTTTTCATTCGCTGACAGGCTAGATTGAGCATGGGACCTGTCAGTCTGCTAAGGAAGGGGGGCAGTTTCTTTTTTATTCCGTAATTGGCCAGGTTGGGCACAGGACCTGTTATGCAGTTTGGGAGAGGGGGCAGATTTTTGTATTTCTTGACAGGCTACTTTGGGCAGTGGATCCGTCAGGTTGTTGGGGGTAGGGGAACATATTTTTTTTATTCTCTGACAAGCTGTGTTGCGTATTGAACCCATCAGGTACTTTGAAGAGAGAACATATTTGTTTTATTCCTGATTGGATGGATGATTTGTTATTAGACCAGTCAGGTACTGGGGGGGGGTAGATTTGTTTTTTTAAATCCCTGATGGGTCAGGTTGGGTACTGAATCCATCAGGTTGTTGGGGGAGGGGGACATATTTGTTTTATTCCCTGATGTGATGGGTCGGGCACTGGACCCTTCAGGTAGTTGGGGAGGGGGACAGATTTTTTTATTCTCTGGTGGTCTGCTTTGCTCACCGGACAATCAGGCAGTTAGCCAAGGGGATACATTTTTGGCATTCCCTGTCAGGCTAGGTTAGGCACTGGAAATTCTATTCTACATTCCCTGTACTACCAGTATGGAATTTCTGTGCCTTCTAAAACACTCTGGGATACAGTGTATATGAAAGTCATGTTGGCTAAGTGTTGTTTTGCAAATTCCCTTCCCCCTCCCCCTTTATTTTTCCAGTCCTTGGCCAGACTCATTGGACTGACTGGAAACTCACACAGGTTGGGAGAGGTATTGTACTTTCTTGTTCCTACCAGCATCAAATCAATCAATGTTTATTGGAAGGCAAATTGAGAGCAGGAGCTCTCTTTTACAATTGCATCCAGTATACAAAGACATTAATAACAAGGAACAATAAGAAATTACTTACAGTACAAATGGTGACACAGCTAATGCTATTCATTGTCCTTTTGCATTGCAATAATTTAGTAACATGAAAATTCTCAGTTTTATGTATGTGATTTCATTTTTCTTTTTTCAGAAAAAAATAAAGGTTAGCTTTCCATTCATAAAGTTGTGCAGACAGTTTATTAGTACTTCCTCTCTGCGCTCATTCATTGTAATTCTTGTCATCACAGTGAGAGAGGCTAAGCTAAACAACCTGAGGAATTCTTCAGCGTATCATTTAGGTCAGCTGCACATTCACGAGAGCAGACCCACTTGCTCAAAATATTCTCATGCACCCTTCTCCTTGCAGTCAGCAGAAAGCTAGTGAAGCATTGCAGACAGCTGCAAGGAGCAGTAGCAAGGCACAACGCTCACTCACTGACAGCCATAAAAAGGCGTATCCCAGTCCCCAATGCATTTCAATGGGACAGCTGCAAAACACTTCCTGATTTTGATCCCAATAGAAACTGGTCTGCTATGCAGACCAGCCCTAAAAAATCCTCTTGTGTGATGTCAGCTCTATGCAAAAGCCGTCAGTTAAGGGAGAGAGAGAGGAGTGATCTCTGGCCGAGGTGCTGATACGTAAGTTAAAAGTCAGCTGTAGAAACTGCAGTTTTATGCAAAGGAGTTTAATCAAGGGACACCACGGGGTACTAATCTTTATAAAATAGGCTTCTGAATTCCTAACAGCTGCTTACATAATTAGGTTGCAAAAACGAAGATGACTTTGGATTAAACTTAGAAAGAAGATCTGACATGTAATGCATGCATGTTGGCCACATGATGGCTTGTAAGAATCAAGTTTGTTAGATTATCTCATGCCATTTATTCAACAGAATTATTATACTGTCCTTACATTTTTTCTTGCTGGCCACCTGTACTGTAGATAAGTGGTAGTCTGTTCTCCAGTGTTTTTTGTTTCACCAGAACTGTAGTTTTCAAGGAAATCAGACAATGACTTTGTACAGTCACCAAAGACTAAAATCCATGGGAGAATACACCCACCTCCCTCTCCAGTGTCCTGGAGAATTTTTGTTCACATATCATCCCACCTGAGTAGACAGCCACAGGTTGTTTACATCACAATCCCATGTTCATGTGGCCTGCGTGCAAGTTCCTCTATGTATCAATGGAGGAAAAAATAAAGATAAATACGGCTGTTGTGTTTTTTTGGGGGCAGGAAGGCAAGACTGCTGGAGGCACTCTCCTTACTCAACAGACACAAAAGCCTTGGTGAAAGACGTTTGTCTGGCTTTGTCTTCCATAGCCAGTGGAGTGGGCAGAAATTTCCATTTCAAACTCACAACAGCTGTCTTTCTTTTGAGACTGAAATGCTCCATCCACATATGCAATGAACAGTGAGGTTAAGAAATCCCATGGATGCTCTCCACTCTAAATTCAAATGGCTCAAATTTAAATCATTACTGGGCTTCTGCATTCACATTTATCATGGGATGTTTTGCAATATACATATGCAGCATTCATTTTCATTTTTACTGATTTTTTAATTTCTCCACCTGGAAAAACTCCATGAGATGTAACTTCTTGTTTTCCTGGAGGTCTCAGGAAGAAGCAGCTAGCAGAACGACTTGGCTCTAATGGCAGATAATTACAATTAGCATAGTAAGTACACACTATGCAGTGTATTTATATTGTATGGTCTTGGGTTGTGTCCCCCTTTCTTTTTCCCTATATGATATTCATGGATTCTGTACGATTTCCTATTCTTGATTTTATGTTCTCTCTAAATAAAAAAATCCCCCTACTCCGAGAAGTGCCAATCCACCTGAGCCACCACCGGTTTAATGTCTCATCTGAAAGATGCATTGCTAAGTACATAAAATGGACAGTGGGTGGGCAGAGAGGGACAGTGAAAAAGCAGGGATACTGAATGAATATTTCTGCTCAGTATTCACAAAAGAGGAGGAGGGGGAGGTGCCTAATTCAATTAACAGAAGCACTCTTGATAGGGGGGTCGATCCCAGTCCTTTCACAGAAGAAAGGGTTCTGAAAGAACTTCTAAAACTGAAAGTGGACAAAGCAATGGGGCCTGATGGAATTCACCCCAGAATTCTAAAAGAATTAAGGGGGCGAACTAGTGAAACCACTGACTACCATTTTTAACAAATCTTGGGAGGATAGAGTGGTACCTGAGGAATGGAGGAAGGTGGATGTGATTCCCTTCACAAAAGTGGGACCAAGACAGAGGCAGGAAACTACAGACCTGTCAGTTTGACCTCCGTGGTAGGAAAAGTGATGGAATCACTTCTGAAGGAAAGAATTGTTGAGTACCTAGAGGCCAGTGGGGCACAGGACCCAAGGCAGCATGGGTTCCCAGCGGGAAGGTCATGTTAGATGAATCTAATTGATTTCTTTGACTGGATGACCAAAGTAGTAGACCAGGGAGGGGCTGTGGACATGGCCTACCTAGACTTTAGCAAAGCATTTGACACAGTCCCACACAAAAAGATTAATTGTCAGTTTAACCAGCCTGCGAGTGGGTCCCAGGGTGGTAGCCTGGGTAAAACACTGGCTGGACAACAGGACACAGAAGGTAATTGTAAATGGAGTCCACTCTGAAGAAAGAGGGGTTACTAGTGGGGTACCGCTGGGGTCAGTACTGGGTCCAGTCCTTTTTAATGTCTTTATAAGTGACATTGCAGAGGGACTGGAAAGAAAGTATGCCTCTTTGCAGATGACAGAAAGATCTGCAACGGGGTTGATACACAGGGAGGCATGGAAAGGATGAGAAGGGGCTTAGCAAGGTTGGAGGAATGGTCAGAAGTATGGCAGCTTGGATTCAATGCAAAGAAGTGCAAAATAATGCACATGGGAAACAAAAACCCAAGGGAAGATTACACAATGGGGGGAGGAGGTAGTAACAACAACAAAAATGGAAAGGGACCTGGAGGTAATCATATCAGATGACCTTAAGGTTAGCAAGCAATGTGAGAAGGCAGTAGGGAGGGCTGGGAATATACTGGAATGTATAGGGAGAGGCATCACTAGCAGCAAACAGGAAGTTGTTATCCCTCTGTACAGACAGTTGGGGAGACCTCATCTGGAGTACTGCATCCAGTTCTGGAGACCTCATCTCCGCAAGGACATAGACAGGATAGAGGCAGTCCAGAGGAGGGTAACTAAAATGGTGCAGGGCCTGCAAGAGAAGCCATACAAGGAGCGATTAAAGGAGCTTAATATGTATACCCTTGAGGAAAGGAGGGAGAGGGGGGAAATGATAGAAACTTTTAAGTACCTCATTGGAATCAACAAAGTCCAAGAGGGTAGCATCTTTCAGAAAAAGAGATGTGCAAGAACAAGGGGACACAATTTAAAGATGGGGGGGTGGTTCAGGGGCAATGTGAGGAAGTATTTTTCACAGATAGGGTGGTGGACGCATGGAACAGCCTTCCTAAGGAGGTTGTGGGGTCTAAAACTGTGGGAGAATTCAAGAATACATGGGACAGACATAAGGCAATTCTTCTGGGGGGTAAGAAGAAATAGGATGTTGGTTAACTAGAATCTGCAGCTTATCCTGTAGGTAGGGAAATGGGCAGACTAGGTGGGCCAAGCGGTCCTTATCTGCCATCAAAGTCTATGTTTCTGTGTTTCAGGACAAATTATGTGCAAAGCAAGGCAACATATACAGTATATACATATGCAAAACATGCAGAGTAACAGCTCTACAAAGGTAAGTAGTATACTATATTTAGATAAACACAGCGGGCCGGATATTCAAACTGCGCCCAAAAAGTGCGCAACAGCAGGAGCAAGCACAAGTCAATTGCTCATATGCGCAATAGACGCGATATTCAAACATGGAGCAAGACAAATTGCGCAAGCAGCCAACGTCTGAATATCGCACAAACTGCGCCATAGCGCAACCAGGAAGGGGAAACTGAGCAGAAATGATGCGCCATAGCGCAACAAGGCTAGCCCAGCTGAGCAGTCCAGAGGTGCCAAAGCGCAAGCAGAGCCCCCAGCAGAGCAATGGAACTGCACAACCAGGGAGGTAGGTTGGGGCCACCACCAGCCATGCCACACATGGGCACAGGAACACACTGCAGAACTAACAATACACCCACACCCCAAGCACAGCATCACTGGGGAGGCGATGGTTCCTCCACCCGGCCCATGGGGACAAGCCAACAAAAGCACAGCAGGGCCATGTCGCCTCAGCACACCCACTGGCAGGCTGAGACTGCCCACACAGGGGGTTGACAACCACAGTGCACATCAGCCCCCTTCTGTACAGCACACCCTGCACTGTGACCCCAAGACACCACCCATGTGCAGTGATGTCACTGCAGTAAACACCATGCAACCCGGCTCACTGCAACCTCGTGTAGCACAGAACCATACAAGCCACACCACCTGGGCACCCAGCAGTGAATGACAGCAGATGGCAAGACGACTGAAAGGCACTCCCACACAGGAGACACCTCCCCATGCACACACACACATACCCAGGACCATACCACCCCAGATGCCATGCACACCACTGCAACTGAGCAACCATAGCCAGCTGCAAATACAGAGACCACCACAAATTCATAACAAAATATATATATTCGAAAAAGATATGTACAACACAAACAACATCTATATACATATGTACAAGACAAGGGTGGGGTAGGGGTGCAAGGTAGAGGGTGGAGTGCAGTGAGGGTGAACAACTGGGAGAGGAATGCAGGGTGGGAAGGCTGGGTGAAGTGGGAAGGGAGCGCATTCAGCGCCTGGCAGGCTGGTCCCCTGCTGTCTGTTGATCCTCCCGGTTCCTCCGGCCGCCTGACCCCATGGCGCTGCATGTCTCTCAGGAGGTCATGTGGCGACTGACACACGTCAGCCGCTGGAGGCACGGTCCATCCGCCGTGGGATGCTGAGACCTAGGAAAGGGAACACAGTCAATGGCTGTGACTGTCCACAACCCTGAACACCACCCATCCTGCAAGCATATAGCCCAGTGCCCCGCACCTGTGATGGTATGCACCCACCCACAGTGACCATGCATGACACGCCCAACCAGGCAGCACCAGCTATGTGCACCACTGCACACACACCTCCATGTCCATCACAGCACAAACAAGGCTGTCAGTGACATGGCAATGTGGTGGGATGCCAGTTCCACAGCCATGTGCCCAGTGCATGCATGGACCACCAGTGACGCACACACAGATGTGCAGTGACACTGGACAATGATGACTATCGCCTGTGTCGTGCATGGTTGTGTTGTCCATGGCTGGTGTTCATGCCCACCCCCTCCAGCATGCAATAGCATCCATGATGTAATGACACTCACACTCATCAAGCAGCTGTGGCTGCTGCTGCTCCTGCTGCTGCTGCTGCCGCTGTGGCCCACCCATCACGCCTCCTCCGGCTGCCACCTGAGCCCCGCCACGGCCCTCCTCAGCCTGGGCCTGCATCCTCTCCACCAGGCCTGTGGGTGACAATGGTTGAGAAAAACATCAGTGTGACCCCAAAGCAGACTGCCCCCTGCCCCAGTGAGTGTGCCTGCCCACACAGCCAGACCCATGCATCTCACACCTGCACACACTGACACAGCCAACCATGGCAGAGCCATCCCCCATGCACTGCCACCAATACACAGTCACAATCCCCACGGAGAATACAGGCATAGATGGTACACCCACCTGGCCTAGTACAACGCCCCTCCTGGCACGTGACCTGAGGCATAGCAGCACGTCCGCCTTCCCGCGGAGGTCACTATACCTGTGCCTGCACTGTTGGCAGACCGGCACCACCCTGTGACCCCTCCAGTTCAGTGGCCACCTGCTGCCACACATGGGTGCGGGCCATGGTGAGGGGCTGATCCCCAAACAGTGCCCCACAGTGAGGCTCAACCACAGCCACCAGGTTGGCCACCTCCAACTGACTCCATTGTGGAGCTCTCCTGCGTGCTATTACTGTGGTAGTAGAGCAGGCAAAATGGTGCCCCGCAGCGCGGCAACCCCACGTGGAAATGTTGTGCAATAGGCCACCATAGGTTCCAATCGCGCTGTTCGTATAGCGCCATCGGTTCACATAGCGCTGTCACCAAACAGCGCAACAGAGCCATACACATGGCAGCCGAACAGCGCCAGGGGGCATAGGTGGGACCCAAGGTCGGGGTCTGTGACGCAAGGCCACGCACAGCACCATTGGACGTCTACGCATCCTGCGCGATTGGACACCTGCGTGCCAGTGCCACAGTGGACTATTGCGCAGTACTGCCACTGCGCCATGTGGTGACCAGCGCTGTAGCACCATTGGCACAATGGTGGCCATGGCCTGATGCCCGATCGCCAAGACAGTCATCATAGCGGCAGATGCCTGCGTAAGCTATCTGGGCATGCGCAATGCAGTGTACCACACAGTCACAGATATGCGCCATTGGCTCAGGTGGCTCAACCGTGTGCGCAACGGCGCGATATTCAGCCAACACATGCAAATCATCTGATCAGCCATTCAAAGGTGCAGTGGCGCGATTTGCATCTCATTACAGTTGCTCCACTCCTAATTTGCATGCATTGTGCTATAAATGTGCGACATTGGGCTGCGCTGGCCAGATCCGGTTACTGCACCTGAGAGGTGGGTTGCATGCTGTGTGATGTTCTGGACAATGGTCATGGGATAACGCTGTAGGCTGCACAGTGACAGGTGTCCACTTCCACCCATATAGATCGACATGACCGAGCAGAGCCAAGGTGAGGGTGAGGATGGTGGGCGGAGGAGGAGGAGGCCCAACTTCACCACGGCGGAGACACAGGTCCTCTTCCAGGCCTACCTGGAGAAGGAGCCACTACTGAGTGGACGGCAGGGCACCCCTCAGGCCCATGTGGCTGCATGGGAGGGGGTAGCTCGGGCAGTGAACCTGCACAGAAGCCACCAGCGCTCCGTGCAGGAATGCAAAAAGAAGATGGGGACAAACCGCAGGAGGGTGAAGGAGAAGGTGGCAGCCCTCAGGGCGGCTCGTGCTGGCACAGGCAGGGGCCAGTCAGCGGTGGTGGAGCTGACCCCGGCTGAGGACCAACTGGCTGCATCAATGCAGCGGAGTGCTATTGAGGGCATACCAGGAGGTGGATTCCAGACAGGTGGAAGCCCATCACTGCACGGTATGACATGGCGGTGGTGTTGGGGGAGGTTGTTCACATGCACCTCACATGTCCTCACTTTCTGTTACAGATCCTGTTCATCTTCAGGGGATGGTGGTGGTCGGTCAGGCAGTGAGGAAGACCTGCTGGACATGGAGGAGGGTCTATGCCTCTGTCACCAGCCAGCATGCACTGCACCAGCATGCTACGCCGGGCTGCCAACTCTGGTGTCGGTGGAGTCGGGTGTGGGGTGCACAGCCTGTGTCTCAGCAGTCTGGCATGCAAGCATGCCAGCATGCTGTGACTGTGGCTGTAGCATGTACCTGCACCATTGATGATGCAAGGACTGCAATGAGCAGTGACATGTGTGTGTCCCCGCGGACACACAGCATGCCAGCACGTGCCCCTGGGCCTAGCTGGTTCCAACGTGTGTGCCAGCATGTCAGCACAGTCCCAGGCTGTGCCTGTCAGCACCAGTGGGGCAGCACCGGTGGCTGTGCAGGTGTCTGGCACTGTCGCGGCCACAGCAGTGGAACGAGTGGTCCCTGGGGCACAGCGGTTGGAGGGGCAGCAACAGCAGTCACCCACCAGGTCTGGGGGTACAGTGTCCAGCAGTGGCACATGCCCACCACCCTTTGATATGCCCATTCCTGGTCCTGGTGAACAGCGCCCACCCTCATTGGGTGTTGCGCATCAGGACCTTCCATACCCTGGGGGACAGGATGCCGTTGTGGCAGAGTACCCATTTGAAGAGCACACCTGCCTGCTGCGGAATCAGTACAGCAGCAAGGCGGGTTGCAACATCCGTGGAGGCACTGTGCGTGGCTTGTGGAGCGGCACGGCAGGGACTGTCTCTGAACCTTGCAGAGATGGTCCATATGGCGGATGGATGTGACCGCCCGCCATTGACAGGCAGACCCAGGCATTGGTGGCTGTCGGTGGCTGCATTGGGCACACAAGCAGGTGCCCTATACCACGCACCCCACAGTATGCTCTCCACTCCCCATTCCCGGCGTCGTGCGACACCAAGCCTGTCGACGCCGGGTTCTGCTGTGGGCATCCTGAGCACCCCTGGTGCAGGTATGTTTGGCATACTACAGACCCCAGAGTGGACAAGGCCGCGATCGCGCAGTGGGACCCCTGCTGGTCCATCGGTGCCACCCCATGTGGCCCCTGCTCAGCCTACCAGTGCTGTTGGGTCACAGCAGGGCCACCCACGCATTCGCACTGGCCGTGGAACGGTGCAACATGACTGACCTGTCTCCCAGTGCGGGTCCTGTCTGGTGCTGCCCTGTGTGCACTGTGTGTCATGGTGGGCAGTGCACTGGTGGGTGCCCTGCACATCACGCTGACATACGGACCACCTGCACACCATCCCAACTGCTGTCCACAGGTGCGTGTGCATGATGATGCCTGCATTGTACTGTACACCAAGGTGCAAGGGTGCCCAGCATCTGACACACGTACTTGGACAGTACAGGTGGTGGGTGTGGTCTGTGGATCTGTGTGTTTGCCATATCTGTTCCTGCTCTGCTGTGCACCTGCCCATGTATGCTTTGTGCCTGGTGTGTGTGTGTGTGTGTGTGTGTGTGTGTGTGTGTGTGTGTGTGTCCTGTTCGCCCCTCCTGATGGTGTGTGTGTGCCTGGTCCCTTCCACTCCCTTGCCGTCCATGCACCCTGGTGTGTTACTCTGTGTGCCTGTGGGTTGTGCCAGGACAGTGTTGGTTGCACATGGCCCCTTGACTTACCTGTGTCGTGCATAATGCTCCTCCGTGATGGTGTCCCGGTGCAGCTGGGCCTGCCGGATCAGTCGGGCGTCCCGCCATCCAAGGGGGGGGGCTGCTCATCACCATCATCACTGGCGCCGCTGGCATCCCCATCGCTATCCCTCTCCTCAACCTGAATGGCTATCCCACAGTCTTTGGCCATGTTGTGCAGGATACAACAGGCCAGGAATATCCCACAGGCCTTTGAGGGGCTGTACTGTAGGGCACCGCCGGAGGTGTCTAGGCATCAGAAGCGTGCCTTGAGCATCCCAAACACCCGCTCGATGATGTTGCGTGTGGCAGCATGCGCCTCATTATAGCATTGCTGCGATGGGGTCATGGGGCGCCGGTATGGTGTGAGCAGCCAGGGACAGAGTGGGTATCCGCTGTCACCTGTGTGGAGATGGTGGAGATGAGTATCATGTTCAGGTCCATAATGCCAATATCCCTGTGTGCCACTACCATAGCACCTATGGCATTCCCACCCTTGCCCCACGTTTGCAATTCCTACATGCGTACTCACCCACTAGATGGCATGTGGGGATGTCCCCACTCACGAATCGATGGCACAGTGCGGACTGATACCATATAAAGGCATCATGTGCTCCACCAGGGTGTGTGGCACAGACATTGATTATGCGCCCAGTGGCATCACACACCACCTGGCAGTTGGCACTGGAATAGCCCTTCCTGTTCCTATATGCAGCCCCATCGGGGCCAGGTGGTGTGCGTATGGCCACATGGGTGCAGTCTATGGCCCCTAGCACGCCAGGCATATGTGCTACCCTGTGGAACTCCTGCATGTTTGCTGTATGCTCTGCCGCGGTGCTGGGGAAATTGATGTGCTCCACAGCATGTGGCAGCAGTGCGCTGAGGAATTGGGTGAGGATGCGTGACGTGGCCGACTGTGTGATGCCTGTGGTGTCCCCTGTCGGCCTCTGGAAAGTGCCCGTGGTGAGCAGGCACATGCAGGCTGTCAGCTGGTCTCCACCGACAGGCGTGACTCCGTGGTGAGGTGCCTGCATCACATCACTGCACAGCTCACAGAGCCGTCTCAGTATTGCCCTGTTCAGGTGGTACCGGCCCACACTCTACATCTGTGTACAGCTCAAAGCTGATGCGGCACGGTATGCCTGTTGGGGGCGCATGCCAACGGGCCCTTCCCGGCCCGTCCCCTGCAGCATGCATTCTCACCCCTTCATTACAGCTTCCATGTGGAACCTGGCACTGTCCATCTCCCTGGATTGTGACCCCCCCGGCTGATGTTGCTCTGTTACCCCCGCTGTCCTGACTGCTACCTCCACTGCACCGGGTACCCCCACTGGCCTCTGCAGCCTATGGCACACACAACTTCCCTTGCCTGCCCTGTTCTGGACTATCACTGTCTGTCTCTCTCTATCTGTCTCGCTTGGCATCTCTGTAGCGTTCTTGCGCCTCTTCCTTGAGCCTTTTTATTTTGGCTCATTTCCGCAGGGGCGCAACTTCCGGCTGTTCCGCTGTTGCACATTGCGCGACCCTTTGAATATCGCATTGCGCTCTTTATGCAGGGATCCACCCCCTTCAGTTGCGCATGCCGTCATTTGCATTGTGCTGTTGCTCAGCCTGTTTTCAGTGGCGCAACTGCCTCCTGCTGAATATCGCAGAATGGCGCTCTTTCGGACTTGTGCATGCGCAACCCTATTGCGCATGGCGCAACCCTTTTGAATACCCGGCCCAGCAAGTATAGTGTAAACTGTAATTGTCACTCTTCAAACCCATGTATTTCGTTATGTTTTGATTTCTTTGTATTTTTTCCCTGTCCTAACCAGGACCTTCTTGTAAATGAGTACTGCTCAATGGAGCTTTTTCCTGGTAAAACAAGTAAATACAAAACACAAATGTTCTGGAACCTTTATGTGGAGGTCACAATATATGCGCAAAAGTGCAGGATTCTCAGGTGGAAAGAAAGATTTGCAAGCTGGAAGCTTTCCTTAGCCAAGTAGGAAACGTGGTCCAATAGTCAGAGGCAGAAAAGGCAAAGGACTTCCTACCATTCTCCACCACAGAAATTTTTGAAGAGTAATCCACAGCAAATTTAGCATTTAGAATTGGAGTGGGCATGGTGCAGGGAACTTCCTGTGTCTAGGGGTATTTCTGGCTTGCCAGGTGTTCCCTTGTATCCTTTCAAAATGCTAATAATTTGCACCTCCCAGGTTAAGTTATCATGTGGCGTCCCAGCACCAGCTGCACACAAAGCATCACAATCACCACATTTCTTTTAGCACAATCATGCTTTACTGAATAACAAAATTGTACAAGTTCATATGTGAGATCCAAAGATCACAATTCATTCGGCTGCATTTTTATAGGCAGTCTTTCTGTTTCCGCTTCTCTGTCAGAGCTACAGTACACACTCTGCCCCTCTTCCACAGCAATGATGAGGTTTCCACCCCTCTTTCAGAGCTAAGGTAGAGTCCAGCTCCTCTTTCTGAGCTAAGGTGGAGTCCAGTCCCTCTTTTAAAGCTAGGTAAAGTTCCATTCATGGAGTCTCAGGCTAACTCCCAGCCACAGTAGCAGGCTGGTCTTTCTTGGCTGAGCCACTCTCCAAACAGAACCTCTAGCCGAAATGCATGGCCACCCTGTCTTATCCCAGCAATTTCCACTTTCCTTATGGTGCAATAAGCTACACTGCGTATTCCGGTGTCTCCTCTCAACCTGCACTGTCTTTAGTTACTGGAGCAATTATCATGATTTTCCCTATCTTCTAATTCCTTCCTCAACAGTATCTCAGCTTGGCTACCACCTCCCACTGTCCTAAAGAGTGTCCTACATTTTAATAGTTTATAGTTCAGGGCTTTAATCTTATTCCCTATGTATCACTGGCTTGCATTAACATGAAGTATTGAACTGAAATTCCCAGGTTTGCACTTTACTGCTGTTACACTTTTAGGATTCAGAGCCAATTATCGGAGACCCAGTGCCCTCCTGTACTGGTCTGGCATCAATCAGTTCCCACATCAGTTCGTCAACTGACAATTTACCCCCGGTGTAAATACTATAAACTAAGCTCCAGGATGGCGCAATTCACCCACCAGATGAGGCAATGTGCTTGAGGGTTGTAGAAGTAGAAGTTGTACTGTAATTGTTGTTGGAGTACAGTACGATATATAGTGGGAGCAAATTGTCCAGGGACTAATTGATGTTGGAGTTGATTGATGCCGAAGATACAGTAATAGTCTGAGGTCAGTCAGTGCGGAGTGAAATAACTAGGATGAATTGACATGTTCCTCTTAACCTTTTAAAAAGGGTCTCAAAATTCTGAAGTTCAAAGTTCAGCTGACATAGTCTAAAACATTTTTATTTTAAATTCAAGTTCCATTTTTTTTTTTACGCAGAAGTCTTTGACATGATTTATAATGTTTATCAGAATTTCTCACGGATTTGAGACTGCCTTCTCAAGTCACTTGTGTGCCAGAACTGCTTAACGTCGCTTCACAGTTCTCTTACAAACAGAACTCAAAAAAGGCCATCTTATAACTATAAGAGATGCTGGAACTCTACATATAAACATACATAATCCTCTGTGACATCTCAATCTGTTGTATTGGAAAATTATTATTATGTAATAAATACAGCATAATGATGGAAAAGCAGAAGGATGAGATGAAGACTAAAAATGAAGTCTGGGTTGGCAGTATAGCCTAGAGGTTAGAGTAACGAGGTGTGAATGAGCTGGATACATCCAGCAGACCAGGCCTGAGTTTGATTCTCACAACCTCCACTTGCATACTGTGTGACTCTGAGCAAGTCACTTAACCGCCCAGTGCTCCCAGGTCGCCCCTGAAAACAGCCTCTTGTGCCTAGTGGGCCTTACCCGGTTACCAAAGACCAAAATAAAAAAAAAAAAAAAAAAAAGACTGTGTTACCGTGTGAATGTCCTCAAGTAACAAATAAGTGGCAATCAATGTGGGAACTAAATTAAGTAGTAGCTGAACTGGGTCCAAGTATTGTATTTTGAAATATATCCCTGGAGTTTGGATAATCACTTTAAACCTGTTGTCTGGACCCCTGCAGAATAAGTGCTTTTTACACAGAAAAAATAGACACACTCTTTTCTGCCAGCCTGGGAAAACTGCAAACAAAATAAATCAAAGTAGCAACAGTACTGAAAGGCATCAAACCTTCACCATGAAAATGGCAGACTGAAAAATAATGGTGAGTGGTTATATCATGCACCATTTACGAACTACTTTAGAAACTGGAAACCTCAAAAGTGAACACAGTTATAGAGAATCCTGCCCACCCTCACCCCTGAATTCAAATCACAGAAAAAATACAGCATGGGTGAGAGAGACAAAAATAAACAGCATTGAAAAATGGACTTATTTCCAACAGTCACAGTACTGGCTACCAACCCCAACAGTTACAGCACTGCCCACCCACCCTCAACAATGACAGCACTGACCCCCAGCTTGAACAATGACAGCACTGCCCCTACTAGTGTTGCTCAGATACTATCCTAGAAACTAGGATACCAACAGATACCTCCCATTTGGCCAGATAGTTCCTGTGGTAGGATAGCAGTGATATCTGATCATGGATCCTACCCTCTAGGATCCAGCGCAGGGATCCTACAAACCTTGTGGATCCTGTGGATCCTAGCAACAGATCCAGCTCAGATCCTAACTATCTGACCTAGGATCCCTGGATCTGACCTAGGATCCATTGCTATCTAACCCTGGATCCTAACTATCTGACCTAGGATCCCTGGATCTGACCTAGGATCCCTGGATCTGCCCTAGGATCCCTGGATCCAAACTAGGATCCATCGCTATCTGACCCTGGATCCTACATCTGACCTAGGATCCATGGATCTGAACTAGGATCCATCACTATCTGACCCTGGATCCTATCAGACCTAGGATCCATGGATCTGACCTAGAATCCATCACTATCTGACCCTGGATCCTACATCTGTCTTTGGTAGGATTTCTGGTAGGATCTTAGGTAGGATATCAACACTATCTGACAGATAGTGGTAGGATCCACAAAAGCACTATCTGAGCAACATTAGCCCTTATACCCACTCACCACCAACAGCCACAGGACTGACTGCCCACCCTCAGTCGCAGAACTGCCCCACCCCCAACAGTCACAGCACTGCCCCCAGCCACAACAGTCACAGGACCAACACCCCACCCCTGACAGTCACAGCACTGATCCCAAACCCCAATAGTCACAGCATTAACCACAAACCCCAGACAGTCACAGGACTGACTACCACCCCAACAGAAACAGCACTGACCCCAACCCCTGACACTCAAAGCACTGACCCCCCCACCCCTGACTAAACACTGACCACCGCCCAACAGGCATAGCACTTTCCCCTACACGCAACTGTCAGAACACTACCACCTCCACCCCCTGACCAACAGGAAAAAAAAACACATATAGTCAGGTGCACTAAGTATGTATTATAAAGTTCCTAGCACAGTTGCAAAAGCAGGAACACTCCCTCCTCACACCTGCAGGTGGGACTAGCACCTAGAAAGGCTGTGGTTGTTTTTTTCAATTACATAGAAAACTGTCGGTGGACTCCTAATATGGGTTCATCATTTAGAAAGCAACATTTAAAAGGGAGGCAAACACAGAGAGCAGATAATAATACTTTTATCTTCTTTAAAAAACAATATAATATATAAAGTGCAAAGTGCTTTGCAAAGTAACATAAAAACATAAAAGTTATTGGCAGATAAGGACTGCTTGGGCCACCCAGTCTGCCCTAAAATCTCTACCTATAGTACCACTGGAGACCCTACTTGGGCTCCGGCTTATACCCACCTCTTACTTCTAAGATTCCCTTGTGTCTATCCCATGCATTCTTAAATCTTGTGACCATTCTAGCCCCCACCACTTCCTCTCCATGAAGAAGTACTTCCTCACATTTCCTCTCAGCCTCCTGCCTCTCCAGTTTCATATTGTGACCCCTTGTCCTTGAGCATCTTTTCCTTTGGAAAACGTTCCCTTACTGTACTTTGTTTATTCCTGTGAGGTACTTGAATGTCTCTATCATGTCCCCCCATTATCTCCTGTCTTCTAGAGAGTACATATTTAAATTCTTTAGTCTTTCCTCGTAGGGCTTCTAATGCAGGCCCTGCACCATTTTGATTGCCCTTCTCTTAACCTGCCTCTATCTTGTCTATGTCTTTTCGGAGAGGCACTGGATCAGAAGAGCGCTGACAAGAATACTGTCAGCAAGAAGGGTTCAGAAAAAATAGCGCCGATATTTCTTTTGCGGGGGGGCTCTGCCCCACACCCACACCCTAATAAGCCACAGCCGTGGTTCTCTGATGAACCCGACCTGCCAGACTGCCACTCACAGTCCAGGTCTGAAGCCACCAGACCCTCACAGAAATGCAGGTAGTCTAAGAGCCACAGCCGTGGTTCTCTGATGAACCCGACCTGCCAGACTGCCACCCGCAGTCCAGGTCTGAAGCCACCAGCCCCTCACAGAAATGCAGGTACGGACTTGCCCTCAGGGACTGATTACCTCCAAGAAGGGTGCCCTAGCTGCCAATTTTTTGCCCAGCCCCCGGTCCTGATTAAATACACATAAACCCCCCCAGCTTTCTAGCTCACTCCTCTCTAGCTCACCCCCATCCTTATTCCACCATGAGTGTCAAATCGTGGATCCTGTTCTGGTCCTTCTTCTATCTCATATCGCATGCCCAATATATGCTACCTCAAGCCTTTATTACTGTGGACACTAATGTGATCTGCTCTGTAACTAGTTCCTGTCCCTACATGGCTATATGCCTTTTCAACTCCCCAATTCTTCAACACTATTTTCATATTACCTTTAACGCAGGTACACAAAATGAATTACCACCTCAGCTTATGACTTCTGCCAACATCATAGAGGTGTCACCTCTACAGATAGCAGTCAGAGTACTTGTCTCTGCCACCCTTAGTGGGAAGGGCAAAAAATGTTGGGGCGCACCTCCCAGGACAATGGCCCACAATGACATAAAGGGGTTACCAGTACGAAGCTTACTACTGCCACTCTAAGAAAACTTTTACTCCTTCTTCTCCTGTGCTCAGGAGATGTGGAGCTCAATCTGGGGCCACCAGCTGCAATCACATCGCCCTCTGACCTTGCCACACTGAAAGGCATGAGTTTCCTCCACATTAATGCATGCAGTCTGTTAAAAAAGTTCTCCATGATCCAGGCATGGGTCCTCCATACTCGACAAGACATCCTAGTGGTTTCAGAAACCTGGCTTAGACCGGCCACCTCCAATAGGAAAGTCAATATCCCTAACTATTTACTATTTAGAGAAGACAGACACTCCAGGGGTGGAGGGATTGCCATCTATGTCAAGGATAGGTATACGGCATCCTGTCTGAGTGCTATATCTGTTGCAAATGCTTATGAATGTCTGTCTCTTCAAGTCACCATCTCGCACATTTCAACATTATGTATCATAGGGTGCTATAGACCTCCTTCTGCCAATCTACAATTGTTACCTCATCTGAGTAATATCATCGAACAACAATCCTCAGAAATAACTATTCTTGGGGATCTTAATTTAGACTGGCTATCTAAAACTGCCGCTCCTCTCGTAGCTTTCTGTGACACCCATGGATTATCGCAACTCATTGTTGAACCAACACAAGTAAATAAAAAGAACGTGGATAACAGCTCCCTGTTAGATGTTATCCTAGTGAATAAACCACATCTCTTCTCCTTTGTTAGCACCTTCTTCAGTGATATCAGTGATCACTCATTTATTGCTTGCATAAGATCAAGCAACAAACCTACTACTTTGCCGAAGTTTGTTGCCAAGAGATTTAGACGGAACTTTGATCTCACTGCCTACATAAAAGAACTGAAACACTTCTTGCATTGGCAAGAGTTCTATTTGGCAAAAAACATGCAATCAGCATTCAACATATTCAGCAAAATTATCCTAGACACCCTAAATAAATATGCCCCTATAGCTAAGGTGCGAATAGCAAAAAATGCATGTAGATGGTTCACACCATTATTAAAATCTGCATTGACTGAAAGAGATAACCAATGGAAAAAAGCACACAAAACCCAGTCTACTGCGGACTGGTGCAAGTTCAAAAGGGCACGAAACTCATGTACTAGAATGGTTAGAGATACAAATGCTGCATACTATCAGTCTGAATTTTTCTCTGCCTCCCAAAAATCCTACAAAATTTTGGAAAACCATCAAGGACTTGTCTGGTCACACATCCAGTGGCTCACTACCTGATGAAATCTCCTTAAACAATAACACCATTAGTGACAGACTGGAAGTTCTGGATGCCTTCAATAATCACTTTGCAACTGCAGGCTTAGCCTTCGACAATTTCCCTGCGAATCTGATATGCTCTCAGGTGGATAATCAAGGTGCAGATCCTAGCGTCACTGATTCAGTCTTCTCCTTGTGTCCTACTACTCTAAAAGAAGTTGAAGACATATTGCTAAAACTGGATGTAAAAAAAAGTGCTGGTGTGGATACCCTCGACCCATATTTTTTTTTGAAGGTGGCTATCCACGTGTTAGCCATGCCCATAACCCATTTATTTAACCTATCATTAACGCAAGGATCCATTCCTTCAATATGGAAAACAGCGCACATCATAGCCCTGTTCAAGTCCAGAAATCCATGTGATCTAAATAATTACAGACCAATTTCGATTCTCCCGGTCTTGTCAAAATTACTAGAAAAAGTCGTAAGTAACCAGATGAGGCAGTATCTAGAAGCTAATAACCTGCTTAATCCAGTCCAATCAGGGTTTAGAGCTAAACATAGCACCATCACAGCACTTGCCAAAGTGACTAATGACTGGCAAAGAGAGCTAGACAACAGGAATTACACCTGCTTCCGCATTCTTGGACCTGAGCAAGGCCTTCGACACTGTTGACCATGCTCTGCTACTCTCTTCCCTGACCTCACTAGGTGCTGACCCATTATCTTTACAGTGGTTCAACAACTACCTCTCTGATCGTTTCCGGCAGGTGAAAGCGGAAGGAGATCTCTCAACTCTCTCCTAAGAGGTGTTCCCCAGGGTTCTATCTTAGGACCGATCTTATTTGCAATATATATCAACAATATTGATGAAAGCATAACTAAGGCATTCATTCATTTGTTTGTAGATGACACAGTTCTTTACGTAAGCCGCCCGTCATTACAATCTGCATTTAATGACCTTCAATCTGAGTTCAACCTGCTGCAACACCAACTCCAAAACAAAAACTATTACTTAACACCAAGAAAACAAAAGCAATGCTTTTTTCTCCCTCTGCCCAAATGGTAAATTCAGCCCTATCAGATCCTGTGCTGCAGATTACTACAATTCTTGGCGAGAAGTTGGAATTTCTCCCTAAATTCAAATACCTGGGAGTATGGCTGGACCATAGGGTCTCCTTTATAAAGCACGTTGAAGAACTACTCAAAAAATTATGACAGAGACTTGGCCTGTTCTTTAGGATAGCCTGCTTCTTAACTAGAGATGCCAAACTACAGCTGGTACAATCAACCTTTCTATCCTTGATAGATTATGCTGACATACTCTATAGTCACTGTCCCATTTCCTACCTCAACTAACTTGACACATTATATCATAGAGATCTGAGGTTCATCACAGGCCTGCCTCATTCCACTCACCACTGCTCCCTATATCAATCAGTGGGGTGGAGTTCTCTTCAATTCAGGCGTGATAAAAATGCAGCCTTATGGACCCTGAGAGCCATCACCAAAAAACTGCCCTAATACATTACAGACTGTCTTCCTATAAAACCAATAGGCAATTACACCCTGAGAATTTGCAAATCTCTCCTACTAATGGTTCCCAAAGTTAACTCTCGCTTTGGCAGGGCTGCTATAAGCTTTACACTGTCCTCCTTGTGGAATAAATTGCAAAAAAAACTGAAACTGAGGTCACCCATCAGCATCTCATCTTTCAAGCTCTTATATTCACATCTCAGAAATGATCAGTGCAATCATTTCCCATGACCAAGAGCCCAGGTTTTCTGCAATTCTGTGGCCGCAGCCGACCGCAGAAATATCCGCGGAATTTATGGCTGACCGCGGAAATTGCAGCCGACCGCAGAAATTGCAGCCAACCATGGAAATTGCACCCGACCGCAGAATAGCAGTATGCAGAACCTGGGCTGAGACCCATTCAGAGAATTTACCAAGTGAAACAGAATGCCCCAAATAGTCAGTGTTCATGTTATGAAGGGTGGTGCAGCTTGTAATACCGGAGTAGCCGTGGGGGAAACTGCTTGCACTGGAGAGTGAGCTTGGGTCTGTGAAGCCACTGCAGCTTCTAAAAGGTGTCATGTCAATTTAGTGCAAACATTACGGCATAAACAACTCAGCACAGCAAAGTGAGCTAAAAGCATTATCGCTAACAATATAATACAGCGCACAACAATTTTATCGCCTAGCGCTGCAGCATACCTTGTTTACATGGACTAGCATGTCTCTGGGTTAGTGCAACGGAGAGGACACATATTCAACATTTTAGAATTTAGAGTTCCATTTGAAGGTAAAACGCATCATACAGTTATTTCTCTTTTGGGATTTCTGGGTTGTTGCTAAGTGCTGACAGCTGTGATTCCAGGTATTTGCATAAGTGTTATATGAAAATTGCATAGTTATATTGTAAGGCAGCTCTAGTCATAGTCTGTGATGAATGTTGCCTTGTCTCAATAATTTCTGCCATTATAGAGAGAGTTTTTCAGTTTTGTATAAATAATTGACAAAATGAATCTGTCTTTTTTTTCTGCACGTTTACTGTCAGGTATACATCAGTCTCACTGTACTTGCTCCCCTTTCCACAGTGGCAACTACCCGTGACCCGACAACAGAAAGTGGTTCGGGGAGGGGAAGGGTTGGCTCCATTCCAGACTTACTTATACACAGATCCAGTGGTTCCCAACCTTCAGCACATTCCCAAATTAATCCCTGACATGGATCTCCCGCTGCAGCTCTACATGTGAAAAGCACCCAAACCACTACAGCTGCAGTGGGAGAACTCTGACATCACGGCACTAGTCACAGTGTACAATGTCCCTTGTGGCTCCTGATCTCTTCAAATATATACACACAGATCCAGTTGTTCCCGACCCAAATTAATCCCTGACATGGCTCTCCCGCTGCAGCTCTACATGTGAAAAGCGTTGAAACTGCTACAGCTGCAGTGGGAGAACGCTGACATCACAGCACTAGTCACTGTGTACAACGTCCCTTGTGGCTACTGATCTCTTCAAATACATAAACTGTGTCAGCTATAATTTGGGGTTAGACTTTCTCCCACTCTCAATCCCTGTTGATGTGTATGGTACTGATCACGAGTGAACTTGCTGAGAATGGCAGGCAATCAGGACCTACTAGGGAATGAGTGAGGGCGCTGGGAAAAAACCCATGCTACACTACAGTTCACTGCAATTCAAGTGTTGTTTTGGACTGAAAACAGTAGAGCTGAAAAATGCACATGACGAAAATGATCACGCTAAAATGTCCACGCTGTAAATTACTGCACTTAAATGTTTTGTGCGCAATTGACATGGAACCCTTCTAAAAGAGATGGCATGAGGGACTCCACACTTGTACATTCCCCGGGCACTGAAGTGGATGGCTGGTTCACTAAATAAACAAAGTTGTCACTTGATTGAAAAAAAAAAAAACCAGGAATCAGGGCAGCAGCCGGAGTGAGTGAGTGAGTCGGGGGGGGGGTCGAAGAGGCGCCTATCGGTTAGAAAGGGACAGTCCGAATCTCTCGTCCTCAGGCTCTGGAGATGCTGTGCTGCCACTATAACTCTGGGTTAATAGGACGGTAATTACCACTTCCATGGCAATTACAACATTTTAGTTTCAGGGCCGGTTTCCAGGACTCAGTAGAGAGACTCCTCAATAGAGAGATAGCCTAACTCTCTGACAAGCAGTATCCTGACACATGAAATCACAACACAAGGTACACAATGTAAATTGCTTAATTTCGTAATCAATCCACACAATTTACTGACAAGCAACATTTCATATTAAATCCAACTAATGCATTGAAATGATCTGGTGTTTTAAAAATTACCGACAACGCCTATCATGCTTATCCCAACTACTGCAAGCTATCTGGTGCTGAATTTTGATTTCTGCCACCTCAAATAAGACTTACAATTAGCATTGTCCATAAAAAGGTGTACAGTTACTTGTGACTTACCATATGACAGCTCTGCTACATCACTTTGACACCTTGTCTGTTGTCGGGTCTTAATTGAAAAGGCTTATTTAGTTAATTTAATGTAATGTACCCATGATGGGTGGCAGCAAGCTGTGTGTGGTCCCTAAGTCAGTACGGAATGCTGTATTGTGATTTATTTTATGTGTTGTTGCCGTCAATGCCAGTAAACTTTAGTTGGGATTTTGGCTGTCTGTATTTTCTGCAGTCATGATATTGGTGCCGGGATCATTAATGTTGGTCATTTGTGTGTCGGGATTTAGTAACCCTTAAGCATAGCTCATTACTGCCCTTCTTCTGTAACACCTCCCACTCCCTCGCACTGCTTTATTGAATAGTTTGTCCATTTTTTCCACGATTTATGTCAAACTTTATTTTGCAACTACTGCCTGAGCAAAGCAATGGTGCTTGCCCTTTCCCACCCTAGCTGTGGTAAAAGAAACAACTGTCACGATCTTCAGACCACACAGGATACACTGCGGCAGTGCAAACTAACAGCTTATTGATCGCCATTCAGAAATCCTCTTAAAGCACTAACCTCGGATGCCTTCTTATGAACCACATATTACAATTGGTATATGGTTTTGCTTCAGCTTGGAATTAGTTAACTCCTGTTAAGCCCTCTGTGGATCTCCGGGGTTTGGTTCCACTACTGGTGGGAAAAAAAGTACTTACATTTTAAGTAAAGACTCCAGGGCTCCTGTCAGACTTCCCATTTTGTTCTGTTCCAGTTTTAGTTGTGTGCCAATTTGGGCATGTAAATTTAATTATTTAATAATAATCATTATTATTATTTAATAATAATGCCCTCATGGGCTAAATTATTTTAAAAAATGACAATGCCTCACTGGGCAGAGACTTGCAACATGGGACAATTGTTAACTTTAAGTAATCCCTCCCTTGATCTCTGGGGCTTGGTTACACTATTGGAGGTAACAAAAAGGATTTACATTTTTACAGAAGCCACAATAGTGCTAAGGTGCTTGAGCCTACTACAGGCAGAACATTATAAATAAACAGTACCTCCTTGCTTGGCTTGACACCCCCCAACAGGTGGAAAAGTTAAAAAAAAAAAAAAGAGAGAGAGAAAAAAAACACATCCCATCTTTGCTGGCAAGCTCCCTTATGTGTACATAATGAATTTAACAATTCTAAAAATAATAGTATTAAACTCCTGGGCTTGCTTCCAGTGGGCATGACTGCCTCCACCTAAGTCCCTGCAGGTCTCTCTGGGGATGGGTCACTCGATTTGCAGCAAACAAAAATATCAGGATCAAATCTGAAATATATTGCCATTTTAGTGCTTCACTAATACAGGTGCTCCTGGTTTATATGCTCACAACACCTAAAACTGGCAAGAATACAGATCACACAAAAAAGAGGACTCCTTATAAAAAATCTGAACTGCAGTCAACACAGTAAAGTTTTGACCCATTATAGCAGTAAATTGCAAAGTGAAGATCATCAGTTTTTTTTATAATATTAAAGTATACATGATATTTGCTCTGTACTGAGATTTATTTTTTGTGATGTGGATATGTTGTGAGTCTGTAAATCAGAAGCCACTTTACTAGTGAAGCAATAAAATGGCAATATATTCCTGATTCGATGGTGTCGAATTACAGCAAAAGAAAACATTCCATGTTGTTGCTGTGTAAGGCTTATCTGGTGTTCAATGCATGAGTTGTCATGACTCAAAAAGATACGAGAAGGTGGTATGCAGTGAATCTGACATCTTTAATTTCACTATACAAATAAAACAAAGAAGACACATAGTTATGAAAAGGATTTATTAGCAGCTGAATACATTTCTTGTGTATGATCAAACTACAGGTACAGTTTCCCTCCTCTTATGCCATTCTCAATTTCTATATTAAAAGCGTATAGAAAGCCTACTATAAATTGGTATTCTTTAACTGGCAGTACGCAGGCCGAGAAAGACTTAATTACACTCATGGTTGACATGGGCCTTGAACAAATTGTTACAGAACCAACACGAGGTGACAATATACTCGACTTGATTATTACAAATATAGGGAATCTAATATCCAAAGTTATAATTGATGCCCCACTAGGATCAAGTGATCACTGCACCATTTCCCTTACACTGTCATTTTGTCAACACTTCTCCAATTGTACTGAATTGAAAAATTATAATAAAGCTAATTTTAATGCTATTAATAATCAATTAAACTCAATTTCTTGGGATACAACACTATTGTCTCTTTCCATGGAAGAATCCTGGGACTTTTTCAAATCTACAATTTACTACTCAGAAAAATTATATTAAAAAATATAATAAAAAGGAAAAAATACCCCTGTGGTTTAACAATACTATCAAAGCCTTAATTAAAAACAAGGAGAGGCTATTTACACGAGTTAAAAACTGCGAGGGAGACAACAAAAAAATATTGTTCACTCAATACAGGGAAACTCTAAAATCACTCAAACAAGCCATTCTGCAATCTAAAAAAAAAAACTTGAGTTTCGTCTGGCCCATACCAAAGACAACTACAAATCACTATTTTCCTACCTTAACAATAAAAAAATAAATAATAGACACATGGGGCCCCTATGCATACATGACACAATTATATCTACAGACAGAGATATGGCAGACACATTTAACAAACAATTCTGCTCAGTATTTACCAAGAAAGAGGTTCCCAAGCGATTCAAACATGCAAATAACATTACCCCCTCTTACATCATCACCGAGGATGATGCATTAAAAGCAATTTTATCCCTAAAACCTAATTCCAGTCCCGGCCCTGATAACATCAGCCCTCGATTTCTAATAGAGACAGCTGCTGCTATTGCAAAACCACTTTCAATTATATTCAACAAATCCTTATATGAGGGAATTATCCCTCAGGACTGGACAATGGCTACTGTGGTCACAATCTTTAAGAAGGGTAATCATTCCAGACCAGAAAATTATCGTCCGATAAATCTGACTTCCATTATAAACAAGATCATGGAGAAAGTTATTAAGAAACTACTAGAGTACGAATCTATTGGGGGTAACCTAACTGACACTACACAACATGGCTTTAGACAGGGATACTCCTGTACTACAAACTTGGTTTCCTTCTATAATCATGTCAGTACGGCATTGGATAATGGCATCCCTGTGGATGTGATACTTCTCGACTACAGTAGAGCATTCGACAAAGTTCCTCATGACATCCAACTTGACAAAATGAATGATATGGGATTCTCTGACTACATAATTAACTGGGTGTCAGGTTGGCTGAATGGAAGAAATCAGCAAGTCAGAATTAATGGCACACTTTCCCACTCACTGAGTGTGACCAGTGGGGTCCCGCAGGGGTCCGTGTTGGGACCCACCCTGTTTAACATCTTTATTAGTGACCTGCAGGCTAGCCCCGAGAATGTTCTCTCGAAATTTGCTGATGACACCAAGCTGTGTGGCTCTGTTCTTACAGCGTTAAACAGAGAATCCATGAGGAACAACTTAAAATCCATCGAAGAATGGGCAGTTTTAAACAAAATGACACTCAACTCAGGCAAGTGTCATGTTGTACACTTTGGTAAGAACAACCCTAGGCAGACTTACTTTCTGAACAGTGTTGCCCTTCATGAGTCACCATTAGAACGAGATCTCGGGGTAATCATTAACAACAAGTTATCATCCAGTGATCATTGCAGGATGATAGCTAGGAAATCTAAAGCCGTGCTCATTCGGATCCAATGATCGTTTGTGTCTAGGACACAGGAATGTGTAATTCCCTTGTACAGAGCTTATGTCAGGCCCCATCTGGACTATGGATCCCCCTGCTGGAGTCCCTACTTGAGGCAGGACATCGACGGAATTGAAAGGGTGCAGAGAAGAGCCACAAAAATGGTCCCTTATTTATCCAAACTTGACTACGAGGAAAGATTAAGGGTTATAGGGTTACTCACTATGCACAAGACGTACCAGAGGTGACCTTCTCCTATCGTATAAAATCCAGAATTCTCAGGAGTTAATGCACCACTGTGGCTTACATAACTCTACCAGTTGGACCTCTCCATGGTATCATAATAAACAGATATTTGTATCCAAAGCTAAGACAACAAAAAGGTTAAACTACTTTACACTAAGAACACCCAAACTATGGAATCTCCTTCCACAATACTTAGTGGACAGTAGCTCTAATATAGTCTTCAAAAAAAAGGCTGGATTGTTGGCTCGCGTCTAACAACTTCAAGGTATAATTATCCCACCAATGTGGTGGGGGACAATCTCGATGGGCAGTAGCCTTCTTTTGTCCTGTGCAACCAAGTAAACCAAGTAAAGAAGTTAGTCTGAGTTAGCCATACTGCTTCCATCCCAAAGAAATTTATTGTATTCCTGAAATGTAGGATGTTAAATCATAAAGACTGTTTTAAAGAAAGTGACATTATACTGTATATGTGTGTGTGTGTATATATATATTACACCACACACATATGAATATAAACATACACAAACATATCTGTCTGCCTGTCTGTCTGTCTGTCTATCTATCTATCTATCGCAAACATTTTACCTGGAATAGCACAGATCCCCAGACACTGAAACCCCAAACCACCACAACAGAAGCGAGCAGTTAAAACATAATAAAACCGATTCAGTAAAACCCCCTGACTGTATTTTAAAAAATTAAATATGGGCAACTGTAGCCAACTTGGCACATGTTTCCATCTTGCTTTTCATGAAGCATAAAATATGTTTTTTTTCAATCCAATAAGAACACTCAATTCAAATAAAACTTGAAAAGGATGAATGTTAAGGGTAAATGTCACAACATAAACACTTGACTCTACTAAGAAACTGTCAAATATGAAGAAACAAACCAATAAGTCTAAAAATAAGGGAAGAGTTTGACAGTTTTCTGCCGCAGAATTGCCGCAGAAATAACCATCCACCACCGCAGAAGTTCTGCAGCAAATGAGAACCCTGCCGCAGAACTTTGCTCTGAAGTGCCGCAGAAAAATCGGGGCTGTGCCCATGACCATGAATTGTCATCATGCTAACCTGTACCATTTAACCATGAACAAATTACTTCTAGTGCTTGTCTCCTCCTTGGCCCTGGTCTGTCATCATGCTTTCATGTAACACCTTGATGCCTCTGTCCTCCCTTTTGATACTGGTCTATCTTCCTGCTTTCTCCAGCCTTCTTTTCACAACTCTATACTCGCTCATCCACAATCTACCATAATCATCCTATAAAAATTCTAACTCCCCTTTCCTTCTCCCGTAAGGCACACACACATCAGTTCTACCGACCTATCTTTGGACTTCACTTTCACAATGTTTATCCTTCGCTACATATTACATACCCTCCTGGTACCCCATCTGCCATTAGTTGGGGTTCTCCTAGCCATTTTCATGGCTAGTACTAGTGATTGCCCCTGGTAAACGAACTAACTGGTACTTCTATACAGAGAACATGGTTTATATACAGTTGCATGTTTCAATGGCGGACCTGCCCCCTTATATTTGAATCCTCCTCCTCTGTTATGGCTTGCCTTGTCTTCATTTTATCATTTGACTCCCCTAGTACTGCACCATTGTGTTTGTGTTTATATACGTATTTACATGTATTTATATGTTTTTATGATGAATGTTACCCGACCCTGTTCTAACCAGGTCCATCTTATAAAAGAGCTCTGCTCAATGATGTTCGCCTGGATAAAGATTTTGATTGACTGACTGATTGATTGATTGATTGAATAAGGATTCTCACTCCGTGGGGGAGTGTATCACAGGGCAAGAAAAAATATGTGGGGCCGTGGAATACTGTTTCCATGGCCCCTCGCATCAGTGTTAAAGTCCCGCTCAGCAAAATGTTTTGAAGACCAGGATTAGAACCCTGGTCTCCACTGTTGCCTGGATTCTGCTGCCCTTATCCGTATAGCAGTACCATGGACAGTGACCAGTGGAGGGCATGTGGCTAGCACTGTAAATCCCTGCTCGATATCCCTGGTAGCACTATACAGACTAGCGCTCTCTTGACTGGTTCTATAAATGTAGCGCTCATCTAACTGGGTACCTTTTGGATATGTGGCCTCCAGAACAGGAATCCATATTCCAAATGAGGTCTCACCAATGACTTGTACAGTGGCATTGCCACTTCTTTTCTTCTGCTGGTGATACCTCTCCCTATGCACTCCAGCATCCCATTGGCTTTCCCCAGAGCTTTGGCACATTGTTTGGCCACCTTCAGGTCATCAAATACTGTATGTTTACCCCCAGATTGCTTTCCTGTTTGGTGACCGATAACAATTCCTCCCCATCATGTAATCCACCCCTGGGTTCCTGTGCCCCAAGTGCATGATTTTGCACTTCTTCGCATTGAAGCTCAGCTGCCAAACTATGGACCACTCCTCCAGTTTAGCAAGGTCTTTTCTCATTCTATCCACCCCTCCTGGAGTGTCTACCCTATTTCAGATCTTAGTGTCATCTGCAAAGAGGCATATCTTCCCCTCCAGCCCCTCTGCAATGTCACTAATAAATATATTGAACAGGACTAGCCCCAGAACTGATCCCTGTGGCACCCCGCTGGTCACCCTTCCTCCCTCTGATTTAGCTTCATTTACCATCACCCTCTGCATTCTATCCTCAACCAATTTTCAACCCAGTCCACCACCTTATGACCTGGTCCCAGGCTGCCCAGCTTGTTGACAAGCCTCCTATGAGGAACAGTGTTGAAGGCCTTACTGAAGTCGAGGTAGGCCACATCCACCCCCCCCCCCCACCAATCCACCTTCCTGGTCACCCAGTAAAAGAAATCTATCAGATTTGTTTGACACGATCTTTCTGATGTGCTTTTATGTTGCCTTGGATCTTGTGCTCTACTGTTTTCAAGGTGCTCCACTTTCCTTTCCTATAACAGTGATTCCATAATGTTTTCCACCACTGAGATCAGGCTGACAGGTCTATAGTTACCAGCCTCCTGTCTGCTCCCACTTTTGTGGAGTGGGACTACATCTGCCCTTCTCCATTCCTCCAGAACCACTCCCATATCCAGCAATTTGTTGAACAGGGCAGCCAGTGGTGCTGCTAGCACCTCCCTTAACTCTTTTAATATCCTAGGGTGTATCCCATCTGCTCCCATCGCATTGTCCACTCTCAGTTTTGTGAGTTCCTTTAGGACTCTCTCCTCTGTAAATGGACTGGTATCCACCTTCCTTCCTTCCTATCCTGTTTCTTAGCAGTGGTCCCTCCCCTTCCCCCTCCTCTGTGAAAGTAAAGCCTCAAAGACAAGTAAAATGCTAAGTGTAAGACTGTACCCACAGGTACTAACAATGTATATTTCCAATTTTTCAGTTCCAAATCTGACAAGTATCCTTGTTCAAACTGCTTTGAGATTGAAATAAATGGTGGATTAGCCATTTTAAACAATTGCAGTCCAGCACCTATGCAGCAGAGTAGAAAAGAGTCCTGTAAATAATTGGTATGATGCTGTCCACTGATGACATCAAATGTAAGCTCTTGTGTATCAAATGAATAGCATCTCTTTAGTCACTTAAAATCAGTCACTGTAATCATCCTAAAGTGTGATAAATGGTACCTAATGGTAGTCTTAACTCATTGTATCCTGGGCAGCCATTTTGTATCATGTTAAGCAATGGATGGTTCTGACTTAAAACAGACCTATCGGGTACAATTTTAAATAAACTGCAAATATTTACATCCAGTACAAAAAAAAAAACTAAGTAAATATTCCATAAAATGCGACTCAAACATATATTTATCAGTGGCAAAAACTTCATTAATGCTCCAGTTAGGGTCAAAGCAACAAAAGCTGGGAAATGAGGCATTAGGGTTTCCCTAACACCCCACCCTTCCAAACCAGGCAGGAAAGCAGGTGTAGAGTGTGCCTTGGGCTTCTCAAGCCTAATACTCCCTCCCTCCATCTGGGCAGTCTGCCCCTATGGAGTTGCTCCATGCCCACTGCCACTACAAGAAAGCTGCCCTCCCTCTGGGCAGTCCACTCCTACAGAGCTGCTTCATGCCCACTGCCACTACAAGAAAGCTGCCCTCCATCCCTCTGGACAGCCCACCCCAGGAAGCTGCTCCACACCTGCTGCCAATACAAGAAAGCCGCCCCCCCCTCCCTCTGGGCAGTCCGCCCCTATGGAGCTGCTCCACACCCACTACCACTACAAGGAAGGTATTGACCTTGCAACCTGAGGCACCCAGCCTTGAATTTCAAATCTGGCGCCATTTCAAGCTGTACTACTGAGTCGGCATTAAATGTATTCACTCTGCCAGATGGCACTTTAATTTAGTTAGCCCGACTTCTAACCAGTAGCCTTGAAACTATAACTTTATTTAGTCACTTAAAATCAGTCATTGTAATCATCCAAAAGTATGATAAAACAGGCAGTGCTCTGTTGAAACCTAATGGTAGTCTTAACTCATTGTACCCTGGGCAGCCATTTTGTATCATGTTAAGCAATGGATGATTCTGACTTAAAACAGACCTATCGGGTACAGTTTTAAACAAATAGCAAATATCTGCATCCAGTGCAAAAAAAAAAAAAGTAAATATTTCATAAAATGCAACTCAAACATATATTTATCAGTGGCAAAAAACTTCATTAATGCTCCAGTTTAGTCAAAGCAACAAAAGCTGGGAAATGAGGAGTTGGGGTTTCCCTAACACCCCACCCTTCCAAACCAGGTAGGAGAGCAGGTGTAGGGTGTGCCTTGGGCTTCTCAAGCCCAACACTCCCTCCCTCCCTCTGGGCAGTCTGCCCCTACGGAGGTGCTCCATGCCCACTGCCACTACAAGAAAACCACCCTCCCTCCTCTGGGCAGTTCACCTCTATGGAGCTGCTCCATGCCCACCACCACTCCAAGAAAGCCACTCTCCCTTCCTCTTGGCAGTCCGCCCCTACAAAGCTTCTCCACACCCACTGCCACTACAAAAAAGCCTCCCTCCCTCCCTCTGAACAGTCTGCACCTAGGGAGCTGCTCCACACCCGCTGCCACTACAAGAAAGCTGCCCTCCCTCCCTCTGGGCAGTCCTACCCTATGGAGCTGCTGCATACCATCACCACAAGAAGGAAGGTATTGACTTTTCAACCTGAGGTGCCCAGCCCTGAATTTCAAATCTGGCGCCATTTCAAGCTGCTCTCCTGAGTTGCCGCTAAATGAATTCACTCTGCCAGATGGCACTTCATTATGTTTGCTTGCACGCATGTGCAAGAAACATAGTGCCATCATCCGATCCGAGATTTCGGAGGTGTGTCACCCCCTCTTCCAATTCAGTCAGTGTGTTGGCAGGCGCTGCCCCTGTCCGCAATCGCATGCTGGAGCTGTCTATGACAAGCTCCAAAATGCAGTGGCATACAGTTGAAAGGGAGCTACGCTCAGTGAGCAGCGATAAGATATCGCCTGTCAGCCAGCCGCAGCCCTCACACACACACACACACGCATTGCGCCATGGGCTCCACCCCACGCACACTTATAGCCGACGGGGTGCCCAATCACCCATTGGCTGTGCTGCACCCCCAAAGTTTCAATGCCACGCTGGTGCCCACCCCAGCGTGGCAACTCATGGTGTGGCGGCGGGGGTGCCCAATCCCCATTGGCTTCACTGTCTCCCCAGTACAGGGTGCCACACTGAGCCCACCCAGCGTGGCAACAAATGCCATGGCCGGCGGGGTGCCTAATCCCCGTCGGCTCCACGCCCCCAGCCATCCTTCTGCCACGCTGGAGCCCACCCAGCGTGGCAAACGTCAACGGCCGTCTTTTTTATTTAATTACCTGTTAAAAACGGTCCCACGCAGTCTTCTGCCCCCTCCCCACAACCCGCACCCACCCACTGCACTTCTGCCTCCCCACACCCCCACACCCCATACTTACCTCTGAGCTCGGGCGCAATGATCTTCGTGGACCGGGAACACGCCTGCACTCTTTCAAAGCCGACCGCAAACTGAGGAAATGCCGGTAAGCTGTATAACGGGATAGATAGGGGTTTTCAACTTTGTTGCATATTTCAGGCATTTTTTGGAATTTTTGCACCAGATTTTCAACATGGGGTTTTTGGGACCCCTTCTCATGAATGCTGTCACTGTCATGGCGTTATTGCGGGCGAAGATGATTTCGCAGATCACTGCGTGAAATCCTTTCGGGACCGATTAATGAAAAACACTGCCAGTGTTCATAAGGTGGGCTCTCAAGAAGCTTATTTTGAAAATTTTGGAAAAAATCCAAAACGATTGTTTTACGATGCGTATTGCGCAGTTCCTACGCACACTCGTAAGTTCGTGAATTTTCAATATTTTCACTCCAGATTTTCAACATTGCCATTTTACCACACCTTCTTATGAGCAGTATAGCTGTCATTTTTCACATCTCACCCAAAATGTGTTTCCGCCCATGTAGCGCACAATGGCGCAGTCGGTGTGCGAAACCAATGTACGGGACAAATTAAGAAAACCACAGTGACACTATTCATGAGCAGAGGTCATAAAATGGCTATGTTGAAAATGTGGTGAAAAATTCTAAAATGACTGTTTTTATTGAGCAGCGCGTTGGCGCAGTTCCTACGCATACCGTAAGTTCGTGAATTTTCAATATTTTCAGTCCAGATTTTCAACATTGCCATTTTACCACACCTTCTTATGGTAGTACAGCTGTCATTTTTCACATCTCACCCATAAATGTGTTTCCGCCATATAGTGCTACAATGGCGCAGTCAGTGTGCCAAAATCAATGTACGGACAATTAAGAAAATCACAGTGACACTGTTCATGAGCAGAGGTTTTAAAATGGCTATGTTGAAATTTGGTGAAAATTCCAAAATGACTGTTTTACTGAGCATGCGTTGTACAGTTCCTACAGCGCTCCGAAGTTCGCTGATTTCAATATTTTCACCCCAGATTTTCAACATTGTCATTTTACCACACCTTCTTATGAGTAGTACAGCTGTCATTTTTCATATCTCACCCAAAACGTGTTTCTGCCTATGTAGCGCACAATGGCGCAGTCGGTGTGCGAAATCAATGTACATGACAAATTAAGAAAATCACAGTGACACTGTTCATGAGCAGAGGTCTTAAAATGGCTATGTTGAAAATTTGGTGAAAAAATTCTAAAATGACTGTTTTACGAGCGTGCATTGCGCAGTTCCTACGCACGCTCGTAAGTTTGCGAATTTTCAATATTTTCACTCCAGATTTTCAACATTGCCATTTTACCACACCTCCTTATGAGCAGTTCAGCTGTCATTTTTCACATCTTGCCCACAATGTGTTTCTGCCCATGTAGCGCACAATGGCGCATTCGATGTGCGAAATCAATGTATGGGACACATTAAGAAAATCACAGTGACACTGTTCATGAGCAGAGGTCTTAAAATGGCTATGTTGAAAATTTGGTGAAAAAATTCCTAAAAATGACTGTTTTATGAGCATGCGTTGCGTAATTCCTATGCATGCTCATAAGTTTGCAAGTTTAATATTTTCACTCCAGATTTTCAACATTGCCATTTTATTACACTTCCTTATGAACAGTACAGCTGCCATTTTTCATATGCGCCCAAAATGTGTTTTCATATGTAGCGCATAATGGTGCTGTTGGTTTGCTAAAGCAATGTTTGGGGACAGATTAAGAAAATCACAGTTACACTGTTCATGAGCAGAGGTCTTAAAATGGCTATGTTGAAAATTTGGTGACAAAAGTCCATAAAATGACTGTGTTACGAGTGAGCATTGCGCAGTTTCCACGCACCCTCGTAAGTTCATGACTTTGTAGTATTTTAAGTCCAGATTTTCACCAGTGGCATTTTTCCACACTTCCTTATTTACAGTACAGCTGTCATTTTTCACAACATGGCCGAAGTGTGTTTTCACACTTTCAGCGCAGAGATGCGTGGTCGCTGTGGGAAATCATTGTTCGGGACAGATAAAGAAAATCACAGTGATACTGTTCATGATCGGTGGCACCAAAATGCCTGAGTTGACAATCTGCTGTAAAAAAATTCCCAACCTAATTATATTATGGGTGTGCTGCCCAGAGTCTATTACTGTGACTTCACCATTTTTTTAAATATTTTTACTGCAGATTTGCAACATTGCCATTTTTTACACTTCCCATGAACAGTACAGCTGTCATTTTTACATCCTGTTCGAGATGTTTTGCACCTGTGATGCTAAATGCCGTAGTCACTGTGCATAAGCAGCTTTTGGCTAACAAATTGATATTCCCCCTGTTCATGAGGTGGGGTCACAAAAAAACCATGTTGAACATTTGGAGTGAAAATACCAACGAATGCCTGAGGTATTAGGGTTTCCAACCATAACGCCCAACCCTGTAGAGAATGACAGGCATCAGGGGTGTGACTTGGGATTCTTGCCTGTAATGCTCATACCATTCCACACCCTGCAGCCAGTGAGAGGCATCCAGTGATGAAAGTGAACAGGAACGCACAGGAACTCCGTTCCTGTACCTTTTTTGCAGCAGGAACTGAGTTCCTGTACTTCTTCCCACTGACACTGAAACTGAAATTCTTAAACTAGCAATATAGTGACAGTTCTGGACCTGTGATCTGTAGTCAGGGTTTCCATTACAACATTTGACTTGTACAACAATGCTATTTTCCTAGAAATACTTCAATATCTCTAAATCTACTAGTGCCGAATTGGATAGTTGTGTCTTGGCACCATTGTCCTTTAGATTGAGGATCTTCATTCTGCATTTCATTATTGCCAGTGCGTGAGTTCCTGTACTTCTTGTCTACCACTTGCACCACTGGAGGCATCGAGGTATGCCTTGGACTGTTCGACCCCAAAGTTCACCCCATTCTCCTATATCGCACCCATCTCACCGTATTCCTAACGGAATGGGGTGGGCATAAAGGCCAAAGACCCCAAAGAACACCATGACACTTGTCAGTGTCTGCAGGGTGGGGTGTGAAGAAATGGCGTGGCCATTATGCCTGACGACCCAAAGGCACACCTCAACGCCTGTCACTCTCTGCAGGGTGGTGGTGGGGTTGGCTTCAGTTCAATACTTCACTGCCATTCCTATTACGCAGCTCTGTAACTTCTACACTACCACTGCCAATGCCAGCAAGCAAACATTCGGCATTGACAAATGCTTGTTTTAGTTAGCCTGACTTCTAACCAGTAGCCTTGAAACTATATTTAACTTTATCCAGAGATTATTTCACTAATTTAAATGCTTTTAACTAAGCTCAGTGCCTTAAGCTCCTCTCTGGATTAGCTGCAAAAGAATTCATTGGGCCAGTCGGCTTTTCATTTCCTTTAGCCAGAGTGTTGAACCTGAAGCCTTTTGATTTAAAACCAGTGCCCTTCAATTAATATAGTACCTTTAGCTAGAAAGTGATTTTTGAACTAAAATAGTGCCTTTTTACAAACAATGCCTTTTAATTAATACAGTACCTTTAGCTCGAATTTAGGGTGGTGCTTGGCATTTCATTGTGACTACGTGTCTCTGCTTTTGGGCTTTAAACAGTGTTTGGCACTTTAATCTAGTATTTGTTTGTGTTACAATAGTAGAGGCATTATCTGTTGTAAAGTTTAATACCTGACTGACTGCATTTTCCTCTCCCTTGGTTTCTTCTCTCCTAAGTTGCTTTCAGTCTCCTCAATGTCTCACACTCCTGTTTCTGCCCTCCATTCTCATCACTCTGTCCCTCGTCCTGTAACCTGAATCAGCTCCCTTTGTCTCTCTGTCCCCCCATCTCAGACCCCCAGCATTATTTTGACTATAACTCCCTCTTCTTTCTCCTCAGCTGCCCTCGCCCGCTTTGGGCAGTCTGTCCCTATGGAGCTGCTCCATGCCTGCTGCCACTACAAGAAAGGTATTGACTTTGCGACCTGCAGTGCCCAGCCTTGAATTTCAAATCTGGCACCATTTCAAGCCGCTCTCCTGAGTCACCACTAAGTGAATTCACTCTGCCAGATGGCACTACATTTTAGTTAGCCCAGCTTCTAACCAGTAGCCTTGCAACTATATTTAACTTTATCCAGAGATTCTTTCACTAATTTAAATGCTTTTAACTAAGCTCAGTGCCTTAAGCTCTTCTCCAGATTAGCTGCAAAATAATTCATTGGGCCAGTCGGCTTTTCATTTCCTTTAGCCAAGAGTGTTGAACCTGAAGCCTTTTGATTTAAAACCAGTGCCCTTCAATTAATACAGTACCTTTAGCTGGAAAGTGATTTTTAAACTAAAACCAGTGCTTTTTAATTAATACAGTACCTTTAGCTAGAAAGTCATTTTTGAACTAAAACCAGTGCCTTTTACAAGCGGTGCCTTGTATTAGTCACGGTACCTTTAGCTTGAATTTTCTTCTGCCCCCACCGCCCGGCACTCTTTAAATAGGCTTGCTACCCACAAGACTCCACCCCATCTGATCCACACATCAATCTGTAGAAACATCAGGCAATCAGTCTGTGAAGGGGTTGTGGGATAACAGATGGACCAGACACCGAACTTCAGGTTCAACACACAATCTCTGCGTGATGTTTATTCAAAATACAAGAAATAAGCTTCTGCAATGCCATATTCCTTCTTCAGTAGATCAATTTACAGCAACAGACTATGAATGTCCTTTCCCTGCACTTAGCCAACACCTACTGACACTGATCTCTGATCCAAATTACTAGTTGAGATGTAGCCACCACCCCTATGTAGGCCCTATTTGCTCGGGTAGTGGGGACCCAAAAAGAAGAAAAACAAAACAAGCTATAAACAAAGAACCTCAATGCAGAATCACTGAAAGAACAGTTACCCCAAAGGGCATTGGCAACAAATCAAGTTTCTTTTTTTTTTTTTCCCTTTTTTCCTGGCGGTACCACCGTCTGCCCTCCGCCCTGGTCACGGCCCCCGGAGACCTCCACCACCGCCTATAGCTGCTGAGGACCCCGGTCACTCCCGGCTTACCCCTGGAGGAGTAGGGCCAGAGCCCACCCTTAAGTGACCCAGACTGTGACTGGTTGGGGTCCGCGGTGGCGTGGCGGCGAACTCTCGAGGGAGGGCTTCATCCCTATGGTGGTCCCGCCCGCCATTTTTAATTTTCCTCTTGAGGAGGCGGGGACGAGCAATGCGCCAGCATCTGCCCGCCTCCCCAGCCTCCGTCAAGCGTCGGCGGCGCTAGATCTCCTGGCCTCCGCCCAGGAAGTCCTCAGCGCTCAGCGCCCGCACCATCCCGGGTGGAGGCTGTCCGTCGGACGCGATCCCTACTTCCCAGGCCGGCCCTCCGACGATCCGGGTCCGTCTCGCCCGGCGCGCGCCGCAAGCGGAAATCCCACCGCTGCGCCGACGGGCCAGCAACAAATCAAGTTTCAAAGAAGTACAACATCATACATACTTCCATAATGCAATGCATCATGGGATATATGCAAATCATGATGACATTTCTTACTTAAGTTTACAACAATATACATGCATTTTAAATAACACAACTAGCTTCATTTCTATAATAGTCACCTAGTACTTTTTACCATTGTCAAAACACCAAGTGCCATGGTATGTTCAACATTTACAGGTTTCATAAACATAAGGTATATACATTAAGGTAATTTATAACATAGTGCTATTACATACTAAATCCAACAACAATAAACACAATATGTTTTATGTACACTTGGAGGTCACCATAATAACCTCCCTGTACGAGGACCTAAGAGGAAAAAATGAAAATTAAAGAGAACACTGTAGCACAGTCAAGGGAGGGAGAAGGGGGTGCCCACAGGTGGCTAACCTAATGGATGAGAAATAGTAAAGGATAGATTAGGTTTAGAAATAGAAGAACTGCTGCAACAGATTTAAGAAAAGGTTGGTCCTCAAGAGTGGCAGGAGCTCCCGGTCACACTGCCCTTCTTAAAGGGCATGACACCTACTTTAAATTCTATTCTATAATTATATTTTTTCTTCATTTCCCTACCCTCGCATGCACCTCACTTTCTCTTTTTTCTTCTACCCTTGGACTCATCCCTTGTTTTCTTTTTCTAACACTCCCACAACAACTCAGTTCAATCCTATCTAAAGTAAGCATTTTCTAGCAGTATTTCAAGCTGTTCTCTCTACCACCCCTCCATGATCCCTTCTACTCAACTCCAACCATGCTCTTCCACCTGGCACTAGCTTTTATTTTGTTCCCAGGCTTAGCCAAGGGCCCTAACCTCTTTACTAACCCTCAACCCCAGCCATTAGCTGTAACCAAACCCTGCCCTTCATTCCCCTCTGCGTGGTGGGTTACAGCAGTACTCACATGTGGCCAGTTTACAAATCATCCTCCCTGGGTTTTCCAGGCTTCGCTGGCTATACTATCAGCTCCCCTTTCTATTAGGACGATCTCACTCATAGCAATGGTCTTTCCCCAGCGACCCATACTCCCCCTCCTAATAATAAATTACCTTTGTTCTCACACAACAGGCATCACAGTAAGAAAGAACATACTGTAGCAAGAAATAACTTGAAAAAACATATCCTGTCCTGCTCTGGTAATGTAGAAGTGAACTGTGGTCCTTCAAGCCATCTAGCATCTCCCTTAGACTTTGCTGCCACCTCAGGACTAAAGATGACCCTGATTAACGTGTACAGCCTGATCAGCAAGCTCAACCAGTTAAGAGTCTGGGCCGCCCACACTAACCCAGATCTGATAATCATCACTGAATCCTGGCTGAAGAGCACAATCTTAGATCAGCAGATCTTGTTACCCTCCTACAACCTGTTCAGAGCAGATAGGTCCATGGGGGGGAGTCATCTACAGGAAAGACACCTTAAACGTCACTGTCATCAACACCATGTCCAAGCCCAAAGAATTTGAATACGTGGCCATTAAAATTCAACTATCATCAGCAGAAGGTTTCAACATCATAGGCTGCTAGGTGGTTTTGAGCTAATTTCAACCCTCAAAAGCTTTATCGGCACCACCAGCAATGAGGTCATCATTCTAGGCGATCTCAACCTCGATTGTCTCTCGCCTAAGGCATATCTTCTAAATGAACTCTGTGATGAGCTTGGACTGTCCCTACTGATTACGGAGCCTACCCAGCTAAATGCCATTCTGGACATAATTATCACGAACGGTCCTCATAAAATCCCGCACTCAGCAATTTTCCACAATGATCTGAGCAATCATAACACCATAGTATGTATCCACATTCAAGATAAGCGCCCCTCCTCCTCTAATTTTGTCACCAAACGTAGCTTCCACAGATTCAACACCGACAGCTACATCTCAGACTGCAAATGTGTAAATTGGCAAAACCTAGATCTTGCCAAATCAGTGTATGAGGCTGTCACCTGCCTCAACAATACATTGTTGCACAGGGGCTGGGGTGGGGTTGAAGATGGTGGGATGGGTAGTGAACTGACTGCAAGGGCGACAGCAGAGGGTGGTAGTGGGAGAGGAGTTCTCATCTCCCAGGGTGGTGACAAGCGAGGTGCCACAGGGCTCTGTACTGGGGCCGGTGTTGCTTGGGCTCTTCATAGCAGACATCTCAATAGGCATCAAGAGCGAGACCAGTCTGTTTGCAGATGACACCAAGATGGGAGCAGTAGTGGATGACTTAGAAGGGTGGCAGAGGTTGCAAGATGATCTGGCAAAATTAGAGACCTAGTCAGACACTTGGCAGCCAGGGTTTAATGCCAAGGAATGCAAGGTGCTACATTTCAGCGCAAAAAAATCAAGGAGTAGCTACCTGCTGGGGGTTTCAACTAGCCAAGATGGAAGAGGAGAAGGATCTGGGGGTGATCATAACAGGAGCAATGAACAACTCGGCACAGTGTAAAAAGGCAGCTGCAAAGGCCAACAAGATGCTGGGTTGTATTGCCAGAGGCATATCCTCCAGGAGGGGAGAGGTGATCCTGCCGCTATACAGGTTACTGGTTAGACCACACCTGGAGTACTATGTGCAGTTCTTGCAACTGTACCTGAAGAAGAACATTAGGTTACTGGAAGGGGTGCAGCACAGGGCAACAAAAATGATCTGGGGCTAGGGGACTTACCCTACAAGAGCAGGCTGAGGGAGTTGAACATGGACACCCTGGAGGAGAGGAGGGATGGGGGGACGTGACTGAAACCTTCAAGAACATGAAAGGAATAAATAAGATGGAGACAGAGGGGCTTTTCAAATTAAGGAGGGGGAGGGACACTCGAGGGCACAATCTGAAATTGGAAGGGAGAAGGTTCAGGAGGGAAATTAGGAGACACTTTTTTACGGAGAGGGTGGTGTCTGGGTGGAATGCATTGCCAGAGGAAGTGGATTCCTGTAGAACAGTTGGCTGCTTCAAAAGGGGATGGGACAGGGTAAGGGGGAAGGTCACTGGAGGGGGGAAGGGGAGGGGAGGTGAGGGAGGGGAAGCTGCAGTATAAGGGCTGCTAGCTACACAAACAAGCAGACTTGATAGACCATAAGGCCTTTATCTGCTGCCAATTTCGTATGTTCATATTGTTACAGCTTGCCAATAAACATGAGACAGGAGACAAACAGGGTAACCCTCCTGTCTGTTTTGGGTCTGAATCACCTACCAGCCTCAAGTCCTGGGGGTCAAATGTGAACCTTATGCTAGCGCACCCAGTTAACAGGCTCAGATATATATTCTCTTTGGGGAAATGCAATATAATACTTTGCCCAGTGGCACCCAGCCAGGTTCCCAAAGTGTACCCTTACAACTCAATATGAGACCTAGATATATTTTTACCTTTAGCAAAATAGTAACACACCCTTTTCTTGAGCACTTAACAGTTGTCAGAAATTAAACATTGTTCCAGCATTCACATGCAAGAGAAACTGAGAAGCCACAGGCAGAATGTCAAGGAAAATATTGTTTACTAAAAAGTTAAGATAGATAAAATGCCAAACACAGAACATATACATCAATACTTACAGTCAACAAAATAATTGGGAAATTTCAGAACAAAGAAAATGCCTGCAAAATACTTAAAAGTTCCAGCTGAATTATATCTTTCTAAAGTGCCTTGTTATCAGTCCAGAGACTAAGTGTGTCTTTGATTTTCAGAGAGGACTTCTGCACTACTTCTCAGATGCAGGCAATATTCAAAAGTCAGTTTTCTCCATCTCCTGATGATATCCCAGTCACAGCACCCATGTCACTGATAGATCCTGCCATAAACCCAAATTCCCAGTACAAACATCCACAAGGATGTGGAAATCTGTAGTTAGCAATTTTTTAAATATGACAGTCTCATCAAAAGCATTTCCTGTGATGTATCTCTGCTGGTTTCCTGTTTTGCAAGAATGATTTCAGTTTTATGACTTTTAGCAAGATTCTGTTAAAAAGTTATCTCTTCCTTCAGGATCATAAAATTCATAGTAGTTTTAGCTTCAAAAGGGATATTTTATGATGTCTTATCACCTGGCATTTGGCAGGAAGCCCGATGTGTTAAGACAGAACAGGAAACCTTTAATTAATTTTCCCCACTGGTCAGCTTTCTGACAGCCTGCTGCTTCAGTCACACTGACACCTCTGGGGTCAAAGGTCACTTGTTACACTGTTAGGCTGTTTTCTTTCCTAAGCAAACATTCAAATGCCATATATTTATATCACAATTTAAAAATATAATAATAAACAGGTGGCAGAGCGTCACACTACTCCCCTCCTAAACTGAATTTGGGGGTTCTATTCCAGCATGGGATGAGCTCCCCAAAGTCAGTTCATAGTTCAAATTGATGCAAAATTCCATCTGCATTCTCATTTGCTGCCCCTGCCCTGTGTGAGACAGTCATGTCATACCCTTGCAAGGCAAGGCTCCATCTTAACAGCCTATTATTTGTTTTACCCATTTGTGCCAGCCAAACCAGGGGGTTGTAGTCAGTTTGTACCTCAAAATGTTGCCTGTATAGGTATGGCTCTAACTTCTTTAGTGCCCACACCATGGCAAGACACTCCTTTTCCACTGTAGAGTAAGTCTGCTCCCTGGGAAGCAACTTCTTACTGAGGTACACTAGGAGGTGATCTTTCCCTTGGTCGGATGTCTGACTCAGCACTGCCCCAATACCCACATCTGAGGTGTCAGTCTGGACTACAAAGGGTCTACTATAGTTTGGACTTGTCAATACAGGAGTACTGCACAGTGCCTCCTTCAGTCTTACAAAGGCTTGTTCACAGGCTGGTTCCCAGGTAACTTTCTTAGGCATTCTTTTCTTTAACAGGCCAGATAAGGGAGCGGCCAAGGCATTGTAATTTGGTACAAATTTCCTATAGTAGCCTGCTGTCCCTAGAAAATTCTGAACCTGCTTCTATGTTTCCAGTCTGGGCCATGCCTTGATTGCTTCTATTTTTACTTGGTTAGGATGGAGCTGTCCCCGGCCTACAACATACACGAGGTATGCCACCTCAGCCATGGCCACCTGGTACTTCTCAGCTTTTATATTGAGCCCGGCCCTTTGTATCCTGCCAAGCACTTCCCTAAGGTGGAACAGGCATTCCTCCCAGCTGGCAGTAAAGATGACAATGTCATCCAGGTACGCCATGGCGTACTCCTCAACACCATTTAACACCTGGTTCACTAACCTTTGGAAAGTGGCAGGGGCATTCTTCATTCCGAAAGACATTACTTTAAACTCAAATAACCCTATCAGAGTGATGAAAGCCGACCTTTCCCTAGCTCTGGCAATTAACTCTACCTGCCAATACCCCTTTGTCAGGTCAATAGTTGTAAGGTATGTCGCCCCTCCCAACTTGTCCAGGAGTCATCCGTTTGTGGCATTTGGTGGGCATCTGACTTTGTGACTGCATTGAGTCCATGATAGTCCACACAAAAATGAGTAGAGCCATATGACTTGGGAACAAGGACTACGGGTGAGGCCCAAGGGCTGTGAGAGTTCTGGATTACCCCTAAATCCAGCATTTCCTCCACCTCCCTACTAATGTCCTTTTGGGCAACCTCTGACACCCGATATGCTGTCCGCTGTATGGGCACCTGTGTCCCTGTCTCCACATTGTGCGTCGCTAAGCGGGTTAGTCTAGGCTTGGTGCTAAACAGTGGGGCGAAGTCTGCTAAAACCTCCCATACTTTCTGGATCTGTTCTGGGGTCAACTGGGGTGATATTTTAATTGCCTCCACAGAGGACTCCCACCTGCTTTCTTCCAGCAGGTCCAAAAGGGGTCTCCTTCATCCATCCTCTCCCCAGTACTACACACTGCAAACACTATGTCAGCCCTATTAGCATATGGCTTCATCATGTTGACATGGTACATTCTTTGTGTATGTCTTTTGTCAGGTAGTTCTATAATATAGTTTACATCATTTACCTGTCTGACTACTTTGTATGGTCTTGCCCACTTGGCCTGCAGCTTGTCTTTCCAGACTGGGATTAGGACCATGACTTCCTGACCCATAGTGTATGAGCAAGCTCTGGCTCTGCAGTCATACCACACCTTTTGTTTCTGTTGGGCAACTGCCAGGTTGCTCTGGGCTGTCCCCATAAGCTCCTTCAGCCTTTCCCTAAACCTAAGGGCATAATCCACTATGCGAGTTCCCTAGGTGGTGTGCTTGCCTTCCTAGTCCTCCCAGATCAAGTCTAGGGGCACACATACCCAGCATTCATATAAGAGCTCGAAGGGGGAAAATCCTGTCGACTCTTGGGGCACCTCCCTGTATGCAAACAGGTGGGGAAGGTATTTCTCCCAGTCCCTCCCATGCTGTTCAGCAAACACTTGGAGCATTGACTTAAGGGTACCATTAAATCTTTCCACAAGCCCATTGGCTTGTGGGTTATAAGATGTCATGCATCTCTGCACAACCCCACACTTCTCCCACAAACATTTCATCAGGTCCGACATGAAGGAACCCCCTCAATTGGTGATAACCTCTTGCAGAAACCCAACAGGGGAGAAAATCCCTAGTAAGGCATCTGCCACTTTGTCTGTCGTCAGTGAGGATAGCGCGACTGCCTCTGGGTACCAGGTGGCATAATCCACCACAGTCAGGATAAACCTCTTCCCGGAGGAGCTGGGGGTATTTAAAGGCCTCACAATGTCCATTCCCACCCTCTGGAATGGCTCCTCCACTATGGACAAGGGAATTAGGGCAGCTTGGGTTCTCTTACCCACTTTCCCTATTTCTTGGCACTTGTGACAAGACCTGCAATACTCCTTCACCTGCTGGGTGAAGTTGGGGCAATAGAAATTGTGGGCCAACCGCTGTGTAGTGTGCACAATTCCCAGATGACCAGACATGGGAATATTGTGAGCAATTTTGAGCAACCGCTCCTGGTATCCCTGGGGAATGGCAAGCTTCCTGCCCATCACCCCTCCCTTTGTCTTAGCATTCTGCATATACAGCAGTCCATTGTCCCAATATACTTTATGGTTCTCGTCACTTTCCTGTGCTCCATCAAAGTCTGCCCAAGCCCTCAGCTTCTCTAAACTAAGGTCACTTTTCTGAGCAGCTGCAAATTCCTTACACATTCCCAAGGCATGGGACAGGTCCCCTTCAGTTTCTAGACCAGGATCCTTAGTTCTAGCATCACCGCATTCAGGATCACTGCTATCCCTAACCCTCGGACTATGGGTCACCCCTCCTTCCTCTGAGTAACCCTAAGTAGCTGTTCTGTTAACTGCTACCTAGGGAATTTCTACCCCCTTCTCATTATTCTCCAAATCAGAAGACACAGGCTGGGGAACCAGCCTCCTAGTGGTTTCCACAGGGGCTTCTATGGGGTAATGGGAACTACAATTTACCTTTGCTGCTTGGTTGCGGGTAACTGCACACACCATCCCCTGTTTGAGATTGTTGCCAATAATTACATCGACAGCCAAATTCAGCTATGGCAACCTTTTGCACAGTCCTCCCTGTCTCACCTCAGTCTAGGAGAACACTAGCAAGTGGCAGGGTTGTCTCCTCACCAGTGAATCCCTGTACAGTCACAAATTGATTGGGTATAAGCTGATCAGGTTCCACCAAATCCCCTTTTATCAAAGTCAGGGATGCCCCCATGTCTGTGCCCCATTTACAGTGACTGGGCGTATGTGTTCCCTCATGTTTACTGGCACGCTTTCAGGGACACACAAACAATCCACTTCTTTCCTAGCACCACTTTGTGCACTTCTTGCCCTTTTTGGACACTGCCTGGTGATAATACTAATATACTAATATACTATTTGCCAGCAGATTAGGCCTTACGGTCTATCGAGACTGCTCGAACCTAATATCCCTAGTTGGGTGTCGAGGCCTTCCCCTTTGTGTTCCAGAAACACCTATCATCCATTCCCACCCCCCTTGGCCAGGCCATCATCTGATACATCCACTTTCTGTGTCTGTCCCACCCTCTCTTGAAGCCCTCCACTGTGGATCTCTGAACCAGCTCGCCAGGCAGTGCATTCCAAGGGTCCACCACCCTCTCAGTGAAAAACCTCCTCCTCTTTCCCCTCGCCCTTCCACCTTCCAACTTCAAACCATGCCCTCTGGTGATACCTCCCTGCTTTTGTCTAAAGATCCCCTCCATGTTTACCCTATTTATTCCCTTGAGGTACTTTAAGACCTCAATCATGTCCCCCCTGTCTCTCCTCTCCTCCAATGAAAACAGGCAGAGCTCCTTAAGTCTGTCCTCATACGTCAAATTCCCTAGCCCTCGTATCATCTTAGTTGCCCTTCTCTGTACTCTCTCCAGGAGCTGTATGTCCCTCTTCAAGTATGGTCTCCAGGACTGTACACAGTACTCAAGGTGTGGTCTAACCAGTCCATTGTACAGCGGCAGAATAATTTCCTTGCTCCTAGAGGTGATCCCCCTTATGATGCATCCCAACATCCTGTTTGCCTTGCTAGCTGCTCTCCTGCACTGCTCAGAGTTATTCATACGTGCATCCACCATGACCCCTAGGTCTTTTTCCCCTATTGAGGCCTCCAGCGCCTCCCCTCCCAGGGTGTATCTGTGTTTAGGGTTTCCCCACCCAAGATGCAACACCTTGCACTTGGTGATATTGAAATTTAATTTCCATGTGTGAACCCAGCTTCCAGGGTGTTCAGGTCCCTTGCAGGCCAACCTCCCTCTTCTCCCTCAACTACTGCTCCCATCTTGAGTCATCAGCGAAGAGACTCATTTCACACCTATACCCTCCCTGATGTCCGATATGTAGCATTAAACAGGATCGGACCCAGAACCGAGCCCTACGGTACCCCACTACCAACCTCTCTGGGGTTCGAGAGCTCCCCACAGACCACTACTCTCTGGGTGCGTCCAGCTAGCCAGTTTTCAATCCATCTGACCATCAAAGGGCCTACTCCTAACCCCATCAGTTTCTCTACCAGACCATTGTGGGGGGCAGAGTCAAATGCCTTGCTGAAGTCCAAGAATAATACATCCACAGGCTTTCCCCTGTCCAGTTCTGATGTTACCCATTCGTAGAACTCCACAAGATTGGTTTGACATGATCTATACCTGGCACAAACCCATGTTGCCGACTATCCAGACCTCCCACCTCCTCCAAGTACACCCCCAATCATTCCTTTAGTATACCCTCCATTAATTTTCCCACCACCGAGGTCAAACTGATGGGTCTATAGTTACCTAGTACTTCCCTCGACCCCCCTTTATGGATTGGCACCACATATGCCTCTCGCCAATCCCTAGGTACCCTTCCTGTCTCAAGTGACCTGTTGAAGAGCTCGCCAGAGTGCAGCCAGTATGTCCGCCAATTCCCATAGTACTCTGGATGAATGCCATCCGCCCAGGAGATTTGTCTTTCTTTAGGGCCTGAGGGCTAACCACACCCTTTTGGCAGAGATAGCATCATCCATCCCTCCACCTTACTGGCCTTTTATCCTTATCCAGATGTGACACCCTGGGTACCTATCCCTCCTCTTGCTCCATTTCTGTTGCTCCCTGATCCCACCTCACTGCCGCCCATCCCCCATCATGCCTTGCTTTGTAGATATGCCATCCTCCCTAGTGAACACAGAGGCAAGTACCGTTAAATACCTCTGCCTGGTCCTCACCTCTTCCACCCACCTCCTTCTGATCTCAATCTGCTGAGATGGTCCTTAGTTTTTCTCCACTCCCCAATGTACGGAAGAACCCTTTTCCCTCCTTGTACCCTGTGCCAGTCATTGCTCTTTACTGGACTTTGCTCCCTCACCATCCGGGTGACTTTTCTAGATGCAAGATGGTGACTTCTTATCCCTATCCCCTCTTGTTGTTTTATAGTTTTTGTAGGCCGCCTTCTTTTCTCTGACCGCTACCTGTACCTCACTGGACCACCAGCATGGTTTGTGTGACCTTGCTCTCTTTCATTTCAACTTAGAGCAGATCCTGACTGCCTCATGAAGTCCCCGTTTTATGACCTTCCATCTCCTTTCCACACTTGTCATTGATGTAATCCCCTTCAAGTGATCTTTGAGCATATTTCCCATGCCCACAAAGTCTGCCCCCCTGAAGTCCACTGCCAGTGTCCTAGATCTCAACCCCCCTTCCCCCATGCTTATTTGAAACCAAACAGTATTGTGGTCGCTCCCAGTCAGGGGGTCCTCTACAACCAGGTCCCTTACCAGATCCCCATCTGCCAGAACCACGTCCAGGACATGCTCTCTCCTTGTGGGCTCCATCACATGCTGTGTGAAGAACATCCTGGAAGCCGTCCAGCAGCCTCTGCTCCATGGCCACCTTAGAGGACATGGTTCCCAGTTTGCACTGGCATACAGGTCCCCATCAACACCACTCCTTCCTTTTGGTCCACACTGGGCAATGATGTTGTCCAGCAAACCATCCTCTAGAACATCACTCATCCCAGTGGGCCTATATACTACACCCAGCTTGACCTTATCTCCTGCTGGGGATCGTAGGAGTGACCCATAAGGCCTCCAAAGTTTCCTCTGCCTCTTCTACCCTAGCAATTTCTATGTCATCTCTAATGAACATAGCCACTCCACCCCTCTGCCCTCCTTTCTATCCTTCCTAAGCATAGTGTACCCCTGCACGTTTAGGTCCCAGTCATGTTTTTTGTTGTGCGTCTCTGTGACCACCACATCCACCCCGAACAGCATGGCCTGGAACTCTGGCAACTTGTTCCCAAGCTCCTGGCATTTACTAACACCAACCCCACCCTTATCCCTGATCTCTTTGCGAACCCCACCCAGGTTTCTTATACTTCCATCCTCCCTCTGCTCCTCCTGAAACCACCACCCCAGTCTGTTCCCCTCCCCCTTGGGTTTGAAGGCTACTCCCTCTTCTGAGGGAGGGCTTCTGGGTAGCCCTCCTTATCCCTTCCCCTCACAAGTTTAAACCCCACCTTCTTGAATGTAGTCAGCCATCCCTGTTTAGGACTTCCTTCCCTAATGGGACAAGATGAAGCCTGTCCTTGGCATACAGTCCCTTATCCTCCCAAACTTCTTTCCAGTTCCCTAACACCCCCAACTCACTTTCTTCACCCCACTTCCTGAGCCAGTCATTAACCTCTGTGATCTTAATTTTTTTCTCCACTGAGGCCTTTGGTACTGGCAATATCTCTGAAAAGGAAATGTTGCATCCATTATCCTGACAGACTCTGGCAAGTTCTTGGAACCTTGCTTGGATTTCCAAAACTCTATTTCCCTCTAGATCGTTAGTTCCCAAATGCACCAGGAAATCCAGTTTCCCTCCACAATCCCTAACCAATTCATACACCATGAACTTTGCTCTGTGCACTGTCAGCCCAGAGATACTCACTACCTTCACCTGGCTATGGCATCCACCTGCCTGTCTCTCCCACTGGATACCCCTAATCATCGAATCTCCCAATAACAGAACCTTAACACCGCCATCATCCTTATGGTTAACTCCACTATGCCCTCTCAGACCCCCATCCCCCCCTTTATTCGTGATCTCAATTCCATGGGAGTCTTCCTGCCTTATTAGAGACCCCCCTTGTCACCCTCCCTTTTCTACCTCCCTTGTTATTTTGCCCACTTAACTCAGACCCCCTCTGAATAGGTGTCCCCTTTAACCCTCTCTTATCTGAACCATTTATCCTGGCCGTGATGGTTTCCCCTTCTCCCACACCGCCATCCTCCCCCCCCCTTGTAATAGTACCCCTACCTCCAGAGGCTCTCTGTGGGTCCCCTTTAGCTAGGGCCCCATCCTTGGTACTGACCCCCCCTGCTGAAGGGGGGCTCCTCTCCCACCTCCTTGTCTCCCAGTTTCTCTCAGTCATGCTGTCCTCCCTCATGTCTGCAATATGTTGCATCTCCCCCATCTGCTTAACATTTATGTTTCCCTCTCCTCTGGGACTACTTCTATCCTTTCCATTGCCAGTCTGTGATGCCCTATGGGTATCTGACTCCCTCCTCCCAGCCTCTGCATCAGTTTCCTCATTTCCACCAACCCCTTCCTCCCCCTCTAGGTTGCTTAGTAGCTCAAATTTATTGTGACACTCTATGTCAGCCTCCATCAAGTAACCCAAGTTTCCCCTGACTGCATCTCTAAACTGCCCCTCTTCTTCCCCTCTTGCTCTGTTCTCCTTAGGAGCTCCCTTCCCACAGTCTGCTATTTTAGGCTTCCCCACAACAGCCCCTCTCTTTTCAATGTCTGCTCTACTAGGCTTCCCCACAACAGCCCCTCCTGACTCTTCCCCCTCCACTCTCTTTGTATTCAGAATGTTCACCCTGTACGCTTTCCCCTTAGCGTCAACATCCCTATCTAAGGGCTCTCTGTCCCTAATATCCCCCCTCCTGCTTGCTGTAACATAACGTCCTGTAATTTCAGAGCGTTGCCCCAGCCTCCCCTCATCCCCACCCTTCTGCCGCCCATATCTACACCCCTTATCCTTGGACAGCCCCCCCAGCTTACTCCTTAACCAATATACCTCACTTCTGATATAAGATAGCTGTCTACAGAGTGGGCAGCCTCCCTCTCTCCAGGCCCAATTGAGAATTATTGCTATCCCACAGCCTGTGCAGCCTACAACCCTTCTGAAGATGCCTGCCGTGGTGGAATATGGCCACCCTGTTTGTCCCCCTCTGTTTATAATGGCACACCCCCTTTTCTCAATCCCTTCCTCCTGGAATACAGTTTCTCTCTATACTGACTGCAGTTGTTTACAAACCCAATTTCAACCCCACCAATAAAGTTCCCAAGTCTCACAAACACATACAGACCAGTGTGTGTCCAGTCCCACTAACGGTGTGTGTATGCAGACATCAGGTACTGTATGATGTCACATGCCCACCAGTTCCTGTTGCTTCGAATTTCAGTCCCAAACAGAAATACACAGCCCTTCAATCCCAACCCCCAGTGGCTTTTCAGTATTTAAGAAAGCCTACAAAACAGGGTGGGTGGGAGGGCTATTACCAACACCAGGCAAACATCACATTTAAATTTCACTCTAATTATCACTGCCAAACAAGTGTTCCCAAGCCTCAAAAGTTACAATATCACAGCCCAAGTAACAGTTCTAACTCAAAGTAGTAATTTTTAACACACAGAACTAATTTCATGTACAAAACTATTCAAATATTTCAGTTAAAACAGAATATAACCCCAGACCTCTGTCCTTACCAGCCTCCTGCTTATGTTCCCAAGTGAACAATGAAAGACAAGGTGATTTCTGTTAATTTCCCTCCCCCTAACACCAGGCAAACATCGCATTTAAATTTCACTCTAATTATCACTGCCAAACAAGTGTTCCCAAGCCTCAAAAGTTACAATATCACAGCCCAAGTAACAGTTCTAACTCAAAATAGTAATTTTTAACACACAGAACTAATTTCATGTACAAAACTATTCAAATATTTCAGTTAAAACAGAATATAACCCCAGACCTCTGTCCTTACCAGCCTCCTGCTTATGTCCAGTTTCTTTGCAAACCCAACATTCATTTCTTTTTTCAGGTAAATCTTTTCTTTGTAACCTGGGGTTACCTGATTTCGGTGGAGGCAGGGAGGGTTTTAGCTGCCCTGAAGTCACACTTTTCCCTTTCTGTGCAGCCACGCCCACCCCATTCCCTCTCAGAGCAGGTCTGCTCCTGGCATAGCAGTCCGAGAGTTCAGCAGCCTCTTGCACTGTTTTTGGATCTCAGTTCTCCAGCCAGGTTTTCAGCTCTGCTGGGCATGCTCAAAAAAAACTGCTCTAACAGTAAAACATTTTCAATTTTCTCTACAGAGTTTGCTTCAATGCCTTCCCACCTACGTTTTAAAAACTGGCATTGTTTGGTGGCTAGCTCTTTGTAGCTCATGTCAGGGCTTCTCCTGAGCTTACAGAATTTAACTCTGTATGCTTCTGCTGTTAGATCATATTTCTTTAAAAGTGCAGCTTTCAGTTTACTATAATCATTACTGTCCTCATTGTCCATTTGATCCAATGCATCCTGAGCTTTCCCAGTAAGTAGTGGGGATAGCTGGAAGCTCCAGGAATCTCTAGGAGTATTTGCCTGAATACATACTTTTTCAAAGGAATTTAAAAAGGCATCCATATCTTTCCCCTCTTTAAATTCAGCTATCAATTTAGAATTTAATTTGTAACCCAGTCCTGTAGTTCCAGTTAAACCCAGGCCACTTATCTGCTCTGGTGCTGGTCTTGGTGGTTGTAGCTTCTCCAGTTCAAATTTCCTCTGGTGCTCTCTCTCCTCTTGCTCGGCCTCTCGCTGAACCTGTCACTCTCTTTCCTCTGCCTCTCGCTGCTCTCACTCAGCCTTTCACTGAAGTTGTCATTCTTTTTCCTCTTGCTCTATCTCCAGCTTCCTCTGTTCAAACTCCCTTCGCTGCTGGGCTTTGAACCCTTTCTGTTCAAACTCCAGCTCCATCCTCCACAACTCCATCTGCAGCCTGATCCCTTCTGGCTCCAGAATGCTGGTGACCTTCCCCTGCTGCTATGGCCCTTGACTTGCACTGGTCCTGCTGTCCACCTCACTGGATCTGGACACTGCACTAAACCCTGGCCCCTCCACACCCAAGGTTTGGTCCTGTCCAGTCACAGACTGTGACTCGAGGTCTTGTGCATTGGCTGCCACAAGAGCCTCTATGAGATGTTGCTTTTTGGCTCAGCCCTCATGCTGGACTCCTCTCTCTTGGCACAACTGCCTCAGGTAGTCTGCAGTGTGCTCGCTGTAGTTGGAAGCCATCTTCTTCCCTACCTACGGCTACACTAACTTGTACCTGAAAAAAAATAAAACAGGTGGGGAACTTAGACTGTAAGCACAACGATATAGTTCTGTTTACTTTTTAAAAATCACTGCCTTATTTTGCATGTGAGCTGTACAGTATCAATCTGACACACTGAACTGTTAATGCTCATGTTACCAAATACTTTTAAATTGCACCACTGCCAACCAAATCTGTCACAAACACGCTCTGCAGATCAGGCCCTCTGCTCCCACAGTGCCAACCTCAAAATACAATAGTGTGAACAGGAGACAAACAGGGTAACCCTCCTGTCTGTTTTGGGTCTGAATCACCTACCAGCCTCAAGTCCTGGGGGTCAAATGTGAACCTTATGCTAGCGCACCCAGTCAGCTCAGATATATATTCTCTTTGGGGAAATGCAATATAATACTTCACCCAGTGACATCCAGCCGGGTTCCCAAAGTGTACCCTTATGACTCAATATGAGACCTAGATATATTCTTACCTTTAGCAAAGTAGTAACACACCCTTTTCTTGAGCACGTAACAGTTGTCAGAAATTAAACACTGTTCCAGCATTCGTGTGCAAGAGAAACTGAGAAGCCACAGGCAGAATTTCAAGGAAAATATTGTTTACTAAAAATTTAAAATAGATAAAATACCAATCACAGAACTTATACATCAATACTTACAGTCAACAAAATAATTGGGAAATTTCAGAACAAAGAAAATGCCTGTAAAATACTTAAAAGTTCCAGCTGAATTATATCTTTCTAAAGTGCCTTGTTATCAGTCCAGAGACTAAGTGTGTCTTTGATTTTCAGAGAGGACTTCTGTGCTACTTCTCAGATGCAGACAATATTCAAAAGTCAGTTTCCTCCATCTCCTGGTGATGTCATAGCACCCATGTCACTGATAGATCCTGCCATAAACCCAAATTCCCAGTACAAACATCCACAAGGATGTGAAAATCTGTAGTTAGCAATTTTTAAAATATGACAGTCTTTCATCAAAAGTATTTCCTTTGATGTCTCTCTGCTGGTTTCCTGTTTTGCAAGAAATATTTCGGTTTTATGTCTTTTAACAAGATTCTGTTAAAAAGTTGTCTCTTCCTTCAGGATCATAAAATTCATAATAGTTTTAGCTTCAAAAGAGATATTTTATGATGTCTTATCACCTAGCATTTGGCAGGAAGCCTGATGTGTTAAGACAGAACAGGAAACCTTTAATTGGTTTTCTCCACTGAACAGCTTTCTGACAGCCTGCTGCTTCAGTCACACTGACACACCTGGGTTCAAAGGTCACTTGTTAGACTGTTAGGCTGTTTTCTTTTCTAAGAAGACATTCACATACCATATATTTACATCACAATTTATAAACATAATAATAAGCAGGTGGCAGAACATCACAATCACATTACAATGGTTCTCCATTTACCTTACAGGTAGAATTCAGAAAATCAAAACAAGTGGTCAGGTATCCGACTCCCTTACCATCAAATGAAGTGTTCCACAAGGATCTGTACTGGGCCCTATTTTATTTTCCATCTATATCAACTCCCTGGACTCTAATATCATCAGATCCAAAATACACCTTTTTGCGAATTACACCGGTTCATACACTTCCAAACCAACATTAGCTGACGTACGAGACGAACTTCAAGATGAGTTTGCATAGTTAGAGCGCAACCTTATCAGCTTCAAACTGTTACTCAATGCAAAAAAAAAAAAAAACAAGGTACTGTACTTCATACCTAATAGCAATAGACCCTCCCTTCATCACAGTGTGATACCTGCACCTATCGTGACGACCCTAGTTGAACAATTAGACGTAGTAGATAAATTCAAATATCTGGGCATATGGATAGACAATACGCTGTCTTTTAGCGTGCACATCAACTGCCTCTCTAGCAAGCTGAAAGCAAGGCTAGGCTTTTTTCTTCAGGAACAGAGTGCTCTTTCTCCCTGATATCAGGCGCCAACTAGTACAGGTCACATTCCTCCCACTCCTAGACTACAGTGACATTATTTGTAATTGTTCCGTTGCTTCCAACCTCCACAAGTATGATATACTCTTCCATCGGGTTCTGCGCTTTATTACCAAAACACTTTTCTGGATGCACCACTGTGACTTGTATAAAGAAGTTGGCTGACAAGCCCTTGCCTCCAGGCGGTTACTCCACCTAGGTACCTGGACCCTTAAAACTCTGTTAAACAAAGTACTGGCCTACATCTCCTCATTTGTTAACATTTCACATTGCTCCTACTCCCTTAGAAAATCTGATTATATCCTCCTCGATGTGCCTCGGACACGTACCTCCCCTTGGCACAGATGCAATTAGCTATGCCATCCCATAGACGTGGAACAGGACACAGTCAGTACTCAGGCTCACCAGTGTTGTTCAAATAACTACCTTTAAATCCCTGACCTATAAATATTTCACAGTGGTCTGTCACTGCCATAGGAACCTGTACACTCTGCTAGGTTATTCGGCACTGCCACCAAGAGTAACACCCTTTGTCTTCTTATACTGTCCTCTCCTCTCCTACCCTCCCTGGTCCCCCCAGGCCCCTGTCTTTTCCAGTCCACCTTCCACTGTGCCGGCCAGGCCATCCATGATTTGGATTCCCTCTGAACACAGCTTCACTGCCCAGCTCTCATCCCTGTTGCTGTTTCGTCCTCTTTATTCATTCTAGCACTTATCCATTGCTGACATACCCGCTTGTGACCTCCTTGACAGCCTTTATGTAGCGTACAGCTCTCCCTTCAGTTCAGCCTCCTTACTCGCCTGAATCTATGTATTTCACCTTACCTCTGTCCTGCACACTCTCTTAGCTCATTTCTGGAATTTGCCAAAATTTGGATCATGCAGTTCCTGTCTTTATTGTTACCTGTGTCTCGCCTATAACATGGATTGGTTCCTTTCATAACTGTAATTGCCAAATGCCATGCATTACATTAGCTGTTAAGAATTACCTCACTGTATCCTTGTACTACAGTTCCTGTATATAACCATCTCAGGTTTTGTACTGTACACATTTCACGTACCTACTGCTGACTGAAAGTATACTGTTTGCTGTGTATATTGTCCCCTTCATGTATCAGGACCTCCTTGCAAATGAGCATGCTCAGTGGAGTATCTCCTGCAATAAACTTAAACACTCACCCCATTCCATCTGTAGATAAGGTGGGATATGTACACTTTATAAGAATAGGGTGAGTATTAGGCTTGAGAAGCCCAAGACACACCCCACACCTGCTCTCCTGACTGATTTGGGAGGGTGGGGTGTTAAGGAAAGCCTAATGCCTCATTTCCCAACTTTTGTCACTTTAACCCTAACTGGAGCATTAACAAAGTTTTTTGCAACTTATTTCCTTACTCTTTGAGATAGTATGATAGTATTCTTATTTTACTGTGGGAGTGCAGACCCTCCCTCCATAGATGCCTATATATATGCAGCTGTGGAAAGGGCACTGTGCTCACATTTATAGGACAACAGTGGCCAAATTGTCAGCATAGCCATCTTATTACCCCACCTCATGTACCCAGTACAGAAAATTTTTGAATCCCTGCCGAAATGTAATCCTGCACAACTGCAGCGCCATTCTGTGCCATAGGTGCAAAAACACATTTTGGGCAGGATTTGAAAAATGACAGCTGTGACATACATGAGGTGTGGTAATAAGAAGGCTATGTTGAAAATCTGGGATCAAAATATTTAAAATGTCCAAAGTTACGAGCGGACATAGCGAAATTGCAACAAATGATCACAACTGGCATTTTTTCATATTTTGACCCCAAATTTTCAACATAGTCTTCTTATGCCCCTACCTCATAAACTTTGTGGGTGAAAATGTTCAAATCTGTGACAAAACACCATTCTGCGCCACAGGTGCGAAAACACATTTTAGACAAGATGTGAAAAATGACAGCTATACTATTCATGAGGTGGTTTGAAAAAATGGCTATGTTGCAAATTTAGAGAGAACCAGCAAAAGACTGCACACGCCACTGCAAATTATAAGGTTTTATTAAACAACAATAAAATCTGTGCCACCAAGTATGTAAACCCAGGTATGCAGAGCAAAAATCCCCAACCAGTTTCATGCCTAGCACGTCATCAGAGAGTGTTATCCATCTACAGCTATTCTCCATTTAAATTTGTTTATTTGTTTATTAGTACATCAGTTTACAACCTTTGAGCCAGAGGCTCATTTCCAAAGGTACCTCATCACATTGCGGACAAATACATTACATTACAGATTCATTGATACATCACACAGTTACAAGTTGTAGTAAAAAACAATCACATATATTTACGAACATTTGTAGAGTGAGAGAACCAGTCTTGTTACAAAGGTACTGCTCATATGAGCTTTGTCAGTATGTCATAGACTAAGTCACAACTAGCAACAGGTGAAGTTGCGAGTATTAAATAGCTGGTTCCGCAGTGCAGTTTTGAAAGTGGAGATTGTGGGAGTGTCTGAGATGGCGGGAGGGAGCACGTTAAACCAGGATGGGGCTCTGTAACAGAAGGACCTCTGTCCATGGCTTGTCCTGGTTCTTGGGATCAGAAGGGTGGCCTTGCAAGAGGTTCAGGTGTAAACCAGTGGTTGGGCTTGGCGGATGGAGGCTGTAAGCCCGGGAGGGGATAGCCCGAGAAGAGTTTTTTTTGTTATGAGGCTGGTTTGGTATTGAAGTCGTTCATCTAGATTAAGTAGCCTTGCCATGTCATATAGCTGGCATGTGTGAGTGAGCCTGGGGGCCCCTGTAATAAGCCTACATGCCTTATTCAGGATAAGGTAGATTTTATTGAGGGCAGTCGAGTCAGCAGCACCATATACAGGTAGGCCGTAGTCCACCAGGGACAGTATCGAGGAAGTAACCGCTAGTCGGAGGGCAACGGGAGGGAGACAGTTTTTATAGCGGTAGAGGATACCTAGCCGCACATTCGTAGCAGAGGCAAGTGCATCAATGTGGGTGTGGAAGGAGTGGGCTGCGTCGAAAGAAACCCAAGTTACTTGTACGAGCGGACTAGTTCAAGGGGTTGTTTGGAGCTGGGGAGGATGTGGAGAGGGAAGTTACTGGCTTTGTTTTGGGGGTGGGCAAAGAGCATTGCTTTAGTTTTTTTGAGATTGATGACAAGTCTGTGCTCTTTAAACCAGGTTTCGGCGTCATTAAAGGAGAGTTGTAAGGTGTTCTGAAGGGCGTTGGGGTTGCGGTGGGTGGCAAAGAGGATGGCATCATCTGCATACAGCAGAATTCTATCAGTGCATGCACTGGGTAGGGTGTTAAGGAAGATTGAGAAAAGTAATGGTCCCAGGATGGAGCCCTGGGGGACACCTGAGCGGGTGGGACAGGTTGTGAAAAGTGTCCCGTTGATTTTGACACATTGTGAGCGGTCAGATAGGTAGCTAGTGCACCAAGAGATCGGCCCAGTAGAGAGGCCAGTGTGGGAGAGGGCATCCAGCAGGAGGGGGTGGGAGACAGTGTCGAAGGCCTTTGAGAGATCTACAAATACTGCCCCGGCTAGGGAGCCGGCATCCAGGGAGGAGTGTATGAAGTTTGAAAACTCAGTTAGTGCCGTACTAGTACTGTGCCCTGCACAGAAACCGTGATGTTCTGGGCAGAGGATGTTGTATTTGGTTAAGTACTCAGTGATTTGCGTGGCCACCAGCTTTTCAAGGACTTTGGAGAGGGGTTGGAGGATGGAGATAGGTCGGTAGTTCCCGGCAGTGGACCTGTCACCACCTTTGTGTATGGGCATAACTATGGCCATTTTCCATGCAGATGGGAATTGCCCCAGGCAGAAGAATTTGTTGAGAAGGGTGGTGAGGGGAGCAAGTACCTGATCCAGTACCCAACGGAGAATGCTGGGGTTCAGGGAGTCACTGCCAGGACTATTGCTCTTTAATGCTTTGAGCAGGTGCAGTCTGGCTTCCTGGTCAGTTACCCTGCGTAGGTGGAAATGAGGATGTTGGATAGCAGGGGCTGGTAGGGAGGGGGGGTCAAAGAAATTACTGGGGAGGACTGAGCTAAGGTCCGTGAAGGTTGTGTTTACGAAGTTGGCTATGAAAGCTGGGTCAGTCGAGGTAGTGCCGTCAATGGTGATCTGGGATGGTGGAGGGGCCAGCGCCTCCCATTCAATTGTTTAACGTTGTCCCAGAAAGTTCGCGCACACCCCCAGGAGGAGGTGAGCGTGGCCTGGTAATGGGCAGCCTTTGCCTTACGGATAGCCCAGGTGCACTTGTTCCGCGCCGCATTATATGCCTGTCTGTCAGCTATCCAGCCTGTTTCAGTGGCAAGGTGCCATAGGTTATCCCTGTGCTTGAGCAGTTGACGTAGGGCAGGGGTAACCCAGGGCACACTGAGCTTTTTGGTTTGGGTTCCAGTAAGGGGTGCGAAGAGGTCACAGGCTTTGTTGAAGGTTTGGGAGAAGAAGGTGAGGGCAGTATCTATGTCAGGCGCATGCTGTATGGGTGACCAGTTTATCTGGGCAAGGAGTCATTTGAGACTTTTTAGCCCACCAGGTCTGAGGCGCCGGTGGAGTGTGGATTGGGCTTTAAGTTGGGGTGTGGGGGTCATCCAGTGGAATAGGATAGGTGAGTGATCACTAAGTGAGTCCGGGAGGACCTGGACATCTTGGATTTTTTTAGGACGGTTTGTGATGACTACATCTAGAAAGGTACTGGTACCTCTCTTAGTGTTCATTCTAGTGGGTTGGGAAATGAGTTGCATCAGATCCATAGCCATAAAGGTGTCCCGGGTGGTGGAGGAGGAGGAGGCACTGAGCCAGTTCATGTTTAGTTAAATAACCCTGCTCTTAAAGAGACAGGCCAAAGCAGCATTAGATTACAAAGTGCTATTACATAGATTACTTTTGTGCAATACCAAGAATGCAAATGCAAAAAGTGACAAGTGCTAAATATTAATATGCAGTAGAAATCCATACCACATATATACATCAATAATACAGACTGCAAAATGTAAACAATTAAAAAATGGTACCACTAGCTGGAGTTTAAAGTGCAGTTCACATTTTTTACTAAAAGTGCTTTCTTTATCATCACAGGTGAGGCAGTCCTGGACAATTCCTCCTATTAACTGCAAAATAAACACACACAGAAAAAAGGAACTGATAGTACATTTCATAAACAGAAACAGTAATTAATTTTCTAAATTCAATGATCACTAAAGGAGACATACACACACCTGTTATTTGTAAGTACAACACTAATGGATTTTTATCTGCGTCGGGCACAGGGGAGCAAGTCAATTTTTTTGTCATTTAATCCTGGCTTGACAAAGCCACCTAAGGTAACTAGCCAAAAGGATTCTTTCGGACAGCATGTCATTCAAATTACCACCTCTGGTTCCAAGTGTAACCTTTTCTATACCATAAAATTTGAATAAGTTTTTAACTGTCATTTTTCTTCCATTTACAATAAGCCAATAGGGCACTTCTCTCATCCTGATTTTCAACAGACCTAGTGTGTTCCCCCATCCGCTGTTTAAGCATCCTTGTGGTCTTACCAATTTGATAAGCTCCACATTGGCAGGTGGCAAGATACACAACATTTTCCATTGAACAATTCAGAAAATTCCCGATAGTGTAGTCTTTAGTGCTATTACAGGTAGAGAAGGTCTTGCATTTAATCATATGATTGCAAAATTTACAATGCCCACACTTAAACATGCCAACTGGTAAAGATGCATCTAGTCCCCCTGGTTGTCTTCCCTCGGCTGGCATGTAGCTATGTACCACCCTATCTCTAAAGCTCCTACCTTTTTTGTAAACCATTCTCGGTTTTTGTTTAGTAACCTCACTAAGGAGGGGGTCTGACTCCAAAATATCCCAATTTTGTTTCAAAATATTTTGTATCTTGGCAAAGTGCCTAGAATAGGTAGTAATAAAATTAATTCTATTCCTGTCCTCATTTTCACTGGGTTCCCTAGCTCTCAGAATCCTGAATCTTTCTGTCTGGCTAGCATCTTGGAAAGTATTCTCCACAGTGCTCCTGTCATAACCCCTTTGAATGAATATTTCACATATTTCCATGCCACATTGTTCAAAATCATTTTCTTCACTGCAATTTCTGCAGACACGCAATAGTTGGGCCTTTGGGATGTTAGCAACCATATGGTGTGGGTGGTAATTGGATACCAGTAGCAAAGAATTTCAGTCGGTGTCCTTTCTCTACAAACTTGTTTGTAATGTTCCATCCTCCTTTTTATTGATTTTGAGATCCAGGAAGAACATCGACAGAGAATCACAATGCACTGAAAATTTCAAATTCTTATTGCTAGTTTCAATGTCCTTGACAAGCTCATTAAGCTCATCCTATGTGCCATGCCACACCATAAATATGTCATCTGTAAATCGACACCAGCAATCAATTCTATGATAATAAGGATTGCTCTGGCTGTCATAGACAGCTGTTTTCTCCCAATGGCCCAAACAGAGGTTGGCATAGTTCAGGGCAAAAGTGGTCCCCATAGCCGTCCCCTTGCACTGTAAGTGCCAGCGTTCCTGAAATAAGAAACAATTTTTGGTTAATACATGCTCTGCACATTCTAGCAAAAAGCATTTTTTTAGCATGATCAATGTCAGGGTCCAGATTAAACCAGTATCCTAGAGATTCCAACCACCCCATGTGGGGAATATTTATGTATAGGGGTGACATATCCATCGACACCAAAAAACATGACTATTCCAGTTGCATATTGCCCAGAATCTCCAAGATCTGCACAGTGCCCCGCACATAAAATAATAATGTTAGTACATACTGCTTAATATGTGCATCCACATATTTTGACAAGGGTTCAGTTAAGGACCCTATTCCAGCTACAATTGGTTGGCCAGGAAGATTATGCAGATCCTTATGTATCTTGGGTAATGTATAGATACAAGTTTGGACTGGGTACGCAACTGTTAAGTAAGAAAGTTTCTCATGGGTAATTACTCCCTCACATTCTGATTCATAGAGGAAAGCATCTATTTCTCTCTTGTAACCCACAGTAGGATCACCTGGCAGAGGTCTGTAGAATTCAGTGCACCCCAGTTGCCTTTCAATTTTCTGTATGTATGTATTTATCCATTGACATAACAACTAGAGAGCCACCTTTATCCGCAGGCTTGATTGTTAGTTCCCGGTTACTCTCCAAGCATTTTAATGCCTGTGCTTCTTCTTTAGTGATGTTAACATAAGTAGGTTTTGTATCCTACTCAAAGAGTAACCTGAATTGGTTCTCACGTGCCCTCTCAAAGAGTCTCACAGTGTCACAGTATGGTGGCATAAAAGTTGAAGGTTTGAATGTTCTTACCTCACTTGTGGTTGTGTCCCCGATATCCATATGGCTGCCACCTGCAGATCATACCCCCGGTTATTCCCATTTTTCGGGGGGGAAAAAAAAGGCTTTCAAGTTCAAGTTGCAGGTGAACTGGTGTAAATCCACATGGAGCTCAAATGGTTTACTGCCCTCATTAGGAGTAAAGGAAAGACCCTTCTGTAGCACTCCCAGCTGTTGTTCATCCAATTTAAGATGTGAAATATTGTAAACAATGTTCTCATTATTTAGATTTGTTTGCCTTTCTTGCCTCTGCCCCTGCCATTGGTGTTTGCGTCTACCACATCTCGTTTTGTGTTTCTGTCCATGTGTGGTATCTCTGGTCCCTGTTGGTGGCCTCTCAGGACTGTTGGTTCCGGTAAGGATGGCTCCTCAAACTGGACTTGGCGTTCCATTCATCATCTGTCCAAATGGTATTGGCCTCTCTCTAAAAAAGGATCATCAGCTTCTACCTTGGATTCACAATTATAGGCGTATACAGGTGAACTGCCATGGTTAAGAAGAATGGACTGGGGTTGCTCTTCATAGTTCACCCCTTCCTCATTTTTATTTCTGTTATTACCGTTACACCACCGTGACCTTTAAACTCTGTTGTTACTTTTATTCCATGTGAAAACCTGATCTAATAGGTAATCCTGATGGTCTCTCACCTGCTTTTTCAATTTTGTGTTCTTTATCTTACATTCCCCTCTCTATATGTCATCCTTTATATTTTTCTCACGTGCCAAATTCCTGATTATCCTTAAACGTGGACATACATCTTCCTTGTTTCTGATGTCAGGTAAAACTTCCTCCTGCTGGGATTCATAGTCCCTGACAACTGTTTTAATAAATGCATCCATGCCCAATTGGAGAGAGCACTTTCAGTCTGACATAAAGGCCACCCTTTCCCACCCGTATCCTGGGGTACATTTTACCCATAGTGCCCATGCTGAACGTCCCACTTTTAAATAAGCTTCCAGGGTGGTCTCTCCCCAGTGGTGTCTCCAACCTTTAAGTATTGCTCTCTCCAAATTCAAAAATGAAGATTTAATATCTAGAACTGGCGCTGCAGTGTCAGTATTACTGTTACACTGTGCAGGGTTACTCACAGTCATGTCAGTAGTGTCTCCAAATAGACTCGCTTCACGAGTCTTAGTAAAAATCAGATCTGCATGGGATCCTGTTGCCTCTCCAAGATTTACATTCTCAATGTTGCAGTAATATCCATCAACTTGTAGACAGCTGAACTACATTTCAATCATCCCGACTGAGAGCACACAAATTAGTGGTCCGCTCCGAATACCAAGCAACATAAACAAGATGGAGCTCCCACTGCTGAGTTCTACCGATGGTCTGGGATGAAGCAGCAAGTGCAAATGGAGGCTGGTGTAGTGCAACACGCGGTCACGCACAGCAAAAATTCCAAAAAGCAGTCCAGTGAGCATGTAAAAAGAAGAGCTCAGAATAATGGCAATTCCAGCTCCACTGAACAGAGGTGTGGTACTCAAAACATACAGAGAACCAGCAATAGACTGCACACTCCACTGCTAATTATAAGGCTTTATTAAACAACAACAACATTTGTGCCACCAAGTATGTACACCCAGGTATGTAGAGCAAAAATTTCCAACCGGTTTCTTGCCTAGCATGTCATCATGGGGTGATACCCATCTACAGTCATTCTCCATTTAAATAACCCCTGCTCTTAAAGAGACAGGGCAAACAGATAATAACTGGCACAAGCCTTAAGGTTGCTGGATTTGGTTGTAAAACTGTGCTGGATCTTTCTTTTACCTGAAAATCCTAGAGGGCTACATATCCTATAACTGCTGCATTCAGAGATTTTTTTGCCCATGCACCCACCCCCTCCTCCACCTTGATTAATGGCTCGACAGCTCCACCTCCTGCTCTCTGGTTAGTCCCTTCCTGCTGTAGAGGTGTCTCTTCAGGCTATAGCATCCTCCCCTTCAGGCCCCTCTGATCACCACTGCAATCCTACCTTCATCTTGACAACACTTACATGTTCTCGGTGACTTACCTTCTCTCTCTTTTCACAGGGCCACCCTCAGTCTGACAGCCTGTCATCGTTGCCCCGCTAGCTACCTTATCCTGCCCTCCTCCAAATAGCGAGATTTGCCCATGGTTTTTTTGGCTCATTCCTCAAACTGTCACTGTCAGCTGCCCCATAATATACATTAGTGGGGACTGCCGTGGTTTCTCTTCTGATTCCTGCTCTCTTATCCTACTGGATCCCCCCTGCCCTCCTTTCTTAATCTCACCCTTTATCCCCATCTCTCCCCACTGTCCCTCTGGCTGCCATGTCTCTTCCTACTCTCTTCCTCACCATCCTGTTTTCTCTGGACTGTCTCACTGCTCTTGATATCCTTGTACCGCCGTCCCTCTATCCTTCACACCATCCGTTGGTGGAACAGGAAGATTTCACCTTCTCTAACCTTCTCCTGCGTGCCTACCCTTGGCATGCCAAACAGGAATACCTTAGTCTCAAACTTCTTGGCCTTCTCGTACATTATCTTTGTGGACCCAAATGGTCCTCTGCCATCCAAGTGTCCATGGTTCTTGCCCTAGCAATGACCTGGATTGTGACCTTTGCTCTTTCCCTCTCTGGTGACATTGAGACCAACCCAGGCTCTACTACCTCTATACCCACTACTAGTCCCCCTTGCTCCCTGGCTGCCACCCAGGGGAGGGGCCTTAAAATTGCCCACATTAACATTAGAAGCCTGGTAGCCAACCACCCTTAGGTTGAGGCTTGGGCTGATAACTATGCACCCAACCTGCTTGGTATATCGGAAACCTGGCTCAGATTCTCCCTTCCTGACTCCTTGTGTGCCATCCCTGGCTACAACATGGTCTGTACCAATTGGCCATCCTCTAAAAGTGGCAGTGGCCTGGCCATCTGCTCCAAGACTCATCTTAACTTAACCCCGCTGCCATGCCCCCAGTTTATGTACTGTGAGGTGCTTCACTCCCTCATCATGCTTGGTAGGGCCAAAAAGCTGCACGTTATCTGTGTCTACATTCCCCCCTAAGGTCAGCAAACAAGGCCTTAATGAATTCCTGAACTTCCTACCTCTAGCTACCAAGAACAATGAGGTTATCTGTTTTGGGGACTTTAGCCAGGACTGGTTTGGCCCTAACTCCCCCCCTCCTTGCCACCCAGATTTGTAAGGCCAACCTCACTCAACTAGTCTCTGAACGCACTAGGCACCCCAGCTCAGGATCCAGCCACTGCTCCTTTACTGGGTCCTCTCAAACAGACCTGACAGATTATCCCATCTCCTTGTCATGGCAGACTCCATCAGTGACCACTCCCCTGTCCTCTGCACCTGGGACGTCTGCCCCCACTCCTACCCCCATAGGGTAATCACAATGTCGGATTACTCTGCCCTCATCCCACCTGCCTTCCTGAAGGACCTTTGGCAGATTGATTGGTCACCACTATTTAATATGTGCAACCTCGACCTAGCCACAAACTACTTTACAGAGACCTTAGTTGCTCTTCAGGCAAAACACATTCCCACCACTAGGCAGCGGGTCCAGGGCTTGCACACTAGGTGGCTACACCACCCTCTTCTCCAGCTGATTAAAGCTCACAACAAGCTCTGGGCTACCTGGAAATCCTCCTCTCTTTGTGCTGACTATGAGGCCTACCGCGCCTCGTGCAACCAATGTAAAAAAAAGATTCGCTCTGCCAAAAGTAGCTACTTCAGAGGCCTTCTGCAGGCCACCACGCAGAACCCCCAAGCCTACTGGTCACAAATTAACCATGTTATGGGTAACTCCCTTACCCAAGCCCCCTGTGACATGCTAATTGATAATGCCTCCTGCGACAATCCCACTACCATTGCCAACCACCCTAACTCCCTCTTCACTTCCCCTCCTGAGTACAATGGCCCTACCTCCCCCCAGGTTGACCCCGCTACTGGTGACCATCCTTTCTCTCTCCCCCCCTTGATCTTGCCCCCATCTCTAGGGATGATGTTCTACAGCTCCTCAGACAGATGCCTCCCCATAGCTGTGTGGGTCCTGATGGGTTGGAACCTTGGATCCTCAAGCTTGGCGTTTCCTTCCTGGCCATGCCCCTCACTTGCTTATTTAACCTCTCCATTAGTTTGTCCACTGTCCCCTGCTCCTTGAAGTCTGATAGAGTCATTCCCATCTTTAAAAAAGGTGACTCCAGAAACCCTGTGAACTACCATCCCATAGCTCTTCCACCCACACTCAACAAGCTCCTGGAGAAACTCATCCACTGCCAGTTGTCTGCCTTCCTGCTCAAACACAGCCTCCTCTCACCTGATCAACATGGTTTTCATGCTAGCCATAGCACCATCACTGCCCTAGCCCACTTGACTAATGATATCAGAACCAGCATGGACCTCGGTCAACTTACTGGGGTGGTCTTCATTGATTTGTCTAAGGTCTTTGACTCGGTTGACCACTCCCTGCTCCCACTACATCTCAGCCTCATCTTGGGCCTCCAAGTCCACTCTTGCTTGGTTTTCTAGTTACCTGCATGACTGCTCCCAAGCTGCCTCTTTTCCCAAAGTCCTCTCCTCCCTTGCTCCCATCACTGTGGGTGTCCCCCATGGGTCCATTCTTGAGCCACTGGTCTTCTCTATTTTCATTAATAATCTGCCCATCATCTCCTCTCGCTGTTGTACCCTGGTATATGCTGATGATCTGGTCCTCTATGTCTCCTCCAGCTCAGTACCCGAGATCAATTTGCTCCTCTCCTCGGACCTTCACCTCACCCAAAAATGGCTCTCTTACAGTTGTCTGGTCCTTAATGTGGCCAAGACACAGGCCATGCTTTTTAGTTCTCGTAGGAAATGTTTCCCCTCCACTGCCTCACTACACGTTACCTGTCTTGACAGGTCCCCCGTCCCATAACCCCATCTTTCAAATACCTCGGGATTACACTTGACCCAGCCCTTGACTTCCATCTACACGTTAATGCCATTTGTAAATCTGTCAGCGCTGAATTGGGCCTAGCCTACTGTGTTGGGCACATCCTCACCCCCACAGCTACGGTCTTGATGGCCCAAGATCTCCTGCAACCCCGGCTCTGCTATGCTCTGCCCATCTTTGTACAGAGCCAAGTGGGCATCCTTCAAAAGTGGGATGTTGCATACAATAATATTTGCAGATTCGCTCTGTCTGCCCCTCACCTTACCCACCATTGCTCCTTATACATGGACCTACGGTGGATCTCACCCTCATCTAAGCATGTATTCGCCCTTGGCTGCCTAGTTGACAATATTATCCAATCTTCCCAGCCTGCCTCCCTTGCTGGGCTACTCACCCCCATGACTCAGCCTCGTCAACTTTGGTCCACTGCCTCGGCCCTACTCTCTGTGCTCCCCTGCCTCACTAAAATGGGGGAACAATCCTTTGCCCACTATGCTCCCAAACTCTGGAACTCCCTTCCTCTACACCTCAGGTGCACCAAATTGCATGCTGCATTCAAACGAGCCCTGTTCGCCCACCTCACCTGCCTCAATGCCTGTACGTGTTAACTTTCTCCCTTCCTCCTTCCATTACCCACGGACCTTAGTTTCCCTCTAGCTTAATTAACCTTGCTTGATACCTTGACCAATGCTCACCGCTGGTCTTCTCCTGACTGAAACCATCTGTTACTTGCTACTGTTTTGCTTGCTCCTGATTCCTGCACTTACCTTCTAGGTCTTGTTTCGTCACATGGATTGTTGCTACGTTTAGTGTCCTAATTACTATTGTACTTGTTCCATTGTACCAGTAGCTCTTTTGTATTTTATTTTGATGTCATTCTTGTAGTTGATGATCTGATCTGTACTTGTTTTGTTCTCTCCTGGGTCGTGCCTGAAAATAGGATGGTTCTGCCTAGTGCACCTACCCGGTTACCAAAAGCAAATAAATAAATAAAGCCACATTAGATTACAAAGTGCTATTACACATATTAATTTCGTGCAATATCAAGCATGCAAATGCAAAAAGTAATGAGGTGGGTTGAAAAAATGGCTATGCTGAAAATTTGGGGTCAAAATACTGAAAATTACCAAAGTTATGCACGTGCGCAAAAACATTTCAACAAACCCTCATAACATGACCATTTTTAGGAATTGTTTCACCAGATTTTCAACATGGTCTTTTTGGACCCCACCCCATGAACACTGGTGGTGAAATCTCATTATTCTGTTCCGAAAGGTTTCATGCAGCGACCGAGAAATAACCTTCCGGGCCCGATTAACAAAATGACAGTGCCAGTGTTCATAAGGTGGGGTCCCAAATAGGCCATGTTGAAAATTTGGTGAAATAATTCCTAAAAATTGCTAAACTATGAACATAAGTTTAAAACGCCATTGAAATACATTATATGGCTTGATTCCTCAGTTCATGGTTCTGCTTTGAAGAGTGCAGACATTTCTCAGTCCACAGAAGATGACAGCCTATGACCTCCTGTGGTAAATATAGAGTAAGGGGGCTGTGGGGTGGTGGGTGCTCAGTGAGAGGGTTGGGATGGGGGGGGCACAGCAGGGATGACGAGGGACCGTTTTCTTTTTTTCAGGTTTAAAAAAAAAGATGTTGGGGGACGGTTTTCTTTTTACAGGGTAAAACTAAATAAATATTTCAGGACACTGTAGGTATGAGCCTAGGCTGCAGAATGTTGTCTTTAAACAAGGGCTGATTCTCTGGTGAATAGGATATTGGTCTGAGGCATATTTGGGGGGTGACAATTTTACTTCTTAAGATAGCTACCTATGTGAATCGTTTTTCTCCATTTTTCGATGGCTGAATTTGTGGATGTTTACTAGCTGTAGATAATCTGTAACAAGAGGAAGGGGTATAAAAACTGTCTGTAAATACAGCAGATGACACTCGATACTGGATACAGGTACAAAGCTGCTGAGCAAGGAAGATCTTAAGTCCCCGGGTGTTAATGGGTATGAAAGAGATGCTGATTTAAGGATGTGCTTAGAAACTGTGCATTTTTGACATTATTGCTGTTACGGTTCCAACACAACCTAGGTGTAAGGAGCTGCCTCTCCTCCACCCCACCAAATGTTACCAGACTACTGTCATCACCTTAAGCTGGGTGCACGCTTTGAATCTGCAGCTGCAAAATGTATTTAAGGAAATAAGCATAGGAGATTGATGAAAACGGTGACACCATGAAACTGGCTGCTGGGTCATGGTCCAGTTCTTCAGGCTTTTGAAGCTGCTGAAGCTTCCACCCTCAGAACTAAGGAATAATAATAATAATCATAAAACATTTTATTTATAGGGCTCCTTATCCAAGACCAAGGCACCTAACAGTATAAAAATCAAAAGAGACATTAATTCAATTAAAATCAAATAACAGTGGATCAAAAAAGAATCAATCGATTAACTGAGCAGGCTTGGTGCCAGAAAAAAGTTTTTAAGCCTTGCTTAAATCCCTCCACAGTTGTGCAGTCCCGCAGCCGACGGGGTAGAGATTTCCAAAGGGTGGGGGCTGCATACACAAACGCTCTTGCACCAGATGATTTCAGGTACACCCTTGGAATCTCTAGCAACCCCTCATCAGCTGAGCGGAGTGATCGACCAGGGTAGTAAGGGACCAGAAGCTATTTCAGATAGTCCGGGCCCAGTCCATGTAGGGTTTTGAAAGTCAGTAAACCGACTTTAAAGGTGATCCGCCACTGTACTGACAGCCAGTGCGGTTCGTGCAGCACCGGTGAAATATGACAGGATCGAGCAGATCCTGTCAAAAGTCAGGCCGCCGCATTCTGCACCAGCTGCAGGCGGCGGATTTCTACTCCAGGAAGCCCTAGGTTAAGGGAGTTGCAATAATCCAAGCGCAAGGACACAAAGGCATGGACCAGAGTAGGAAGGTTGTCAGACGGAACCAGATGCCTAATCCTGGCAATATTCCTAAGATGATAAAAGGAAGCTTTGATGACAGCCGACACCTGAGAATGCAGGGTCAGCCCATCATCAAAAATTACCCCCAGGTTACACACCTGTTCAGAGGTCAGGAGTGAAACGACACCAAGAAAAATTCCAGACAGTGAACCAACCCCCGACCCCCCTATCCGGCGACCTGGGTCCACAACCAATACCTCAGTTTTTTCTGAGTTCAGTTTCAGAAAATAAGGAACATTTCAACCATGCATGATTTCCAGAGTACTGCACTTCATTTGTTAGTAAGAATATCAGTGTGCAGTTCTTCCCAATAATGTGCACTTCAAAGGCCAATTGCAGATACTAGAAACACCTGTTTTGATGCCAGTTCTATGGGATGTACAGTAGTTTATTGAATGACAACAGGAGAAGATATGCTAACAGATAAGAGAGCTTTCAAGCAGAGAGCCTTTTTCTAGAATTCCTGAATTCTGCTGATAATATACCTGTACTAAAACGTAATTGATCCGAGTGTCCTGAATTATTGTGTTGTGTTGACACAGACCATAATGACACCCGATTGGGAAAAATGCTTGACTCCCACTTTATACTATGGACAAAAACAAGACCACGCTAATCTTTGGCATACCTGCATTACAAATACAAACGTTGCTATATGCTATTCAGAGCCCCGACTGTCTGCTGTCCATGGTGCTGCAGGGGGCACCGTTTTAAAGCATTTGGTACCAGGTTGGTGTATGAAGATTATCTGAACAGCTTCCTGAAGCCCATCAATTTAGGGGGACAGTAATTAGGGATTGAGGGATGCCACTAGACACCAGGCAAGGGGGCTCACAGCTCACACTGCAGCCGGCAGCACGAGTTCAGCTGTGGCTGCAGAAGTCAAGAAAATCTGCGGTTCTCATACAGAGAACATGGGGGAAGTGCTCTTCTCGCTAAGCTGGGCACCTGGGATTTTGGTGCCCAGAAAAAGTATTTCAGGGCCTTATAGGGAAAAACAAACACCAGAATCTAGCTAAACGGGGCCCATTTAGCTAGGTTCAGGTGTTTGATTCTTAAAATGACATTTTTATGTATTTTCCACACTTCAGAGGGACTGTTGGCGTTAGCAAACCTATCTAGGGCTGACACAGCATGTGCGACTGGCACTGGAGAGGTGGTGGCCATCTATAATAGGGTGGTTGCCGAAGCTCTAGATACCATCGCACCAGTCTGTATGTGATCCAGATCCTCTAACTTGAGATCCCCTTGGTTTGATGCAGATCTGAAGGTGATAAAGATCAAGGGTCAGACATTGGAGCACTGCTGGTGGAAGACCCGGCTGGAGGCCAACAGGCTGGCCTTATGTTCTCACTATGCTGAGTACCGGGGGCAATTTCCTGTAAGAAGGCAGAATTTCTGTCCAGGGAAATTGCTGTGGGGAGAAACAGACCATCTCAGCTGTTTCAGACTGTGGACAGATTTTTACATCCTGCCTGTCTTTGGCTAAAAAAGAGCTTTTTCAACCACTTTATGTGAAGAGTTTGCTCTGCTTTTCTCTGACAGAGTGTCGGCCATCAGGTCGGGGATTCCACCAGGGAGGATTTTGCCTCACAGTAATCGAGTTGGGAGTTTCAGAGGCACTCAGTCTGCCTGGAGGAATTTAGACCAGTGGAGGTGTCTGAAGTGACTAAGGTGATCTTGGAGCTGAGGCACACCTTTTGTGAACTGGATCCGGCACAGACACATTTCTTAAAGGGATGTGTCGATGCCATTGGTCCGGTGTTCACCAGGATTGCCAGGTGCTTGATGGCAGAGGGGGGTCTTCGCAGTTGCTTTGAAAGAAGCACTGGTGAAGTCCCTCCTAAAGAAATCTTCCCCTAATCCAGATGTCCTGGCGAATTACCATCCCATCTCCAACCTGTTGTTTTTTCACTAAGGTTGTCGAGAAATGGGTGGCACATCAGCTTGAGGATCACCTGGTGTCCTCAGATATCTGTGAGCCTTTTCAGTACGGTTTTTGGGCCAGACATAGCACTGAAACTGTTCTAGTGAGAGTGCATAATGATCTGCTCAGGGCTAGAGATAGACAAAACATTTCAGTTGTTGTGCTCCTCAGTCTCTCCTCAGCTCTTGACATGGTGGATCACGTCATGCTTCTTGATCAGCTCTGTGAGTTTTGTGAACTCGCCAGTACCATCATCAAATGGTTTGAGTCCTATCTCTCGGACAGAGTACAGAGGGTGGTGATGGGGAATTTCTTCTCCTCCCCAATGCCTCTGTCCTGTGGAATGCCTCAGGGCTCAATCTTGTCACTGATGTTGTTTGCAATGTACATGCTGTCCCAGGGTGAGATCATTCGACAATACAGTGTGGAGTTTCACCGTTATGCAGATGATACCAAACTGTATTTGTCTTTTGCACCCAGAACATCGTGAGCTGTCAACGTGCTTAACAGGTATCTGGCTAAAATCAACAATTAGATAGCTTCCAGCTGACTGAGACTCAACCTGGCTAAGACCGAGGTGCTGGTGATCAAGCCTGGTCATGGGCATGATAGGTTGCCACCGGGGGCTGACTCTGGACTTGTTCTGGGGTCTGTGCCATTGGTGGTTTCTCCAAGGGTGTGAAATCTGGGTGTGATCCTTGATTGCAGATTGACCTTTGAAGATCAGGTGTCATCTGTAGTCAGCAGTGGTTTTTACCACTTGCAGAACGTTGCCTGGATTAAGCCCCTCATTCCACCCGAGGACCTGCTGATACTAGTGCATGCCTTTGCGACTTCTAGGCTCGACTACTGTAATGCTCTGTACTTTGGGGTCATGGGCGGGACCCTCCACAGACTGCAGCTAGTGTAGAATGCAGCAGCCCAGTTTCTGATGGGCCATTTGAGGTCCAGTCATGTGACTCCAGTCCTGTGTGCCCTGCACTGGCTGCCAGTCAGGTGGATGGCCCTTTTCAAGGTGGGTCTTCTCATCTTTAAGGCCCTATATGGGCTGGGACCTGGCTACCTGTCTGAGCTCCTGACACCAATGTCCTCTCTTCGCTCCCTCCGCTCCTCTTCGAGGGGTCTCCTGGACATTCCCAGGGTTCAGCTCAAGAGCTCAGGAGATTGTGCTTTTAATGTCTCTGGGCCGACCCTGTGGAACTCACTTTCACCTGCAGTCCAGGAGGCTCCCTCGATTGAGGTGTTTAAGTGGAGGCTCAAGGCCCACCTCTTCAGCCTGTTCTTTGACTGCTGATGCCATCTTTAGTTCCAGCCAGTCCCTTGAAGTTTGACCTTTGGAAGCCTAAATTACTGCCGAATATTAATTTTGTTATGGTTTTAATGAGGTTTTACTATATGTCTTAATTTACTGCTGTTTATCCTTATTTATGTTTGGTGCCCAGAGCCTCCAGGATTGGGCGTCTTATAAATAAAATTGCCTTGCCTTGCCTTCTTAGTTCATGGGGAAAAAAAACAAGATGGTGGCTCATGAAAAAGGAATTTTCTGGAGACAAAGGATTGGCCCCGCACAAAAAAAGGATCCTTTTTCATGAGGCCAAATCCTTTGTCAAACTTTCTTCCTGTATCCTGGAAAGTGATCTTCCCATTGAAAACAACGGAAAATGAAAAATATTATAACTTTGCAACAGATTAATATTTTTTCACAAAACAAACGCACGCCTGTTCTGTTACCCAAGCTGCTTCTACCATAAAAATCACACCAAAATTCCATACCATCTGGACGCAAGGCAATGAGGAAAAACTGCAAAACATGGTGACTTTGTGACTTTTTGCACTGCTCAGTGCATAACCAGTGGAATGAAACTTGTGGACATCAAGAGCTGAGAAGAGGCTGCACAAATTAAACATGTACTCCCTGGAGCAGCGGAGGGACAGAGAAGACAAGATCAAGGCCTTCAAATTCCTTAAAGGAATAAACAAGGTGCAAGTCCAGGACCTGTTCCATATCAAAAATCACTCAAGAACCAGGGGCACAACATGAAGCTAGAGGGGGGCAGATTCAGAGGCAACACACGCAAGTTCTTCTTCACCGAGACAGTGGTTGAACTATGGAACTACCTTCCACAGGAGGCAGTGGAGGAAAAACTAGTGGAAACTTTCAAGAAGGTGTGTGATAGATACAGGGGCACCATAACACTGAAAAGCAGTTAAGGGAAGGGGTAGGATTATGGGCAGCCTAGATGGGCCGCATGGCCCCCTTCTGTCGTTACGTTCTATGTTTCTATATTATCCCAAGGGACAGTGCATACCAAATTTTGTGCAAATCCATTGATCAATTGCAAAGTTATTAAAGTGCAAAATTTGAGGTTTAATATTAAACATGCTACTCAACCCTAACTATAGGGGCACGACAGCACCCCTATAATAACGTGTACCATACCAAATCCTTTTTGAAGCTGAAGTTAACAAAGGTAACAATTGCAGTGGCACTTGGTAATAAAGTCAGCTAAGAAACACACTGCTCTGTTTTTCAGAGCTTGTATTAATGGATAGAATTAGATGTATTAATAGTGCTGAGAAGCTACCCAAAGTTATACATCCAGTACAAAAAAAGGAAAAACCATTTAGCAGATATTCAGCAGGAAATAACTATGGTCATTAGAAAATATCTTGTATCAGGCAAGATCTTTTTAAAGCTGTAGTTATTAATATAGCACTTTCAGTCATGCATAAGATTAGCAGTTGCCAGCCAGATAAGAGGCTCGTACCCCCACAATATTTCAGAATCTGTATCTGTGAGTGGAAGTAGAGTTACTGAGTATATTCAAAGCACTGCTGAGTGCAGACACATGAAAACTTTGGCTCTAATATATTCAACTGTAAAAACAGCCTTGCACGAAATGGAAAAGGTGCCAAGAACTGTGCCAGATATAGAAGAATTTGGATAAAGCTGGGTAACTAGAAATTAATGGTGCTCCATGGCAGGTTTCAGATTCAACAGAATAATGCCAGTAAACACTGAGTTGTATCAGAATCTACTAAAATGCAGTTATTTGGCAGCCCGATTGGAGAAGTAGATATATATTGTAATGGTGGGCCATTTAACTGATAGCGGTCCTAACAGAAAATGCCAAGAACAGGGTCAAGGGCCAAAAAAGAGAATATCTTTGGCAACAAAGCATAAATTCACAGACCAGATGAAATCCTACAATGCTGTAAAACCAGACTCCTGAATCCAACAACAAACATAATACAGGCGATTGGGTTGGGGGATAGCACTCTTGTCTTCCGCTACAGTTAGCATTTAATCAGACCCCCGAGTGAGCAGGGCGTTAGTGGAGCAAAGGGAATGCTCTGGCATGAACTATTTTATTTAACTGAGCACTGTGTAAAACTCTTAGGGTAACAGAACACATTTTAAACTTGGTAGAGTGGACCTCTGGGGAGAGGTGGTAGTTGCAAGCCATTGCTTAGCAACAAGGAGCCTGCTGTATTGCTAGAATCAAGGGGACTGGAACCTAAATCTCGAAGTACCCAGTTGATTTTATGGGCACAGCAGTAGGGGATGATTAATTTCAGCAATCCAGCAGCTGTCCACCACATGAGGTGGTAGTGCTCTAATTGGTGTATATAGCCAGTTAGGCTAATTTTAAAACTGTTACATGGGGGGGACTCATCTTTCAGAATGCAGAAGTGAGGGACCTGTCTTCCGTTACGGTTAGCATTTAATCAGACCCGTGAGTGAGCGGGACGTTAGTGGAGCAAAGGGAACACTCTGGCATGAACTATTTTATTTAACTGAGCGCTGTGTAAAACTCTTAGGGTAACAGAACACATTTTAAACTTGGTAGAGTGGACCTCTGGGGAGAGGTGGTAGTTGCGAGCCATTGCTTAGCAACAAGAAGCCTGCTGTATTGTTAGAATCAAGGGGACTGGAACCTAAATCTCGAGGTACTCAGTTGATTTTACAGGCACAGCAGCAGGGGCTGATTCATTTCAGCAATCCAGCAGCTGTCCCACGCATGAGGTGGTAGTACTCTAATTGGTGTATATAGCCAGTTAGGCTAATTTTAAAACTGTTACGTGGGTGGGGCTTGTCTCTCAGAACCCGGAAGTGAGGGACCTGCCTTCAGCTATGGTTAGCATTTAATCAGACCCGTGAGCGAGTGGGGCATTAGTGGAGCAAAGGGAACACTCTGGCATGAACTGTTTTATTTACCTGAGCACTGTGTAAAACCCTTAGGGTAACAGAACACATTTTAAACTTGGTAGAGTGGACCTCTGGGGAGAGGTGGTAGTTGCAAGCCATTGCTTAGCAACAAGGAGCCTGTTGTATTGCTAGACTCAAGGGGACTGGAACCTAAATCTCGAAGTACCCAGTAGATTTTACGGGCACAGCAGCAGGGGCTGATTCATTTCAGCAATCCAGCAGCTGTCCCCTGCATGAGGTGGTAGTGCTCTAATTGGTGCATATAACCAGTTAGGCTAATTTTAAAACTGTTACATGGGCGGGGCTCATCTCTCAGAACCTGGAAATGAGGGACCTGCCTTCCGCTACGGTTAGCATTTAATCAGACCCGAAAGCAAGTGGAGACACGGCAGACACGTGTCTGCCAAAGACTCCAGGAAGCAGGGCCTGAGCATAAAACATCTAGAGCAACTTTTCTAATGGACACACAAAGCGAATACTGCATGAGTCACCACTTACGTAGTAGCCTGTAGAGCAGGATCTTAGGTCTGTACCTGAAATAGGTGTGGGGTAACACTCTAAAACTAACACCAGAAACACAAATAAAAAAACTTTTAATCAAAGAGTATAACATCAAAATGGCCCAAACAAAAGGGAGAACTAAAAACTACAAAAGCAATGTGTGGACTGTAACATGTATACCGAGGGGACCAAATGTAAGGACTTTCGCTGTGATAAATGCATACTATTGGAAACATTGAAAGAGGAAATTAGCCAGCAACATAAAAGGTTAGAGGTCCATAAAGAGATAGACTAGCTTGAAATGTTCATTGATACAATGGTAGAACACATTACTACACAAGAAATTGATAATAAAATAAGCACTCCAAGGAATCTGGGCCAGGAAAACAAATCCATGACAAATGATGGTGATTTGAGAAATTGGGAATTGGTTAAAAAGGTACATAAGGGGATGGTTAGATTAGACACTAAAACCAAACAAGATTCACTGAGGTCTCAAAATATATTTGAATTCCTTCTGGAAGACGAACAAGATAATGGAACTGAAGCTACTGAGAAACAGGGTGTATTATCAAAAGAGCAACAAAATATATCGAATATTATCCCACCAACACAAAAAGAGACAGGATGTGTACCCCCAGACCAGGAGTCTGAATGCATTGGATCTGATGATACCCAGCAGGGTATGAATGCTAGGCAGGAATGAAAAGTATTCAACAAAGTGCTAAGCAGTCAGACAAGGATATCCTTATCATAGGTGATTCCATCACCAGGGGAACAGACACTATAGTATGCAACGGTAGGAAACAAAATACAGTGGTTAGCACACTCCCTGGAGTTAGGCTGTTGGACATTGATGGACTGTTGAATGGCTTAATGGAAAGGACCCAAAACCCACTAGTTATCGTGCATGTAGGAATTAATGACACACGATCAAATAATTTAGAAACAATTCAAAACAACTACAAACATCTATCCCAAAGGATAATCAACAAAGGGGGGAAATTAATTATATCAGGTATACTACCAGCACATGGAGCCAACAAATATAAAAATGAAGATATAAGTAAAGTTAATAGCTGGTTACAACATTTTTGTAAGCTACAAAAGATTGGTTTCGTGCATAATACCGCAGCTTTTCAGAACAAAGCAGTATATAAACAGGATGGGTAACACCTAAACAAAATTGAAACAAGAATACTAGGTAAAAAAATAAACGAAGTTATCAAACTACATTTAAACTGGACAGCAAGGGAGAGGTTCCCTGTCACATAACTAATAAACACCATAAGGAAATAAATTTAAATAAAAAAACACAGTGGAATGCAGTATTGCTAAATGCTAGGAGTCTGACAAATAAACTAGACAAATTTAAATATCTCCTAGACCAAAGGAATATTGAATTAGCAGTAGTTACTGAAACCTGGTGGGAGTACAAGGATATATATATGGGAAAAATATTGCAGGGTATAATTTATACTCCAAATCTAGGTCAAATAGAAGAGGCGGAGGTATAGCAATTTATATAAAGGACACAGTAAATAGCAAAGAAATTCTGCCAGAGCAAAGCAACATAGAGATGCTATGGGTCAAGCTATTACCACCAAAATCTGCCAAAATAAATGTAGGAATAATCTACAGACCCCCCCCCCCAATTACATTGGAAGCTGACAACATAATACTCAAATACATAGCTAATTTAAACCCAGCAGAAAATAACATTATACTGGGAGACTTTAATTTACCAGGGATTAACTGGGTGAATCTGGAAGGAAGTACTAGAGCAAAATCAAACTATACTGAAGCTATGGACCATGCTGGATTAGAACAGAAGGTGTTGCAAGGGACAAGAGGATCCAATATTCTCGATCTTATTCTAACAAATATGGGGGACAGGGTGGGAAATGTAGAAGTAATGAATCCAGTGGGAAATAGTGATCATTGCTCAGTGTTCTTCCACATTAAGGAAGTCCCTAATATCAGTACTGTTATAGGAGACACACATATGTTAAACTTTAGAAAAGCCGACTTTAGGTCGTTGAAGACAAGTATGGAAAACTGGGACTGGGAGACCGAATTAAGTGGCACAACTGTAGATGAAACCTGGGGGATATTATTAAATAAAATACTATCTGAAGTGACAAATTATGTACCAACTAGAATGAAATATGACAGCTGGCCTGCGCTGGTGATAATTTCGCAACGCCGATGACCCAGGTTCAGAAGCAGTTCGGGTCGCCGGAGGGCCGGCCGGGGAGAAGGACCGAGCGCCTCACGACTGCCTCCTGATCCGGGGAGGTGTGGTGAGTCGCGGTGCGGTGGACTCCTGGTGGAGACCGGGAGAACCCCAAGCATTCGGGGCCTGACATCAGATGGGGCGGGGCAGGCGCTGGCGTCATTGCGCTCCGCCCCCTAGGGAAAACTCCACCTACCTCTGACACCTCTATGATGCCGTCCCTCGGCTGCAATGAGCTCCCAAAAGGCACGTCTCCCAGCCTATTCTGGCGTTAAGTAGCACCCTAAGGGCGAGGTGTCACATCCCCCTAGGGGGCAAGCCAGGGGTACTGGGAGGCGTGGCTCAAGGGGATGCCGCAGCAGGGGGGATCTGTGACCGGGTGGAAAATCTGGAGTGGAGGAGGAAAAAAAAAAAAAAAAAGAGTGAAATATGACAGAAAAAGGACAGTTCCAGGGTGGTTCAATATAAAACTCAAAAAAATGGTAAATAAGAAAAATAGGCTGTTCAAGATAATTTAAAAAACTCCAAGGACACCCAGGGTATGGTAGTATTTAGGGAGATGGCCAGGGCTGTAAACAAAAATATTAAAAAAGCTAAAAGATAACAAAAAACTGTTTTTTGCGCACATAAATAAAAGTAAGCAAGGCCATATTAGTATCGGACCGTACATATATACACAGGGCAAATCCACCACCAATAAGTAAACAGCTGACATTAAGGACAACTATTTCTGTTCAATATTTAATTCCTCTGATTCGGGCAAACCAAAAGTCAAGGCCTGTAACACAAAATCAAAACCTGGGAAAATAATAATTGATCAAAAGGATGTTAGAAACAGGCTCCAAAAAATTAATATAAATAACTCTCCAGGTCCAGATAAAGTACACCCCAGAATCTTGAGGAAGTTAGCTGATCAGCTGGCACCCCCACTTACTTACATCTTTCAGTTGTCTTTTGATAAGGGGGAAGTGGCACAGGACTGGAGGGAGGCCCTGGTGGTGCCTATATTAAAGAAGGGACCAAGGATCAAACCAGAGAATTTCAGACCACTTACTCTGACTTCTATACTGGTTAAGAGTCTTGAAGGTGTTCTTAAAGATCTTATCATAGTACATTTTGAGACGGGTAAACTTTTAGATCCCACACAGCATGGGTTCACCAAAACAAAATCCTGCCAGACCAATATGTTGGTGTTTTACCAAAAAACAAGTAAGGCCTTAGACCGGGGGAATACAGTGGACATAGCCTATTTGGACTTCTCTAAGGCCTTTGATAAATTACTGCATGATTAACTTATACGAGTTCTGGAACAATGTAAATTGAACTTAAATATCATAAACTGGGTGAACACTTGGCTGAGCAACAGAAGGAAGCGGGTAACTGTGAATGGGGTCCTGTTGGAGTGGGCGGGGGTGACAAGCGGGGTACCACAGGGCTCCGTATTGGGACCATGCCTCTTCAATATCTATGTGACCTCACTAAACTTCTCTTACCCTAACATTTGGATCACAAAATTTGCTGATGACTGTAGAATAGGGGCAATAGCAAATACAGTTAAAGACGGAGAGGCTCTGCAAGCAGCCCTAAGTGAAATCTATCTATGGTCAGTTAAATATAAACTAAATTTAAAGGTCGATAAGTGTTCCATTATGCATTTAGGCAGAGCAAGTTTAAATATAGTATACACTATGGGCAACAAGGACCTACCAGTTACTACTGAGGAAAGAAATCCCGGGATAACAGTTACATCTAACCTTCAATTTAGTACACACTGTGACAGGGTAGCAAGGAAAGCAAATCAAAACCTAAACTGCATCCTGCGTAACATCAGCAGTAGAGATAAGGAAGTGATACTCCCTCTATATTGTTCATTAGTTAGGCCCCACCTAGAATATGGGACCAAGGTGTGGTCACCTTATAAAAAGGGTGATATTATTAAATTAGAAAAAATCCAAAAAAGAACTACAAAAGCAGTCACTGGATGTAGCGCACTCACTTATACTGATAGACTGGAAACTCTGGATTTATTCACCCTTCAGTATAGAAGGAAGGGGGGGGGTGTATGTGCATGGTATATAGAGCACTACAAGATGGCCTTAGCTGCTAATTTTGGTCTGGTGTTAAGAAAAGGAATATACCAAACTAGAGAACATCCTCTGCAACTAACCATGGGAAAATGGAACTTAAAAGAAAGTTCTGGTTTAGTCAAAGGATGGTTCCCTTGTGGAACAAACGACAAAAGTCTAACTTAACCTTGTGTAATCTATGAAATCTATGAAATTGGAATATACCTGACTCTGCAGTGCCGGACACGACTAAGTGACTCTGTTGTGGACAATTTAAGTAAATGCTGGCAGGGTCTATCCAGCATAACAGTCTAAAGCAAAGAATCTATGTACAGTACCTTTGTGCTTGTAATACACTTGTCTAGAAGTTAATATACTTGTGATTACATGTAAGTGGCTGTCACTTGCAAGAAGTAGCAGCTTGAGAATATCAGCTCCCCGCTCTTGCCTGACTGGTGTTGAAATGGTATCTAATGGAACGAAGAGCAGAACTGGGTTCTGCCAGGAGTCTCCAAATATAGTAACTAAAGTTCAGCATGAACTGAAAAAAGCTCCCATGATAACTTCTTGAAACAAATGCAGTGACACTGCCAATAGCAGGTCCTCTCTGTGTGCCTATCCATGTACTCTGTAGTACTGCTGCAAGTCAGCATCACTGACCTCCTGACTTCAAAGCCAGCAGCTAAGATTTTGACACATTCTGGGCAAGCAGAAGCTAGGTGTTAATTTGTGCAACTGTTTTGGGGCCTACTGCACTGGGCGGGGTGAGGGTCCATTATTATCAGTGCGGTGACTGACAAGGTGTGAATGGTTATCTCTGGCTCATCCACAACAGTACCACTGCAAAGGCAGTCTACGATCATGGTGGGGGCTTCAAAGAACAAATTTCACACTGTTTTGAGAGAAGGGCACCACTCTACAGCCTGTTGTGCTGGGGGTGGTGGTTGCTCCCCCTGCCCCCCATGTAGCTCTACTTCTGCCCCCCACTAGAAATACTAAAACTGCCAACCAGGTCAGCATATACAGGAAACAAGATTGTCCTCAACAGTTAGAATACTGATACCATTGATCAGGTGTGTAACTATAGGTAATTGTTAAGCTTGTCCTTTACGTACATACGAACATATGAAGAAGCCAGCAGAAGAAGGCCATTTGGTCTATCAAGTCTGCTCATGTTGCAGGGTCCACACCTTGAGCTACTGCCCCTGCCCCCTCTCCCCACTCCTCCCTACTCATGACCCTTACCCTCCCCCTATACCTGTGCCAGCCTCTCTTAACTCATTCTCTCCTGCTGGCCATTTTGTGTCGGGTTCAGCAATGGATGGTTACAATGCCATATGGCGGCTATGGGACCAAAGGAGTTAAAGCTTCCTACTGTCTTCAATGACATTACCTCTTCTGGCAGCGCATTCCAAGTGTCCACCACCCTCTTTGTGAAGAAGTGCTTCTTTACCTCCCTTCTAAACCTCCCACCCTCCAGCTTAAGATTGTGCCCCCTCGTGTTATGGTTGCCACTCAGCTTAGAGAGACTCTCCTTATCAACCTTATTTATCCCTTTCAAGTACTTAAAGGTCCCAATCATGTCTCCTCTCTCTCTCCTGTCTTCCAGGAAGTACATGTTCAGTGCCCTCAACTCGTACGCCTTACCCTGCTGACCAGCTATCATCTTTGTAGCCCTCCTCTGGACATTCTCCAGCAGGTTAATGTCCTTTTTGAGGTCTGGGCACCAGTACCGAACTCCATACTCTAGATGTGGCCTTACCAGTGACCTGTACAAGGGCAGTATAGCCTCCTCTCTCCTACTACTGATCCCCCTAGATATGCATCCCAGCATCTTGTTTGCCTTTGCTGCTGCTTTCTTGCACTGCATGGAGTGCTTCAGGTCACTAGTGATCATCATGCCCAGGTCCTTCTCCTCCTCTGATGCAGAAACTCGGACTCCACCCAGGTAGTACTCTGTCCTAGGATTCTTGGCTCCAATATGCATAACTTTGCACTTCTTGGCTTTGAAGCCAAGCTGCCAGATCCTGGACCACCTCCCTAGCTTTTCCAGATCTTCCTGGAGGCCCTGAATCCCTTCAGCTGTGTCCACTCTCCGACAGAGCTTGGTGTCATCCATGAATAGGCACATTTTGCCCTTAATGCCATCTCCTTTCAAGTAACTCGATGTGTGGTTAAATAGCAGGCTTGACTTCTCTGCTCACACCAATGTCATCCATGCCAAACTTTGCCCCAAATTTGTTGCCTTGTACTGCAGCAAGGACTGCCTTTCTCCATAGGTCTGACAGAAGTTGGTCACCAAAATGATTCTTCCAGTTATTGACTATGCGGATGTGGTCTATAGCACTATCCCCTCCACCTCCCTTGCCAGACTGGACACTCTCTGCAATGCCTTCTGCCGCTCTGCTACCAAGTCCCCCTCTCATACCCACCACTGCCCCCTTTACTCCTACTTATCCATACTCCCTGTCCCCTCACTTCACCAGTCCCACTGTGCTTCCCTCATTTCTAACTGCTGGTTTAGGTCCCTCCCCTCCTACATATCCCATCATCCCCTCCTCCTCCTACTCCCTGCACCCTAGGGACCTGTGCATCTTCTCACTTCCCCACCCGCCCTCCTCTGCTGGGAAATTTGTTTTCTAGTACTGCCTCCCCTCCCTCTGGAACCAGCTACCCTCCTCCATTCGTCTCTCCCCCAACCTTCCCTCCATTAGATGTCAGCTAAAACTTCTCTCCTCCCCCCACATCTGCCAATCCTCTCCCTGAACCCTTCCATACCATTCCCTGTGCACGTCACCTCCTACCAGTTTTATAGTCTGTTTTGACTACTCCTATTCAGCACCAGCTCAGCCTAACTTAATACTGGCACAATGCACTTTTGAGTGTGTCATGTTTGCACACATGAGTTGTATGCTAATTTATTTATCCTCCATATGCAACGTTTTGCTGTATTATCTGTACTGCACTCAACTTCTGCACTTTATGTCTTCACCCCTGTAACTACATCATCTGACTGGTTGTATTTCTTTTTAATTGTGTTCTCGCTTTCCCCTTCCCCAGGTCACACATGGATACAAGCCTCAACTCAGTGTGCCTTTTCCGGTTACCAATTTTTAAATAAATAGATCAATACATAAGTAAGTACAGCAAGTAAAATGGTCCCCACAACAGAAATACTAACACCGACACCAAGGTCAGTAAATGCTGGTAACAGGCTTCTCCTCCACAGTTATAATACTTTTACCCCCAGCAGATTTGTAAATACTGGTAACAGTCAGGCCTGTCCCCACTCCTGAAATAATGATACTCACAACCAAGCCATTAACTACAGTTAAGTCTGCCAGATCACTACACCTCTGATACTAATACCCCAAGTCAGTTGAGTGAATACAGGTAACAGTCAGGCATGTCCACGCTCCTTTTTATACTGATGTTACCAACCAATTCAGTAACTACAGGTCAGTCAGCCGGATCCCTACATGTCTAATACTAATGCACCCAGCCAGGTGTGTAAATACAAGTAACAGTGAGGCTGGTCCTTTCAGCTGTAATACCAGATGTAATACTGATACTACCAACAAGCTCAGTAACTACAGGTCAGTCAGCCCGATCCCTACACCTCGAAAACTAGTACCCCAAGCTAGGTGTGTAAATACAGGTAGCAGTCAGACCTGTCCGCACACCTGTAATACTGATATTACCAACCAGACCAGTAACTGCAGACCATTCAGCCCTATCCTATACTTTGAATACTAATGCTCAATGCTAGGTGTATAAATACAGATAACAGTCAGGCTTGTCCCTACACCTTTAATGCTGATACTACCAATCAGGTCAGTAACTATACAGATCAGTCAGCCCATCACTATACCTCTAATACCAGTACCCCCACTCAGGTGTCTTAACACAGGTAACAGTCAGGCCTGTTACCACACCTGTAAAAGTAATATTTATTTAAAATGTATGCCCAGTAGAGGCACACTAAGCTGTGACAGGCTGTTTCCAGGTGCGTTCGGGGGGGGGGGGGATACAAGGACCTGCTTTATTGAAGGGGAATGTTGGCGATGACACCAGGGAAATTCCCCCTATTCCTCTTTGATAAGTGCCATCAGATCTTTAAGTTTCACATGGACAGTGAACAAAGATGGACAGAAGAGACTTCAGTTAAACAACCCTTCTGAAGGAGTGACGTTATCTCTAACCAGGTGTGAAAACATAGATAATAGTACAGTCCATCCACCACAGGTGCTATACTGATACCTCCAACAAACAGTGTATAAATACAGATGTCAGTCAGGCCCATTCCCGACAGCTGTAGTACCGATACCCCAATCCTCTAAATGGGTTATGAACAAGGGAGGAGAAACTCAAACCCAGAAAAATCTGATGCTGTTTTTACACATGCATACTATATGAGCTCACAAACTGGCTATCATTAAAAAACAGGGTCATACAGCAGACGTGCACCCTAGGGAAGAAAGTGCTTATGGGGAAAACACCACCTTGCGTTGGCAATCTGCTAGTGGCAGCAAACATGCAACAGGCCACTAGGGGAGGTCAAGAGGGGCCCTGACCATTCCCTTCCCTCGTACCTCGTTCGGGCAATGGGCATTTGCCTACCATGTCCCTATGTGGCTTAATGAAATACCCGATCACCTCCTTGCCACCAATAGTCTAGCCAATTTCAAAGCTAACCTCAAACATCTTATCACAACCTCTAAATGCTCCTGCAACTAATCCCCGGCCTCACAATCCACTGTCAATTTATGATTGACACAGCGTGTGCTCCTCCTTGTACCACGCCCTCCTGGCTGCTCTCTACCAAGGCAAGGCCACCCACGGCCTACGCTAAACTCCATTGCTTTACAACTTCCTTTGACCCCTAAAGACACCCTCACCCCCCACTCCCTAAATGACAAGGCTCCATAGGGCTGTACTATTCTCTGGCTTATAACTGTGCTATTGTGTCCTACCATTCTAACCTGTAATCCACAATGTCTTTTGCTCTTATGTTAAATCGTTGTATTTTCTTACCTTATGTTTTCTTTCTTACAATAATTACTTTGTACCTTGTCTTGTCACTGACATGGAACCTTTGTACATGAGCTTGGGCTCGAAGGTAATTTCCGAATCAATAAATCTAAATCTAGACAACTTCCTGATGTGATCACTCCTGGGGTTGAGTTCCCCCTCAAAAGCTGATTGTCGATGTGAAATAGGTTGTTTTTTTTTTTGTGGGGAGGGGAAGGAATTATCCTTGATAAGAAAAAACAGAAACTGGACCTGGGGGGACTCTTGATTTGGAATAAATGTCCAGCATGCAGTGGTACCACGGCTACAGGGGGTGCAGAATGGGTGTGAATGAGGACTGCAATTCAGAAAAAAGATCTATTGTAACAAAACTGTATTCCCTCTGCCTTTCTCTTTGCTAGGTGTAATCGCTCTCTTCTGTAGGCAGTATGACATCATCAAAGACAATGAACCAAATAACAACAAGGACAAAACCAAGAACACCTCGGAGTGCAGTACACCCGAGCATGAGCCCCAGAGTGGTGGGCTTCTGCGCAGTAAGGTAAGGCTCAGAGTTGGGGCCAGTGGCTGCTAAAAGGGTGCCATGAAGCTAAGCTCCTCACAGCTAACCCACTTCAGCTTGATCAGCCGTGCTTGCTGCCCTGCCCATGTCTCCCACCATGTTTAGCTAGTGAACACTACAGGGAGGGAGGAGCTGCTTGGAAAATGCAATGTTAAAGGGAACAGCTTACTGGAGTCCCTAGCTCCCATTTAGAAATTAACTGTATCGTTATACCTTTTTCTACCTCCTAATTACTACACTTACTGTATGGATTGACACCAAATTTTATATCTGCTAATTATTTTCTCTGTACCACTTGCACTTTTGTTCCCAGAGGTGTTTGTCCATTCGGATCTATTGCACTGAGATGGTGAAACACCAAACCCAAAAATGTAGGAGTCAGTGTTTACAATTTACACAGTTAAGTAACATCAATTACATTATATGAATGTCAAAGTTACTTCACATATGCGCTTTTCTGCCATCCCAGTTCCATGGCTTGGAATGGGCAGACACCACAGAGCTACATCACTGCTCCCAATGCATTTTGGGAGAAGCACTACAAGCCTGGCTTAGTTAACATATAGGCAGTTTGGGCCAGTGGTTAGAGGACTAAACGGTGAAAAAGGAGATTCATGGTTCAAGTCTACCTACGGTGTGACCTTGAGCAGGTCCCTTGACCTCCCTGTGCTTCAATCCCTCTCAGCTGTAAAAAGGGCAGATGTAGAACCCCACTGTCAACAAAATGTCAGTCTCAGCTGTGCTATCTTGTTGGTATAAATTGTACAAAAAAACAGCAACATAAGCAATGCTTTATTTCATTTTTTTTTAAAACAACTTATTTCCCCAATATAGCCAAACAGAGATGACAGCATCTCATTTACAGAGTCGTCCAGCTTTTGTCTAGCTGGGAAGATGGAACAGGGAGGTCAAGTGGCTGCTGTAATGTGATTTGAATCTGTGATCTCCTGTTTGACAGTTGTTCGCTCTTATCATTGCACCACCACGCCTTCTCTAAATGCTAACAATTAATTACCGCTAATAGTAAAAGGTTGCTGACAACTTCAGTTCCATTGTGAAAATGCTAGACCAGTGCAGTCGCGAACTGAAATTTTGTACTGAAGACCTGGCAGCTTCTAAGCTTAGGGGGTCACTGTTTTCAAAAACATTGCACTGGCTAATATTTTACCTACACAGTGCTATTAGGGTCGACTAACCCAACGGCCTAGTGACTAATGGTCTTGCCTATAATCCTTGTGGGGGTTCCAGGTTCATGTTTGGACTCCATGATCCTAGTTGGGCTAGCAGAAGGCTAAGAGCAGACCCACAGAACATGTAAAGCCACCAGGGAGAAAAATAAGTTTCTGGCTTTGTTTGACAGTCTCCCTTTAGGCCAAAGGGAGGGGATTCACATCAGCAAAACCCCTCCCCTCTCAAAGCAAAGCAAGGAATGACATCCAGCTGGAGATGACGCCAATATCTGGCCTCAACTTGAAACCACCCCCTGATGTTTTATGGGCTCACCCCTGCCACCAAAAGCACTAGATCTGATCTCCTCCCAACAACCTCTGGAGGCCCCCACCATGGGGTCAAGTCATGGAATAAAAAATGGGTAACGAAAATGATCCAGGGAAAGCAAAGTAGGTCTTGTGAGGACAGACTGGGAAATCTCAATATGTAGTCTCTGGAGGACCAGAGGGAGAGAGATAGGAAAGAAACATACAAAAACATACTGGGGTCAGCATAGGTGAGCTCTAATGAGTTGTTCAAGTTGAAGAAAAGTTCATCCACCAGGGCGGCAATCTCAAGCTGAAGGGGGGATTCAAAATGGATTTTTTTTTTTGAGAGCTGAAGGTGAATGGGTAGAATAGTCTGCCCAACAATGTGGTCAGTGCTGGGACTATAGGTGGGTTAAAAACACTAGAGGATGCCTTTAAAGGGTTATTAAGACTAAGAGGGCAGTAGGAGACAGGGAAGACTCTGAGAGGAAGACTAATTGAGAGTCAGACATTGTAGGTCACCAGGGAAGCCATGATGGACATAGCCTTTTCCTGTCCTTATCATTCTCTGTTTCTATGGTGGCATCCCTAAGGATGCACCAGCAGGTCTGAGAAGAGCAGGTGCAATAGGAAGGCTATATTGGCAAAGCAAAGGGAAAATACACATAAATTCTCACGTAAAGTATTGTATTTTGTCTTCTGTCCTCTGTTTTAGTTTCCGAAAAACAAGCCTTCAGTTAACATCATCGAGGCGTGATTGCTACTCCATCAGATGGATGCTGTTTTCATTGTGACCCTGGGACTGTGCAGAAGAGCCCGCTGCCTGTGGTTTATGGTTTGGGAGGAGGAAAAGGTGACGGAACTCTAAAATGAAAATATTCTCACTCCTGACTTTAAAGCAGATGTCAGTCAGGGGGGTAGTGGAAGAAGCCCCCAGAATTCTTTTCAAGAACAGAAGAACTTCATCAGCTGGAGAACCTGAACAGGCATGTGGTGAGCAGCAGAGCTGCCAGTCATGCTGTGTTTACAGGAGCGATGTCCCAAAACAATCCTCTCTCACAGAATCACAGAGGCTTTCTCTACTGTACAGCATCTGGTGTTTTTAAATCATTACTCAAGCATCCCAAGTGTGCCATAATGTCGAACTACAACAGAAAGCCAAGTGCAGTTCTCTCACTAAAAGCTTTTTACTGTATTTGTCATTATTTAGCTTTATGTAATGTGCATTTCTTTTCTGGTATGTTTCACATCTGTCCCCTGGGAATATCCACAGCCATGGCAGCACACCCTTTGTATCCATCCTGAAAACCCTCATGTCCAGCTGGGATGGACATGGATTGATGAAGGAGACTTGGGGGGGGTCTAGGTTTTCTGATGTGCGTAATTCATAATAAGTGTGCTCATTTCAAGAAGGTAGAGAGGTCCCTTTGCTTTGGTATGTTACTCTCCACAAGGCAGGTTTTGGGAAGGCAATGTACGTTTTCCTTAAACTGAAGAAGCTGTCAGCATGATGTATCAGATGCTTGAAAAACTGCAGACTAAATTGTGCCCCCATGTTCCCAGAAAAGAAAAGTCTGAAAGCAAGGGGATGCTGTAAACGCATATGATGCTGCTGCTCTGATGCTTCACCTCTGTAAAGATGAGCCTGCAGCTGCCATCAGCACTCAATATTAGCAGTGTATTAAGTCCAGACGTTGGCAGCCAGCAGGATTACAAGCTCTGACAGTGTGACGACTTGCACAGGAACAGACAGGGTGCCATCCAGCACTGTACAACCTGTCATTTGGTTTATGTATTATAGATCGAGGGAGAACTCCCGACCAATTGGAGCGCTCCTTAACCCTGCACGTGAGACACTCTTATTCTGTGAAAAGCATCTCACACACAGATGCCCAGGAAATGGGCACAATACAGGAACAGTTTTTAAAAAGAAAATACATTATTGATCACTCTCAATCAATAATATATTAACATATCTCCCATTGCCACTCATTCCTGTATTCGAGTGGTTTCACTTGCCTTCAGCTTGAGCCAGAATGGCTCAACTCAGCTTCGCTGTTCTTGCTCCAGTCGAAGGCACATGAAACCACTATCATACAGCGATGAGTGGCTCCGGGGGACATATTAACAAATACAATCACCCTGGTCTATCACAGTGAGAATATTCTCCATGTGAGAGGGAGAATGTGGACAGCACCCCTTTCCAACAGAAAGGAAGATTGTCACTGTAATGGAAATGGAGCAGACCCTTCAAATCATCCACATTTCTTGGGATGCACTGGGGTTTGGGCCTCTTTTCTTTACTGTCACATCTACTTCATTGTGCCTTTTGTGGATTTGGCAGAAAATGACTGAAATACATTTTCTCTGCCTGCAGTGGAACATTTCAGAGTGAAAATTACATCACATGTGCATTATTAAGTATCCACACATTGCTAGTCACTAGTAATAGAGAGGGAGATTAATTAGTAACAGTGAGAGTCAACAGTAACAGGGAAATTCACTAGTAACTGTGAAATTCACTACTAAGAGAGAAAGGCATTCACTAGTAAAACTGAGTTCCACCTGCAACAGACAGGGAGATTCACCAGTAACACTGAAATTCAGTAGTAACAGGAAGATAAACTAGTAACCAAGAGTGTGATTCCTTAGTAACAGTAAGATTCAACAGATTCACTAGTAAATAAAGAAAATTCATTAATTTCAGTGATATCCACTATTATACAATGGCAAGGAAAAATGTAAGAAGCTGATTGGCTGCTGTCCCACTGAGGCAGTGATGTTATTACACAATAACATTACTGTATGTAAGGGGAGCTTGATGTCTTGGAAGTGAAGTAGCACAAGCTTAGTTTCATATAAAAACCTTATTTACAAGTATTGTTGGGATGAAAATATTTGTCATGGCAAAAATATTTCATAGTTAGGCAGAAAACAAGTGTCAGAACATCTCCTTTATAGTGTGGGAACATCTCTTTTATAGTATCAGTTTTACAGTTTTATGAGGAAACATACCATATATGAATGCACTGCATCATGGGTATGTAAATACCTAATTGCCTGGTATCACATAACACACTACAGTGATGTCAGACAATTGATTATTTGCATACCCACGATGCAGTACTTTCACATGGGGAGTGTTTCCTCAAAAAAAAAAAATAATTAAAAATAAAACTGTACAAGTACACATAAAAGAGGTGCTCCAAACCTTGTTCTCTGCCTATGAAATGTTTTAGCCATTTATATGTGTTCATTGTAGTCCCCACAATATTAATAAATAAGAGCCATTTCATAATAGCAATAAGGCACGCGATGTTGTGTGTTATTGTGTAATAATGTCACTCCTTTGATGGTGGAAACACTCGGCTTTGCCTCATGCTCCAACCCACCCGAGGAGTGATGTTAGTACACAATAACACACACACACACCCTGTTGTGCCTTATTGCATAAGTAACAGAAAGGGAAACTCATTAGTGACCTTGAGATTCATTAATAACAATGAGATTAAAGAGCAGGTGAGCACTCTAATTTTTCCAGCCCCTCACAAACATACATGGTAGCTGATCTGCTCCAGTGTTGAGTTGTATTAAAAATACCATGCACTTCAGTCCAGTAAAAAAGTTACAGAATCTCTAATGTGTACCCCAGGAAAAACAGAGCTGCTTCCTGAACCTGCTGACATGCCCCCAGGCAGTCACTGGAACACATACACAGCCCTCATTTTCTGACATCACAAAAGGGGTCTGTGGGTGCTTGCCTGTGGGCATGTCAGCAGGTTCAGGAAGCAGCCCTGTTTTTCCTGGGGTACACATTAGGGGTCCTGTAACTTTTTTACTGAACTGAAGCACATGGTATTTTTAACACCCCTCAACACTGGAGCAGGTCAGCTACCATGTATGTCTGGGAGGGGCTGGAAAAATTGGAGTGCGCACCTGCTCTTTAACTAGTAACAGATGGAAATTCACAATTAACAGAGACGGAGATTTAGAAGTAAGAAAGATAGTCCCTAGTATTAGAAGAGGATATTCACTAGCAACCATTAAATTTACTAATACCAGAGGGAAATGTTCTGGTAAATCTTCCTATTTGAGACAAGTAAATTTCCCTCACTATAACTAGCCACTCTTCCTCTCTGTTGCCGGTGTATCTCACTGATAGCCATGCATCTTCTTCTCTGTTACTAGTGAATCTCCCTCTTAGTGAATCTCACTGCTACCAGTAACTCTCTCTCTCTGCTACTAATGAATCTCACTGTTACTAGTAAATACCCCACTGTTATTAGTGAATCTCCTTCTGTAATACTAGTGCATCTCCATGTTAACAGTGACTCTCCCTCTCTGTTACTAGTTAGTCTCACAGTTGCTAGAAACAGAAACAAAGAAACATAGAATTTGATGGCAGATAAGGACCTCTCGGCCCACCTAGTCTGCCCATTTTCCCTACCTGTTTCATATACCGCAGATCTTAAATGATCTGTGGCTTACCCTCTTTTTCCTATCACTAGAGTTCCTTTAAGTCTGTGCCATGTGTTTTTTAATTCCCCTAGCATTTTTGCCCCACAACCACTCTTGAGGAGCTGTTCCATGGATCCACCACCCTTTCCATGAAAAAATACTTTCTTACATTACCCCTACATCCATCCCCTCTATTTTCATATCATGGCCCCTTGTTCTTGAACATCTTTTTTTAATTTTTTTAAAGATGCTACCCTCTTGTACCTTATTTACATCCTTGAGGTATTTGAAAGTCTCTATCATAGCCCCATCTCTCTCCTCTCCTCTCCTCCAGGGAATACATATTGAGATCCTCTAGTCTCCACTCATATGACTTTTGGTGCAGCCCCTGCACCATTTTTGTCACCCTTCTCTGAAACACTTCTACTCTATGTCCTTCCAGAGATGTGGCCTCCAGAACTGGACACAGTACTCTAGATGAGGTCTTACCATTGTTCTATACAGTGGCATCACCACATTCTTCCTTCTGCTGGAGATACCTCTCCTTATGAACCCCAGCATTCCATTGGCTCTCCTCACAGCCTTCTCACATTGATTAGCAACCTTTAGATAATCAGATATGATTACTCCCAGGTCTCTTTCCTGTTTGATGGCAAATCAGTACCTCCCCCCCATCACGTACTCCTCCCCCACATTTCTGTGCCCCAAATGTATGATCTTGTACTTCGTTGCATTGAGTCTTAGCTGCCACACCCTTGACCACTCCTCAAGCTTGCTTAGGTCCCTTTTCATTTTCTCTACCCCTCCTGGAGTGTCAACCCTGTTGCAGATCTTCATGTCACCTGCAAAAAAACACTGTTTGTTCCAGCCCTCTCTGCAATGTCACTTATGAAGACACTAAAGAGGATTGGTCCAAACACTGATCCCTGCAGGACCCCACTGGTCACCCCCCCTCTCTTTGGATTGAACTCTGTTCACCACCACCCTCTGTGTCTGGTCACTCAGCCAATTTTTGACCCAGGTAACCACCCTAGGACCCACTCCCAGGCTGCCCAGCTTGTTTACTAACCTCTTATGTGGGACGGCGTAGAAGTCCTTGCTGAAATCCAGGTAGGCCACATCCACCACTCCTCCCTGATCCACCTCCCTAGTCACCCAGTCAAAGAAATCTATCAGATTTGTTTGACAAGATTTTCCCACTGTGAATCCATGCTACTCCATTTCTGTGACTAGTGACTGTCACTGTCACTGTTGCTAGTGAATTTCTCCCTCTCTGTTACTACTGGATCTTACTATTAACAGTAAATCTCCTTCTCTGTTACTAGTGAATCTCCTTCTTTTATTAGTCAAGTCAACTTTATTTATATAGCACCTTTCAATGTCAAGGCGCTGTATAGAGCAAAGCCACAATATAAAATATACTGTAGCAACATCAATTTAAAATTCAGTCTGGGATTGCCTGAGAAAACGACCCGAGTCCACAACCAGAACCTGAGTCTTATCCGGATTCAACCTTAACCAGCTGGAACCCATCCAGTCTTTGATCTCGGATAGGCAGTTATTTAGCACGGAGACCACATCAACCTGTCCGGGCACAAAGGACATATACAGTTGAGTATCATCTGCATAGCAGTGAAAACTCAAGCTGTATCGCCTAATGATATCTCCCAATGGCAGCATATACACGCAAACAACATGGGTGCCAATGTGGAGTCCTGTAGCACCCCGCAAGACAGAGGGAGGGTGTCAAAAGAATAAATTCCGGTGACCACCCTCTGAGATCTGCCTGCAAGGAACGATTGAAACCATTTGAGGACTGTACTCGACAGTCCACAAAGTAACCGCAGGGTCTTCAAAAGCACTCCATGGTCCACAGTGTCAAAAGCTGCTTAGAGATCGAGAAGGACCAAGATGGTATGAGCCTTTCGATCTCTCGCCATTAGGAGATAATTTAATACCTGAACAACGGCAGTCTCCATGCTGTGCCTCTTGCTGAAACCAGATTGAAGGGTTTCATAGACATTGTGGGTTATAAGATGATCATCCAGCTGCAACGCAACCACCATCTCAATAACTTTCTCCACAAAGGAAAGGTTAGAGACAGGTCGGTAGTTAGCTGGGTCGTTAGGGTCCAAGGAGGGTCTTTTAAGGAGTGGTCAAATGACCGCCTCTTTCAGGGGGTCAAGAAAGAGCCCCCTTTCCAAGGATCTTCATACAATTTCAGCTCGGATCAGGCAGATAACATCTACACACCCCTCTAAAAGGGGGGGTAGGGCCCAGATCCAAACTACAGCAGGCTGGGTGCAGAGTCTGGACAATCTCCACAGTGCCCATGAATTCCAGTCAGTCAAAGTCTGACCAGACAGACTGGGTGCTCACCACCTCCTGTCAACCTCTGCAACTCCTCATAGAGAGAGCAGGGTCGATTCTGGACCTGATGCTGGCAACCTCATCTGCAAAGAACCGAGCTAGCTCATCACACTTATTTTGTGAAAAAGCTCTTCCAGGCTGGAGACAGATTGGATTGCACAATCTGTCAAGGGTCTGGAAAAGTTGAGCCAGTCGATTCCGTGCAGCAGAAATCTCCCTGGACAAGAATTCTGCCTTCTTACCGGTGATTTCTGATTGATAGCCTTCATAATGTTCTATCACTCTAAGCTTGTCAACATCTAGGCCAGACTTTTGCCATGCTCTCTCCAGTCTTCAGCCAACTCACTTCAACTCCTTCAAGGACCCATCATACCAAGGAGACCTTGAGCGAAGAGTGAGTGGTCGAACACAAACAGGAGCAATCAAGTCCAGGGCATCTCCCACTGCCTTATTATAGGCTAGAATGAGATCCCCTGGACCCATGCTTTCAGCCAGCAATCCCGATAGGTCCACGACTGCCGATAGACCATCCGGGGTAACTCCACTTAAAGGGCGGTACCAGACCATCTCTGAAGGGATAGGTCCATTTGGGGGGCCCTGGAAACTGAACACTATGGTGTGATGGTCAGGACCAACTGACTGGTTCCACCCTCAAATCAGAGATCTCCATCCCCAGGAGGAACAGCAGATCCAACAAGTGACCTCCTACATGGGTAGAGGAGGTAATCACCTGTGTAAGGCCCAGCATTGTCATAAGCTGTAGGAGATTTTGACCAAATTGTGAGAGTTCATCGTCAACCTAGGCATCGAAGTAACCCAGAATTATCCGCCTGGGAGACTCCAATGCCACGTCCACGATGAAGTCCGCACTCTCCTGCAGGAATAAATCCCCATCATCTGGTGGACGGTAAATGAGGAGTATCCTGCAACCTACACCCTCTCCCATAATACACTCGAAGGATCTGGTGGTCCTCACTGGTACATCCATAAGGGCCAGTTTGATTTTTAAAAAGATGGCTACACCCCCACCCCTTCGATCCAACCTCAGGTGGTGAATCACCGAAAACCCAGCTGGAACTGCAGAGGCCAATACTGGGCCTGCATTTTCATCCAGCCAGGTCTGGGTGATACATTCCAGATCCACCATTTCAACAAGATCAGCTATAATAGCCGTCTTGTTTTTGATGGACCTGGCATTATGTAACACTGCCCGAGTTGGATGAGATGCTGAGGAAGACCTCGACTCCTGTCCAGCATCAATTTCTGGACCCTTGGGTATGGGAACAAGACATGGATTACCCCTGTCCTGACACCATTTCGCCCCAGGGCGTTGCCTGGTCCCCACAACCCCAATCTGTTCCCCCTTTCCATTCCCCCACCAGGCCCAATTCTCGCCCCCTTCCTGCACCTTCTAACAATCCCCAAGGATTGGCAATGTCTATAGACCTCCACTGGTAAATAAGAGCAGTCAAAGGGGCGTAATTACTTGAGCCTGGTGGGGGAATAGTGCCTAACCATCATTTGGCCTCCCCAGCACATTCTAAAAATAATACACCCAAATTAAAAACCCACCCAAACCAAATAATTATAATGCAAACATTTTAAATAATAATAAACTAAAATTACAATCTACCCAAAAACATATAAACTTTGTGGTCACAAATTACAAGAGGACAAATCCAGTGCAATATAAACTGCGAATAAATATGAAAAACACCTGGAAAGCTCTCACCAGTCCAGGCAATCAGAAAAAAGTATTTTGGTTCAAAAACTATCTCTCACGTTGTTAGAACTAAACAAATGAAATTATAAATTAATATAGGGTACTCTCACCGCCCTAAAAAAATAAACACAATATTATGTAAAATTAAATACCGAGATTCAAAGCCCATATCAACGAGAAAAATGTGGAGTCATAGTTACTGATAGCAGGCAGAGTTTTAAAGCCAAACTTGAAGGGTCCCATTCAGTGTCTATCTTCGAAGGTCCAATAATCCACCAGGCAAGGACTCGCAGGATTAGATTAGGCTTGGAGAAAGAATTTGACCCAAACTATACCAGGGAAATCCAAGTGCCCCTAGCCAGTCCACCGGGTAAGCCACTGCTCCCCACCAAAACCGCACAACTGGCGATGACCGGTATCTAGTAGGATCAGCCATCAGAATGACCCCCCCAGTCACCTTAGGAGTACCCCATTCCACCCCCCCGCCAACTAGCCGGTGGCCAGGTGCAGGTGTTCTGCCCCAGATGCAAGCCTATCGAGGAAACAGCAGCCCCCTCACTAGCCAACCACGGCCCTCCCCCACCAGTTTTTTAATTGGGTCTCTTCACAAACTAAGTTAAAAACCAAGTTCGGTTAACCAAGTCCAATATAACTCCACCGAGTTAGGTCCCTGGTGTACACCTGAATAAACACACATTCAGGAAAAGATGCTACCAAAACAAGTCCTCCACTCCAGCCCGCTCCCGGGCTTTAGCACAATCCCAGTTCGGGCCAGCATTCCAAAAACACCACTGAGGTGAGACTTTCCGAACAAAGCACAGATCGACATGTTCAACAAGGATCCAGGTGTCAACCGGGCCCGAAACAGCAATTTCTTACTCCGCCATGTTCCTTGCCCCCTCTTCTGAGGGTTTCAAAATATAGCCCATCTACGTCAAGCAAATCTGACTACAAAATCACTCACTGACAAAACGACCACCCGGCCAAATTTCATCTCAGGATCCAGCACACCCGCTACTGTCAGCAGCAGCAGTGAACGAGTACCTCTGTGACAGATGGAATTCTTCAACCACGAAGTTTTGACAGTTTACTCAAACCGAACTTAAAAACGAACAAACTTAATCACAACTTAATCACGACAATAACATATAACATTCACTAAAAGTAATATTAATTAAGCAATAATGCGCCAATAGGGTGTAATGTGAGCTACTAACATCACTCAGGTGGTTGGGCACGAGGCTGCAGGCCGAAAGCGTCCAACAACTGAGGCGTGACGTTATACCAAACGACACACACCCAGGAGGGCATTATTGCTATTATACAATGGCTCGTTGTTATACAGAATAAAACAAATCATTTTAAAGATGTTTTTGTGTGGAAAAATATTTTTGTTTTTTAAGAGAAGATGAAACAAGCAATGGAAGGATCCATAAAACAAGCAATGGAAGGAGAAGGATCCATAAAATGCTCATCTGCAGGTTCACAGTGAGGCTGAGTCTAGACCCGTGATGTTGTACTGATTAACATCACACCCGTGATGTTGTACTGATCAACATCACGGGTCCAGCCTCAGACTGACCAATCAGAGTCCATGATTTTTTCTTGCCATTGTATAATGGCAGTTTACAAACGGCTATACTTCATTAAAACTACCAACGATTAGACAGCTGGCCCAGCGTGGCCGCCATCACAGTTAATAACCCTGGCTTTATTATTAGTCCCCCTAATCCAGCATTGGGACCTAAGTAACCCATATGTGCAAAACACGCTGTGAATTTCACTGATGGAGATTTACTAATGACAGTAAGATCCACTAGTAACAGAGAGGGATATTCACAAGTAACAGTAAGATTCAGTAGTAACAGAGGAAGATGCACTAGTAAAAGTGAGATTCAGTAGAAACACAGGGAGACTAACAGGGGTAGTCAAATAATTTTAGAGCGATCTCACTAGTACAAGAGAGGACATTTTCACTTTCAAAGAGAGATTGTCATTACTAACACAACAGGAGAGTCTCACTAGCAGCAAACAAGATTTGCCATGAACAGAAAGGGAGAGTCCCCACTTTCCTAGAGAGAGAGAGAGAGATTCTCAGTACTAACTGTGATGGGGATTCTTTAGTAACGGGGAGATTCACAACTAATGCAGGTTAACTGATGGAGATTCTCACTGTCAAAGAGATCCTCACTATTAGAGAGGGAGAGTCTATAGTCACAGCAAGATTCTTACTACTACCCATGAAGGTGATGCACTCTCTAGTACCAAAGATTGAGATTTTCACTAGAGGAGACACATTCTCACTGCAATCACAGAACGAGGTTCAGTACTGAAAGAGATGTAATGCCCGGCCTCACGGTGATGGTGGAGTATGTCCCCATCCCATGCAGGAGACCCAGGTTTGCATTACTACCTGGCTCTTGTGCCCTAAGCTGGTGGAGCAAAAGACATGTTGCAGGGGCAGTGTGTTCAGATTCTGGGATGGAGGGCTGAGAAGCCTACTCTTGTAGCACCTACCGTGGCTGAAGGGAGACCTTCACATCATGGTGACCATGCAATTTCATCACCTCCTCCCCACAGGCCAGTAGACTAACCTGATTGCATTGGGGAGGAGTTTGGCCATCACGTCCATTGAGCCAGATACCACCTCCCGTTCCTTGATCACGCTCCCTGTGGTGTTGAACTTGTATGTCTCCCTGGTTGCAAGGACTCTGTTGGCCTAGGCCTCACCACCATGTTTTGCTGCAGGGGTGGCGGTCTGGTTTGGCAGTGAAGCTCACATGGATTGGTGAACCAATAGGTCGGAAAGAAGTGACCTGGCGATGGTAGGGAGAGGAGCCAGAAGTAAAGAATAAAGAACAAAATAAAAAAAGATATACATGACATACACATCTTCACTACTGATGGAGGAGATCCACTGATATAAGAGGAGGATTTTAACTGCCATTAGTAGAGAAAGAAAGATTTTTTTGTAGGACAGAGAATTTTACTGTCACAGTAAACAAAGAGAGAGTTTCACCATTTCAGAGAGGATACATTTAGTACCCAACAAATACTGTAACAGCAGTAATCTGTCTTGTTTCCTAAGTAAATTTTGTGCTACAGTATTAAGGCTTCTTCTCATGGCATCACAAACAGAAGTTTTCATACAAACGTGTACTTTGCACACCAGTTTTAAAAGCAAGGTAATTTTATTTCTATAGTGCCCTATCCCAGGGGGCTCAGAGTGCTTAACAATACATAAAACAGCATAAAATAATAACATAAGTAAATCCAAAGAAATATAAATGTTACAGTCCATGAACAGATAAATGAATAGAGGGATAGGTTAAAAATACAGAATTACAGCTAAAAACAAAATGTAAACTGAAATCCCAAGATGTCTGTAAAATGCCTGCTGAAAAAGATGGGTCTTTAGCCCCTTTTCTGAATGCCTCTACTGAGGGAGCAGTACCAAGGTCAAAGGGGATGGCAACCTAAATTAATGCAAAAGCCCTGTCCCCAGATTGCCTCAATCTCAATTTCTGGATGACCAGCAGACTTCCCACAATGGAGCAGAGGGGGTGGCCAGGAGCAAATAAAGCCAGAAAGTCTTAAAGGGAGTTGAACTAGAGGTTGAACTAGATTGCTAAAGGTCTATTTCTTGTGGATAAATGTATTCACGTGGTCTGAAATGGTATCAAACAACTAAAAGGAAATTATGCATTTGGTTGCTGTCCCTAAAGGTAGGAGGAGGAACCGATTTTCTTTAGAACGTGCTTTGAAATTGAGAAGCAGAATTTAAAAATGTGAGCAAGTGCATAGTCCTTTTCAAACTCCAGCAACACAAGAGTACATTAAAAAAACATATAGGGCACATTTCTGAGTGAGACTATAAGACAAAGCTATCCCCCATCGGCTACTGGCTTTCCTTTTTACTATATAGGTTTTTCTCCCCATCCAGTAGCTCATCTTTGGGATATACCCTTTTCACGGTTGGATACACTGATCAGGCCAAGCCCGGACATCTTTTAGATGGCTAAAGGGTTTTTCTCCAAGGTTTCTTTCCCCTCCCACCCCCTTGGGTAGTGACAGTGCCTCTATCAGCCTTACACAGCCACATCTTCCTCCGAGGCTGAAGTAAGCTGCCTGGCCCAGCCACAGGGGTGGCTGTGGTGGTGGAACCCACCTCATCTCTCCTCAACTGAGATGCACTGTCAAGTGGCAACTGACATGGCCTTGCCTGCCTCCCAATGCAACATCCTGGGCTAGCTTCTGAACCTGAGTTATTGGCATGGCAGTGCGGGGCCCATCAGGGCTGCTCTATTTCCTTCCTTTGTAATGTAGTTAATTTTTGATATGACAATCGTGACTTGCTCTATAAGGTTTAGCATGGGCAGCATACATTTTTTGTTTCTGAAGCCCAAGATGGTCTTTGATTATGAGACAATAATTTGTAAAATGTATAATCGTCTCACCAACCAATTTATACTGTCATATTATTTACATTACTTTTTAAACTGTATATACAAGGTTATTCTTGACAGTCTCACCCTCCCCCAATTTTTGCGTGAGGAATTTAGCACTTGTGAATAGTAAGGGATTGAGAGCCCTAGAAAATGAAGCTCTCTTTATATCCAAGACCATGTACAGTGCAGGCTTCACAACACAGTGATGAGTTTAGTGTTGCTCAGTGTTGGAATTACATTTTATGAGCGTTGAGAGCTAGGGTCCTATCTTTAAATTGAGCCCCCTTTCTCATTATAAGTCATTGGCAGTGATGTGTGAGCTACCGGGGCTCTCTTCAGAGCTAACAGGGCTGAGCCCTGGCATGTCACCCTGTAATTTTAACACTGGTGCTGCTGAAAGGCAAATCCACATACATTGCAGGCTTCCCCATACTGTGATGTATTTAGTGCTGGTGAAATGTAAGGAACTAAAGGAATTAGTGACTGAATACCTTTATCTGCAGTATACGTACTGTATAGGCAGTTACAGTGTACTCACGTAAAGTGTAGTCAGGCACAATGGGCCGTATTCACTAAGGTGCAGAGTGGGTACATGGCACGTCACTCCTGCACATAGCCAACCCCACACCTGCCCACACCCACTGTGCCCCCTGCATGTTATGCACAACACACATATGTCCCCCCATGCACCTGATCCCCTGGTAGACTGCAGAGCTCCGTGCGAGAGTGGGAAAGGGGGAGGAGGGGGCATTCTGGCACTCCACATGATTTGCAAAAGTGCAGAGTGCTGTGCACAGGGGGCCAGCAGCTACACCACATTGGGGCTACCATAACCCCAAAGGCCATATACAAGCCCCCCCTGGGGTTGCAACTGTGGGCTGCAGCGGTGACGGTGGGGAGCATCAGACACCCCACTATGGACACCTCTACCATCGGGGTACACTGGGAGGGCTGGTGGGATTTTTATTTATTTATTTCATTTTTGTTGACCGGGTAAGTGTACTAGATGAATTCTATTTAAAAGACAAATAACCTCTGTGCGCAAGCACTGAGGCAATGGTTACCCCAAAGGGTATTTGGCCGGGAAGCCAAGTTTCAAAGAAATACAAAATCACACATGTCCCCACAATGTAAAGCATCATGGGCTGCATATGCAAATCACCACAGAATATTATGCTGGTTCAATTTTAAGCAGAAATGCATGGTGCCAAAAGGCCTCTCACACAGTTTGCAAAGGGTGCCAACAGAAAAATTCTGCCTATTTTCAGACACGACCCGGGGGAGGGGGATACAGATGAATGCCAACTGATTTTGAACCAGATTAAACTGTTGGTGGTGTTTTAGTGAATGGGTGAAATTTGGCTACGACACCGGGGAAATTCCCCTACTCTTGCTTCCTGTGAGCAGGGAGGACCCTTTTTCCTGTGGGACCAAGATGGCTGCCGTCCCAGACCCTGGAGGAGGTGAAGGTGATGCAGCTCTCAGTTTTGTGGTTTCTGCTCCGGATCTAATGCCTGCTATGCCTGTTGTTTTGCCTAGTGATTGCAGTAATAGTCAACCTGACACTGTGCCACAACTAGTGATTCATGCACCTCCTGAATCTCCTCTTGAGTTTGGAGCTACCACCCCGATTTTGGACCAGCATTCTCCTACAGTTCTTGGGACCAGTACTCATGCTATGTCTCCATCGCATTTGCGAGTATTATATGAACAGCACCATTCTCTCTTACGGCACTTCATGCAGGAGGACGACACCCTGCACTTCGCCATGCCTACTGTCTCTGACCAAGCTGTTATACACTCTGGGCCATCACATGCTATGATGACAGACTTGCTTACAGCACCTACCTCTGCTGCTTCAGCTACTGCAGGCACGCTATCCTCTATGGACACCCATGGAGGTACTTCATTTCCAGACTCTGTGTGGTCCCCTGCTTCCGCTCTACGTGCTGTGGGTTGGACTCAACTGCTTCCTGAAGCATCCTGGCCTTCTCCCCGAGCGGTAAGCGCATAGGACATTATGCGGGGACACACAGTCCCTGAACTGCCTGTCGAATCCACTTCCTTCCCTCATTCATCCTCAGTGACTTTGTTGCAACTACACCCTGCCATTTCGACATGACATTCTGCTCTTGGCCAACCAACTCCTGAGATGCCGGGCCCTTTGCATGCTCAAGATTATGTTTCAGTACCGCATCCTTCGCTGACAGTGCAATCCTCTTTGACAACTGATTCCATTCACCACTTGGATAACTCTTCTTTGTCTTCTCTACATACAGGTGAGGCTTCAACTGACCATCCCTTTTGCCTCAGTGACCTATTTCAGAACTTGGGCGAGCCGGCCCGACGTAGAAATGCAGTTCGTCTGAAATATTTTGGTGACCTCTCTACTGCACCTGATAGGAAAACTGTATTGCATTCCCTGTTACATGACTCTCTGGCTATTTCAGCAAGTGAATTGTTTGCTTTCATACATGTTAGAGGGGAATCAGTTTTTGATTTAAGTTTTAAGAATGTTTCTACTCTAGAAAGATTTAGGATCAAATATGAAGTGGTAAAGTCACAGCCTTTATAGACCCCCTATATGCTCATTCCTCTTACTAAACCTACTGTGAAAATAATTACTCTTCTTTTTTGTAATGAAGGAGTGAGCATAGTGGATGTCCAATACTGGCTTAAGCAGCGCTGCGACGTTCTCGAGGCTCCTCGCCCTATTTTGGACGAGGACCTTGTCTGGACAGGGGGTTGGAAAGTTAAGGTGCAATTGAAGCAGAATGACAGGGGTATAGCTCATTTGCCAGGTAGTTTTTATATAGGTAGGGACAGAGGTTTGTGTTTTTATTCCGGTCAACCCCGCACCTGCCATAAATGCGATGCTTGAACGCATTTGAGCCATACCTGCAACGAGCCACGGTGCACTATTTGCTTAGCCTATGGTCATGTGAGCCTCGGTTGCCCTGATCCACAGAGGTGTAATCTCTGTGATGAGACTAGCCATACTTACCATCAGTGTCCATGAGCTGACCATAATTGGTTGGACCATCCCCCTCAGGGTCAGGTAGCCCTCAACACGGACTCTCAGACTCAGGAGGATGGCCAGGACATAGTGTCCCCCCCCCCAGTGATGATCTTTCCTCTGCTCTTCCCACTCTCCAAGCAGTGGATCCTGTGTTACAAGACCTGATCCCTCCTGGCACGGACCCGGCACCTGGGGTTGTTGCCCCCTCTGACCCCATACCACCTCCTCCCCCTCCTGAATTGGACCCTTTCACAGAGGTTTCTCAGGGAAAAAAGCGTAAGTCCAAGGGTAAGCATAAGCCTCCAGCCTTTCCCCCAGACAGTCCATTCTGACCAGGAATCGTTACCAAGCCCTGACCAAATGGAAGCAGTGGAGTGACATAATGGATGAGGAAAATGATTGACTCTTCACATGCCTCTTCTCTCCATTTAGACTACTCCTCTGATTCCTAACGGGATTCCTGCCCTAATAAACCAGACACCAGGCAGCAATCAGCAGTTACTTGACACCTCTTTGCCTAATTCTTGTTTTTTTTCTGCTGGCTTTCAGTCTTTTTCTTTCTTCTTATGCCTGTGGGTTTAGGTCTTCGCTGCTTCACACTTAATGTGTGCAGCATGAAATCTCATAGAAAACGTCTTACCTCTCTGCTTTTTCTATCGGATCTCCCACATGATCTCTACTTACTTCAGGATACTAGGCTGAAGACTCGATACGAGCTGACTCTGACTTCTGCTGGCTGGAGTACAGGCCCTTCCTATTGGTCCTCAGGTGAGGATAAATATGATGGGTTGGGAACTTTGTTTTCTGGTTTTGACTGTATTGTTACGAGACTGGTTGATATTGTCCCTGGCCACGCCTTATTGCTTGATTGCACCTTCTGTTGCCTGCAGCTCAGGATTCTAAATGTTTATGCACTTCAGGGTATTGCTGATCATTCAGACTTGTTTTGGTTGTTGCAGCCTTGTTTACACACCTCTAGACATCTTTATATAGGGGGAGACTTCAATTGTGGTCTCATCCTGGCTGACAGAGGAGGCTTCACACAGAAGCTTTTCGGGGACTCTACTGCATTACATACTATTCTTAAGTTCACCTCTCTTAAGGACGGTTACTGTGAGGTGCATCCTAAGGGAACAATGACCTATCATAGAGGCCTTCTGGCCACTCGTATTGATTTTATCTTTCTCTCCCAGAATGTTATGGTACAACAGGCAAAGGTTATCCCTTGCAAGACCTCAGATCACATGGCCATCTCATTGCTTTGTTTTCCTTCTACAGCTTCCCATCTTCTTCTTGTTTCTTCACGCTGGAAGTTGAATAACTCATTATTGTCTGATGGCTGCATTGTTCGAGATTGTCGGGAATTTCTGTTGGCCCGCATTTCGGTTCTGGATGCTTATACTTCCCCTTTACATTGGTGGGACGATGCCAAATCAGATCTTAAATGCCTCTTTCTCAGGTATGCTAGGAGTAAATCTCTTTTCTCTTATCATAAGTATTTGCTATTGTGGCAGCATTTACAGGACGTGATCTCTAGGGCTTCTGTGATGGCCCAAGATTGCTCCCCCTTATTGCTTTCTTGAAGACTCAGATGGAAGAGTGTCAATATAACAGGGCTTGCTCATTGCGTCTTGAGGCTACTTGTGGCACCCACTCTTCTAAGGCCTCTTTTGATATTTACAAGCGCTGTTCTGACAGGGTGGCTGCCATGCACATCGATCGTCTTACTGATGTGGACTCTTCTATGGTTTATGACACTATATCGTCTCTCCAGCTAAAGGTCTCTTCCCATCTAGCCAGTGTTTTTTTGGTCTCCTTTACTAGTTACATCTGCTGCCACTTCCTTTTTTGATTTCCAGACCCCTTCTCCCTCTCTTGATTTTTTGCACCAAGTTGACAGACCCAATTTCTTTGTTAGAGGTGCAGGCGGCTTTTACGAAGCAAAAGCAATGTACTTCTCTGGGGCTGGACGGCCTTACGGCTGAGCTTCATCAAGCTTTTTCTGACATTTTTTCTCCCATTCTTACCTTGCCCTTTAATACTATCATTGATTCTCATTCTGTTCCTCTGAATTTTTCGGATGCTATCGTATTTCTATTGTTTAAGAAAGGAGATAGGTATGACATAAGGAATTGAAGGCCTTTGAGTCTCTTGAACGTGGACTATAAGATTTTTACATCTGTCCTGCATCACCGTCTTCTTCCTGTTGCATCCCAAGTCATTTCAGAGATACAGACCTGCACTATTCCTCATCACACTGTTGTTTCCAATCTTTTCTTACTTAGAGATGTCTCTGCCTTTAGCTCTTCTTCTTCTCCTTCACTTCTTTTTTCACTCAATCAGGAAAAGGCATTTGATAGAGTAAATCATGACTACCTCTTTCAAGTCCTGTCTCATTACAGTATTCCACAGTGATTTATTTAATGAATTAGATTGCTCTATTCTACTGCCTGGATCCATCCTTATGTGAATGGCACCTCTTGCCTCCCTTTTTGAGTCGTACCAGGGTTCAGCAGGGCTGCCCTCTCAGTCCTCTTCTTTATGTTTTTCATATTGATCCATTGCTTCGTAAACTTTTATGCCACCCATCGATTCCTCAATTGTCCTTTCCTTCTGGGTGCTCTATCCCTACGGTGTTAGCTTATGTGGACGATCTCTGCATTCTCACCACCCCGCACCTACGAGAGGCGGACTTACTCCTCCTTCTAATGGATTTCGAACGTGTGTCTGGTTCTAAGCTTAATTATAGCAAGAGTTCAGCATTGCACCTCCCAATTCCACCCCACCCCCCCACATTCTCCTCGCTACGTTGCAGGTGTGCCTTTACAATTTTTCCCTGGTCAAAGTTTTAGGATTGACCTTTGGTGCCCCAGATGATGCCCTCTCAAACTGGACTATTGTTTTGGACAAGGCTTTTCATTTGGTTGTGTCCTGGAAGGGTCATACTATTGCAAAGAGGAAGCGGGTTTTGTTGCTGAAAACTTTAGTTATTCCCTTATTTCTTCATGTGGCTTCGGTTTTTCCAGTCCCCTTTTCCTTGGAAGCTCGTTTGTATAATGTATTCTTTCAGGGATTCTGGGGCAGCCGTTTGAATCCAGTGAAACGTTCTTACACATATCTTGATTACTGCCACGGCGGGGTTCGGATGTTGAACCCCTTGGTGTTTTTCCACTGTTTGTTTTTTAAGACTACTATTCCCTACCTATTGCATGCCCCTCCGGTCTTTTGGATTTTTCCTTTTCATCATCATCTTGCTCCATTGTGCTCCACCTGGTGTCTCCCCCCTTTGGAAATTCCTCAAAACTTTTATAAGTTTAAGCTCCCCCAATTTATTATCCCCACCTTTTTAAAGATTTATCAGTGGTCTTTGACCCCTACGGTGATCCTCTCTTCCTCAAGGAAGCACTTCATCGGTTTGTTTTGGAAACATCCTTTTTGGACCTTCCTGTGTTACGGGATTCCTATGGCGTTCAGTTGGACTTCTCTGGAGTTTTTCACCAACTGACTGATCCACGAATCCCCCAACGGGTTTGGGATGTTACCTGGCTATCTTGTCATGGCAGGCTAGGTGTTCGTGGTAATGTGAAGCATAGGGCTCATGAGGTAAGGACTTGTCCCCGGGATACATGCCCTTTCATTACTGAGACCATGATGCATTTCTTTATTGATTGCCCCTATTCACAACCGGTCTGGACCCTTCTCCTCCATTAGTGGAAGGAAAAGGCCCTTCCTTTCCTCATGTATGACATTTTGATTTACGGTATTTATCCCCCTAGTTTGGTTCATTGTCATCCTAGTACTTTATGTTTAATTTTTGCATTTTGTCGCTTCTATTTGTGGCAAGCTAGATGTGCATTTTTATTACAACAGAAAGTGTGTAGTCCTACTCAGGTTGTCACTCAGATTTTACAGGCTGTTTATAGTTCCGAGAAAACCTCCACATAACCTGTGGTTTTTCTGCGCTATTGGGACTTATGTTCATGGATTTTTTCCTAAAGTGGGTAGGGATGGGAGTTCTGCACATGTTTAGCTAATTTTGTTATGGATTTTATATCCATTGTTCGATTTGCTGTTTTATGCTTTTTTGCATTATGATTTGTCTGTTATACCATACATATGTATATTATGTTTTTAGTTTGTATGCAGAATTTCCCTGTTCTTTTTGTAGGGTCAGGACTGGGTTTTTGTCTACTTCTTTGGATTGCTTAGTTTAGGGTTTTATGTTGGATGTAATACTTCATTATGGTTAGGAGTTTTCTTCTTAAGCTATGTATGGCTTCCTACACTGTTTGAATGATTTGTTTTGAGGTTTTGCATACAAACATCCCCTATTTTTTTGTGGGGGGTTGTTTGGATTAAGGGTTCCAATATGATGCAATATTTATTTATGTTCTTTTGATTTTCATTATTATAATTTTGTATGTTGTAATACTGTTCTTGTATTATTTGTTTACAATAATATATTCCCCTACTCTTTTAGTGGGGGGAGGTTCAGCTTTTAGGTTTTGGGACTCTAAAAATGAAATTTTGTATTGCATGTCGATGAAATACTTATTTCTGTTTTACTTTTATTTTTGTATTATGATTTTGTGTGCAGTAACACTATTAAGTATGTATTTTACTTTCAAGTTTTGAATAAAAAATTCCCCTACTCTTTTCGAGAAGTGCCATGGGATCTTTAACATCCACCTGAACTACCACTAGAACAGGCAGATGACTGGGCTTACCCCCCACTGCAGTTAGTGCACTGCGCTCTGTTAGCCAACAAGGCACACCACAGGCACAAGTGATCCACTGTGGGACCTGGATCAGGCAGATGACTTGCTCCCTGCCCAGATCCACTGCTCTGCACCGGACAGCTCCCCCATTAACCTGCACACTGGGAGGGGTGGGTACAGGAGCCACGCAGTGACAGGAGTTCAGGGATATGGCCCCAACACAGATCTCCCAAGGGTGTGTAGCTGAGTGAGTGGGATACGCACCTTTGGCATGTATTTTCCACTCATTAGTGAAGGGTGGCCCCCCTTTACAGCGACACCACAACCGTGAAAGCCAAAAAAAGACAATTACAGCGAAAGTCGCTGTAATGGTCTGTGGTTCACTGACATGGCTTCTCCTGGTGTCGTGCCCCCTCCACAAAATAACTCCAACCTGGAGTAGATAATATATGCAGCCCCCTGCAAAAAACACTTTGTTTCTTGACGGCACAATACTGCATGTCAGCATTGGGCTGTCACTGTACAGGATGTCGGCAGATTTCCTGTTGACAAACAGTGATGCTTCCATTAGTGAATAGGGCCCATTGTAGGCAGGCACAGAAAAGATTTCCGCACACGCTTAACCTCCGACCATCCCCATGCAAACCAGGCAAGACTGTACCTCACTTCAACTTCTCTCTCTAGTCACCACTGTCAAATTTCAGTATTGATTGTAATGTTCCATAAAATATAAATGTCTACTTGAGCAGCCAATCAAAATTAAAATGCAGTGGCAACAAAACAAGACATTTTATGCCAGGAGCAAGAGAGAGAGAAGATGAAAAGCAAAAATGTACTTGTGTCTTCAGAAATGAACATCAAATGTCTACAAAAACACAATAAGCTTTGAACCGTCTAAATTCCAGTGGGTTATATTTAGGACTTGACCAACTTTTAAATAAAACCATGAAAGTGTAACACTCTTGTCTGGGAGTGAGGGGCAGTATTCTTTTCACACTGTATGGAAAGTCTCTTTGCAGTTCCCCAGGACTCCATCACAGGTGTCTATGTGCCACATGTAGCATGAATGTATCTGTGTTTAAATGTAGCTTACATCACTGAATCAACTGCCATGAGTTTTCCATGGCCAACCGTCAGATGGCAAATAATAAGAAACCTCTTCCTCCAGACCCCATTCCAAAGAGGTCTCCAAGGTAATCTTAATCAGCCACCAAAGGTGACTGATGGCAGTTCCCATCAATCATCCTTGGGCTATCTCCAAAGACTCCCCACTGGTAACCAGTCGAAGGGCCTATCACTGCTTCAAGGGGCGACTGTCACTGATAAGCATGTCGCTATCGCTGCGGGGAAACTGTTCCTGGTTTTTATGCTTATGTCTTCAAATTGACTCCCTTGGGATGCAGTCCTGTGGGATTTCCATGGCTTTCTCTCTCTAAGTCTGAAGGCCCCCCTTCCTTGCATTATTCCAATGCTATCTCCCAATGACCCCCCTACTACTACCCTAGTGTTAGCTTCAAGAGGTCCTCAACATGTGCAATTAAAAGACATTTTCATGCCACAAGAGTACATTCAGGATTGTCATAAGAGCAACAATGGCATTTCAGTTACTATATATATATATATATATATATATATATTGCACTTTTCATTAAAAATGTGGTTAAAAGTGTTGCTGTTAGAGCTTGCATGTACAAAGGTAGTGGTCACTCTGAAACATTTAAAAAAAATACCAAAATACCGAAGTCCAAACTGCAGCAATGTATGTACCCAGCACCATTTTGGGATGAGACAAAAATACATTCTTCTAGGCTCCAGTCACTGACACACATTGCTTTGGAATTACCTCACTGATGACAGCCCTTTGATTTTCAGAGCCAAAATGATTGTACAAGCAATAAGGAGTACAGAAAAAATATGCCTTTAATTAAATTTAGAAAGCTCATTTTATAAGGGCTAATGTCATTCCAGTCAGCTTCATTTAATGACAAAAACTATGGAACAGTGCCACTACCCACAGACCCCATATCTAGACAGAACTGTCAGATCCTTGCAGGATGAGTAAGACGTGAGACTATAAAATAGTGCACTTATCCACAGATCTACTTCAGTCTAATATAACTGTCCAGACCCTGCATTCTGTGTAAGAACACAGAGTATGCAATAGTCCCACGATGCACAGATCTCACATCTAGACAGAACTGTCTAATCCCTGCAAGCTGTGTAAAAACTGAGACTATGGAATAGTACCACTACCCATAGATCCAATGTCTAGACAGAACTTTCTAATCTATACAGGCTGTGTAAGAACTGAGACAATGGAATAATGCTACTACCCACAGATCCCATGTCCAACAGAAATGCCAAGTCGCTGCAGGCAGTGTACTTAGTTTAGGTTTAATGTTCTAACAATCACACAGGAGTGTAGTGTGCATATTTTATGGAACACATACAAACAAGGGTGAGAAAGGATAAGTGCCTCAGCTGGGACTTGAACTCAGGCCACCCGGAATACCATTCCGATTGCGCTAACCAGCTGCGCCACTGATTCAACTGGAACCTGGGATGTCCTTGGGCACATTACTCTTTCTCAAAAGCACAACCCAATGGCAACACAAATATTTAATTCTAACAATCACACAGGAGTATGGTGTGCATATTTTATGGAACACATACAAACAGAGGTGAGAAAGAATAAGTGCCTCAGCTGGAACTTAAACCCGGGCCACCTGGAATACCGTTCCGATTGCACTAACCAGCTGCACCACTGAGACAACTGGAACCTGGGATGTGCCTGGGGTTTATTTTTCAACTTTTCAGTCATCACAATGTTAGTAAAAAAAAATGATTTACATACATTTGTTATACAACAATACCACATATGCAGTTTAAAACATAGAAATAAAAAATATTAAAATCATGAGGCAGATATAACAAATTTACAGACTATTTGTTCATATAGGCATGATAAGGGTAACAGTGCAGATTGTACTTTTCCATTACACAGCAGGCTGACACAAAAGCTTTGGGCAAAACAAAATATATGTAAGTTCCTAATATGCTTTATAATATAGTTAATATAAGAAAACTTAGGTAGTCTTCAGCATTTCCTAAAAGGAGACTGACCCATAACAGTAACTCAAGTGGATCAAAGAGATTCAGGTGCACAAATTTAACCAGACTTAGAATACATAGCAATCCCTGTGTACTGTTTAACTTTTATGAACTTTTAAATCCTAATAAATATATTATACCAAAAAACTCCACCAGTCACAGTTACCTAAACCTCATAGAAATATTTCAGGGGTAATGAGGGAAAAATAGTAAAACTGCTTTTCAGATGGTTAAATCCCAGGAATACCCACTTTTTCCAGGCAACAAGAAACTTTTCAGAAGTCCCACTGGGAAAATTCCTGTGACAATAATATTGTACACAAGTGCTCCAACCAATAATAATTCCAGCTGTAAGGTAACTAGAGCTCTGAACATTTTCCAACACACCAGGTGACAAAAATGGGACACGACCCTTGCCCCTAGACTGGACAAATTTTCCTTTTTCCACCAATGGCCTACTGCGTCAATAACAGTCCCTAACCACCACTGAATTACAAGGACAAATTTACATCAATACTCATTTGTCATCTAGACAACAGAAGACATCAGGTTCCACCCTAAGTCTGCATTCTTACATATTGAATTTGTGAATTCCACTGGGGACTATCCTATTGGGTATTCAGTGCCCAGTTCCATGCAAGTTGACCCTAGGACCCATCCGTACTTAAGACTGCTGACCATAGGACCAATACCCCTAATCCTTCCAAAGTTCAAAGTTCAGGAACCAGCAATTATGTTAAACCCCAGTCCAAAGAAATTCAGGTTACCTATAAATTCCTGCAGACAGCTTTAATAATATTCAAGGGCTCCAAATCTGCCCTTGTAAATAGCAAATTCTAAAAATGAATTAAATGATTTAAAAATTCTTGCTGTAAACAGTTACTATATCTATAACATAATGCTGCACTAATTATAAGGACTTTCGTAATTCTCCAGAGACATTTCTGTCTTAACACACAAGACACACAGAATAAACAACAGAATTCTAATAACTGTAATAGATGATAGATAATGAGTCACACAGAAACGGACACTAAAAATAGTTATGATAAATATCATTGATACCAAAAGGGCTTTGCCATTTCAGCCCCTAAATTAAGAATACGAAATCTTTATAGGAATGTAGCAGCTGTAGGAGATATATCTGATAAAATATATAAAATGCACCTGTTTTAGAATGTAACAAAACTCTAAAATACTACTATCTGATTTCATTTAGGTAAGATATGGTTGCTATCTGTTCAATATAATGGACATACAAAGAGCACGCATACAAAAATAAATAAAAGGTATCAAATAAGTTTAAAGCCAGTTCATTGCTTCATCCTGGTCACAAAATTAATATCTTGAAGAGAAGGTTCCAGTTATTTTAGCCTCCTTTCAAGTTTTAGTAATATACTGGATTACTTCAATGTTTCACAGATTTCTCCCAAGTCTTACCAACTTACAGGCCTGCATTTTATAATATGCTTGAGGCCTGTCTATATTTACACTCCTCACAGCCTTCTCCTAAGAACAGGCCATATTAGTTTAATGAGACACAAACCACAGCTCTACAGGTACTTCGGTGAATAAGCTGTAATTATGAAATAAATTAAAAAGAGTACCTCCAAAGGAAAGGTCACCTCAGAGTGAATCGGAAACAACATTAATGTGAGCCATATCCGAGGGTCATAAAGTAGCAAAACTCCACATAATACATGCTAGATCTCCCTCTCTCAGAGAGTTTCAACCGAATTTTGAGCACTTCTTGCCCCCAGTTGCCATAGAAAGTTTCACTGACTGTGTTTGTATATTTATCATCTCTTGCCCTTTCTCGTCCTGTATCCTGGGCTCCACTGTTCTATCCTCTGTGTTGCGCAAAATTTATCTGGGGAAGACAAAACAGAAACACTCCACTGAGCATAGCATTTCTTTCCATTTAATATAGGCGCATGAACTCTCTTCCCCAGCCTTAGGTAACGCTAGTATACCTTTTTTCTTATTAAATGCACCCTGCAGCACTTGTAGTGTAACCAAATCTCTGCTCTAGAGAAAATAACTTCAAAGCATTGGCACACTCTCCAGCCAAATGTTCAGAACTTCTCAGAGTCTCTCAGGGTCTCTACCACTGCGGTCCTCAGTGTGTCCTCCTTCTGCCCAGTAGAACCAGGAGGTCTGCTTAATAAAACTTGATAAAAATTCAGTCTGCAGCAGAACAGCAGCAGTATTTTCAGAAACATTGCACAAGTCATCCTAAATAAAGCAGTCCCAACCAGGATGACTCAAGGAGCGAGAAACACTGACCAGAATAGCATGAGGAAAGCTGACCGGTACTCAGGCAAGCTGTCAACTAAAATAAAAAATAGTGATAAAACATCACGCTTGTGGGTTTAAGACTTGTATAGCCAGAAATTATTTAGGATATATAACACTGTTGTCAAAGGTTCAGGCAAAAGCAGGAAAAACCCTGAAGTAATATTATAACTTTCCAAATAGAATCAGAGCAGCGTGGAGCGAAGCAGCACCACAGCCATCTTGCTGCTCTGCCCCTGCAGGCAGGTAAGAACTGAGAATATGAAATAATGTTGCTACCAACAGATCTACCCCAGTCCTAACAGACAGAACTGCACTGTTTCTGCAGACTGTGTTAGTACTGACTTTCAATTTGTGCCAGTACCCACAAATCCCATGTCCAGACAGAAATGGCCAATCCTTACAGGCTGAGTAAGACGTGAAACTGTTGAACAGCACATCTGCTCTAGTTCAGACAGAACAGTCCAAACCTAGCAGGCTGTATAAGAAATGAGGCAATGGAATAGTGCCACTGCCCACCGATCCTATATCCAGACAGAAAGTATGGCTGCTTAAGAACTTACCATATCAGTAGATCTTCGAGAGTATCTCTTGCAGCAGGTCATAATGTGTGGGATTCAGCTGCAGGCATAATTTCCACTGGATGACTTTCACAGCAGTTGACCCTGGGACCTCCCCTTAGCACCACTGCATGGTGTTCACGTGGCAGGTATAGAAGAGGGGAGGTCCCAGCCACTTCTCGGTTCTTTTACCATTGGTGACCACATGTGTAACCATATCTCAGGGCCTCCGATGGGAACTGAGGAGGGAAATTAAGGTAGCAGCTCGTGGAGTGCTTGAGACAGCACTAAGGAACCCTTTTGAAGCAACAGCAAGGGGGAAGGAGGGTGGGGCTGCATGACCTGCTGCAAGAGATACTCTTGAAAATCTACTGTTATGTTACATTTTTATGCAACCATATTATCTTCCTCGAGGCAATCTCTTGCAGCAGGTCATAATGTGTGGGAAGATTCCCAAGCAGTTATATCCAGCAGGAGGAGGAAGCAAATTGTGAAGGCTCAGGACAGTAGGCCTTGTAGGATGGTCCATCCAAAAACTGTTCACCTCTAGACTGTAATGCTTAGTGAAGGTATGTACAGTAGACCATGTGGCAGCTTTGCAAATATCCAAGGCTGAAACACCCCAGAAACGCACCATAGAGGTGGCCATGCCTCTGGTAGGATGTGGTTTTACAACTCCTGTGAGAGGTACTTTGTGTTTAGCATAAATAAACAAAATGCAGTTGGCCAACCATGTGGACAAGCACTGCTTTGAAACACTGACTCCCTGGTTTCCAGGGGTGAAAGAAACAAAAAGTTGCTCAGTTTTTCACAACTGTGAAGTGCGGAGAAGGTAAATGCTCAATGTTCTATGCACATCGAGAGTATGAAGCAGAGCTTCCCCTGGATTCTGAAGCTTTGCAAAGTATACTGGTAATTGAATGGTCTATTTAAAGTAAATTCAGAAACAACTTTAGGAAAGAACACCGGGTTAGTGTGTAAAGACACCTGGTCGTTATGAAACTGTAAATATGAAGGTTTGCACATCAGTGAGTGTAACTCCAAGACATGTCTGGCAGACGTGATGGCAACTAAAAATATAGTTTTCCATTACAAATAATGAAGGTCACTGGATTCAGCAGGCTCAAAAGGAACCCATGGTCAATCTTTCAAGTAAAAAATTCAAATCCTAGACGGGAACAGGATCCCTGATAGTGGGATGTAAGTGCAGAACACCTTTCAAAAAGGTTTGAATTAAAGGTAACTGGGACAAAGGAATGTTGCCCACAGGCAACTGAAATGAGGCTATGGCTGAAAGGTGGACTTTCACAGAGGACTATTTCAGTCCACCCTCTGACAAGAAGAGCAAATAATCTAAGATGCACTGAGCGGAACACTCATAAGAAGAGACCTGTGAAATTCTTTTTAGTTTTTATAATTTTTCTTTTTCCTTTTCTGGAATTTCTTATTTTTTTTTTTTCATTGAAAATTTAGTTTTATTTTTCGTGTTACATTTACATTCACAAAATACCTCAAAATGACTTTATACACTAGAAATCACATTCCTAGGGCACTACACTGTATTATGCAGTATTATGCTATGGTCTGGAAAGGTTTTGTGAATTAAACAATTCCGCTGCCTTTTCCTTGTGGACCGTTTCTGTGGTAACAATGGAGCCTAAATAACAACTGCTGCAAGCATTTATTTAGATTTTGCTTGCCCCCTAAGCTATTTTTTCACTTTATCCATGTGTTTGTTTTCAATTTTATCTTTTTCTATGTTGAATTTCTTATTTCTTTTTATACCTTGAATTTCTTGTTATTTCTTTTGATACCTGAATTTCTTGTTATTTCTTAATTAAGAAACACATAGGTCACTACTCATAACTATCTAAGTCTAGTGTAGACACCCAAATAGAAAAGTGTTTCCACTTCATAGAATAGGAAAACTGAGTAAATGGCTTCCTAGCAGCCCGGAGAACTTCTGCCACCTTCAGAGACACCCAGAAGTGCAAGAGGACTATGTCCTCAGGAGCCAGGCATGCAGGTGGAGGAAGCGAAGGCCCGACTGTGACAGGGAGCCTTGCGCCTGGGACAGTAAAGCCCAGCAGAGAGACTGGCTCCAGTTCTGAGAGCTGTAGAAGCAGAAGGAACCATATCTGTCTCGGCCAGAACAGTTCTATGAGAATCATAGATGCCCCATCCTGGACCAGTTTGAGTAGTACTCTCTGAATGCATGGAAAGGGCGGAAAGGCATAAAGAAATCTTCCTGTCCAGGAAAGAGCTAATGCATCCTGCCACACAGTTCCAGGACCTCGCATCAGAGAACAGTAAAGTGGCAGTTTTGCAGTTTGTGGAGAGGCAAATAAGTCCAACTCCAGTAGGCCCCACATGTCGAAGACATCATTTAGAATGCTGGACAAGATTTTCCACCCATAGGCCTGGGCAGTAGATCTGCTTGGGGCATCCACCAGGGTGTTGGACACCCCAGGGATGTGTACTGCCAGAAGATGAATATTTCTCTGGATCGCCCAATACCACACCCTTATCAATTCTCTGCAGAGAGGATAGGAATGGGTGCCACCTTGTTTATTTAGGTAGTGAACTACTGTAGAATTGTCTGATTGCACATGTAGGCAACCTGGTGGGGGGGTTAGCCTCAGAACACCTGTAAGGCACAGAGAACTGGCCTCAGTTCCAAGATATTGATGTGGAGGCGGGCCTCCATGGATGTTCAAGATCCCTGCAATCTTACATGCAAGAGGTGAACACCACACCCTGTCAAGGAAGTGTCTGTAGTCAGAATGAGTCTTGGGACAGGAGATCGGAACAGCATGCCTCGCATGAAATTGTCCCTTGTCTTCCACCATTGTAGGGCTTGAAGAGCCGGGGAAGACATCAGGAACAGGGCATCGAAATTGTCCTGTTTCTGGTCCCATTGGATTCTGAGAGACCACTGAAAGATCCTCATATTCAACCTGGCATTGGGAACCATCGGTATTGTGGCTGTCAAATGTCCCAGGAGACAGAGATAGTCTTTTGCAGAGGCTAATCTGCTGGACTCTGAGCTTCATCCCAAAGCAATCAGGGCATCCGCCCAAGCTATGGGCAGATATGCCTTTCTAATGGAGATGTCTAGCATGGCTCCAATATACTGGAGGCACTGAGTAGGGTCCATTTTGGACTTGATAGGTTACTGCAATCCCTACTTGGATGAACAACTGTAGGGTTTGAGAAAGCATGAGAGACAGCTGGTGGTGGGAGGACTCTTTCAGGAGCCAGTCATCCAGGTAGGGAAAGACATAGAGGCCTTCTCTGCAGAGGGCCACTGCGATCACCACTAGGCATTTTGTAAATACCCTTGGGTCTGAATAAAGACTGAAAGGGAGGGTCCCTGAACTGGTAATGATTACCCTGGGACATGAAATGGAGAAACCATCTGTGAGCCGGGTGCATCATGATATGGAGGCATGCATCCTTCATATCCAGAGAGCAGAGTCAATCTCCCGTGTTCAGCAAAGGGAGAAGTGTCGGAAGGGACACCATGCAGAACTTTTGGTAAGTGATGCAAACGTTGAAATACCTCAGATCCAAAATGGGGCATAAATCCCCTGTCCATTTGATTACCAGGAAAAAGGGGGAGTAAAATCTCACACCCTTCTGAGGAAGGAAAACTAATTTGATGGCCCATTTTGAAAGCAAGGCATCAATCTCAGTCCATGGGACCCAGTGCCTGGTCTGAAAGGTAGTGAGAGACCCTGGGTGGCGAAGGAAGAGGCATCCCCATGAACTTCAGTGTGTGTCCTGTCTTGATCAGTAGCAGGAGCCACTGGTCAGAGAAGACAGCTTGCCACCCTTGCAGGTGCAGTGAAAACCTGCCTCCGATGGCCATGGGTAGGGTCTCCATACCCATGACTGGAGGAAGACCTTCAGGCTGAAGGCTGTCCCTGCTGGGGGGCAGCAGGGATGTAACAGAGTTTGTGGATGTTTCTAGGACCTGGAAATTGTAACTGAGGTTTTTATTTTATTGGCAGGTTGCCTGTTGGATGAGGGATGGCCCCTGAAGGGGCAGCTTCTTGAGAAACCCCTGAAGGCCATTTTGGCTTTAGGGTGGTAAAGGGTCTGCACCCTTAGCTTCACCCTTGACACGGGTGCATCTGCTACTTCAAGCAGCCAGGCGGACCCCATCTGTCCGTGGCTGCCTTCCTCGCTGCACTGCCCGCTGATCACCAGACCAAAGCTTCACCCTTGACACGGGTGCGTCTGCTACTTCAAGCAGCCAGGCGGACCCCTTCTGTCCGCCGGCTGCCTTCCTCGCTGCACTGCCCGCTGATCACCAGACCGAAGGTACGCTGCAGAAACTGGACTGTCCAGAACCATCGACTCTGCCTGCTGACGGGCTACTGCAGTTCTTTAATTCTTTGCTACTGCTGTTTCCTCTCTGGACCTTAAGCTAATGTTATATTCTGATTGTGCTTCACCCTTGACACGGGTGCATCTGCTACTTCAGGCAGTCGGGCGGACCCCTTCTGTCCGCCGGCTGCCTTCCTCGCTACACTGCCCGCTGATCACCAGACCGAAGCTTCACCCTTGACACGGGTGCATCTGCTACTTCAAGCAGCCGGGCGGATCCCTTCTGTCCACCAGCTGCCTTCCTCACTGCACTGCCTGCTGATCACCAGACCGAAGCTTCACCCCTGACACAGGTGCATCTGCTACTTCAAGCAGCCGGGCGGACCCCTTCTGTCCGCCAGCTGCCTTCCTCGCTGCACTGCCCACTGATCACCAGACCGAAGCTTCACCCTTGACACGGGTGCATCTGCTACTTCAAGCAGCCGGGCGGACCCCTTCTGTCCGCCGGCTGCCTTCCTCGCTGCACTGCCCGCTGATCAACAGACCGAAGGTATGCTGCAGAAACTGGACTGTCCTGAACCATCGACTCTGCCTGCTGATGGGCTGCTGCAGTTCTTTAATTCTTTGCTACTGCTGTTTCCTCTCTGGACCTTAAGCTAATGTTATATTCTGATTGTGGTACTTGTTAAGTCTCTCCAAATTGTCTTGTAAATCCTAACTTAAACGCGAACCTAAGCCTGTTTACAGCAATTTTGCACGACAAGGGAAGTTTGAAGTGCAAGTTCATTTAGGCTGCAGGTTTGTAGATTGTAAAATATTACAGCTCTCTTTGTTTTAAGGTCCAGTGGTAAGCTACCCTGGATCAGAAAGTAAGTTTAAAAGTGGTACAGTTTTTCTGTTTTAGACCAGATTCCATTTGGGTCACAGTTGTAAGCTTTGCCCTGCAAATAATTCAATTTCTCTTTCACTTTCTGTCCTTCTGTCTCCTTGCTGCTTCAATTTTTGTCCTTATTCTCCTATGTAGACCTGGTTTCTTTGTGCTTCAGTCCTAAGCTAAGCCTTGCAACTGATACCTTTTCTGTCTGCCTTTCTGTCTCAGCCATATTTCTCCAGTTAGAATTTCCTCCTGCTGTGAGGCGTCTCTGGGCCTAGACATCTAACCACCTTTCTTAACTGTGCCCCTGTCACTGCTCTTTGATCTCATTGACCAGCTACTGGTGCAATAGGCTCCAGTCTGTTAATTTTCGGCTCTGAAGTGAATAACTCCTCCCTCCCCGGCTGTAAACCTCCCTCTCTTACAACTTTATAGCCTTGGCTGTTTCTGATTTCTTCCTTAGCTTCACCCTTGACACGGGTGCATCTGCTACTTCAAGCAGCGGGCGGACCCTTCTGTCCGCCGGCTGCCTTCCTCGTCACTGCCCGCTGATCACCAGACCGAAGTACGCTGCAGAAACTGGACTGTCCAGAACCATCGACTCTGCCTGCTGGCGGGCTGCTGCAGTTCTTTAATTCTTTGCTACTGCTGTTTCCTCTCTGGACCTTAAGCTAATGTTATATTCTGATTGTGGTACTTGTTAAGTCTCTCCAAATTGTCTTGTAAATCCTAACTTAAACGCGAACCTAAGCCTGTTTACAGCAATTTTGCACGACAAGGGAAGTTTGAAGTGCAAGTTCATTTAGGCTGCAGGTTTGTAGATTGTAAAATATTACAGCTCTCTTTGTTTTAAGGTCCAGTGGTAAGCTACCCTGGATCAGAAAGTAAGTTTAAAGTGGTACAGTTTTTTCTGTTTAGACCAGATTCCATTTGGGTCACAGTTGTAAGCTTTGCCCTGCAAATAATTCAATTTCTCTTTCACTTTCTGTCCTTCTGTCTCCTTGCTGCTTCAATTTTTGTCCTTATTCTCCTATGTAGACCTGGTTTCTTTGTACTTCAGTCCTAAGCTAAGCCTTGCAACTGATACCTTTTCTGTCTGCCTTTCTGTCTCAGCCATATTTCTCCAGTTAGAATTTCCTCCTGCTGTGAGGCGTCTCTGGGCCTAGACATCTACACCCTTTCTTAACTGTGCCCCTGTCACTACTCTTTGATCTCATTGACCAGCTACTGGTGCAATAGCTCCAGTCTGTTAATTTTCGGCTCTGAAGTGAATAACTCCTCCCTCCCCCCGGCTGTAAACACTCCCTCTCTTACAACTTTATAGCCTTGGCTGTTTCTGATTTCTTCCCTTAGCTTCACCCTTGACACGGGTGCATCTGCTACTTCAAGCAGCTGGGCGGACCCCTTCTGTCCGCCGGCTGCCTTCCTCGCTGCACTGCCCGCTGATCACCAGACCGAAGGTACGCTGCAGAAACTGGACTGTCCAGAACCATCGACTCTGCCTGCTGACGGGCTGCTGCAGTTCTTTAATTCTTTGCTACTGCTGTTTCCTCTCTGGACCTTAAGCTAATGTTATATTCTGATTGTGGTACTTGTTAAGTCTCTCCAAATTGTCTTGTAAATCCTAACTTAAACGCGAACCTAAGCCTGTTTACAGCAATTTTGCACGACAAGGGAAGTTTGAAGTGCAAGTTCATTTAGGCTGCAGGTTTGTAGATTGTAAAATATTACAGCTCTCTTTGTTTTAAGGTCCAGTGGTAAGCTACCCTGGATCAGAAAGTAAGTTTAAAGTGGTACAGTTTTTTCTGTTTAGACCAGATTCCATTTGGGTCACAGTTGTAAGCTTTGCCCTGCAAATAATTCAATTTCTCTTTCACTTTCTGTCCTTCTGTCTCCTTGCTGCTTCAATTTTTGTCCTTATTCTCCTATGTAGACCTGGTTTCTTTGTACTTCAGTCCTAAGCTAAGCCTTGCAACTGATACCTTTTCTGTCTGCCTTTCTGTCTCAGCCATATTTCTCCAGTTAGAATTTCCTCCTGCTGTGAGGCGTCTCTGGGCCTAGACATCTACACCCTTTCTTAACTGTGCCCCTGTCACTACTCTTTGATCTCATTGACCAGCTACTGGTGCAATAGCTCCAGTCTGTTAATTTTCGGCTCTGAAGTGAATAACCTCCTCCCCGGCTGTAAACACCCTCTCTTACAACTTTATAACCTTGGCTGTTTCTGATTTCTTCCCTTAGCTTCACCCTTGACACGGGTGCGTCTGCTACTTCAGCAGCCGGGCGGACCCCTTCTGTCCGCCGGCTGCCTTCCTCGCTGCACTGCCCGCTGATCACCAGACCGAAGGTACGCTGCAGAAACTGGACTGTCCAGAACCATCGACTCTGCCTGCTGACGGGCTGCTGCAGTTCTTTAATTCTTTGCTACTGCTGTTTCCTCTCTGGACCTTAAGCTAATGTTATATTCTGATTGTGGTACTTGTTAAGTCTCTCCAAATTGTCTTGTAAATCCTAACTTAAACGCGAACCTAAGCCTGTTTACAGCAATTTTGCACGACAAGGGTAGTTTGAAGTGCAAGTTCATTTAGGCTGCAGGTTTGTAGACTGTAAAATATTACAGCTCTCTTTGTTTTAAGGTCCAGTGGTAAGCTACCCTGGATCAGAAAGTAAGTTTAAAGTGGTACAGTTTTTTCTGTTTAGACCAGATTCCATTTGGGTTACAGTTGTAAGCTTTGCCCTGCAAATAATTCAATTTCTCTTTCACTTTCTGTCCTTCTGTCTCCTTGCTGCTTCAATTTTTACGCCCACCCTCCTATCCCCCACCTCCAGCCTTTATTAAATACTCTCCCTCCCCCCTCGGCACCACCCCTAGCAATGTTCATCCTCCCCTCTCTCTAATATTGCAACTCCTCTTAAAGATACAGAGTGCAGCTATTAGGCCTAACACTTGTTCTGTCTTGCCTTTAAAGACATCTTCCTATTTTCACCATCTGCTTGCCTATCAGCATTGTTTAGTTCCTGCTCTGCTATCTACTGTGCAGTTCCATACCTGGGCTTCTTCTCTTGCTACCCCGGGTATTTTTCAAGTTGCCTTGGTACCCCCTGCCCTAGCTAATAACTTCCTATCTTAACCTACATTTTATATCTTAAAATAGATCCACTGTGCCTGATTGTGCTCCCAGTGAGCAGCGCGGCTAATCTTCCCAGCTGCCCGTACCTCTATCGTCCTGATGAACAGGACACCTTCAAATCCGGTTAAGTGTCCGTGCTAGCACTGTGCGGGTTTGATAGACAGCCACCTGCTACCACCCTCCTCTAATTGGACTGCTGCTCTCTGCTCAGCCATTGTTTGGCGCTGCCTTTTCTCTGTCGGATTATCAGTCTCTGGGCTTTGGCGCCCTCTGCTTTGTATTGACTCTTGCCGAACACTACTGCTATCTGTCTAGTCTCCCATTGGTTCCTTATAAAATTCCATCACTAGGGGTGCCGTCTAACATATCTTGAATAGGTCTTCATTTCCTCACTGTAATCTTTACCACAAGTAGAGCCTCCAGCTGGTCTGCTTACCCAATTAACCTTTGTAGGGCTTTACTTTCTGCTTTTCTGATCCACTTCTTCTAAATAATTGCTACGCTAGCAGGAAACACTTTGTTGTTTTTGCTCTATCTCTAATTTCGGCCAAGGGTTAAAACGGTGGAACACGGTCACCCTTTGCTGTCTTAATTTTACACACACTATCTCTTTATCCCTAAGAGCTAATCCTCTGTCTCAGTATACCACTAGCCTTCCTACCCAAGTGAAATAGTAACACTATGGCGAAGTATAGTCTGCTGTGGGCACTCTTGTCATTTGTCCTTTTACTCAGCCTGGACACTGCCACATGGGCTCTCCCATGTAACCAAATGGCAAAAGACTCCTCAGAGGCTTATCACAACTATATTTTCTCTAACTTGATTGCAGAGACAAAGCCTGATCTACAACCTAACCTTATCCTCCTTGTTAGAGGCAGCATCTATTACGCTTTACATGCCAGGAGGAAGCTGCCATGGAGATGTGCTTTCAACCTAACCTGCCACTGTGCAAGGCTTTGGTTCCTAGCCATGATCATTGTTCTGCTATCTGGGGATGTCAAACTAAATCCAGGTCCACCTACCTGTTTCTTTTCCCCAAATGAGTTATCTGGCATGTCCAAGAAAGGATTATTAATTGCCCATATCAATATCAGAAGTCTTACCTGTCACCATGCGGAACTCGAGGCCTGGGTGAAACTCTACAATCCTGATGTACTCTGTCTCACAGAAACTTGGCTAAAACCCGGAATACCTGATGAAGTATGCTCCTTGCCTAACTACTCTCTGTTCCGGCGGGATAGATCCTCATCCAAGCGTGGAGGTGGAGTTGCCCTATTCTTCAAAAACCACCTCAACATCTCTATTGTCCCAGCATCTGCCTCTCCCGCAGTGTGCAAATTCATACAGGCAACTATTGTATTGGGGGAAAAGAAGCTTCATATTATCTATGCCTATAATCCACCTGCTGGGAGAATAGTAGGTCTTCAAGAACTCGTTGACATCACCTCCCAGACTGTAAATCAAAATGAGGCTGTCAGCCTAGGTGATCTTAACCTCAATTGGTTAGGGTCAGCTCAAATATCCTTGCAATCACTCACGCTTAGTTATAATTTTCACCAGTTGATCTCTGAAGCAACTAGAGCCACGTCATCCCATCAAACGGGTACACTCCTAGACTGGGTGATGGTTAACCGTATGGAACATGTGTCAAAAGCAGGAATCCTTGCAGATGCACTAACAGACCACTCACCCACTTTTTGTATCCTATCTATGGTTGTGCCTCCATCTCCTCCATCAAGACTAATCATGTTTACAAATCTAGCTCATATTGACCAGGATGCATTTCTTTATGATGTCTCCAATATCGACTGGGCAGGTATCTATCAAACAAAGGATGTGGAGGTTGCTCTACAGATATTCATAGATGAATTTCTTACCATTCAATATAAACACGCCCCCAAGACTACTAGGAGGGTCAGAGGAAAACAGACGAGGTGGCTGCATAAAGACCTCCTTGCTAATCTGCGCCAGAGGGACAAGCTTTGGATTCTCTACAAACAAACTGGCCTACAGTCAGATCTTATTGTCTATCGTGAACTAAGGAACAGATGTAAGAGACAAGTTAGAGTTGCTAAAGCAAATACTGCAAGGACCTTCTACAAAGTTCAGCCTGCGCACCCGAGGAAATTTTGGGCCCATGTCAAAACATTTCTTGGTACCTCGCAGTCGGTCACTCCTGATGAAATGATCATAAATGGGGCACATTGTAATGACCCTAGGACCATCTCAAACAGTTTTAACAATCTTTTCTCTGATCTTTCATATTATACCTTAGCTTTACAACCTAGTGGATCGCACTCCAATCTACTTACCACACTACCATCAGACAACCATACTTCCCTATCGTATGATGCTCCTCCAGCACCACCATTCTATTTCAAGGCTATATCAAGAGCGGAAGTTCTGAAATTACTGAGATCCATATCTGCCAATACCAGCTCTGGTTCTGACTCACTGGAACCTTGTCTTCTTAAGCTGGCTGCTCCACTCATTGCCTCTTCGATTGCCAGAATCTACACTTTATCCCTTATCCATAGCACTGTACCCAGACCTATGGAAATCTGCAAGAGTAGCCTGTCTTTAAAAAGGTGACCCAAAGGACATGGCCAATTACAGACCTCTGTAATTCTCTCTGTCCTTAACAAGATCCTAGAAAATAGTTGCATCACAGACCATTGACTACCTTACACGCTACAATCTCCTCTCAGACACTCAGCATGGTTTCAGAAAGGTCATAGCACCACCACGGCTCTTCTTCAACTAACTACTGATATTCTGTCCAACATGGACTCTGGAAAACTCACAGGCGCCATCTTCATTGACCTCACTAAGGCTTTCAACCTTGTTGACCATCCCCTGCTTCTCTCCACTCTCCATAAATTCCATTTCTCTACCCCTGTTGTGGACTGGTTCTGTAGCTACCTGTCAAACAGGTCGCAAGCTGTCAAATTTAACTCCTCCCTGTCCAACATGTCTACTATCAACCTTGGGGTCCCCCAGGGTTCTATCCTTGGGCCCCTTCTGTTCTCAATTTTTATCAACAATGCAGCTGAGGTCCTGCAATCCTGCTCAGCTATTCTCTATGCTGATGACCTGATCATCTACACTAGTTCTTCTAGTATTGCCTGCATAAACACATCACTTACTTCAGGCTTCAATAAGGTCTTAGACTGGCTACTAGACCGTAAGCTTGTACTAAATGAAAAGAAAATGAAAGCCATGCTCCTAGGTTCTGCACCAAACATTAAGACCTGTTCTAGTTTGCTGGAGGTTCTTCACCCAGGAGGATTTCCACTTGAAAATGTTACTTCCTTCATTTAATCTTCACATTCAGTCCTTGTGCAAAGCTGTAAACTCGAAACTAGGAGTAGCTTACAAAACGAGTTACATGCTTACACCCTCGGCCAAATTAGCAATTGGCCGAGGTATTCTGCTCCCAACCCTTACCTATGGTGCCTCTATTCTTACCTCTGCCCATAAAACCTCCCTACTAAAATGGGACATAACTTATAACAATATATGCCGATTCGCCTCTTCGTCACCTCAACTCAAACATCACTGCCTTCTTTATAAGGATCTGAATTGGCTCTCACCCTCTGCCAGTAGACAATACTACCTTGGATCACTAATGGACTCGATCATCTGGGAAAAAAACCCGCCCCAGCTGGCGGCGTTGCTGGTCCCTCAACCATCCTCCCATGGCCTGCGATCAGCTGACAAATCCTTGCTCTTTGTTCCGAGATGTCAGGCGACTAAAGGCACAGGGGCCTTCAATTCTCTGCTCCCAGGCTATGGAATGCTCTTCCACTCAACCTCCGGCTGTCTCAGTCTCACTTTGGATTTAAAAGTGAATATCGTCGTTATCTATCCTTAGCTGATGCTTGTACATGCTTTGACCCAACCTGAAGCTCCTGAGACTTACCAGTAATGTCACCCCTGCTCTAATCCAGCTCCAAGACTGTCTCCTCTTCCGCTCCCCATATTTTTCCCTCTCTTTGTAAATAACTTCTTGACTACTAGCTCTCTTCCTTCTTGAACCTTGTTGCTGACCATCCACTGTTGTTTTGCCAATTACCACCCTGACCTTCCTTCTGTCAGTCTTTCTTGTTATATTTGAACATTCCTCACATTTCTCTCTATATAACCTTACTATCTTATTAACCCTTTCACTCCACAGGTCGGGTCCATGGTTTCTGCACTTATTATATATCTTACTGCCATTATCTGTATAATGCTTGCCATTATTTTTTGTTGTTTCTACCCATTGTATTTTTGTGCACTGCTGTACTATTCTTCTATTTTGTACTATTGTACCCATGTTGCTGTTGTTCAACTGTTCTCCTTTTGTTGTACTCTCCCGGGTTGTGCCTGAAAATAGTTATTTTATGGCTAGTGCACCTACCCGGTTAGCAAAAACTAAATAAATAAATAAATAAATAAATTGAAGGGTATGATGGGAGTCCTGTAAATCTTTCAAGATGTCTTGAGTCTGTGGACCGAACAGATGAACTCTTTTAAAGGGAGCATTCAAGATTGATTCCTGTATGTCCTGGGAAAATCCAGACACCCTGAGCCAGGCATAATGTCTGAGACATACACCAGCAGAGGATGTACGAGCCATAGTATCTACGGCATCATAAGTGGCCCTCAGCAGGTGGTGGCATACTACCACCATAGTGATAGTTTCACTATCAGCTCCTCCTGTACAGAACCCACTGGGAGGGACTGAATTGTTGCCTGGGAGGCTTTTAGAATGTCCTCCTGATATTTCAGGAGGTGTTCCATGTAATTGAGTACAAGGAGGGACAAGGTGGCCGAGGGAAAAAACATTTTTCCTATGGCATCCAATTTCTTCGATTCCATATCTGGGGTCTGAGTACTCATGTGTTGAAGCCTGGAGGACCTATCATGCATGGCACTGATCACCAATGAGTCTGCCTGAGGCAGAGACATGAAATAAGGGTGATCCACCTGAGCTTGATAATGCCTATCAGCCTTCCATGGATTGGAGGGAATCTTGAAAGGTTGCTTCCAGCAGCCATGATAGCCTCTTCAAAGGAGTCCACCAAAGGGGGGACAACTAGATTGGGGCATTCTGGCACACCCTGGTACTGAGCCAATTTCTTCAGAGAAGCATCCTGCTCAGTGCTCTGGAAACCAAACATTTTCTGGAGGTGGATTATAATGTCTGAAAATGTCAGGTCATCTGGTGCAGAACACAGGAGGTCAGGGCAGGTTCCCTCTGAACAGAGGAGGCAGCAGAGGAGAACTGAGGGGAATCCTCATGGTCCATGTCGTTCTTGTCCTCCCGGTCAGCCAGATTCCAGTCCTGCAGGAAAGGGTCTTCAATGTCCATGTCCTGGATGTTCAGACCTGGGGAGACAGGGGAAGAACTGGTCATCCTATTGGGCCGAAGGAGGCCTAGAGAGAGTAGAGACTGGAGTTGACCCCTCCCTAGGGGGGCACTGGGTCTGTGTGAGGTCCAGGATGGTATTTGCCAGGGCCTGGACATCTATCATGGCCATCTGTTCAGTGGAAGTAGCTGTGGCAGACTGGGCAGAGTGTATGGGTACCACCAATGGAATGGGAGCAGGCAATGGAACCAAACAAGCAGCCATCGATTAGGGGTGTACATAGGACCCCAGGATCATTGGTGAGGGTGTCAGCAGTAAGCCTTGTGGGGCAAGACCAGTCATCAACGATGAGATCGTCGATTGGCCTGTAGCCCCTGCCGGCAACAATGGCATCATCGACAGAGTGTCCATAATCATCGAAGACAGAACTGTCGACAGGCCATGAGGCAAGGCCATTGATAAGAGAATCACTGACAAGCCTGGAGCCATCACTGATGGATGATGGCTAGGCAGCATGGAAGGGGGCAGCTTTGGAAGCTGCAGAACAACCCCTGAGCCTCTCATCAATGGGTGAGCCATCAACAAGGGAGGAGAGGAACCCACAATAGTCAATGGTGCTAAAGACGATGTGTGAGGGACTACCTTCTCCATACTCACTTTTGTTGTGGAGGACGACACAGGGGTGGTAGAGACATGCTTAGTTTTAGAGGCATGTTTCTTACCCTGACCTTATGTCGACATGAAGGGGTCTCCCATGGAGCAGTGAGACCCTGAAGAGGATGCCGAGAGGTCTCTAGATGAGGAGCATTGCTGCTGCTCCAAGAGGGCTACCTTCTGCTCTATGAGAAACTCACAGAGCCGTTGCAGCTGTCGGCGTTTTGTGGTTCTGTTGAATTTATTACAGAAGGCACACTCCATGGAGTCATGTTCAGAACCAAGGCAACAAACACAGACTTCATGGAGGTCTTCTTTTGTGATTCTGTGGCCACAGGAACAACTTCAGAATAAAGGATCCGAAGACATTAGTAGTAACTTATAAAAAAAATAAAAGTTGTGGGTCGATAGAACTCTTCTAAGATGACTGGAAAGCAGGAACTCCAAAGGAGGACTTGTTGCACGTAGGTCACAGTTCAAAAGAACTGAGGAGTGGCTGGGACCTCCCCCTTTTATACCTACTAGGTGAACACCATGTGGTGGTGCTAAGGAGAAGTCCCAGGGTCGACTGCTGTGAAAGTAATCTGGTGGAAATGACGCCTGTGGCTGAATCCCACACGTTATGACCTGCTGCAAGAGATTACCTCGAAGATCTATCCAATCCCTGCAGGCTGTGTAAGCAATGAGACCATGGAATAGGGACACTACTCACAGCTCTATTCCAATCCCAATAGAACTGTTTAGCCCCTGCAGGCTGTGTAAGAACTGAGGCTATGGAATACTGCTGCTAATAACAGATCCCATGTCCAGACCTAACTGTCCAATCCTTACAGGCTGTGCAAGAACCAAGTCCTAACATGAACATGAAAATGATTCTTCCATATTAATCTTCTTGAAGTGAGAGTTAATGTGAGCAACCGCACTACCTGTCACAAAATTTTTCAAAATTTTAAAATTCAGTTATGGAGCTGCAATGGATGTTACTAGCATGTTTAAACCTCATTATATGCCTTGACGAAGTAAGCATTTACAATGAGTTTCAGGTGTCAGTAGTTGTCAGGCATGCTTTTTATTATCTCAGAAATGTTGCCTGGCTCTGCACATTACTTTTGCCTCTGGGTCTCAGTTTCTTAGTCTATACATTTGTAACACAGAGATTGGAATAATGTAACCACAAGGACAAATATATACTGTATATACTAGCATGAGAGTACTGACTTGGCCCACAGTCCCTCCACTTGCTGCATGGATTGGCAGCCATTTTAATCATGCTCGAATGCTATGCCATGACCCCTATAACTCTGACTGGAGCACTCTATTGTTGGTCTGAATTAAAGTTTAGTAACTACCTGCAGTTTGTGCAGAATTCTGCTGCCTAGCTAGCATTGCAACTGCAATCATTCAACACCAACTCCAGCTTTTGCATCCTACAAGGACTTGCTTATTTATTTATAATTTTTGACCAGTCCTGTCTCCACAACTGTAACACTGATACGTCCAACCAGGCCAGTAGCTACACAGGTCTGTCAGCCTCATCCCACGCCTCCAATATAAATATCCTCAGTTAGTGTGTAAATACAGGTAACAGGTCTGTCCCAACACCTGTAATACTGATACTCCCAACTAGGTTAGTAACTGCATGTCAATCAGCCCTACCCCCACACCTCTAATATTAACCCTTAGACTGCCAGTAGATTTAGAATACTGTACATCGGAATTCAAGATATGTATAACCTTGAATCTCGATCAATAATAAATCAATCCTTGCTGTGCCACAGACACCAACAGAAACTATAAAGCAAAACCAAATTTGACTTAAAAACTGATGATATTATTCATCTGTAGCACTAGTATTCTGCATGATATTTTTTAACCTCCTATGCACCTTGGTGCTCATCTTTGGGGACTTCATGGTGCTCCTTCTGCCCACCAGACTCAGTCAAGTATGGGCACTGCCTGCCGTCAGACCGCAGCTTAGCTCTGACTCCAGCTCTAGTCTATTCCTTCTCAGGGGAGGACCTCCTTTTTGCAGCCACTGCAGGGGAGATGGAGAAGGGTCTTTTGATCTGGAGCCACAGCTGGGAGACAGATGCATCACTGTGAAGGGTCAGATGGCATGGGGAAACACACATGGAGGCTGCTATCGGGATTTTCTCCAGACAGGACTGTTTGATACCTGTGTTCTCCCCATCCCCTCCCACATGTGTGAGCATGCTTGCAACTGGCAGGGGAGAGGGGGACTGCCAGATGATGCATGTGTATCCATGCTGCCAATGGCATATCCACCAAATCACCACCAGGAGTTGCATCTACAGAAGTGCTTCCTCTTCCCTCTGTCCCAGGAGGAGAGCATCTGCATGAAAGCTCTAAGCCCTCCTTGTTGGCCTCTGCTACTGACATCCGGGGGGGGGCATGAACCCAGCCTGACTGCGTACCAGAGTGGCTCCCCATTGCTGGGCCCTATGAAGTTGGGGTCTGGTTTTTAATATTTTTTTTCCTATCATGGACAGCTGCTTTAAATATCCACTGACCCCAATCTATGGCCTGTTGGTGGCATGATGCAATGTAAACCTCAGTGTTGTGCATAAATTAAAATAAATGAAGATCAGATTGGTGCAAAAACTCAGCAACCCAGTGCCAATGTACCTTTCTGAGGTTTAGTACAGGAAACCACTGGCAGATATATTTTCATTCCAGTCAGTAAAGGCCTGGCCATGGTATCTGATTGTGATAAACTCAGCCATATCATTGGCTGTGGCTTCTGATTGTGATAAACCCTGTAGTTCGATGGTTAATGGCCATGGTTTCTGATTGTGACACACCTAATTGTGATTGCTAATGGCTGTGGTTTCTGACTGTGATAAACGCTGCCATGTCTTTGGTAATGACAGTGGCATCAGTGGGAAACCCTGCACTGGGTTTGAAAATGGCTGTGGTTTCTGACTGTGGCAAACCTGCCCTGCGTTACGCAATGGCTGTGGTATCTATGATAAACCCTGCTGTTAGTCTGGCGATGGCCTTTGTTTCTGAGAGACAATCCCTGCACTTGGTTTGGCAATGGCTGTGGCACTGGATCAGGATAAATGCTGTGGTGGGTTTCATAAAGACCATGGTATCTGACCTTGATAAAACTGGTGGTGGGTTTGGCAATGGCTGTGGTATCTGTGATAAACTCTGCAATGTGCCTGGCACGGACCATGGTATCTGCGATAAACCCTGTGGTGGGTTTTGTATCTGTGATAAACCTTGCCAGGGTTTGTCGATGGCTGTGGTATCTATGTGTAGTAAACCCTGCAGTGTGTTTGACAAAGACCATAATATCTGACTGTGACAAACGCTGATCAAATAGTTGTAGCACCAGTGCTACCCACTCACAGTTGCTTGAAAGCTGGTAGTTCATTCAAGTCAATTCATTATATTCTTACTAGGTTTTCATTCCATCATTTTAGCATTTAAAGGGGTTCTTGTTATCATCATTCAATCAAATCATGATCGGTCTGACCACTGACAGCAAGGTGACCCCCACATTGGTCAGGAATCTACACTTTAAACTTCAGCATGCCAATATGTGCTGAGGTCCCACTGCTTTCTTTCCATCTTGTTTGGAAACCACTCTCTGGCTTTATCTTTTATATAGTGTGCTCTGGCCCAGAGAGGCTCACTGTTGGCCATTTGGGAGCTCACCAATTAGGAGAAGGCCACAGAAAGGTTTAGCAAGCTCAACCCTGTCTAATACACCGAGATTTATTACATTTTTTATACATTTTTTGTTTACAATTTTTAACGTTTACAGGGGAGTACCTGTAGTGTGGCCAAAATCAAATAGTTATAGTACCAATGTTCCACCCATTACTAAACCTTTAAAATTGCACTGCACACAGGAGAGGTGTGTAAAGTTAAAAGATGAAACAAGAGAGTGGTTTCCACACATGAAAGCGAGAAAGCAGTGGAACTTCAACGTATACTGGCATGCTAAAATTTAAAGTGTAGATTCCTGCCCGATTGGGGGGGGGGGGGTTCACCTTGCCATCCGTGGTCAGGCTGGTCATGATTTGGTTGAATGATGAGACCAAGTACCCCTTTAAATGTTAAAATGATGGAATGAAATTCATGAAAACTGAATCAACTTGAATGAACTGCAGGCTTCAAGCAGCTTTTTGGGTGAATGGAGCATTGATATTATAACTATTGGATTTTGGCCACACACCAGGTGCACCCTGTAAACATTCAAAAAAATGTGTAAGAAATGTGATAAAATCTCATGTATTAGCCAAGAATGAGCTTGCTGAACCTTTAACACTGTGTGATAAACCATGTGCAGAGGCTTTGATAATGGCCACAGTGGTATCTGACCTTTGTAAAACCTGCAGTGGATTTAGTAATGGTTGCTGTAGGGCCGTAATAAATCCTGCAGTGGGTTTGGTATTGGCCATGATAAACATCATGGTGATTTTGGATATTGCCATGATATATGACTGTGACAAACCCTGCAGTTTGATTGCTAATGACTGTGGTATCTGACCTTGATAAATTCTGCAGTGAGTTTGGCAATAGCCATGTCATCAGACCATCATATATCCACTAGTCAAGGCATCTGATGGACATGAACTAGTGCCCAAATATCAACTGCCAACATGATACAATCAAGACTCCTGATACATTTGTTTCACAACAAGCAAAACAACTCCAAAAATCCAGATGTGTCAGTATTGCCAATTATTTTTTTTTTTTTATTTGGGGGAAGGAGGGTAAAATAATTGTATGTTCCTTTTGTTCTCAGATTCATATGCCTGCATGTCCCAAATGTACAGTGCAAAATAGATTTTAAATAATTCCAGCAAGTCAGTTTTGGAAGTTGACCATGGTTCTTTAAAGAGAAAATACGTCTGAATTGTGTTAACTGAAGCATTGGTTATATTGATTCAATTTTACAAAAATCTGGTCAGTACATGACTGGTCTTTCCAGCACGTAGTATGTTACAACTGAGTGATAACACCTTACCAATGAAGACTGTGGGCATAAAGAGCGTCAGACTAAGCTTGGAAAAATTTTCTTCTTACATGGTAATAAAAGGGTACCCCGATAGTAGTGTGCCAGGAGAATCCATATAAATTAGTATGTTTGCACAACATACTTGTTGGTACCTGCTTATGAAATGGGGGTGGGGGGCCTGATGGACCTAGAGTCCCTTCTGCCATTTATTTACTATGTAGCTATGGTAACTACAGCTCAGTAATTACTGTATAGCCTTGTCTTGGTAATGGACATATTGTAATAGAGAGGATTCCATCCTCACAGGCTTTCCATTCTTAACCAGTAACTATTTTCTCTACATAAGAGAGTGTCACATTGCTGTGTTTTTAGTAATCATTTTGTGTAAGGTGAGCTGTACTTTAATAATTGAACAGTTGCATCCTAATGTTTACAAACAATATTTATTTTTGGAGGGACAGAATGCTTTTGAAAAAACAACAAAAAGACCACCTTTGAAATGATGCTTGTCCAGATCTGAATGTTCTATGAAAAATAGCATGGCTGACAAAAGAATGAAGGCTCCCTTAATGCAGTGTTTCTAAACCTGTGAATATTCTGTACATTTTATTAGTTGATTTATGAGAAAAAACTGAGGGCTAGCATGACTACTGATATGCACAAATTTCATGACTGAGTTACCTGTCTTTCAGGGATACCTTTACTTTTTTTTTAATTTACACTCATCCCCATAGACTCCCCATTGCACCTGGCGTATATGCCTGTACTCCCAATATGGGACTGGCATGGCTTCGAGGCTGCTGCACCCTCCTCTGGTGGCTGTGAATCAAGCAGCATGGATCAGCTCAGTGGTATGGAGATGGTCTGGTTATCAGTGAGCCCATCCAAGACATGACTGGGGCTGTGGTTGCATGAAGAGCACCTGTCTGCAGCAACAGGTTCCAGATAACAGCCCACAGTCATAGTTTTCACAGCCCATGTTAGCCCACCCTCTTGTTTAAGGGGCTCCAAAAAAATGCACTTTTCTTCTGGCAAAGTGGGGGGTTCTATCGTGGCAACCAGTGACAGTGCTACTCCTTGACAGGTGAGCGTGTGCCCTTGCACTGGATACTAATGCTCTACCTTGGGTGATGATGAGGGCAGGAAAGCATCAGGCTCTGCAACTGATGCAGGTGTTCTATGGCTGGCAATGAGGATGAGCGAGTGCTTTCTGTCACTGACGGCAATGCTCTTCCTTTACTGATCATCAGGTAGCACTAATGTGCCAGTGTTCCTCTACCTGCAGACAGGGCACATTACTTCTGTCATTTACTCAGCCTGGAGCCTCAGTAAGCAGAGGACATAACAGACAGTCAGATCTGAACCCTCCTCCCCTGCAGGAAGTGCAGAGTCTATTCTCAGAACAAGTCACCCAGTGGTAGCACTGAGTCTGAAGAGTCACCCAATGGCAGCACAGTCTGTCTTTGAACCTGACTTTACTGGTGGCGGTGCAGAGTCTGTTCTCAAATGGAGTCGCCCAGTGGTAGTATTGATCCTGTCTCAAACCAGAGTTCCCAGGTGCTGCTGTACTCCTTGTCCAGCCCTACAAATAATGTTTATGCAGAAGTAGCTGAATGTTAATCCCTGCTACCCACAGACCCTTGTCTCCTTTCTTTACTTTTTCAGACCCAAGAGGTGGTTTATACTGACAGGTTTCTCTGTAAAAATAAAAGTTAACATTTATAGAAATGACTGTACTGTATATAACTATAATGTATGAAATGGAAATTAAATAAAGTTATCTACAGTTTTCAACCATTATCAGTATTTTCTCATACCCAATGCAACACCAACAACAGACCAAAGAGACTGAGAGAAAATAAAGTTCCGTAAACTTCTACTCCATTTCCAGTCCTGCTTGGAATGCAGACAACAAAACAAGTATGTATTTCGACCACCTTGTCATTCTGAAAACTGGAAGGACTGGACTTTCAAATGCTCTACTGTAGGCATGGGAGACCTTATGGTCTGCCACAGTCTGCAACGCAAATGTAATTTTCCTAGAATGAAGCTTGACAGAAAATTATGATTTCATTATCAGCTCGCAGGTGGAGATTACAGGCTGCACTCTCCTTTATTCAAGTGGTTGCAACAAAGAAGACAAAACCAACATACAGAAACCATATGGCCAAAGCCCTAACACTGAATCAGCCTACAACTCCCAATAAGATTCACTTTTCCCTCAGTCCTTTGTGATAGCCTATAAAGGGTTTGACTCCACCCATGCATGTCCTCTTCTTTGTCTAGCATGGTGAATTTAATTGAAGCAACTTGAACATGGAACATCCAGCCTTCTTGTTTATGCAAACCAGGACATCTGTGAAGCCCATCTTCTTGTTTTACACTACATCTGAACAAAAACTAAACACTGGGAGGGTGAGGTGGGACTGTAATCTCTGCCTCTGAGTATTTAATAAAATCATAATCTTCTGGCAGACGTCATTCTAGGAAAATTACAATTTTATATTATTCATCAGAGGCTCCAATTACAGGTTTGTTCAAAGCCCAAGATTTATTATTTATTAGATTTTGTTGACCGGGTGAGGTACCCTAAGCACACGTTTGCTATACTGTCAGATACTGGTCCTTGATAATAAAAAAAAAAGCAACACCTGAAAACTGCATCCATGGACCAGTCAGCAGTCCCCAGAATATCCTCCTGACAGATTTCACTTCTGAAAGCCTTGCTGTACACATTGCTTCTCTGGTCAAATGATTCAATTCAATTCAAGTTAATTGCAGGAATACTCCATTGAGCAGGCTCATACACAAGGAGGTCCTGAACATGAAGCGGAAACATGTACAATACAAATAAAACATTGACTGGGAAACAAGAAATCGAGATACGGTTCAAATACAGGGGATACAACAACAAGGGTTGGTAAATGACAGCAATAGGATTTGCAAGACAATACATTCCGGAGATGTACAAACACAGTGCAAATACAGGAACGTGCCAATACAGTGCATATACAGTAACGAGGCATAACAGAGAAAAACAATCAAATTACATCTTTTAAATACAGCTTGGTAGTAAGTGTGTTGGATAATATTGACCCTGGTAAGAAAGAGTGTGAAGGACAAAGTGAAGACAGGGGGGTAGAAACAGCAAAACAGTGGATGGAATAACAGAGGATCAAATGCCTAGTTGCTAGGGATGTTCAGCCAACAGCTGAGTAGAAGTCGCAGTGGTGAGTTCTGAATGGGGCCTTGGTGACAAACCGCAGAGCACGGTGACACAGGACATCCAGTTTGTGCAGATTGATGTCAGAGGTGCCATTATAAATTATATCACCATAGTCGAGAAGTGGGAGAAATGTGGCCTGGACTAGCCTTAGTCTGGTCTCAGAAGGAAAGAGGTCCCTATTTCTGAAGAAGAAACCTAATCTGGCTTTGAGTTTGCTGGTTAGATTGTCGATGTGGGTGTTGAAGGACAGTTTGCTGTCAAGCCACATGCCAAGGTATTTGAATGTATCTATAACCTCAAGAGTATCACCTAGGGTGGTAACAATAGGGGTACATAGCTGAGTTTGAGTAGAGGGGGGTTACTGTTGAGAGTGAAAAGCATGACCTTTGTTTTTTTTGCATTTAGTAGGAGCTTAGAATTGATGAGGTTCTGGTCTTTGCAGACTTTGGTAAATGATGGTTTTGAAGGGTAGCCAGTGAAAATAGCGAATACAAAATAGTGAATGACACAAAGTAATGACTCATATTTACATTGCTCCGAATATGTTATTCTCTTCACCATCAATGAGCGGCGTGGTGTTAGAATATTTAAAATGGGGGGATGCAGGAGGCACAACCCCCTGCATATGTCACAAGTGATCATGCCAAGAACAATTGTTGAGAGAACTGGTAGTAGTAGCTGTTATGTGCTTTGGCATTTGCTATTTTGTATTTGCTATTTTACATGGAACCATTTTGAAGTGTAGAGGACTGTATCACTGGCAAAGAAATGCAGCTTAGAGTTAATTATATTATTGTTGAGGGAGTTGATATAGATAGAAAAAAGTATAGGGCCTAGAATAGACCCTTGTGGGACACCCCTTGTGATGTGGAGGAAGTTTGAGAGTAAGCAGTTGGCCTTAGTTTTCTGGATTCTACCTGAATGGTAGCTGGCGAACCACTGTACTGTGGACACTATGGCCCCAAGCTTCCTGAGGCTAAGGAGGACAAGGTTGTGGTCCACAATATCGAACGCCTTGCTAAAGTCTAGGAAGACAGTGCCTGTGATCAGTTTGGAGTCACAGGCTGTGCTCCAGTCACAAGTGACTTTAGCAAGCGTAGAAATGGTGCTGTGATTTTGCCTAAAACCATATTGAGCAGGGTTGAGTAGGGAGTAGCTTTCGATATGCTTGTTCAGTTGGATGTAGATTAATTTTTCTAGGATTTTGAAGAGAGTAGGCAAGATAGAGATGGGCCTGTAATTGTTAAGGTTGCAAGGGTCACCAGATTTGAACAGGGGAGGATATGTGCAGATTTCCAGCAGGATGGTACTGAGGCAGTAGTGATAGACAGATTGAAAATGTGGAGTATGGGGGCTGTAAGGTGATAACCTAATCTGAGAAAGAATGGTTCTAGTCCATCAGCACCACCCCCCTTTCTGATATCTAGATTTATGAGCTGATCTTCCACCTCCTTAAAGGAGGCAGGGCAAAGTTGAAAGGGGTCTGGTGTAGGGTGAGCAGGGAGGAGTTATTGTCCATGGGAGGGCTACACAGCCCGGCATAGGGTGAGGAATCAAAAGCCAGCCTGGCTGCGGTGAAATGTGAATTAAGTTCCTTGAGGATCCGACCACGGTCTTCGATTTCTACTCCATTGGCATGGATCTTGGTGGGTATGGAGGCAGCAGCTTTGTATCCCTCAACAGTCTTAATTGTTTGCCAGATCTTTGCTGAGTTCCATTTGGCTTGTTCAAGGGCTGTGATGTAGAAGTTGGACTTGGCAATGTGAACAAGTTTGACACCTGCATTTCTTGCAGCTGTAAATGTCTGCCAGTCAGATGAGCACTTAGTGCTCCTTGCTCGGGCCCAGAGTTTATCATGGTCGGACAGAGCAGCTTTAAGATCAGGCATAAACCAAGGTGGGAAGATTTACGAACTCTGGTTTTGATGAAAGGGGCATGCTTGTCTGCCAGTAGAGTTAGATGTACATTGAAAATTTCTACTGCCTTGTCTACTGAATTGGCTAGATAGAAGCTTTGCCAGTTAATATTTCTGAGATCAGACAAGCAGCTGTCTGAGTTGAATTTCCTGAAGGACTGTTTTGTGATGAGGCTGGGTGAGAATGGACCCTTTAGATGGGCTCTGGTGCAGACAATGATTCCATGATCACTTAGATCATTTTGAAAAACAGCAGAGTGGAGGATTTTATAAGGGCGATTTGATAAGATAACGTCTAGAATTGAACTATGCGCGTTGTTTTTGAAGTTAGTCCTAGTTGGCTCAGTGATGAGCTAGGTGAGGCTGAGTTTGTTGCAAAGATCTTTAAGGCCATTAGATTTGGGAGAGAGCCAATACATGTTTAGATCCCCTAGGACGATGGTCTCATTGTTGTTGCAGGCTACGATGGATTTCAGGGTTACGATGACGTCATAACCCCCGGTGGGGGGGTCTGTAGGAACCGATGATGTTTCAACTTTCTGATGAGGGTAGGTGGATTTTTAAGGACATGAGTTCAAATTCTTTTGGCTTTGTCATGCTGAGCGAGTCGGAAATACTGAATTTATCCTTGGAGTAGATGACCACTCCTCCTCCTCTTCCCCTGGATGCTCTGTCTGCCCTAAGAAGTTTATAGTCAGGGAGGGCAATCTGTCGATCAGCAATGGCATATCTAAGCCAGGGCTCAGTGATAATAATTATGTCTGGGTTAGTATGGGCAGCCCACACTTGGAACTGGTCGCGTTTATTCAAAAGGCTCCTCACATTAATTAACATCAGTTTTAAGCCTGATGCAATTGCAAGGTCTGGGGGGAGAGGTAAAAGAGGTAGAAGGACCAGGGTTGACCTCCACATTTCCTGAGCACAAGAGGAGTAGCGGGATAATAAGCATCAAATTCTGTTAGGGTCTATGCGTGCCTCTGCCATTGTGTAGTGCACCCACCGGATAATGGTGGCAGTCATCACCAATTTGTAAGGCTTTGATAGGATGATCAGGAGCTGATCCTGTCCCAGATGGCACCAATCCACTATTCAATTGGACTGGATGCAGCTGGCCACACACAGCTTGGGTTCAGGGTCCTATCTCAAATAAGATACAGCCAGTGTGAAGGTTTTGGTACACCTTGCCAGGGAAAAGTGCACCACTTCCAATGTCTGGGGCATCCTTGTGATCACTATATACAGGGAGCCAGTGTGGCCCAGCATCTGTAATGAAAAAGTATGACAGGAGGAGTCTGCTCCAGATATAAACCCTATAAGCACCACGCAGCCTCTGGAGAAAATGAGACTCACTCACCCCAAAAAGTTTAACCATTTATTATGCTATCTGGATATAGTACTGTATGAATGCCAATATTTCAAGGAACCGTTTCCTCTTCGGGGCTACAGTTACTAACATTTAATAAAACATATAATGTACATTATTGATAAATCAAATTTTTACTTATCTGATACTTAAACCTTATTTATATCTTCTTATTTGATAAATAACACTTCAAAGCTCCATCATCTTCTTATCTGTATATACTCTTGTCTAAAAAAATCTAACTGGCTAGATTCATATACCAGTTGTGTTTGATGCTAATAAGCAGTCTTTTATTGTTCTTTATTATATTTTGTTTATACATTTTAATTCCCTTATTTTTAGAAGACATATAATTTAAATTGATAAACATGGCTTGAGATGTGCTATAAAGCTGCCCCCCAGTAATTTATTCTGTGATTATAGTGAGGGTAATATTATCTTACCTGTCTAAAGAATCTGTATTGTTAATACAAAACCTTTCCTTTCAACCTCTTATTATAGCTTTTAAGTAAATTATTTATAATATCTTTAACAAATGAACAAAAAAGATACTTAAAAAATTATATTTCATTATTCTATATCACATTGTAAACATGTACTGTGGCATTAAATCTCTTTCTTATCTCTTGCCATAACAACAAGTACTTACCTTGCCATAATAAGTATTGTAGCTTTAAATCACACTCTGCTGCTTCTTTTCATATTACAAATGTGTCCAGTACTCTTATTTTGAATATGTCTCCTTATTACTATAACAGGGTCTGCATATTCATATTTTAACACAAATTGGTAAAATGTATCTTATAACATTAGGCTTTTCTGCCCTGTTGGTATAGCTTGAATTTCTGTCCTTAGTTCAGGCAGCTTGGAGCATGTGGACAACATAACCTTTTGTCCACTATGTTGCTAACACACTGTGTTTTTCACATTGTGAATTTTAAGCCTTTGTAAAGTAATGTAATATGTCCTAGTCTGACCACTTAACCTGTAGTCTTGCAGGGATACTCCTGGTGCCTTGCTTGCCAACTAGCAATGATGACAGCAACTCTGAATGAGCTGTTTTTATAGTGTGCTGAAACCAGGAGGTGGAGCATGGCACAGTGAGCATCATGTGATGGAGGTCATGACCCCACAAAGACAGCAACCCATGGAGTTCTATAGATAGAGAGATGCTAGAACGCAGACTGATGCTGGCTCAGTTGAAGCCACGCTTCCACCATATTACTGGAGGACTGAGGTGCTGGCAGATAGCAGGGACCCTTGCTACCTATCCCTCCTTCTCTGACATCACATAGCTCCCTCTTACAACTGCACCTAACCCCCCCCCCCTGAAGTTCTACTCCTTCAGCAATGCCCAGACCCAGCCTTCAGCAATGCCTAGCCAATTTGGTTAATCCACTCCCTCATATCCATTCCCTGTCTACCCCTTGTGGGGTTTTTGCATCCCAAAGGGGTGAAGGCCTTTGGCTGACCTATCTCCCTCCTATGCCTTGACCCAACTCATTGACCTCTACTCATACCCTTGTGACAGTACAGACTACCTAATAACTGGTTGGTTCTAGCACTTTCCCTGCAAAGTTTCCATCTGAGAAATGTATAGTCTAGCATTTTGCATGTATTGTGATTTGGTTTTCTCTGTAAAATAATTGCATATGTTAAAGTGCAAGTTTTGTTTTGTAACTGTATGTCTGTAATGTATTAGCTTGATCTGTGCATGTATATGTGATTTGCTTCTCTGTAAAATAATTGTATAAGTTTTAAGCCTAAGCTTTATTTTAACTGTATATTCTTATCTGATTCCCAGCTGTATGGTGTGTACTATATTTCGTGCATTCTTATCTCCTATGTATCCCCCTCCCCCCAGGATGCATCTGGAAATGAGCTATTACAGCTCAGTATGTCCTTCCTGGTGAACTTTTCAAATAAATAAATATTAAAACTTCGATAGTGGCACTAGCACACTGTTCTGACAGCAATCAAGTAACGCACTGCTTATACAAGCAAAGGAAAAACTAGCATACCTTGTTTTTGTCACCACAATGTGCACTTCCTTCATCATTTCCCTGCTGTCAATGGTACTTCTTACTGAAATGGATCAGCAGACTGCTGTCTGAATACTGTGCTGGTGCCACTATCAAAGTTTCAAGAAGGGTTCCTGCTATCTGCCGGCACCTCAATCCTCTGGTAATATGGCGGACACGCAGCTTCAACTGAGCCAGCATTAGTCTGCACTCTAGCCTCTCTCTCTTTCTCTCTCTGTAAAACTCTATGCAACAACCTTGTCTAATACCGTGTCCCACATGGAATTTCTCTCTTAAAGTTGTAGTGTTTATTTATTTTCAAACACACTATATAAAATGTCCATTTCCACCCTTATCAACATGTCAGCTATACCGTAACTATCAGCAACACCACCAGCTATTTCTATTACATTGTTTAAATAATATAATGCATACTCTATATACAAACTCATTATGCTTATACCATGGGAAATAAAGGATGGGGTGCCAACATTAGAAAGTGGACAAGAACATCAGGTAAAGGGCAAGATATATGCCTCTTATATAAGGGTGAGTGAGATAGAAAACTAAAAAAAAAATTGAATAAATACTGACTATCAGCTTTATAGCACATCTGAAACCAGGTATGCCATGTTTATGAATTTGAAGTATATGTTTTCTAAAAATAAGGGAATTAAAATATATAAGCATAATGTAACAAATAACAACAGAAGACTGCTCATTAGAACCAAACACAACTGTTATATTAATCTAGCCAGTTTGATTTTTTGAGACAAAAGTATGTACAGATAACAAAATGAGGGAGATATGAAGCTTTATTTATCAAATAAGAAGATATAAATAAGGTTTAAGTATCGAATAAGTAAATATGTGATTTATCAACAATGTAATTTATATTACATATTTTATTCAATTTTAGTAATTGTAGCCTGGAAGAAGAGGAAATGGTTCCCTGAAACATTGGCATTCATACAGTACTGTAACCAGATGGCATAATAAATGGTTAAAATTATTTTGGGTGTGTCTCATGCTCTCTGGATGCTGTGTAGTACATCCTTATGATCTCCAGGGCCCTGATATCTGACACCTGTTTGTTCAAAACCAAGCAAAGCGAGTTGCCAGCTTTATAATCTGTTGCTTTACACGCTGGTCCTGATTAGGGCCAAAGACTGAAAGAACTGGAAAACTTTGTTATCCCAAGTAAGCCTGTACTTGGGTTGCAATGGTCTTGACCACCTAATAACTTTCAGAAATCTGCAAACCATGGGGGTTTGTCCTACAAACTTAACATCAGTCAGATCATGTTCTGCCGAGATGACCAACCGCAACATGTTGATGTATCATTATGACTTACCCGACTCATACATCCTGTAAAGAAATTCAGTAACTTCTGTGACAGGGATTGAAAGGAGAGCCAAGTATCTAGGTAGAGACCAGCTACCACAAGAGTCTCAGGAAGACTAACAGGTCTTCTTTGTTTCTGGCTCACAAGACTGTTGGAGTAAGTCTGCATCTCCCTCTAGAGGCCTGAGGATGCCGAGTAACACCAGAAACTGTCCATGCTGCCGGGGTCAAGGCATCATCCTGGATTGGGGTGGGGAGAACCCGTGGGGTCCAGCAGCACATATGGGAGGAGAGTAACTTCTACCAACAATTCTACCAACAATTCCAGCATGACCAGGTACTACGGTTGTGCCTGTTACACAGGGGTTACCATCACCATCAAAACCTGTGGTCTCCTGATCTGTGATAGGGCAATGAAGATCATGGGGAAGGGAGAAAATGTGTAGCCCCTCCATCCAGACCAGTTCTGGATGAAGGTGTCCATGGCCTTTTTTTCTGGATCTGGTTGCCAATTGAAGAACTGAATCAGTTGGCAGTTGAGGCAGGAGACTAACAAAGCCAGATATAGGAGGTTCCTCTCATGGAGAATTCTGGCAAAGGTGTCTCTCAGAGAAATTTGCTCAAGTCCAAAAGGTACCTTGAGCTTCAACCCCCACCCTGTTGGCTAAACCTGGGATGTGGACAGCTTGAACCTGAATGTTCTGTCTCAGGCAAAACTCCCAAAATTGTTTCACCACTGATGTAGGGTCATGGGACCTAGTGCTCCCAACCTTACAACAGCCATGTTGTCAGTTTTGAGGAGGATCCATAGCTCCTGCATGCCCTTGGCAAAGCTCTTGATTGCAAAGATGGTTACCATCAGCTCCAGGATGTTGATATGAAGGGAGGTGTCCAATGGGGATCATTTGCCCCCATGAACATCCCTTTGCGTATGTTTAACCTGTATATACTGTACTGCAGTTGCTATACTTTTTAGCTGCATACTTTTCATGGTCTTAGCTTAATGGCTGTTTTTAATACTCTATTTCATGTGTATTATAAACTTCCTGTGTATAATTACTGCTCTATGTAAGTACTATTTAAGTGTGAATTCATTTTGAATATATTGTTTACCCAATTGTGATGTAACTGAGTATTCCTTTGTGTGTATTGTTAACCTCTCCTTTCCAGGTCCATCTTGAAAATGAGCTTGCTCAATGATGTTCGCCTGGTTAAGTAAAGATTTTGATTGAGTGATTGATTGCACCAGGCACCCCTGCCTGATAAGCCGGCATCTGACTCTATGGTTAGTTCTGGGAGGGACCTGAAGATAGTCTGGCCATTCCATATGTCCATCTGGCATAAAGCACCAGATGAGCTCTGAGTGGGCCGCACTGGGGAAGGAAACCAGGGCACTGAACAATCCCATCTGTTTGGGGACCTGGATTCTGAAATCCTGTAACATCCAATAATGAAGAGGGTCCAAGAAGATGGCCTAAACCAAGGAAGATAGGAAGACTATAATTCTGGCTAGATCCCTGATGTGGGGAACTCTTGAGAAGCTTCCATATTTCCCTCTTAGTGTCTTTAATTTTTTTAAGGGTAAGGTTAGGGTAGCTTCTATGGAGTCTACCTTGAATACCAAAAATGTCAAGGACTTAAAAGGGGTAAGAACATACTTAGTGGAATTTATCACAAACTCCAAGTTCCACAGCAGGGCAATTGTCATATCCCAGTGGGTTGAAAGTTGAGCTGAATCCTGGGCCATAATCAACCAGTTGTCAAGGTATACATAAGTCATATCCCTGTGGACCTGAGCCAGGACACTGCTGGCTGCAGGATCATGGTGAAACACCAAGGGGCAGAGGGTAGCCCAAATGGGAGTCAACTGAACTTGCAGGTCCCACCTGCCCAACAGAACCCCAACCAACCACAGTCCATATGGTGGATGGGTATGGACAGATAAGCGTCCATCAAATCTAGGCAAGCCATTTGATTTCCTTGAATGAATGTCAAATAAATAAATAAAAATGTATCCTGGAGAAGGTGAATACCTTACTTCTTGAAATGGTGGTAGGTGGTGAACCCATTGAGATCTCTGAGACTGACAACTGATCGAGACCCATAATCTTTTCAAAATGGAGCTGATCCAGACCTCCATGTTCACTGGAGGCCTGGAAATCACCCCCTTTTTTGGGGGCATCAATAGCTTTCTCTTAATTCTGCCTTTGAAAATTGCAAAGTGCCCTGGTGGGGAAGAGGTATGCTGAGTTCTAGGTGGTAGCCTCAAATAGCATACAGGACCTATGGGTCCTGTGTTCCCAATGTTTTGCAAAGTGTGCTAACCTTCCTCCTAGCTGCAGAAGTCAGTGCACTACATAAAACACAGGCAACAATGAAGAAGGTTATATAATTACCTGAGGGAGGAGAAGGGTTGCCCTGTTGAGCACCCGACACCTCTGGGACATCCCCTGTCCCAGAAACATTATTTGCCCCCACCTCTGAAGGGCTCATATCCATATGAGACATTATATCTGAAGCTGCCAGCACACCAGCATGGCAGTAGCACTACACTTGCGGCGCTGATAACCCGGGTTCAGGAGTGCCCTCGGGAGTCAGAGGGTTGGCCAGGGGGGGGAGGAGGATTGAGTGTCCCAGGATGTCTCTCCGCCTCCGGTGATGGAGTAGGGAATTTGGCCGATACAGTACTGACATCTGGCAATGGCTGGGGGTTGGTGCACCAGCCAACACAGCATGGCGATGGTGCGGGTGGCTGCCCAGTGTGCGACATGTAGCGGCATGCATGGCTCACCATTGGTGGCATTGCATGTTCTCATCATGGGGGGTATCTACAGGGGAAACTAATCCTCCAGCGCTCTTCATGGCCGGTGTCTGTCAGCTCCACACCAGACGCACCCAGCTGCTACCCTGGTCCGGCCTCAGTCTTCCGTGGCATGCAGCGTGTACCCACCTTGACGTGGCCTGGAGAAGGGCAGGGATCAAGCGCAGGAAATGAAAATTATGTACCTACCATAATTATGATCTTTCTGTGTATCTTCACCATTTATCTCTGTTGGGTACTCGGCCGGAGGTCAAGACCCCGCAGGAGCTTTTTAGGTAGGTGGAGCTGATGCACCATCGGCGCCGCCCTTGAGGCTGATGCACTGCGTGGTGCTTGTGAGTTGGCCGTTAGGCTGTGTCAACTCCACCTGCCTGCCAGTTCTGAGTCACTGGAGAGGTAAGAGGAAGGGAGTGGAGGGTGGGACAAGGAAGTCCAAGGGACAGAAAAAGGAAAAGATGTATAAACTAAAAGGAGACATAACAACTGAGAGGACAGAAGAGGAAGAAGAAGTCGGAAACTAAAGGGATTGGGAGAGGCCCCAATCTCTGGAAATAGAAGAGGGAGGTAGGGTGGATAAAGAATTTAGGAGGAGAGGGGGGAGTTATACATCCCAGACTCTGGTCCGTCTCCAGATTACATAGGAACTGCAAGGAGTAGCTAAAGATTTCTGCCAGAATTTAAGGCACAGAATGGCTGGCAAAACACTCCAGATAAGAAGAGTCAGCTATTCTGGAAGAAGGACATGGTACAGAGAATTAACACCTTCTCAAAGAAAGATTATTGATGAAAAAATGAAAACAAAAATTTTTTTTTTTGGTAATAAACAGGGAGAAATAAGTTGGATGGAAACAAGGATGAGGAGAGAATGGAGGGCAACTGTCAACTCCCACCCCACAGAGGTGGAGCCAACGCACTGGAGAAGGAGTGCCCCCATGCTGTCCACTCTCCCCAGAACATTATCCCCCTGTGTGGCCCTGTTTTACCCCACTCCTGACAAGAAAGGAGAGGGGGAAGGTATGGGCACAGAGAGGGAGTGGGACCCAGAGACTGAGGCCCCAGGGGGGATGGAGGGTGGGATTGTGATGAATGGTGAAGATACACAGAAAGATCATAATTACAGTAGGTATGTAATTTTCATATCTTATCGGTGTCAGTCTTCACCATTCATCACTGTTGGGTCAGTGCCGAGCCCCCCCCGAAGGGGGTTTTTTTTTACACCCTAAGGGACATAGTCCCTTAGCTCTCAGTGGGTGACACACTAAGAGGGAGAACCTTCAGGGCCTGGAGAGGCCCGAGAGTGGGGAGAGTGAGACGGGGTCCCTCCAGAGGGGGAAGGAAGTTGCCCCGACAAGCGTCGTCTCACTCTACGTGAGAAGAGATAGGTTCTCTGGTGAGCAGAGTTAATCACCCTACATCGGGCCAAGGGTGACAACCGGGAAAGACGCAGCCATGCCGTCCACCTAGTGTAGATCGCTGTCCCTACGATCCTGGTAACTACCTCGTTGGCATCATAGGATGCCCTCGCTTGGTGCCTTGCTAGTTCCAGGCCACGTGCAGAGAGTGCAATGGCTTGTCTGGTTTGCTCCATATCAGGCAATGAGGGTAGGAGTTGACCCAGCCTGGACCACAAGAACCTGTCATAGGCTGTATAGTGAGCCTGATGTGCAGAAATGGAAAGCAATAACCGTGCCGAGAAGAAAGTCGTCCTACCCCAGAAGTCAAAATCTGAGAAGTCTTGATCGGGGGGCTGATCACGGGGAAGGGCGTATCCAACTGCGTCAATCCGGACTGCGGATGAGGCATGGAACCTGGAGACTCTGGGAGGGGCAATACCTCTGGCGGAGATCCCTAAGGGCAGGAACTCCACAGAAGGGCCTCTGCCAGGAACGCAACAATGCCTCCCGAAAGGGAGCAGGCCAGGGCAGCACCACAAGGATGGCCTCGCCAAAATTGCCTAGAAAGGCATGCGCCGAGAGTTCAGGATTGCTAACAGTGGCAGGGGTGAGGTGCAAGTCCTCCAACATCCTCACGAGGAAACACTGATACTCAGCGAGATCAGCAGCTGGAGAGATGTGGACAGAAGGTTCCTCTCACCCAGAAGAGAGGGATGAGGAGCTGGAGGGCACCGGCTGTTCAGAGGGCAGCTGCTCAGGGAGAGGTTGAAAAACCTGACTGTCCATCACCCTAACGTAAGCTGGGAACCGAGCAGCCACTGCTCTGAACTGTTCCCAGGAGAGAGGCCCGCTAGGACCAAGGATGCCTGGGAGTGCAGGAGAATGTGGCAGAGGAATGGGGACAGAGCTGAGAAGAGATGTCGGCTGACCTCCACCTGGGCTAAGAAGCGGACCGGGAGCACCCGTGGAAGAAGATGCCCTAGAAGACCCCACAGCTGACAGCTGAACAACCATTTCAGTACTGCCTTGGCTGTGCCCGGAAGAATCCCCCCTATGAGGCGATGGGGGCCGTATAGGTCCAGAAGGATGGTCCCCTACCTCAAAAGAATGGGTCTCTCTTAAACAGACCGAAGAGGAAGAGCAGAGATCCGCACTATGGCTTCTCCCAGAGCCCGGGTGGACCCCCGAAAAAGGCAGCCATGCAGACCTCACACCCCTCGACCCCTCAGAGTCTGAAAGAGCCCTCCTTCTTGAGAGGATCAGCCTAGGTAGCTGACAGCTCTGGGCAGTACCCGAAGGAGCTATCCAGGGCACAGCACCCTTCCCTCCTGTAGGTGCTCTGATTGGCCCCAAAGTTGGGCGATCCAGGCACACCACAGGTGGGGGTACCACTGCTGAGGGGTCAGTGAACCCACCAAGACCGGGCTGCAGAGCAATGGTGGCCTGCACCACTGCCCGCTGGTCAGCACCTCTGATCCCAGTCTCGGTAGCCACCGACCCCACCTGAGAAGGAGACTGACTTCGGCTTGTCAAGGAAACTACTGGGTTGCCCACTCCAAGAGTCAACCCCAAAGAGTCAAACTGTCCATCTGACTCAGATCCCAACTCCACCTCCGAAGAGGTAGAGGCCGAGGCCCTGTGCCAGACTGTAGGAGGGCGCCCATTACCATCTTTGCCAAAGGGGATGCCAGAAACCAAAGCCAAGTCCAAGCCGGTGCCAGTGCTCCCTAACAGCACTGCAAGCAGAATCCACAGAAGGCATGGCTCCAGCCCAAAAAGGAGCTCCAGAGTCAGGACCAGCCATGGTGCCATCTGGCCTCATGGTGCTGCGAGCGGTGCCGAGGATGAAGATGGCCCTGACGGCACCATTGGTGCCAAGGACAGCACCGCCCAGATCCATGGCACCGCAAATGGCACCAAGGGCAGAGGCAGCGCCGACGACAGCGCCAACGGTGGAATCAGACAGCCCCATGGCGCCAAGTCCTGAGGACACAGCACTGTGCTCAACCTCAGCACTGCAGATGGTGCCAAGACGAGACATAGACAAAGACACCACCGTAGCAGCTCCTACGGCACCGCTAGCAGGATTGGCACCGAGAACGGCTCTGACAGAAGCCATGGCACCGTGTGACAAGTCAGCACCGACTGACGGCTCTGTCAGGGACCACGGCACTGCAACCGAGTGCCGAGGTTCAGGCTGCCACCTCAACAGTCGAGGGGCGGCACCAACCGCCTTGGCGAAATGCGGTCCAACACTGGGAGCCTTCACCCCAAAGGGCGATTGCTGTGGTGGTGCCTCTCACCCCCAGAAAGGAGCAGGATGGGCCTCCTGTGCCACGGAAGGAGCCTCGGCAATGGCTAGGCTACTAGTAGCCGAGGTTCCCTCCTCCTCGGTCTGTGTAGAACCGGGAGGGGACCCGGAGGAAAGGCTGAGAGATCATGGCTTGGCCCAACGAGTGCACGCCAGAGCCCCGAAAATCGGCGGAGCACACCCCACTTTCCACGTGTGTTGCTCAATGACCCGGCGGTCCATAGAGAAACAGGCATCACACGAATCCATGTTGTGAAGCGGGCCAAGACATGAAAGATAACGGTCATGCTGGTCAGTGACAGAATATTTTCGGCCGCATGGGCACTGTCGCATGGGGGGCCGACCCGTCCTGGAATTTTTCTTGCCCTCTGACCGAGACATGACCTACGGGGAAAAAAACACCAAAAACAGACTCAACGTCACACCAAAATAGAAAAATGGAAAGATCTTACCAGGCAAAACAGAACCGGCAGGAGGAACCAAAGGACTTCGACACTGAAGGATTGCAATCACAGAGTCGAGAAACTGCGAAGCAGGCCTCAAGTTTTTCTTCTCAGCATCCCACGAGGTGACCTCTATAGTGGGAGATGAAGAACTGGTAGGCAGGCAGAGTCAACGCAGCCTAATGGCCAACCCGCGAGCGCCATGCAGTACGTCGGGCCTCGAGGGTGGCACCGATGGTGCGTCAGCTCCACCTACCTAAAAAAAAAAAAAAAAGCTCCTGCGGGGTCCTGACCTCCAGCCAAGTACCCAACAGTGATGTATAGTGAAGATTGACACAGATAAGATCTGTAGTCAATGCAGTGCCACCAATGCTGACCGGATGGGGTACCATCAGTACAACCCCCTCACCGAGGAGGTGAAAAAAATATACATAAAAAAAATTATTATCTGAAGTTGTCGGGCATGGCAAAATCCTGCTGAATGACACTAAATCTAGTGGCCAAAGGAGCAGCCCCTGCTTCTTCCAGCCCTGTGAAAAATGAACTTCATGTTTCTGCATGAGGACGGAGTCTTTTTAATAGTGGAATATACTTTGCCTAATTTCTGTAGTTCTTTCAAAATAGGCTCCCCAGGTCGGCCCGGTGGCAATAAGGGTTGAGGCACTGGATGCCACAACTCGCTCTATGCCAGTGACCCGGGTTCGGGAACGGACTCGGGTCACCGGGGGTTGGCAGGGGTGGAGAGGGATTGAGTGTCCGTGGGACTGCTCTGCCTCTCCTGGGAGGGGGGACACCAGTTGTTGGCTCGCTTGTGACCTCTGGCGGAGGATGGGGGCAGTGAACTGGCACTGCACTGCAAGGGGTGATGCTGGGGCATGACACTGGAAGGAGCACATGCAGACGCGTGCGCACTCTCCCCCTTGGTGTCCTTGCACACCCCTGTCACACTAGCCAAGAAAAACAGGGAAAACATGGCGCTCGTCGCGGTGGCTTGATATCCGTCTTGGGGACACCAGGCCCCAGGGGGCACCACTGCCACTAAGTACTGGATCCTGGTTTGATGGGGAGTGAGGGGGGGCTGTCCACTGCCCCGCTGCAAGGGGCAAGCCACGTGGGTAATTGGGCATGATAGTTCTGGGCATCTCCTTTTTAGTTGGGGGCTAGAGACGAGCATTGTCTTGTTTTTTTTGTAGTTTAGTAGCAACTTTTGGGAGTAGAACTAGGTCTCCAGTTGCTGAAAGGATGATTGTAGCTCAGCCTGTTGGTGCTCTACAGTTAAGTAGGACAGCATCATCGGTGTATAGAATGACTTTGCTAGTGTAGGCATCGGGTAGGTCATTCAGGAACATGCTGAAGAGCAGTGGACCCAGGATATACCTTTGAGGCACCTCTAGCAAGACTTCCTTGGATGCAGATATGGAGTGACCTATTTTGACCCTTTGAGACCGGGAGGTTAGGTAGTCCTAGAACCATAGAGCGGCATTTGGGGAAACACCAAGGGCATGCAGTTGAGACAAGAGGAGTGGGTGGTAGACTGTGTCGAATGCCTTTGTTAGGTCAATGAAGATGGACCCAACCAGTTTTCCCTCATCCAATGCCTTATGGACATACTCAGTGAAATCCACCAGTGCAGTGTCCATGCTGTGGAGTTTCCTAAAGCCGTGCTGCTGGGAACATTGCAGCTGGTATTTGTGAATATAGTCAGTAAATTGGTCTGCCACAATCCTTTCCAGTGCTTTAGAGAGGGGGGGAAGAGGATAGAGATGGGCCTGTAGTTTGCGGTCTGTGACTTATAACATCCCTTATGCATCGGGGTCACCAGCACTTGTTTCCAAGGAGAAGGGAATTTGGCAAGCTGGAGGGATTTATTGAAAATCGTAGTGATGGGAGCGATGACTTCGTTGATTGCCAGCACCAGCAGTTTCATGTCAATGTTGTCAGGCCCCATTCTGGTTTTCCCCGGGACCTTTTTAACATAACCCAGTGCTTCTTTGACAGTGACTCTCTTGAAGTAAAATTGAGGGAGTGAGTAGATGTCTAGTGGGCGTCTATTATCAGCTTTGATAGGCTTGAGGTATTCAGATGGTAGAACAGAGCTAAGATCTGTGAAGGTGGAGTTGAACTCTTCGGCAATGGTGTTGGGGTCCATGGCATTTGTGTCATTAATGTTTAGTAGTGATGGCTGTGTTTTGTCGTCCTTCCCTCTGAGTGCCTTTATATTGTCCCAAAACTGCCTCCCATCACCCCAGGTTCTTTTCAATTGATCCTTGAAGAAATTAGCCTTAGCATTCCTGATGAGATGTGTGCATTTGTTTCCGGATGCTCTGTATCTTTGAAGGTCACTGGGCTTACTGGAGGCCCTGGCTTGATACCAAAGGTTGTCCCTTACCCTCATGTGATCTAGATGGTCACTAGTAATCCACCCATTGTTATGGCCGCATGTTTTTCCTTTTTTGAATGGAGCAAATCCGTCACAAATGCTATTAAAGTTATTAATAAAGTATTAGAGTGTTATGTCAAGGTCATGCAGTACCTTAAGGGGAGACCAATCAATCTGAGAAACCGCCTCCTTGAAAGCTGAGAGCTGTCCTTTCCTGGGAATTCTGCTGTTCACAAAGACATGTGGCGCTTTTTTGAATTTATTGGGCCACAGACCGATGATAGGGGAGTGGTCGCTTAGCGAATCCGGTAATACCAAGACATCGGTAATCCTGTCAGGTTAGCTTGCAAGGAGAAAGTCCAGCAGTGTGTGCTTACCAGTCTTATGGTTCATTCTAGTGGGCTCTGTGACTAATTGCGTGAGGAGGGAGCTGGCTATGGTATCCTTCTGGTTAGTTGATTCCTTACTGAGCCAATTGATGTTGAAGTCCCCAGTCACAATAAGCTCACAGTTGTTGTTAACGCCAGTCAAGGACCCTAGTAGTTTAATTAGACCATCTTTGGCCATTTTCGGCAGGAGGTAGACGCATGCAATGACCAGAGATTTTTTTATGTTCACCAAAAATGGTTCTGCAAGGAGCTCATGGTCAACGCTGAAGGTTGTGATGGGGAGCACAATGCCTTGTAGGATGTTCCGTAAATAAATGAGACAGCCATCACCTCTTTTCCCATCCCTATCACATCTAAAAGTATTGTAACCTGGGAGCACTATCTCATTATCCCTGACCCGAGTGGACAGCCAGGTCTCAGTCAGGCAAAGTATATCAGTGTTATGTAGGGCGGCCCATGCCTGCAGGTGAGGCATCTTTCCTGGACCCCCGAGGAGTGGAGGGCGCGAGAGCATCCCACTGCCCTCCCCCATACCAGGAGTCCCGAGGATCGTCGCTAAGATTTCCTGGACCCCCGAGGAATGGAGGTCGCGAGGGCTTCCCACTGCCCTCCTCCATACCTGCCAGGAGTCCCGCGGATCGTCACTAAGGTAAAAGCCCACTTTTGGGGCCATTCTGATACAAAGACTGCTCCTACTGTTTTTCAGCAAACGAACCTCACTCAAGTATCAGCCAGGCCTCCTTCTGTAGTTTTAAAAGCTTAATACTGTTCATCAAACAGACTTTGAAACGGGCCTTTTAAGTAATATTTAGGACTTTAAAAATGGACCTTTAAGAATTTTAAGCCCAGGCCTCCTTTCTGCTGTTATCATAAGCCCCCTACATGTACTACCCGGCTGCTGCTTCTCGTTGGCGCAGGTGTTCTAGCCCCGGCCAACGCTACATGTTCAGCTCCCCACCGCCCCCACCACCGCCCTTGGTCGGCTCTCCCATTTATAGGCAGATGGAGATCACGTGGGACTGGAAATAACCCATCAGCCCACTTCTCCATCTACAGGTTATCGTTTCCAACCACTAGTGGCCGCCCTCCCACCTTACCCATATTCTTCTCCCCCTCAGCTGCCTTTCTTCCCTGGTGTCCCCTGTAGTGTTTCTTTTACCTCCTAGGCCAGCATTTTTTCCCTCCCTTCTTGACAGTGCTGCCACCCAGTGGATCACTTTGTCAAATTCTTCATCTCTGGTCTTTTTCTGCTCACACTCTCTCTGACACCCTTCAATCCCCCTGCTCTGAGACTCAGTTCTCTCTCTCTTCCCTTGCCCACCCACTCTGCTCTTCCCCACTTCCCTTGCCCTGCCCCTACTCTCCTCCTCAGCTCTTGCCTCCTTGGCTGCCCCCTGCCCCCTCAACCCCCAACCAGGCAGGTCTTATTTTTCTTTCCTTCACTCATCTCCCCATGACTGCTCACTTCCCCACCCCCAGTTCTCCTGGGGGTAAGGTCAATCTCTCAAGCCAGCCAGTACTCCCACCCTCCCCCTACTCTCCTCCTGCCTGGCTCTCTACAAAAGGGCTAAAAATTGCCCACTTAAACGTTCGTAGCCTATTAGCCAACCTGGCAGAACTGACTGCCTGGGTCGCTCACTACCACCCAGATATCTTAGTTATCTCAGAAACTTGGTTGAAACTCCAGATCCCGGACTCCGTGATCTCCCTCCCGGGGTACAGCCATATCAGGCGTGATCGTGTGGGCCACAAACGGGGCGGTGGGGTGCTACTCTATTACAAAGCACACCTCGATGTGTCCACCCTTGATCTCCCTCCTAACCCCCCAGCGAGTACCTACATGCCCTTCTCTTACTTGGGCATACAAAGAAATTGCACTTGGTATGTACCTACAACCCTTCCAAGGGTGGTCTGCAAGGGCTCTCCTCCCTTCTCCACTGTACTAGTGACATAGTGGGGTCCAATGAAGTCCTAGTGATAGGCGACTTCAATTTAGACTGGCTGGCCCCCAACTGCAAGCTATATGAACCACTGTTCTCGGGCCTTGCCCTGAGCCAGGTCATCACTGAGCCTACCAGGCCCTCTTCCTGGGGAGGGTAAATGGGTCTCTAATCGACTGGATCCTGACAAACAGACCTGACAGGATCACATCCTCAGGTGTCCTCCCTGAAGCCATCTCCGACCACTCGCCCGCTTTCTGCACGTGGGGTATTTCGCAGAAGAAAACCCCCAGCAAAGTGATCATGATGAGGGATTACTCCAAGCGAAATACTCATCACTTCCTCTCAGACCTCTCACTAGTTGACTGGTCAGGGGTCACTGCACTAGATGACCCTGCACAAGCTCTAGATGAATTTCTTACTAAATTCATCCCCGTACAAAACAAACACACCCCCTCACCAGGAGGCGAGTAAAAGGTGCCATCACCAAATGGCTTCACGGGGGCCTTTTCTCCCTAATGAAACTCAGGGACAAATGCTGGGCGACTTACAAGGCCACCCAAAGCAGCACTGATCTCCTTGCATACAGGGCCCTCAGAAACACATGCAAAAAAGCCATCCGCTCTGCTAAAAGCGAATACTGCCAATCCGCTCTGCTCTCCTCAGCCACTAACCCGAGGAGTTTCTGGCAAAATATCAGAAGTGCAGTTAGTGGGTCTGCCAGAGTGCAAGTCACCGACCTAGTTGTTGGTGGGGTCAGCTGTAATAACCCCCTCACTATCTCTAATAACTTTAACTCCCTGTTCTCCGAACCTCCGGCCCCTCCTCCCCTGTGTGCTGCCCGTAAGCCCTCTGACTCCCCACCTCCTGGATCTAACTCCCGACCACCACTCTTCCTCCAACAAGTGACTGCTTACGAGACCCAGAAGCTCCTCGCCAGCCTCTTCCCCCACGGTGGGGCAGGGCATGACTGCCTCGAGCCTAAACTGCTCAGGCTAGGGGCCCATCTACTTGCCAGGCCTCTCACGCACATTTTCAATACCTCACTCAGCTCCGGGTCAATACCGGATGTCTGGAAAGTGGCGAAGGTGGTCCCAGTCCTAAAACAAGGTAACCCTAAGGATCCCCAGAACTATCGTCCTATTGCAATACTGTCTGCCGCCTCCAAGATTCTTGAGAAAATCATGGCCTCCCAGCTATCCCAGTACATTCAGAACCATAACCTCCTCTCACCAACTCAACACGGTTTCAGAAAAGGGCACAGCACGTCCACTGCCCTCGCTGTAGTCACCTCGACTATCAGAACTGCTGCTGACCAGGGTAACCTCACTGGTGCCATCTTTGTGGATCTCTCCAAAGCTTTTGACAGGGTTGACCACTCCCTCCTCAGCTCCACTCTCTGATCCCTTGGTTTCTCCCCCCCTGCCCACGCATGGTTCCTCAACTATCTCTCTGGCAGACAACAGTACACCAACTTCAATCGTACCCACTCCTCCCCCTCTCCTGTCCACTGTGGGGTCCCCCAGGGCTCCGTCCTCGGTCCAACACTCTTCTCCCTTTTTATCAATGAACTTCCTTCCATCGCTGTCCATGGGCATACCACTCTGTATGTGGATGACCTGATCATTCTGACCAGTGCCTGTGACATCACCACATAAACTCCCAACTAAACGCGGACTTCCATTGCATTCAATCCTGGCTAGTGGAGCACAGGCTCACCATCAACCTTAAAAAAACCTAAGCTATGCTTTTTGGTTCATGGCACAAGATAAAGTCTTGCCTCTCCCCTCTTCAAATTCTTGGTGTTGATGGCTCTCCCCTGCAGACAGTGGCTACAGTCAAGTACCTGGGCATCACCCTGGACCCACAGCTCGATCTCACCCTGCAAATTCGGAATGTCTGCAGGGCTAAAAATTGTAAGCTCGGCCTCGCCTACAAAGCTAAAAACTGCCTAACCCCAGCAGCTCATTTGGCACTAGCCAGAGGGATCCTCCTCCCTACTCTCTGTTATGGGCTGGTTACCTTCACCCCAGTACCCCCATCCAGTCTCCAGAAATGGGACACTGCCTATAATAACATCTGCCGCTTCACCCTCTCCTCCCCTCACCCACCGCTGTGACCTCTACTCCCGTCTGGAGTGGCTCCCCCCAGAAAAGCATCGCACCTTCGTGCTTGGTAATTTCATTGACAACATTATAAGATTGGCCACTCCCTCCTACCTCACCCCCCCAACCCTGGCCCCCCATCCTATCAGCTAAGATCAAGAGAGGCTCTAGATCGGCTTATCCCTAGAACTCGCTCCCTCATGGGGGACCAGGCCTTCTCCTCCTTCGCTCCAAAAATCTGGAACTCGCTTCCAGTCCTTACCCAGTCCGCCCCCTCCCATCACTGCTTCAAAACCTCACTCTGGCACTTCCTTAAATCCTCCTCCGCTTGTCCCTGTACCTCATAGATTACCCTACATACACATGTACTATGAGCTCTCAGGGCCCACTGCACTTTATCCCTCTGAACATGTAACACAATCCAGACTGTACATCCTTCACCATCTTCCCCCCTCACTCCTCCCTCCCTATATGGCCTCACCTGTTCTATCAGCCCCCACCCCCAGTTCCTCCCCCAGCACTTACTTCTGATAGCACTAATTTCGCTCATATATGTACCTAAATCGTTTTGTTTACTCCACAATTTGTGTGCATCCGTGCCCCTCAACTTCAATTCTAACGATACCTTGCTTCCTCTTTCATTCTAGGTAATGACTGTTATTTTCTTGTTTGCTAAATTTGTACTATACTGTCAGCCACCTAGCCATTTCCTGTAAATCCTGTTTTTTTTTGCTCAGCTGTATGTAACTGACTCCTGTATGCTACTACCTATGTAACCCTCTCGGGTCGCACCTGAAAATAGGCACTTGGCTGTCTAGTGTGCCCTACCCGGTTAACAAAAACAAACAAATAAATAAATAAATCTTTGGACTTAGGCTGCAGATATTCATCGTAGCAAGTTTCAAGCCATTTCCCTTCAGCCTGGTGAACTCTGGCCTGCTCATGGGGTTAGGTTGCATTCTTGATGTAGTAGTATTAAACCATGCAGATAGTTATGTTGTGGGATGTGTAATATAGTAATCTTGTCTAAGGTACCAGGAGTCAAATGATGAAAAAATAATCAAATCCACAGGAAATGGTGAACTACTGGGGACCAGTAAACTGTTATCACTGTAGATCAAAGACCCAGAATGTGTTAAATTCCTGAAGGTGATGAACACTGGCCTTGGGCATATGCAGGATGTAAAAATCCTTTGTTCTCCAAAATGGTTGTGAATAGACCTCAAAGACAAGCACAGATCATTTAGGAACAAGTCAGACAAGGAGGAAAGTGAGGGGTGCCCATAAGGAAGGTCTGACATCACACGCCAACCGTTCCAAGATGGCCAGGTGAAGACAACGCCAGCTGCATCGGACCTTGGAGGCACCCAGCGTTCCATATGAATGAATAGCTCTCTCCTCACTTGCTCCCCTCATTTGCTCCTTTCATTTGCTCTCTGTTTCAGCTTTCTCTCTCCTGATACTAATCAAGCTGAACCGCAGTTATTTATTTTTATTCCCGCTATCGATTCCTGTGAAGTGCTTTTGTGTATAGAGGCAGGTATGTTCGATATTTAGCGGGAGTTACTGTGGGAATGTTGAAGTTGGTCTGGCGTAATAGAGAAATTACAGAATTGCGAGCTGAGGTAAAGGAAAAAAAGAAAAGCCACAAAACGCGGGCAACAGCGAGAGAGATACTGTATCTCCTGATTCACCAGGCTATGAAGCTTTGAAGGAAACTCCCCTGCTGTTGCTTTCTCCTCTGGTAAGCCCCCTTAATCTTGGGGGGGGGGGGGCTAAAGGTAACATCTTGGATTATCTAAGCAAAAAATTAAACATGGGCAGTACTGAGCAAGGTTTAGCTCTGACTGAAGGCATAAAAACAGACGGAACACAATGCACCAAGTTAATTTGCCCTACAAACAACATAGTTTCAACTGAATTAGAGCCTGAACAGGGTACTATACAGGATAATATACAGCAGGATAATATGCAGAAATCTGTTGTTTTACTTGGTGAACTGCTAAGTTCCTCTATTGAAATGCAACATAGAATGCAAATTTTCAATTAGCAGGAGCAAAATTGTTCGGTCTTTCATGGTATTAATGAGCAAAGCTCTGAGGATGAAAACATTCTACCAATTGAGACTGTGGAGCTAGAAAACTCAGAAAAAGAGCTACAGTTTAATACAGAAATATTACTAGCCGTTTCTAGCTTAAAAAGTGAAATGTTAGCAGCTTTGGGAGATATTAAAGGCTCATTAGCGAATGTTACAGGTACACTGCAGGGAAATGAATAATAAGCTGCTAGATTTGTCAAGCAGGACAGAGCAATTAGAGTGGAGAGTTTCACAGGTGGAGGACTTTGCAGCTGCAGTTCCACCAAAGATGTTACAGATAGAAAGACAGTTGCAGGCCCTCCAGCTGAAAGTTACCGAACAGGAAGATAGGGCAAGGAGAGTCAATATTTGGCTGTTTAAAGTTCCAGAGGGAATGGAGGGGACCCTATACCTTTTTTTTTGAAAAACTACTCACTACGGCCCTAAATCATAAATACCCTGAAGAAAAACTAGCAATTGACAGAGCACATCGAGCAGGGGCTAGAAAAGATGGCAATGCAGACTATCCTAGAACTGTGTTTATTAAAACACTGAAATACCAAGATAAAGAGGCAATACTGCAAAAAGCCTGAATAATGAAAGGCCTCCATCTTGAAAACCTGCATGTCAATCCTTATCCAGATCTTTCAGCTGGTACTATGGAAAAAAGAAAAAAATTCAACCCCTTAAAACAAATTTTGTATAAGATGGGGATAAGGTTTTCCATGTTATACCCAGCAAAAATTTGTTTTGTTGTGAATGGCCGTCTACACACACATATGAATCATCAGAAGATGCTATGGAACTTTATAATTTGGCATATGGGAATACTTGAATTTAAGAGAGTTGAGTGGGTCAGTTAAGGGTACTGTGCAGCTAGACAAACAAGGTGGGCAGCTAAAAGGATGGTGGGGCTAGGTATGGTGTTAAGGGATTCCCCCCCCACCTCTGCCCCCATAATACTTATTAATCTAAGAGCTAGATTCTGCCTAAGGAGAGATATGGGAGTTAACAGTTAGAGGAATCTTATATAAGGAAAGGGAAAGAGGTGGGGAAAGGGCTGCAAACTTTGTTAATTAGGTTGGTAGTGAAACCCTCTCCCCCCATTCCCTAGTTCTACTTTTCACTTCTGCCATTTCTTTTTTCTTTGGAAGGTAAAGTGGGAAGGAATGAAGAACAGGCAATGAGGTAAAAGGGAGCAGAAGGGTATGAAGAGAAGAGATGGGGTAAGTAAGATGAAGTTTAAGGGGTATAGGGGAGGTTAAGCTTTCTTTTCTTTTTTTTTTCTTTTTTTTTTCTCCCAGGCTGGGTCCCCCCTGTCCTCCCCCCATTCCCTATCTGTTCTTTCCACTATTGCCATTTGTTTTTCCTTTGAAAGACAAGGCAGGAACAAAGGAGAATTAGGCAATGTGGGAAATGGTAATAGAAGAGGAGTAAGAGAAAAGACAGGGTAAGCAAGACGAAATGGGGGGCATTGGGGGAGGCTAAGTTTTTCCTTTTTTTTTTTTGGCTGGGTGCCCCTATAGGTCCGGTTCTGGTTTGTCTGGCATAACAGGATGTCTTTTCAGTAACTCTGTCATACACAGGGTTTTAATAGGGGAGGGTGGTGGCTTATATTAAGCAGAGTAGGGGGAGGGGTCAATGGTCTTAGGGAATTTACAATAAAGCTTCGTTTCTGTTTTGTTTTTTTCATGGTTAAGATTTATTGGTGAACTGAATTTGAGAAAACAAATTGGCATGAATAGGGGGATCCGGGAGCTACATGATTCAGAACCTTTGTCTCCATGATAGAGTTATATAAAATTGCCACTTTGAATGTTAAGGGATTAATAGATAGATCTGAGGTAATTAAAGTAATAAAACATATGGAAAACAAAAATGTTGACCTGGTAATGTTTCAAGAGACTCATCTAATGAAAGAAAACATTACATGGTTTGAAAATAGATGGGGTAAGGTGTATTATGCAGAATACTCTGACAATGCTAGGGGTGTCTTAATTGCTTTTCACAGAAAAAAAAAAACAGAAACGAATTATTAACAAAGTTTATTTGGACAAGGAAGGTAGATATTTGATGCTGGCGTTACAATTATACAATGTTAGTTTCACTTGTGCAGCAATTTATGCTCCCAATCAAAACTGCCCAAGGTTCTTCTCTGAGTTTTTTCTTGCACTTTCTGAATTTGAACCCTCTTACTTGACTGGAGGGGACTTCAATTTGGTATTGCATCACGAAGATAAAACAATTGGGCTTCATAAGACTCACTTAACAGCCCGTAGAGTAATAAACACTTTTATGAATGATCTAGGATTAATATACCCTTGGTGGGAAAAAACTACTTCACGAGATGTCTTCTCTTTTTTCTCGGCAGTGCACCAGACTTATTCAAGAATAGATTTTTATTTACTGTCCAAAATATTGCTATACAAACTATATGAAATCAAGTACTCTGGTATAGTAATCTCTGATCATTCTCCTTGTGTATTAACACTGGAAATTTCAGAAATTAATAGTTCTCAAAAAATATGGGTAATGGATTTAAGCTTGCTTGGTAGGCCTACATTGCGGGAAAAATGATTAGAATTGAGTAGGGTGTTTTTTTTAATTTAATAAGGTATAGGAAACCTCACCCATAATAGTATGGGATATTTTTAAAGTCTACGTTAGGGAGTATTTGCAAAGATATGCTGCATATGAATATAATAATAGAACAAAACTTATATTTCAGGTAGAAAAAGAAATGAGTACTTTAACACAGATTGTTTTTTATTCTTTTATTCATTACAAATCGGGTTTACAACCTTTGAGTCAGAGATTCATTTACAAAGGCACCTCGTCGCAGGAGGGGCAGACATCAAGACAGTTATTACAGTGTAGATTAAAACAGAGGATAACATTACAGGTGCAGTAAAAGGAACATTTAACATAGATATACTTAGGTTACATAATGTAGTAGTTTGTATGTTACTTAGGTTGCATAGTGTTTGTATGTTACTTAGGTTACATAGTGTTACAAAATTGTGAGTTACACTCATGGATATAGTAGGTCCTCAGAGAAGACAGCTGTTTACATCCCTGTTTGGACCTAGTAGGGAAGGAGTGGCTCTGGGGGAGGGAGCGGCCGTCCAGTGAACATTGTCGAGCCAGGGGGCAAGGTGGGCTGGTACCACAGGTTACAACATGGGGTTATAGTTACACCTACAACAGCAGGTATTAAAGATATGGTTCCGAAGGGTTATTTTGAAGGAGCCAATTTTTGGCAAGTTGGAGATGCAGCTAGGGAGGGAGTTGAACCAGGTGGGAGCTCAGTAGAGGAAGGATCTCTGGGCAAGAGAGGTCTTGGTTCTGGGCACCTTGAAAGTGGCCTTAACAAAGCTATGGGTGGTGACAGATGATGATGACTGCTGTAGGGAGGTGGAGATCCCCGAGGGGGAAGAGTCCTAGCAGTGATTTCTTAGTGAGAAGGCAGGTCTGGTAGAGTCACTCCTCAAAGTTGAGAAGATTGGTGGTAGTATAGAGAAGGCAGGTGTGAGTGCGGCTGGGGGCACTGGTCAGGAGTCTACAAGTCTTATTGATGGAGAGTTGGATTTTGGAGAGGGCAGTATTGTTGGCTGCGGCGTAGATGGGCAAGCCATAGTCCACGAGAGACAAGACGGAGGAGGTGATGACCAGCCTAAGGGCAACCTGAGGCAGGCAGTTCCTGTGCTAGTACAGCAGGCCAATCTGAGAGTTAATCGCAACTGACAGGGCATTAATATGGGTGTAGATGGAGAGGGCAGTATCAAACTGATGCCTAGGTACTTGTATGTGGTCACTTGTTCTAGCAGGTGCAGAGTGCTGGGAATAATCAAGAGGGGGGTATTTTTAGCTTTATTTTGGTGGTGGGAGAAGAGCATTGATTTGGTTTTCTTTAGGTTAATGACCAGTCTGCTGTCGCCAAACCACCTTTCGGCTTGGTTGTAAGCTTGCTGGAGGGATAATTGGAGGGAGGTGGGATTGGGATGTGAGGCAATGAGGACTGCATCATCAGTGTAGAGGAGCATTTTACCAGTGCATGAGCTGGGGAGGGTGTTGAGGTAGACACTAAAAAGTATTGGACCCAGGATGGAGCCCTGAGGGACCCTGGAGTGAACGGAGAGAGTGCTGGAGAGGGAGCCGCTGATCTTGACACACGGATCTAGCACAGAGGTAGCTAGAGAACCAGGAAATGGGACCACCAGAGAAGCCAAGTTGGTGGAGAGAGTCAAATATAAGGGGATGACAGACAGTGTCAAAGGCCTTGGAGAGGTCAATGAACACTGCTCCTGCAAGGCTGCCAGAGTCGACAGCAGCATGCAGGTGTTGGGAGAATTCCAGGAGAGCCATGGTTGTACTGTGTCTGGGCAGAAACCATGCTGCTCTGGGCACATAATGCCATATTTGGATAGGTATTCAGGGAGCTAGATCAACACCACTTTTTCAAGGGCTTTAGAGAGTGGGGGGAGGATGATCGGCCGGTAATTGTTGGGGGTGGACTGGTCCCCACTCTTATGTATGGGTGTGATTTCAGCAGTTTTTCAAGCACTTGGGAACTGACCCAGGCATAGAGACTGGTTTAGAAGGTCAGTCAGGGGGACTAGGACTTCGTCCAAGACCATACGGAGGATCCTGGGGTCGAGGGGGTCACTGCTGGGATTATTGCTGCTTAAGGCTTTTAGCAGGTGCGGCCTGGCTTCTTGGGGGGATAGGGTGCACAAGTAGAATGGTGGGCGATGCAGGACTGGAGGGGGAGAGAGGTGGGGATTGGGTCAAAGAAGCTGCTGGGGAGGACCGAACTTAGGTCAGAGAAGGCAGTGTTAAGGCAATCGGCTATAAGGAGTGGATCTGTGGTGGGGGTGCCATTAATGGAGAGCTGAGATGGTGGGGGAAGCAGGACTTCCCATTTAGCTCTTTCATATTATCCTAGAAGGTCCGGGCTGAACCCCAAGTGGAAGCGAGGGTGATCTGGTAGTGCTCTGCCTTGGCCCGCCTAATGGCCCAAGTGCACTTTTTGCATTCTGCATTGTAGGCCTGTCTATTAGATGCCTTTCCAGATTCTACAGCTATGTGCCAGAGACTATTTTTGGTTTTCAGTCTCTGGAGGAGGGGTGGGGTGATCCATGGGGCATTGCAATTTTTGGAGTGGATCCTGGTGAGGGGGGCACAAAGGTCACAAGCCTTACAGAAGGCATTTGTGAAGTGGTCAAGAGCTGAGTCAATGTCAGGGGTGCACTGGATAGGGGACCAGTCTAGCTGGGCTAGGTATTGTTTTAATTTTCTGAGGCCGCCGGGGCATAAACAGCAGTGTAGAGTGACCTGGGACACTGGCTTCAGAGTGGAGGATAACCAGAGACAGAGGACTGGGGAGTGATCGCTAAGAGAGTCGGGAGGACAGTGACATCCTGGATTTTGTAGGGGCTGTTAGATATAAAAACATCTAGAAGAGTGCTGGTGCCACTAGAGTGGTTGAATCTGGTGGGCTGGGTGACTAACTGGGACATATCCAGAGCAGCAAAGGAGTCCCTTACATGGGAGGCAGTGAAGGCAATCCAGTTAACATTGAGATCACCTAGGATGACCTGCTCCACTTTGTGAGGGAGAGATGTGAGGTAGTCAGTGAGGGACTGGACCGCTTGATTTTGACTCCTCAAGGGTACGTAGGAGACCGTGAGGAAGAGAGGGCCTTGGGTGGGGTCAGGTGTGATTTTTAAGGTGAGGGCTTGGGCTCCATAATCAAGTTTAGGAGCTGGGAGCGCGTGACCTATAAGGGAGTCCCATACAAGTAGTGCACAACTACCACCGCGTTTGCCTACTCGGTCTTCCCTGTAGATGGTACATCCAGGGAGGGTGATAGCGGAGTTAGGGGTGGATTTGGAGAGCCAAGTCTCTACCAGTGCAATTATGTCAGGTTGATGTTGAACAACCCAGCACTGGAGGGCAGCAGATTTCTTTAGGAGACTGCAAATGTTTAAGGATGCAAGTGGAGGCCAGTTGCAGTACAGGGTTTAGAAGGGCTGGAAGCCATAGGTCCTGGGTTTGGGTGTACATTACCAGATAATAATAATAATAATAATAGCAGTGTAATTATTCTGGTTAGTGGCCGGTTGCGATGGAGACCCTTGGGTCGACACCCAGCTGAGGACTTTACAATCAGGGTGCATGGGATAGATAAAGTGTGAAGGGTGGGAATGGCAGGGGAGAGCTGGGTCCAGGTTGGGACTTGGAGGGCGGAGGGAGTGGGAGTGTTGGCAGGGTGGGGGTGTTGGGGGGTCACGGCTGTGTCAAGGATGGGGGAGGGCCGAGTCACTGTGGGGTAGTCTGGGGATGAGGTGCCTAATGTGGAAGAAAGGTGCTCCAGTCGGTGTGAGGTCTGTACCAAGAGAGTGAAGGAGAGCAGACTTAGTAATGGAGTGTAGGTACCCATAGCAGTTGAGCAGTAAAGGAAGAGTGTCCAGGAGTAATAGAGAGTAAGGAGATGTAGAGCAGCTTTGGCACAGTTGGGGGAAAACCCCTCTAGTGGGTGAAGAGTATAAGCTGCAATTGGGAAAAATCAGTATCAATCAGTAGAAGAGGGAGGGGGCAAAGACTGATGAATAGTGATAGACTGACCACACAATAAGTGAGATGAGACAGGAACTGTATTGTGTTGGATTGGATAAGTGTGCTCATAACTGGGCCCTCTAGTGGCTAAAAGATATAATCTGCTAATGGAAAAGTCAGCGGCCAAAAAAAAAAAACAGACAGGGAGGTTCTGAAGCAAGTTTTTTTTGGGGGGGGCACTGCAGTAGCCTCAATGGGACACAGAGGTCAAGGGTGCAGCCCACAGACTTACAGGTCTAAGAGAAGGGGCGCAGCGCTCAGGGCAGATAGCAAAATTACAGTACCTTAGGACCTCTCTCAAAACTTAAATCAACTCTTAAGAAATCTCTACATCAGACTAAGCATTACTTGAAGTGAGAAATCAAGAACATGTCGAGCAGAGGTCAGTCCTAGCATTAATTTCTTGGCAGCAGTTCCTGGAAGATTTCTGGATTGCTGCACATAGTGTGAGAAACACTGACAAACAGACAATACATTTGACCCTAACATATATAAAGAATTAATGCAAAAGAAGGCATATTATAATAATTTGGTATTGGACAAGACAGATAATCTGATATATAAAACTAGGGCTAACTATTATTTTATGACAGATAAGCCCCTGAAACTTCTAACTTGGCAGATAAAAAAAGGCCAAGCACAAAACTCAGCTAATAAGATTAAAAATATACAAGGGCTTGTCTGTGATAAACCTGTTGATATAAATGAATCCTTTGTCCAATTTTATAAAAAAAAAACTCTATTCTACAGAATTTAAAGAAGAGGCAGAGGATAGTATGGTTTCATTTTTGGATACATTTAATTTACCTAAGATCGAGGAACAAGAATGTAATAAACTACAAATACCAATTATAACACAGAAAACAGAGGCAGCAATTCAAGATTTAGCTGTGGGTAAGACACCAGGCCCTGATGGCCTTGGGGCGAAAATTTTTAAACAATATATTGCCATCTTTATTGAACCTATGAAGGTATTATTTGCATCATTTAATCAGTGTCATAACATTGTGTAGAATTAGGTTACTTCTGTAAAGTTTCACAAATACAGATTTATAAGGTATTCAGATTCAATCCACAATGCTACTTCAGTTAGTACAGCAAGAAACTGCATGGGATTATTGTACTGGGTCACTCTCACCTAACAAACAACATCTGATCAGACTTGCTCATGCCACTTTAGAATGTAGTAACTCATAACAGCACTTGTGAGAGAGAACAGGCAGAAACATAACCACAACTACACAAACAGACCCCTTTTCACATGAAAACATTTTAAATTATGTCCACATGGTTACGTAATATCAAAAAAATTGTAATATCAAATTCCTGTCCTTTTTAACCTCCCACTCAACAACTAATGCCACCAACTATCATATCCATTCTTCACTGAGCCAGAGTTTATTATCCTAAGGGATGCCTTTCTAGGTAAATATTTCAATAAATATTGAACTACACAGTACGTCACGTAGACCTAAGAACGGCTGCATCAGATATCTTAGTTTGCCCTGCAACATAAAACACAAATCAAGTTCAACCCACAATATCTTGCCTCCATTCTTTATTTAGGGAAAATAATAATTGATTAGATCCTACAACACAGTCCCAAAGTGGGAAGGGAAGGAGGATTGTACATTCTGGCCTGGATATTCAAACTGCGCCAGGCTGTGGCGCAAGCCTGGGCGCAGCTCAACTTTGTTGCGCAGGGGTGTGGCCTGGGCAATATTCAACGGAGCTGCACTATGGCGCAGCAACTTTGACTATCGCACCCTGGCCACCCCCACTGTGCATGGCGCAGTGGCACGGCGCCACGCAAGTGGCCAGAGTGGAGCATGGAGATGCGCTGGCGCAAGTGCCATTGCGCCATGCATAGCACCCTGCGAGCATCTGTACGGGGACATGCAAATGGGGTCGCTAATTTATGCAAGGCACACAGGGGCCATTTGCATCTCATTACAGCCCCATTTGCATGCTATTAGCATGCAGGTGCGTAATCCTCGACACAATCTTGGCTTTGGCGCCCGCCAGGCAGCAGCTATCGGGGACCGACGCCCCTGCAGCCCGATCGCAGGCATTCCTGCAATATAAAATAAATCTGTCTATCATCTCTGGTGAGTCCAGTGACTCCTGAGCCTGATCGCAGGCATCACTATAGTCTCTCCCTTCCATTATCTCTGGTGTATCCAGTGACTTATGTGCTGGGATCGCTGGGCATCACTGGGAAGTCCTCTCCATTATCCCTGGTGATTCAATGACTGATCACGCCGATCGCTGGCATTCAGAATAATAGAACAGACCCCACACCTGGTGGTTCAGTGCACTTCCCTCACCCGCCCACCGAGTCCCACTGTCCTACTTCCCCCGCAGCTGGCAGGCGGCAGCACCCCACCCACCTGCCACTGCCGCTTCACCGACTGACAGCTCAGTAGGGATTGCACGCTTCATTGGTCTCACAGTGTGAGCTCATCGGGCGTAGCCCACAGGGTTTCGCATTTCCCAGTCCAGTTCACATATCTGGACTGAGTAGATGGTATGGGTTGCACACTCATTGGCTCACGCTTGTGAACCAATGGGCATGCAGCCCTACCAAGCTGTCAGTCGGCAGGCAGCAGGGCAGCGGGGCGGCAAGCGGGTGGGGTGCTGCCACCCGCCGGCTGACGGGGGAGAGCGGGGCGGTGGGGCTCAGTGGGCAGGTGGGGAGGGGGTACACTAGACCACCAGGGTGGTAGGGGTCTGTTCTGTGTTATGGATGCCCGTGATCGGGCAGTGATCGGTCCACTGTACCACCAGGGATATTGGGGGGGGACTACAGTGATGCCCGCGATCGGGCACATAAAGGTCCACTGGACCACCAGGGATCTTGGACGGGGGACTATAGTGATGCCCGCGATCGGGCACACAGAGGTCCACTGGACCCCAGGATATTGGAGGAGGATTTGATTCAGGATGCCCGCGATGGGGCATGGGGTGGCACCGCTTAGGAAGCGGGCAGGAATGGTGGCCACCCACAGGTGGCAGCTGCCGTGTTGTGCCCTGCAATGCGGCAGCTCACCTGTGGGTTGCCATCACTTGTTCCTTTTTTTGGGGGGCTTAACTTTGTGCAGGCATAGGTAGGGGTTGTGCAAGCATGACTCTGCACATCCCGGGCTGAATATCGGGCTGTGCAGGTTATGCATGGGCATGCCCCCCCCCCACCTGTGCCTGCATACATTACTGATGTGCTCTGGCGCATCGGGATTTGTGCGACGACTTTTCCCTTTCTAATATCGCAATCAAGATTAGTGAAAGTTACATGGCGCAACACGTTAAAGTCATGTGCAACTCTTTGAATATCTGGGCCTCTGATGGCAAAAGTTCTTTTTAAATTATCACTTTGGTTCGGCTATAGAAGCTTGGAGATTGAAACTGACCCATCTCCAACAACTAAAGAAACGTAAAAAGGTTTTTCAACTTTGATGTGGGCTCGAGTTTGGCTCACCGATGGTCGAGATGTAGGTGTTGTTGAAGTTGTCCTCGGTGAAGCGGGTGATGAGGCAGGTTTTACTGACCGTGCTGTCCCCGATCAGCAGCAGACATCTTCTCCTGCTGTCACTACAAAGATTTTTTGTGCGTTTTTCAGTCGGTGTTGTGTGTATTCAAGCTGCAGGCTCTCTCTCTCTCTCTCTCTCTCTCTCTCTCTCTCTCTCCAAGGAGTTATTACAATGTAGCAGCTTTGATGAAATCAGAACTCCGAAGTTTGTATGTGCGTGTGTTTTGTTAACCACAGCACATCGCAAATTTTTTAAAGTTAAAAAACTTTTCTTAAAGGGAGGTAGATTGATTCTCCACCTCAGCGCTATGTTGTAATATTTAGCAGCTGATTAAAACATACTGCATTATTCTTCTTCATCCTAAGTGCAGGGGCATAACCTAGTGCTTAGAATACATGTTTGGGAATCAGGAAACTTGGGTTCAGTTCTCCCAGAGTCATGGCTTACTATGTGACCCAGTCCGATCAAGCGTAGAAAGCATCGGAGAGGAACGGAGGATTTTGGGTGGTGCTGCACACAGAGGAGGGAGGTGACTTTCAGCGGAGGGAATGGAGGATCGGGGTGGTACTGCACACAGAGGGAGGAAGCAGGTGGGTTTCAAAGGAGAGATCATAACACTAGCGGAAACCTTTGTACAGCAATTTATATGTTCCTAGGTGGCATGTAGTCAGTTTACAGTACTATCACTCCTTGTCCCAACCTCTTTGATTATAGGTGAAAGGGGACACCAGACAATGCAGCTGTAACTGGCTGCTGCAGTCAGGGACCATACCGCAAACACAGCTGATTGTGTAGTGATGGGGCACTCCCTTACTGCAGCGGTCAACTGCTTTGAGCATAGTGGCACGCTCATTAACTGCCATCATCGACAGCATGCTCCTCTATTCGCCGTGGCAGAGGCCAGCCCTAGAATGGACTGCTGCCATTCGGCACAACACTACCACAACTCCACAACCTGCTTTTGAAGGAAGCTGACGCAATGTGTTTCTTGCACATGCATCCAAGCAAACACAGAAATGGTCTAGGCTTCTTTACCTTGATGGGTATGGCCAATGTTATTAAAATGAACATCTTGCCAAGGTTTCTATTTCTTTTTCAAACAGTTCCCATCAGTGTCAATGCAGCTTCTTTTTTTTTAGAGAGAATGGGAAATTATTATATGACAATTTTAATGGAAAACAAGCCCCCACCTCCCAAGTTAGTTTACAAGAAATATGTAATCCAGTTGATACTGGGGGCCAAAATATCTATTATTATTAACTGGCATGTCAGCTCAAGCAGTAGTTTTTTGGTTTCGAACAAACGATAGTAACAAGCTCGCATGGATTCAGATTGAGCAGGAAATAGCAAAAAAGGTATTAAACTATCTACTTTACTTGCCACCTCTAGACATTAGACAGAATACATCAATTTTCGCACACACAACAGTAAAGGCGTGGACAGAGTACAACAAACAAACAAAACATAAATTGAAAATATTTGACTTACCACACTTCAAGATAATACATCTGTGGTAAGAATTTGTGGTAAAAAAATACTGGAGGAATGGTATATGTTAGAAGTGAAGGAAATAGGTAATTAGTTCATTCAAGACTCTTTAATATCATTTGACATGTTTAAAAATAAATATAAGGTTCCAGTAGGGCATATTTTTTTTTTTATTTCCAACCAGTAAGGCAATATATACTAAAATGCCTATATAAAAAAAAACGAATTTTATTAACTAAATTGGAAACTGTATTAGCACATAAATAACTGAACACAATAATACAATCCACTAAATTAATGTCAATTATAAAAAGGGTCTCAGAAATGCTACAATCTGATTGTTAGAATTCCAACAGCCTTACATTAATCTCTGTTACACTGTCATGTAGAACCTGATCACCATGGCAAAGAATTCTTCCTGTCAGCATTCCATCCTCTAGCACTGCTGAATGACTGGAATGATGCATTCTGATTCTGAACCAGCATTCTTAAAGAGGATAGGAAATAATTTCTAACTGCAGCTGTTTATAAAGTTCTTATTCTCAGAAATATGTATTCACCTAAATTATCCATATTTAACTGTACCTTTATAAAAAGTGATGCAAAATGCTGTATTTTGCTGGGGGAGCTGTTGGTGTCGGTGTGGACACCTATAATAAGGTGCTATCTGACACCATCAACTCCCTCGCACCTATCCGTGTCTGACCCAGAACTTCGTACCTGAGGGTCTCCTTGGTATGATGGGGATCTCAGGAAATGAAGATGGGTCGGAGATTAAGCGCTGCTGGAGGAAGTCCCGCCTGGAGCGGACAAACTGGTCCTGCGTGCGCATTATTGAGCATATCAGGAGGCAATCAACCGAAAAGACAGCATTTTTGTCTCGGAGATTGCTGCTGGAGAAACCAACCAGCCTCACTCTTCCGGACTGTTGATAGACTTCTTCATCCTGTCTGTCTTCGCCCGGAAGAATTTCCTCAAATGAGGATTGTGAGGATTTTGCTCGTTTTTTCTCGGACAGGGTGTCTTTGATCCGACGGGCAGTTTCTTCAGCCAGCAATACCATTGCTGATAGTGGTCGCCAGTTGTGAGCTGAGTGCACTCCACCTAGTTGGGGAGAGTTTAGGCCAGTGGAGGTCCGTGAGGTTATTGAGGTGGCAGTCAATCTGAAGCACACCTTTTGTGAACTGGACCCAGTGCCAACGCATTTCTTAATGAGATGCATTGACTCTGTTGGCCCGGTGTTTGCCCTGATTGTCCGGTGTTCCTTAAGTCAGGGTGTCTTTCCGGATGCCTTGAAGGAGGCCCTGGTGAGACCCCTATTAAAGAAATCTTCTTTGGACCCAGAGGTCAGGGCAAATTACCATCCCGTCTCCAATCTCCCATTTCTGGGGAAGATTGTTGAGAAGGTGGTATCGCTTCAGTTGGAGGAACATCTCATGACTCATGAGCTATATGATCCTTTCCAGTCAGCTTTTTGGGCCAGACATAGCACTGAAACTGCGTTAGTTCGGGTGCAGAATGACCTCCTCAGGGCTAGAGACCAAGGGGACAGGACAATTCTTGTTCTCCTCGATCTCTCATCAGCATTCGATACTGTGGACCATTGTGTGTTGCTTCTCAGCCTAAGGGAGTTGTGTGGACTCACCGGTACTGTCATCAAATGGTTTGAGTCCTTTCTCACCAATAGGAGACAGCGGGTTGTGATGGGAAATTTCTCATCTACACCCTGCCTCCTTTTGTGTGGAGTCCCTCAGGGTTTGGTATTGGCCCCAATGTTGTTCGTAGTATATATGCTGCCGGGGGGATCATTAGGAAGTATGGTTTGAGTTTTCATTACTATGCTGATGATACTCAGCTATACTTATCCTTTGCCACAGGAACATCAAACACAGTGGATGTGTTAAATATCTGTCTGGCTGAGATTAGTGACTGGATGGCCTCCAGCTGGCTTAGACTGAACCCTGACAAGACTGAGGTATTGGTAGTGGAGTCAAACAGAGTTCGTGATAGGTTGGCCTCTGACTCCGAAACTGGACTTGTGCTAGGAGCTGCGTCATTGATGGCCTCCCCTTGGGTGCGAAATCTTGGCGTGATGTTTGACAGGAATTTGTCCATGGAGGTTCAAATATCTTCCGTGGTCCATTCCTGTTTTTTCCATCTTCGTAACATTGCCAGGATTAAGCTCCTTGTTCCGTCTCTGGACCTCCCTACCTTGATACATGCCTTAGTCACTTCTAGGCTTGACTACTGTAATGCCCTCTACCTCGGGGTCTCTGGGGGCTCTCTTCGCAGACTGCAGCTAGTGCAAAATGCTGCTGTCCAGCTTTTGACTGGGCAAAGTAAATTTTGCCATATTACACCTGTGTTGCTCGAATTGCACTGGCTGCCTGTCAGGTGGAGAGTGCTCTTCAAGGTGGGGCTTCTCACCTATAAGGCCCTACATGGACAGGGCCCTGGTTACCTGTCAGTTCTCCTGGTACTGTCTTCCTCTTCCGTAATCTCCCACTCTTCTAGTGGTGGCCTCCCTGCCCGTTCCAAGAGTGAGATTAAAATCTGCAGGCGACGAGCCTTTAGTGTTGCTGCTCCCGCTCTTTGGAACTCCTTACCAGCTATAGTTAGAGGTCCCCACTATAATCAGTTTTAAGGTTCGCCGAAGACTTTCCTATTTTTGCAAGCTTTTGGGGTATAATTTTGATTATTTATATTTATTATTATTATTTTATATATTTATACGGTATGAAATGCTGTAAAATTTTTGTGCGGCGCCCAGAGCCTTTGGGATTGGGCGTCTTTTTAAATAAACTTGCCTTTGCCTTTGCTTCTTGTTTTTATGGCCAGCATTCTGTTACAGTTCTCTTCATGGAACCAATAATTTGGAGTTTTAACTATGTCATAGTTTGTACACAGAACTCTAAACATGGTTCTGATAGGTCAGAAGCTCATGATTAGCATTCTGCACACAAATCGTGACATAGAAAAACTCCACATAAGTGATTCCATGAAGTGAACTATAACAGAAAGCTTTCCATAAACATAGAAACACAGACTTTGACAGCAGATAAGGACTGCTTGTTCCACCCAGTCTGCCCGGTTCCCTACCTATTGGATATGCTACAGATCCTAGTAAACCAACAGCCTACTTCCTCCTACCCCCCCCCCACTATAATTGCCTTTTGTCTGTCCTATGCATTCTTGAATTCCTCCACTGTTTTTGACCCCACAACCTCCTCAGGAAGGCCATTTCATGTGTCCACCACCCTCTCTGTGAAAAATACTTCTCACGTTGCCCTTGTGCGTCCCCCATGTTCAGATTGTGCCCCTTGTTCTTGCACATCTCTTTTCTGAAAGATGCTACCCTCCTGGACTTTGTTGATTCCCTTGAAGTACTTGAAAGTTGCTATAATGCCCCCTCTCCCTCCTTTCCTCGAGGGTATACATATTAAGCTCCTTTACTCTCTTCATATGGCTTCTGTTGCAGACCCTGCACCATTTTAATTGCCCTCCTCTGGACTGCCTCAATCCTGTCTATGTCCTTGCAGAGATGGGGTTTCCAGAACTGCATGCAGTACTCCAGATGGGGTCTCACCAGCTGTCTGTACAGAGGGATAACGACTTTCTGTTTTCTACTGGTGATGCCCCTTCCCATACATCCCAGTATCCATCAGCCCTTCTTAGTGCCTTACTGCAATTTCCTAAAACACAACAATGCAAACTACAGTTTTACCTATCACGTTTATTCAGGTATAATTACATATGGATACTTTAGGAGAATGCATATCATTTCTGAGAATAAGAACTTTATAAACAGCTGCCAATAAACACAATTTCCTGTCCCTTTAAACTGTTGGTGAAAATTATTTTATTAAAAATCTCCCTCTCAATTAAGAAAACATTCAAAAATTACAGTAACACTTCTCTTTTGGAATACATTTTATAATAGCAATAAGGCGCTTTCAGGAGCTTAGATTAACAGTCAGCTAATAACTCCCTAGAGGCAGTGTGGCACTTAGCTATGCCTCGTGCAACATTACACCCCTAGGGGATGATTAACAGACTGTTAATCTAACCCCTGGTCATACATTATTACTTAAGAAATACAAACTTACAACAAATCAATACAATATAGTATACAGAAAGAACAGTTATATAAGAACTTACCGTAACAGTAGATCTTCGAGGGAATCTCAGTCATCAGGTTACACTGTAGGAACCTTCAGTGAAAGGGAAACAACATGGAAGATTTTCAGCAGTACAACTGGGGCCACCCACACTGTCAACATCCACCGACGTGAACGTGACCAACCCTATATAGGCGTGGGCGGCCCCGCTCCCTCCTCATTTCTTTTCCTCCAGAGACAAAGGCAGCAAGGCTCATGCCCTGGGGAACCAAGGAGAGACAGAGGGACCTAGCTCTAAATAAAAAGATGGAAACAGCAGATAGCCAGGTCCCAAACAGGAGCCCCAAGAAGGGTGGTGGTGGGAGGGGAAATCATACCTGATGACTGAGATGTCCTCGAAAATCTGCTGTTACAGTAAGTTCTTATGTAACTGTTCTATCTTCTTCAGGGGCATCTCTGTCATCAGGTTACACTGTAGGAATGAATGCCAAGCAGTGACAAGAGAAAACAGTCTGGGAGGCTGGATCTCTATAAACTTAAGACAGGAATTCTTGTAGCACAGCCCTGCCAAATCCTGCATGGGCTCTTAAAGCAATGTCCAGACTGTAATGCTTGGTGAAAGTGTGGACTGTACTCCAGGTGGCAGTAGCACAAACATCAGTGGCTGAGACTCCTTTTGAAACAAGCCACCGAGGTAGCCATGCCTCTGGTGGAATGAGCTTTGATGGCACCAGGCAATTCTTTGCCGTGCTTCTTGTAGCAGAACACAATGCAATTTGCCAACCATTTGGATAAACATTGCTTAGAAACTGGAGCGCCCTCTCTACCCGGGGTGATGGAAACAAACAACTGCTTAGACTTTCTGGATTCCTTAGTCTGAAGCAGATAATACTTCAAAGTTCTATGCACAGCTAACATATGGAGCAGTGCTTCCTCTGGATTGGCACGCTCAGGAGAATAGACTGGAAGGTGGCTAGACTGATTAAGTGTGAACTCAGAAACCACCTTGGGGAGAAACTTAGGATTTGTGTACAAAGATACCCTGTCTTTGTGAAAAATCAAATAAAGCTCCTCACACCAGAGGGCTTGAAGCTCTGACATTCTTTGAACCAAAGAAATGGCAACTAAAAAGAGTGCTTTCCAAAAGAGATAGCACAAATCGCAAGTCGCGATTGGTTCAAAAGGAGACAGGGTCAACTTCTCCAAAATAAAATTCAAGTCCCAAGCCAGGACAGGGGAATGGATTGGGGGTTTCAGGTGCAGGATGCCCCTAAGGAAGGTGCGGGACACATCCAGATGAGCAATCGATACAGTCATCCATGGACTCATGAAAAGCAAAAATAGCCTAAAGGTGGATCTTGAGGAGGAATACTGGAGGCCTGAGTTGGACAAAGAAATCAGGTAGTCCAGGACATGCTTCACAGGACAGGTGAAAGGGCCTAGGGGATGCTTGCAGCCCAGATGGCAAACTACTTCCACTTCATGGCATAAGTGACACGGGTGGAAGGCTTGCAGGCAGCCAGCAGGATGTCCGCTACTCTGTTAGACACCCTGAACCTGGCAATGGCTATATCCTCAGAAGCCACGCATGTAGATGGAGAAACCATAGGTGGGGATGCACCAGGGTCCCCTGAGCCTTGGTTAGCAGATTCCTGGAGAGGGGCAGAGGAATCAGAGGTTCCTCTGCCAGCTGCTGAAGCAGAGGGAACCATATCTGGCGAGGCCAGAATAGGGCTACCAGGATCATGCTGACCCCCTTCCTTTGCAGCTTGATCAGCACCCTCTGTATTAATGGAAATGGAGGGGATGCATACAGAAATCTCCCACTGCAAGAGAGGGACAACACATCTCACCAGAAAACTCCAGGCCCTGGATCTAGCGAGCAAATATTGGGCAGTTTTCGGTGAGTGGGGATGCAAAAAGGTCCAACTCTGGATGACCCCATCTGTTGAATAGATCTTCTGCTATGGATGAGAGAAGCTCCAATTTGTGCATGCTGGACTGAGTCCTGCTGAGACTGTCCATCAGGGTGTTTAAGATGTCTGGCACATGGACCATGGAGAGTGTGAGATTGTGCTCCAGGACCCAGTACCACACCCGTATGGCCTCCCTGCACAGGGGGTATGAGTAAGTCCTGCCCTGCTTGCTGATGTAGGAGACAACACTCAGATTGTTCAACTGCATTAGCAGTTAGCCTGGAGCAAGGTGTTCCTGAAATGCCTGCATGGCATAAAGCAAGCTCTCATCTCCAGGACACTGATATGCAGGGCAGCTTCCCATTGGGACCAGGAGCCCTGGGTTTGAAAGGGGCCCAGATGAGCTCCCCAGCTGAGACCTGGTGCGTCCGAGGTTAGAATCTGCTGCAGGGATGAAACCTGAAAAGAGACCCCCACCACTGCAACACTTTGTGGACTGGGGAGGAGATCAGAACTAGCTGGTTAGCTCGTCCATGCACTGGTCCCACTGTACTCTGAGGGTCCACTGAAGGGTGCGCATGTGCAGCCTGGCCAGTGGAATGGTGGAAAAGGCTGTGGCCATTAAACCCAGAAGCCTGAGATAGTCTGGCAGGGATGTACTGACTCTGAGCAATAAGGCATTCTGCCCTGTTGTGGGGTAAGAAGGTCTTTCCCTGCTCGGAGTCCAGAACTGCCTCGATGTATTGAAGTTGTTGGGACAGTACTAGAACGGACTTGGGCAGGTTGACTGTTATGCCCAAAGAATGGAATAGCTGAAGAGTATGCTCCAGAGTTAGCAACAACTGCTCCCTGGACAAGGCCTTGAGGAGCCAATCATCCAGGTAAGGGAAGACATACAGTCCCGCCCTTCTGAGGGCTGCTGTGACCACTGCTAAGCATTTGGTAAAGACACGCAGTGCAGAGAATAAGTCAAAAGGCAACACTTTGAACTGGTAGTGTTCTCCTGAAAGGCAAAGTGAAGAAACCTGTGAGGAGGAAAGACTGAGATATGCAGGTAGGCGTCCTGCATGTCCAGTGAGCAGAACCAGTCCCCTGTCTTGAGGAAGGGCAAGAGGCCTGGTAAGTTACCATCAGAACTTTCTGTACTGGACAAAGAGACTGAGATCTTTGAGGTCTAAGATGGGTCTCAGATCTCCAGCCTTTTGGGGACCAGAAAAACCTGGAATAAAACCCTTGGTTTCTTTGTCACTTTAGCACTGGCTTGATTGCCTGCTGATAGGAGAGACTGCACCTCCTCCCAGAGCACAGACAGGTGGGCTGCAGGGTAGGTTGAGGCTGGATGGGGTATCTGGAGCTGCTGGATGAGCTCCATGGTGTGACCGCTGTCTATGATTTGTAAAATCCAAGCATCTGAAGTGATGGTTCTCTATTGATTCAGACAGAGGGAGAACCAGCCTCCAACCACCGCCTCCTGGGTCTGGACCAGGGAAGGGTGGTCTGGAAAGGAGTCAAGCTGAGGCGGGGCCAGCTGAGAAGGCTGGACCATCATTTCTGGGAAGCTTGGCTGCCACTCCAGCACTGGAAGGGGCAGGCAAGGCAGACTGGGCTCTCCATTTACACTGGGTATGGGGGCCTGAGCCTGGTCTGTTGGCCTGTCTATGAAAAGTAAAACACCCTCTACTGTGAGACTGGGTGTGGCAGAATGAATGGACCAACTTAAGGGCTGTGCCAGAGGCCTATAAGTCGCTGATGAGGTCCTGGACATCAGAGCCGAAGAGCTTGGTACCATTGAATTGGGCATTCAGCACCTTGTTTTGCACATCAGCTGCAAACCCAGAAACCCTCAGCCGTGAATGCCTATGAAGGCAAATGCCAGTGGTAGCCACACTGGCTATTGTGTTGGCCAAATCATAGAGGGCTGAAGAAGATGTCCACAGACATCCTCTGCAGTATGCAGGCACTGAAGTAGTTCCTACCTCTGGGTGCCATCGGGGAGGGCTTGGGCAGCTGCCTTGCCCTTCCTCCAGTTGGCATTCTGGAACTTGACAGATAATTTATAATCTTTAGGCCTAAGGTAGAGGAGGCATAAACCCTCTTACCCCAGAGGTCAATCTTATGGGATTCCTTCTCTGGGGAATGGAGCTAAGGTGCTTAGGTGCCTTAGACCTGGTCATGGGCTGCCTTGATGACAACTAAGTCAGTTTCAGCCTGGGCTGCAAAATAAGGAAGGCCCTGAGGGGCATTATAGCACCTGTCTGTCCTATGTGGCATAGCTGGCACCATGTCTGGTCTGTGCCAGGCTGCTGTAGTAGCATTTTTCTGGGCTGGCAACATAGGAGGGATAATTTTAGGTGGGCAGCCAGGTCCTTTCTGGTGACATCCTCCCTCCTCCTCAGTCTGGAAGCCTCATAGTGGCAGACAGCTGTTTAATAACACTGTAAAAGGTGGCATCCACCAGGGGAGACCTAAGAGTATGCTTAACTGAGTCCTCACTGACTAAAGAGGCAGTGGAATTGTCAGACAGGAGGATTTCCTCTTCATCCTCAAACATACACTCCATATTGTCCCCCTTAGTCACTTAGAGACCTGGACAGCTGGTCTCTTCATTGGGGCTGAAGTCGACAATGAAGAGCCCCCGACGAAGGAGAAGCCAAATGGGAATGGGATGGATGCCAGGAGGAGTGGTCATGATCCCGGTCTTTTTTATGTCTTTTCTCCCCCAAAGGACTTGCGGAGAACCCCTGCCAGATCTGTGTACCTGCTGCTCCATCAGGAATTTTTGAGAGCCTTCTTGCCTCGCCTGGGGTGGTTTGATTGAATTTTGGCAGAGCTCATAGTCAGAGACTCGATGGTCTGGCCCAAGACAGCAGACACAAATGGAGTGTTCATCTGCAGAGGCAATCTTCTTTCCACGTGACAGTGACGGAAAAGAGAGGAAGAAGGAGGATTAACTCTTGACATAAAAAGGCAGAAAATCTGAGATTTTGTGGAAAAAAGAAGAAAACGGCCATAGGCCAAAAAGGCATGAACACTGCGACAGCTCTCTCATGGAGACTGTGCTTGCAAGTCGATGCATGGATAGAACTGAGGAGGAGGGAGTGAGGCCACCCATGCCTGTATAGGGTTGATTACATCGGCAGACATCAACGGCATTAGCAGACCCAGTTGTACTGCTGAAACTCTTTTCATATGGATTCCCCTTCACCAACGGCAAAGGTTCCTATGGTGCAACTTGATGACTGAGATACACCTGAAGAAAATCATATGTTACCCCAATTAAAATATATAAATTCTCAACTACAAAAATTAGAAAACTACAAAGATATAACAATCAAAAGCTCTCTACTGCACATGTTTGCATCATGTCCAAAAATCACAACCCTTTGGAAGGTAACTGAAGAAAAAATTACTCACCATAGTAATGATGTTTATTCTAATGGAGTCTTGCTGTATTCTGACTACATGCAGTTAGCCCCAGCACTTGAACTGCTCTGGAGAGGAAAGGGTTAACTCTATGCCAAGGCATAGAACGTTGAGCTTGATTTTCAAACCTCTGTCCCAGGTACTCTTCAGTTTAACCGTCAGATTCTTATGAGCACTATGCTAGCTAACTATAAACACAAATTGTTTTTCTAAATTGTTGTGCCAAAAGGCAATAAACAGATTTTTAGGGTCCAAAAGACTCAAGTCGAGAACCCCAAAAAGAATCTAAGTAGGTGGTAAAACGTAATAATATATATATATTTAAAGTAATAACAACAAAAACCTCATCCTAAGAAGAGGTAACCCAGGTACACCCCTGGGGTGCAGTACTGCGCCTGCCCACCCACATCCCAAAACAACTAGGTTCCAGGAGGGAGGCAGGGAGGTCAGAATACAGCAAGACTCCATTGAAGAAACAACATTACTACGGTGAGTAATTTTTCTTCAAACAACATGAAGTCTTGCTGTATTCTGACTATATGCAGACTATCAAGCAGTACCCCCTTGGAGGAGGGAGTTACAGAACCTATTTTGGGAACAGGCTCTGCAGTACTGCTGTGCCAAACCTAGCATCACTTCTTGACTGGGTGTCGAGAGAGTAATTAAGCAATAATGCACAACAGGGTGTGGGTTGTGCTGGGATAACCTCACGCCTGGGTGGTTGGGCATGAGGCCACAGGCCAAGTGCGTCCAACATCCCAGAAGTGAGGTTATCCCAGCACAACCCACACCCTGGAGTGCATTATTGCTATTATACAATGGCTCGTTGTTATACAAAATAAAAAAATTAAAATATGTTTTTAGTAGATTTTATGGCGTCCAACTCATCATCCAAATGCTCATCAATCAAATGCTCATCATCCAAGGCATCCAAAGCAATACAGTGAGTTTGTGCTGGGATAACCTCACTGTGCCAGGGACACACTGACCAATCAGAGACCAGGACATTTTCTTGCCATTGTATAATGCTTGATAAATGTGTGAACAGTTTTCCAGGTGGCTGCTTTACAGATTTCCACTAAAGGTATGTCTCTAGCTGCTGCGACTGAAGCAGCTGTACCTCTGGTGGTGTGAACCCTCAGGTCTGAGGGTGGCTCCTTCCCCAACTTTGAGTAGCAGAACTGTATACAGGAGACAATCCACCTGGCAATAGTTCTCTTAGTGGCAGGTTTACCTTTTCCCACTTCTCCATAAGTGAGAAACAGCTATGAACAGTCATTTCTATGGGTCTTAGTGAATTCTATATAATAACTAAGGGCCCTCTTTACATCAAGACTGTGTAATCTTCCCTCCCCTGTGGAAGAATGGTCAGTGAAAAATACAGGCAATGACATAGATTGGTTCAGATGAAAGTCTGATACCACCTTGGAAGGAACTTTCTATTCGCTCAAAGGACCACCGTATCCCTCTGAAATGAAATGAAAACAGGTTCCACTGATAAAGCCTGTAACTCACTGATTCTCCTGGCAGAGGTAATGGCTACCAGGAACACAGTTTTCCAAGTCAAGTATTTTAGCTCAGCTGAAGATAATGGTTCAAAAGGAGGCTGCAAAAGCTGTGCAATGCAGATATTCAGATCCCAAACAGGAGTAGGGTACCTAAAAGAAGGCTTGATATGAACCAAACCCTTGAAAATCTCTTGAAAACTGGATGGGAGGCTAAGGAAGAACCCTTCCCAGCTGAAAGGAAGGCAGAGATGTTTGCCAAATGCACCTTGAGAGTGGTAGGCCTGACACCTACACTGTTAAAATGTACCAAATAGTCCAAAGCAGTGGCAATGTCAGCTGAATCTGGCTGAATATGCATCTGAGAACACCAAAAACCAGATCTCTTCCATTTGGAATTGTAGGTTTTCCTAGTGGAAGATTTTCTACTAGCCTTAAGAATGTCCAGGGCTGATTGGGAAAGACGCAGGCCTGCATAATCTAGCTCTTCAAGAGTCAAGCTTTGAGTTTGAGAGTCTGAAGGTTGGGATACAGTATCCTCCCCTGTGATGAGGTGAGAAGATTGAACTGTCTGGGAAGACAAAGAGGAACTGTCACTGACATTGACAGTAGTAGGGGGTACCAAGGCTGCCTGGCCCAGTCTGGGGCCACCAGAATCACAGTGCAAAGCTGAGATCTGATCTTGACCAGAACTCTGAGTATCAGAGGAAAAGGAGGAAAAGCATACAGAAACCTGTTTGTCCAATCCAACAGGAGAGCATCTTGAGGAACAGACCCCAAAAGAGGGGAGCTGCAGCAGAATAGGGAGAGCTGATGATTGTCTGGGGCTGCAAAGAGATCTATCACTGGAGTGCTTCACCTTTTGAAAACGATCTGAAGAATTAGAGGATTTAGGGCCCATTCGTGGTGACCTTGGGAAATCCTGCTGAAAGCATCTGCCAGTACATTGTCTTTCCCTGGGAGATGCACAGCTATCAGGGAAACCTGCAGGGAATAAGCTAGTGACCATATTTTCATGGCTTTGGTGCACAAGGCCGAGGACCGAGTGCCCTCCTGCTTGTTGATGTACCACATGGTTGTGATGTTGTCTGTCCTGATTTATACCACTTTCCCCTAAATTGTGTTTGAAAATGTCTGAAGTGCTAGAAAGACAGCCCTGAGTTTGAGAAGATTTATGTGCAGGAGAGACTCCTGATAAGACCATGTTCCCTGAGCAGTAAGCTGATCCAGATGGGCTCCCCATCCCAGCAGGGAAGCGTCTGTGGTGAGAACCACTGTTGGGGCCTAACTGAGGAAGGGGACACCTTGCCTCAGATTGTCGCCCTCCAGCCACCACTGGAGATCCTGAATCAGAGTTTGAGACACTGGAACTAACTTGGAGAGGGTCTTTTTCTGAGACCAAAAGACTTCAGATGAAGTTGAATATCTCTCATTTGAAACCTTGCCCCTTACACTACTGCATTGCAAGCTGTCATGTGGCCTAGCAACTGCAAGAAATGTCTGGCTGGCCGAGACACTAGTGGATGAAAAGAGGAAGCCAGAGTGATGAGGGACTGAACCCTTGAGAGAGGAAGAAAGGCCTTGGCCTGGACAGTGTCCAGCTCCACCCCTATATATGTGAGAAGCTGGGCTGGTTCCAGAACAGACTTTTCTAGATTTAGGATGAATCCTAAGGAGTTCAGAAGCTTTTGAGTGACCTTTAGAGCTAACTTGACTTCGTCTGAAGACTGACCCACTATGAGCCAGTTGTCCAGGTAAGGGAACAGTAAGATGCCTTGTCTCATGAAAAAGGCCACCACTACTGCTAGACACTTGGTGAACACCCTTGGAGCAGATGTTAGGTCGAAAGGCATTGCTTTGAACTGGTAGTGGCCTGAGGGCAACTCGAACCTGAGGTACTTTCTGTGGGAATGTCTGATAGGTATTTGGAAATAGGCATCCTTGAGATCCAGGGAGGCTAGTCAGTTTCCTGGTCTCAGAGAGGGGAGAATTATTCCCAGAGTCACCATTTTGAACTTTTGAAGATGAGAGCAAGTCCATGGCTCACTACTTCCAGTACCCATTTGTCTGAGGTAATAGACTTCCAGACCTGGAAATAGTGAGCCAGCCTGCCCCCTATTGGAACCGGGGAGGTGACCCTGACTGACACATCCGGGTGTCTGTTTGGCATGGGGCTTGGACTGAGTGGAGGATGGACTCCTGGTCATCCCCCTTCTGCCTCTTCCCATAAAGAACCCCCTCTGCTGGAAAGAAGAGGAGGCCTAGGCTTGGTAAAAAGGCCTTTGAAAAGGCCTGCCCCTGCTAGCCCTAGATTGCTGCCTCTGAGGAGTGACCTGCTTTTCCTTGGCTGCAGCACTCCTGCAGGTGGTCCTGTATTCGTCCATCTTTTTCATGTAAGCCTCTGTTTTCTCCCCAGAGAGTTACCGGTGACAGGAAAATCCATGGCCTTGGTCAGGTATCCTGTGATAAACCGGTACAATTGAGCCAAGCAAATCTTCTCATGGAGACAGATGTAGCCATGACCCTAGAATGTACATCATTCGAGTCAACAGCAGTATGAAACTGGACCTTTGATGCCTCAATACCATCCACAGACACCTGCTCCAGCTTCTTGGCCAACTGAGGAGGGGCATTCTTAGCCAGCTCCAGAACCGTATCCCACATAGACTTCTGGTATCTGGCTGTATATGCCATGTAATTAGATTGCCTGAGCCCCAAAGAGGATGCCAAGTACTGTTTCTTAGCCATGGCATCCACTTTCCAGGAATCCTTATCTGGGGTGAGATACCAGGGAATGTTAGCCTTGTCACAGGCTGCAGCTTGCAACACCCCAACATGGCTGCAATGAATTGTAAGGAATTCCATCCCAGAACTCTGACAGGGCATACCTCCAGTCCATCTTTTATCCACAGGAGGTATGGATGTTGGAAACTGAAGAATTTTCTGTATCTGTTTCAGGGATTTATGTAGAGGGGTAGACACACGCTTTGGACTCTGGGACATCCATCATCTCAACATAGTCAGGTTCCTCCTGATACTGTTCAGCCTCTTCCACTGGAAGCTGAAGAGTATCAGCCACTTTCTTGTAGAGCAAGAAATGGGAGGGGGACTCAGAAAGTCTGGGAGGAGACACATTGGAAGGCCTGTCTGGGGAGATGTCAGGCTCTACTGGCTCATCTAGGCCTTCAAAATTCTTTTCTTCTTCATCTCCTTCCCAATCGCCCTCATAAAATGCTTCAGGATCATATTCAGAAGCAGACATGTCCGACCAAACCGAACGTCTTTGAGTCTGTGTCGGTTCGGTTGGAACCAGGCGAAGCGATTGTTAATAGCAGTTGCTTTAGCTATTTCATCAGCGGTCGGAACATGGAAACCGGGATCTGAACTGGCTGACTTGTGCTTTCTCTTAGACAGAACCGATTCCACAGAATCAGCTTCCTCCTTTGCCCGAGGAGGTATCGCCCAGGTCAGTGGGCACCCCTCAGGTTTGGTCGAACCAAACCGGGCTGGCCATCCAGGTCAGCAGCAGATTTCTGGGCCTCCCTTTCCTTCAGCCTACTTAAACATTTATCTAAAGTGGCTTTGGGAAAGTTTCTGAAGATTTGGAAGTCCGCTTTGAGGTGGTCAATCCCCAGACAGTAAACACAGACAAGGTGGGGATCAGCCTTAGCAAAGGCCTCCCCCACACTCTGTGCAGTGCTGAAACCAAGTGGGACCGGTTTTCTTTTTGGGTTTCTCAGACATGCTTAAAGGAAAAAAGCTACCCTTACCAGCATTTAAGCCAGGCAACTACAAATCTATCGGTTCCAACCGTGTCACGGGTCGGTTAAAAAAAACAGGGAAATTATAGGGTTTTTTTAGGATCCAATAGGTACCAGAAACCACAATACAAATCACAGAAAAAAACTAAACAGAATGGCTTCAGTTCCTAACCGGACCGACCAGGAAGAAACCAAACAAAAAACAATTTCTACCACAAAATACTAAACACTTACTGTACCTAGGACAGAGATGCGAACACCGAAAAAATAAGAAAACAGTTGACAAACTGACTGATTTTTCACTTAAACCAAATCGAAGTGAAGGAGAAAATCTCCAGAGGGACTTTTCAGTTAGGCAGAGTAAAGAATCTGATGGTTACACTGAGGAGTACTTGGACAGAGGTTTGAAAACTGAGCTCTGAGCTCAACGATTATGCCTTGGCACAGAGTTAACCTTTCCTCTGGAGCAGTTCAAGTGCTGGGGCTAACTGCATATAGTCAGAATACAGCAAGACTTCATGTTGTTTGAACAATTATTATTAAAATTACTAGGAATCACTATCTGGCCCATTGTTCTCTGTGTTCTAGTTCCAGATTCAAATGGAAAAGCATATCTTAAGTGAAATAGCATGTTCCAAGTGAAATAACGTGGTCTAAATGAGCATAAATATTTAGGCCCCCAAAAAAAAAAACATAAATAAAAAATAAAAATATTAGGAATCACATTCCCATTCAACCTGGGAATTGTACTACTAGGCATAAATGATGTATTGATATCTCATTAACATATAAGCAAAAGGATTTACATATCTGAAATTGTAGGATACCCCAGAGAAAAAGTCTGCAAATGATGAATGACAAAATCTTACTGAGCAAGTGTGAGATAATTAGCTACTTCTGATCTAACAAAAAAAGTGGGGATTATATTTTCCCTACCAGTAGTTCCAGTTGTGTGTAGGCGTTGTCTACGGGCAGGCAGAAGAATGATATGGGCTGTCTTCCCCTCTCAGCTGGGACAGATAGAAAAGTATTAGATTATGAGGACACACACCCTATCCAAGACTGTAGATTAAATACAACAAGCCATAGAAATAAAAACACATGCAAGAGAAACTAGTCCACTATTCAACACATCCCTGAACAAGGTGAACTATATACAGTACAAACAGGATGGAAGTTTTTTTTTTTATCATAAGACATACAGTAATGAATTGGTGGGCCTGCCTGCCCATGGATGAGGCTACACACAACTGGAATTACTGGTAAGGAAAATATAATTCTTTTGTGTGTTGGCTCCTGAGGTAGACAGGAGAATGGTATGGGCCCCAAGGAGGAGTCCTGATCTGGGAGGGTCAGGGCTGTGCAACAGTGCTCAACACCTGTCTGCCAAAAGCAGTATCAGCAGAGCTAAGCATATCCAGGAGATAATGCCTTAGCAAAGAATGGACAAAGGCCCATCTGACAGCCTTACAGATGTCCTCCTGGGGTGCTAAAGCATGTTCAGTGTAAGGTGTGACCATGGCTGTAGTGGAGTGCACTTTGCGGTCTGAGTCGAAAGGCCCTAAGACAAATAGGCCAATCTGATGGCTGCACAAAGTCACTTGGCTAGGGTATGCTTACCTAGGGCCACATCTTTCTTCCCTAATCCTGAAAGCCCTGCCAGTTTTATGGTAAGAAGCCATGCACTTCAGCCAGGTAAATCCTGAGAGCTCTTTTCACAACAAAAGAATGCCAGCACATCTCCTTTGCATTCTCAGGGTCTGGGCAAGAGGGAAGGCAATGCAATCTCCAGTTGCTTATGAAAGGTGGAGGCCATCTTGGGAATGAAGGAGGGACTGTGCAGAAAATGGCCTTTTACTTATGGAACTCCAGGTTAGGCTCCTTTTGTAACAGAGCATGGATTTCCCCAATTGTTCTTGCTGAGCAGGTGGTATAAAGAAAAGCACCTTTGGGAGAGGAGCCCAAGGAAAACCTTAGCAAGAAACTCGGTGGGGGGGGGGGGTTGGTCCAACATAGCTTCCAACAGCACATTCAGCTGGCAGGGAGGAGTGTATATTTGTGGCATGCCTTAATGAAGAAGACACAGCATCCAGGTGGGAATCTAGGAGGTAGGAATCTATGTAATCCTGAATGGCTAATAGTGCTACCACCTGAACTCTGAGAGAACTAACTGATAACCCCTTATTTAGACTAGGAGTGATCGGATTTGGTGTAATCCATTCTGTTTGCATTTGCTGGATTATTGGAAATTCCAACTCCAATTTCAAAGTCAGAATCCTCAGAATCAGGGTTGGAATTAGAATTTCCAGTTCTGTACTCGATTCTTACAGAAAGCTCACCCCTACCTGGCATTCAATGAAAAACAAAGCCCTCCCACCAGCCCCTTCCTCACCTTTGTCCCTCTCCCCCACATACAGACACACACCTAAAGGGACTCAATTGACAGATGACTGATGACTCATCTGGTATGGGCCAGGTTAGGGTAAGGGTCCATCTGGACTCCAGGTCAGGACAAAAGAAAACTCAATCTGGCCTGAACCCCCTACCACAACTCTCTCTCCTGAAACTGCCACCTCTGACCACACAATCTGCCCACCCATCCATCAGCACAAACTCAAACTGTTGTTCAATGCATACCCCACCGCATTTTCCCAGTTGCTGAAATGTCAATGTCACTGTTGCCATTCAGTCTGACTAGTAGCCACTGCCAGCAGCCAAGGGCGAGCCAGACTGATTTATGAACGGGTGACCACAAGGCGACAGTTAGGGGTTCCTCCCTGAGCCCAGTGGTCCAGTCAGCCCTAGCCTATGCTCTGCTGCTCCCATCCCGTCCCTCATGGGTCCTGCTCCCATCGACCTCTGCTGTGCAGACTGGCCATCTGGATCAGAACTCTAGGAACAACCAGAGTTAGATGCCCTTCCTCTCAAGCATCTGGCAGGTGCAGGGTTATATTGTAGTTGGCAACTGGCCAGGTTTTGTTTTACTCCCACAGGTCACACTGGAAGTGCAACAGTGTACACAATCCTGGCTAGGCTGGGGGTTAGCAGCAGCAGCATGCTAGCTGATGAGTCAGGACAGAGAGAGTCATTCAGGAGAGGATGACTATGGGGATAAAGGAAATGGATAAGGGAATTTTAAAAGACTGCATTAAAACTTCCAAATGTCCTGTCAATTGACCTCCAGTGAAGTCCCCCAGCACAAGCATCAACTTCAGGCGGGGGCTCAGGAAGAGAGACCGACAGAGCTGGGGGAAGGGACTCAAGTTGGAGCAGCATGCTACTGGGCAGCTGGGCAGGCAGGCAACCAGTGAGTGGCATCGGGTATGGTGTGAAGCGGCATGTCATTCATGAGCTGAGTCATGACCGTAAGTGGGCTGGGCTGTTTCGTATTTGTGTGGGAGGGTCTTCAGTAGTATGACACAGCAGGATTCACTGACTACCGCAGAGTTATGGATGGTGGATGGATGGAGTCTGACTACTGTATTTCTTGGGCCTTATTTTGAAGTTGACAGCACTTGCAACCAGCCCTGCATCAGACCTTTGCACTATCAGATTGCCGTAACTGCACCTGATTTTATAGTCTCGGCGCAGTTGCTGGTTAACGACCTAATTTATGGTAGCTTAAGTCAAATTTTGGGTATAAGCTCTGTGAAATGGTCCCTGATTCAGACATAAGCTAGACCACAAAGTATGGTCTAGCAAGTGTCAGCTGCCACAAGAGATAGCAACTCTCTTTAGATTACTCTAGCCCAGACACACCTTTGGTGCACCCGGGGCTTCAGCAATCTACACTTTGAAAAATCCTGCCCTAGTCTCTAACATGACGCTTAGCAGTACCCCGCCTCCACAAGTGCAGCAAACAGGTAAGGGACTAAGGCAGCAAGAATAGGAAGGGACCTGGAGCCCCTGTGGGTGGGTGGCAGCTTCTGAAGTAGGATGCAGAATCAGAACTGGATTCTGAGTTTTCAGATTTCATAGAAACGCAGAAATTGAATTGAGATTTAGGATTTTTGCCTCAAGTCCTAAATTCTTAAATCTGAAATTTAGACCAGAATCCAATTAAATCATATTCAAGATTATGGTCACCCCTAATCTAGACCCTGTTGCAAGAACTCAAAATATTGGACAGAAAGGACCCCAAAGGAGCACACCAGGAGCAGAACAAGTCCAAGACTCTACTGTATATCTGATACATAGAAGCCTTCCTGAGTGCATCAGGGTGTTGATCACACCTTGGGAGTACCCAACCTTCATGTATCTTCTGTGCTCAGGAACTAGGCTGAGAGTTGAAACTTCAGAGGGTCTGGGTGCAGGATATGAAATGGACAAAGAACATCTGGTCTGCATGGAGGTGGTATTGATACTCATAAGGCAGGCATATCAGCTTTGAGTACCACGCTCATCGAGACCACTTTGGAACAATGAAAATCAATGTTAATTACTTCCTTTGTAGCTTCCTGAGAAATTTTAAGATCACTGGCCAAGGAGAGGAGTGTCCTGCCACAATAAAGATAGAAAGTTTATTCCCAGTGACTGGCTGTCCCTGAATCAGTTGAAGTACCTGGGGGACTTGACATTTGCCTTGGTGGCTATGAGCTCTAGAAGTGAAGTGACCCACGGCCAGCAAAATCATGTCGAACACTTCCTAATTCAGCTCCCACTACCCTGGGGGAGAATCTGGCAGGCGAGTCATTTGGCTTACGTGTTCAGAATCCCCACGGTAAATTGTTGAAAAGGATAGCAGATTCGGCTTCTGCCCAGAGCAGAACCTTGTACAACACCCTCGACTATCATTGCTTTGCTGCAGGAACCACCTTGCTTTTTTTAATTAGCTGTGCTTCATTGAAAAATGTCACTTCACACAAGACAAATATGATACAAGGAATAGTGGATCACAAGCCTGAAATATACACTCCATATTGTCCCTCCCCAACCAACACACACACCTGGTCAAGGCTACAACATTGTTAACAGCAGCAGAGATATAACATGAGACTCACAGTACATCGGTCATATGGGTATCTGTACAAAAGTGAAGACCCAGCACACCACCATATGTTACTACACATTCTGTTGGGAGCGATGCCCCCTATGGACCTAGCCAATAAATATCTGTTACATTATTATTAGTAAGATCTGCAGTTTCTCCCATCTTTTCTAAAATGATGCATATCTATGATTAAGGCTAGCAATGGACTCTTCCACATTTGAAGCAGATATTTTTTTTTTGAGCTATTCGGTTCTAGTGGGAATCTCTGTATCTAACCAATGCCACAATATAACAAGTTTCACTATTGCAGCAATAAATGCAATGTGACCCTTCCTGTGTTCAAAGACTCGTCTGAGTAACCCCCAACTAGACACACCTCCAGGATTAAAAGCATCCTGTAAGCCTAGTAATGTCAGTCCAGAAGGGTTGAACTTTTTCACAGTAGCAAAGAAAATGGTATAGTGTACCTTCTGCTGCACCACAGTTTGTGCAAAGCATATTCTCTGTTCTACCTGTTTTGAACAGTTTACTACTGGTGAAGTACATATTATGCAATACCTTGACTTGTTACAATCTAAGCCAGTCTTGTTTGACATCATATCCCGTGAATACAGTGACTCCATTTGAGCGAGTCAATTTGAGCGACGTGAAAATAACGACTGTCCAATGGGCTATGTGCTTTTTATAGCACATTGCAATTTGAGCACTGTTGTCTATATTGTAGTAATTATTTTACAGGATGTAATGTTTTTTTTGTCAGTCAAGTTCAGAGCTAGCTGTCTAGTGTAGTGGTTACAGGCACTGCCTCTGTGGCTGGAGGGCCTGGGTTCAGGACGGGTTGCATGTGATACTTTTTCTTTCATTTTGGTCATTAGTATTTTTTTTTCCCTCTTGTTGCACTCCCGGTCCCCTGCCCTCCCAACTTTGTTCCCCCCACCCACAGGTTGTCGCCCCTCAACGTTCTCCTCCTGCTGACTTGTGTCCCCATTGGGTAGCCCCTCCTGAGTTTTCCCTGTCCCCATTGTCATCTCCACCCCGAGGTGATAATATTGTTATGGGGAAGGTGAGGGGCATAGCCCCTGCATAAAAGTAAGTAAATATCACCCCGAGAGAAAGTATGGGGCTGTTGCTATTTCTACATGTCACTCTAGTGCTCATCGCCGTTTCAGTGATGAGGAGTTGCAATTTTTGTCAGCACTGTTTTAGACTCACTGATATCACATAGAACCGTTTGACATATCTGTATGTGTCCCATCAGACTTTGTCATTGCAGCATAGTTAGATCTAATCCCAATGCCTCTGCCCAGTATGAACAGATGCCCATATTTTTTCCTCAATCAAGTTTTTGTAGCACTGAACAGAACCCAGATAGTGCATGTGGTCACTGGGCTACCAAGATCAAGCATTCAAGAAGTAACCGACCTTCTTTGGACGGGGGGGGGGGAGGCATACATTTAAAAATGGCTGTATTTGGCACCTGAAACTGAATTTGGAATGAGTGAAAATGCAAGAAAGCCTGCCCCAAAATGAAGTCATCTAGATGACTGATGGGGAGCCCTGCCCAGAGCTGGAAATACAAGAGTGTTGGGCTATCATGAAGTTGGGGTTGTTGAAAAGGACTGGTAGCACATCAGTGCCTAGTTTAACTTTTCAGAGCTCTACAGAGCTGGTTATGTGCTCTTACAAACCAGTGAATGAGATTGCCCCTTAGGTGCTGGAAGTTTAGTCGGGGGAGTAAACAATAGTGCTTTAAACTGGCAGTCCTGTTTCATTGTCCATTCTTCCTCTATAAGTAACCACTGTCATCTTCATGCAGTGCCACCGCTCCCCATCTAAGGTATTTACTGCCCTGGAGAGCAAAGTAATATGGCAGAAAATTAGGCAATCAGAGACCTCCCACATCTCTGGGGCCAATAAGCCTATGATACACTCACGTAACACTTTTATCTTGCCACAAAACTTAGTTATGGTGGCATGAAGTTGCTGGAACTAGGACAGGGGTAAGACTATATTCAGCATTCCTAAGAGGTAGAGTAACCTAGGGAGAACATTCATTTTTATGATATTAACCCTCCCTAAAAGTGTCAGGGGTAAAGTTGTCCATCTATGCAGACTCTGCCCTATGGTTTTAAGTAGCAGGTCTGTCTAGGTTGAGTGTCTTAAAGTCACTGCAGGACTTGGTTACTTTAATCTTGAAGTAGGTAAAATATCTGTTCTCCCTCTGTAGTCCCATGTTTAAAATCTCTTGTTTGTTCATGTCCCTAGTTATGGGGAATACACTGGTTTTGCTGATGTTTAGTTTACAGGCCAAATATTTTGTAAATGTTGCAATATCTTTTAGGGCTTCTGGGATTGATGTTCAGTGCTCTATAACATGCAGCAAGATGTCTTCAGCATAGGTGGACAACTTCATTTCCTGGGTACCAATAGGAATGCTTCAGATCCTGACATTCTGCTTAATTTTAAGGGTGAGGGGCTCAAAATACAGATCAAAAAGCATTGGAGACAGAGTGCAACCCTGTTGAGTCCCGTGATTAAGGTTAATGTTCTCAGACAAGACACCATTACCAAACATTTTGGCTGATGGAGATTGACATAGCACTTGAACCCGTCGTATGAAGCTAAGTGGAATGTTATACTTCGCTTGTATTAGAAATAGGTAACGCCAGGCCACCCTATCAAACACTTTTTCTGCATCCAGGGAGACCAAAACCACTTCATGTTCAGCTTCCCTGGATGCAGAAATAACATGGTGTAGCTTCCTAAGGTGGTCAGTGAACACCCTCCCTGCAATGCAGCCCACCTGCTCCAGGCCTATCAGTGTACCCCATATTGTGCTCTACCTAGTAGCCAACACCATAGCTAAAATCTTTACATTTCCATTAATCAAGGAAGTAGGGCAGTAGCTGATAGGCTGAGTGTCATTCTTGACAGACTTTGGTACTGAGGTTATTCTGACTTCCGTCAGTGAGGTGTCCCTCATGCAATTTTCATACATGTAATTATACATCTCAGTAAGCATAGAGACCAATTCCACACTGAAGTACTTGTAAAAAATTAAAGGAAAAGTCACCTGGCCCCAGGGCTTTATTCAGGCTCATAGATTTTATAGCACTGTAGAATTCTTCCTTGCTAATGTGGTCTTCCAACAGTTGTTTTGGGGTTTCTGAGAGATGGGGTAGCTAGATAGCTCTGAAGAATTCATAAATATCTATAACCGTGTCTACCCCTCATGCTCATCCATGTATAGCTGCTGATAAAATTTTCCAAACACTTCAGCAAGCTCCTTGGGTTCTGTGACTGGTCCGCCTGTCTAGTAATTTGAGACATCTGTTTACATACTTTGCCTCCTGCTGCCTCAGTGCCTCTCTCTCTCTCTCTCTCTCTCTATATATATATATATATATATATCCTTTATCCTAAAATGGCCTGCTGTGCCCTCAATTGTTGCAATTTTGCCAACTGTTGGGAGTGGAGGGTTCAAGCTGCTTTTCAGCATTTCTGGTCTTCTTCAGGATCTCAGAGGTCTTACAGTCTCTGTCATTTTACGGCTCATAGCCAGCCTTATTATCTCTCCCTCCAGGTGCATTTCAGTGCTCCCAAAGTGTGTCTAAGTGTGGCACTGATCTCATGTTGTCCTGTATGTTTGTTTTTCGATATTATGCCCAAGTTTCTCAACTATGTCCTTAAGCAACTGTTGATTGAATTTCCATGTTTTATCAATCTTATCTCCTCTAATGAGATTTAATTGTAAGGAGAAGGGGATGTGATCAGACAAGGCCTGAGCTTCCATTTCACAAGCCTGTAGGACTGACTCCTGGCTTAAAAAGGAAAAACTATCCAGGAGAAGCCATCATGTGGTTTTGAACAAAAGGAAAAAGGCTTTGTGGAGGGACATATGGATCAATGAGGCCTAGCTGATCCAGGAGTTGTCTCACAGCCCTTTACCCCAGTGATAACCTACAGTGTTGTCTGCCTGTGTGATCCAGGCCTGTGTCACAGGCTGTATTCCAGTCTCCACCGAACAACACTGGGAGTCTGGTATAGGAAGCCAGAACTGTTGCCAGTTTTGTGAAGAATGCAGGGCAACTGACATTTGGCCCATAAATGGAGCCTAGCAATACCTCCTTTGTCCCTAACATGCCATGTAATAAGACATATCAGCCCATCTCATCCCACAGTTCCTAACCAAGATGAAATGGGATTGATCTTGCAATAAAATTAGAACCCACATTGTTTCATATTGTTTTCCACCCATAAACTTGTTCTACCCATTCCTGCAGAAAGCTTTGTACCTGCTCTCTTTTCAAATGTGTTACCTGTAAATTACATGATATGTGTATTCAGTTTCTTAAGATGCCGAAGTACGCAATGCCATATTTCTCTGGCTTGCCCTCCTTTCACACTCCGTGTCACAAATCTTAATACCCATTCCTCAAATATATGAATTGTTGTAGTCAGACAGACAGCTAGGCTCTACTCTCAATCCTCTGTATGTGATGCCCAGGAGTGTCTCCCTCACCCACTCCACCACACACCCCACAACCACAAAACACATAAACATCAGAATCACACCAATGGAGAACATCGATCTCACCTCTGCAGCCAGGTCCTAATGGCCACCCTCCTCCCTGTCCAGCCCACGAGTGTCAGTAGCAGGTTGAGATTGAGCTTCCATCAGGAAAACAGTCTAAGCTAATAACGATTCATAAACTGTATTTTATTTTTATTTTCCTTTTAAACAACCCAGCAAACCATAACACATTGTGCTGGGTGGTAGTGTGAGGCCTCTCCCAGGGCAACCAAGACAAGTGACAAGCTGCTGACATGTGAGCAACAATCTCGTCTCTAATGGTTGCTGCCTGCCAGTACATCCACTTCCCACTGTAGCAGCATTATTCCAAGGGGAACATAAGGGCTATCCCCCTTCATCAGAGATCCCAAACTCATCCTCCTGCACCCCACAACCCACCAGCATTGAATGAAAAATACCTCCTAATAAGTCGGAGGGATGAGACAAGTAAGAGAATGCACTCAGTTACCTGGCTGCAGGGCGGCCAATGATGCTGAAAAAATATCACTTAGCAACCCAACAAGCCAGGACCCCAGTGCACTAATTGTATAAAACATTATCTGCAAACCATTAACTACTGCAAACTTTCTAGGCCAGGTTATGTATTGCATAAAAGAAGGCTAGTCCAGTTCTACTGCCTACCCATAGAGATGCATTTCATGGTACTTCAGTGTTCCACAACGATCCAAGCAATCTGTGCTGGGGAGGGATGAGTTTATCAGAGCAAGGACCATGGCTCAGTAAAAGGATAAGAGATATGGCAAGGCCAGCTACCAGACACAGAATGCAGTTACTTACTATAAGCATTACAGTCTCGCATTCAGGTCATCAGGTATTTTTGGCATGTTTGTTGCCAATACTCCAGATGCTTTTTTATAGCATGGCTGCCTGCTTTCCTAGGGACCTGCAGTCTTCCATCATAATGTAAGGGTAACTCACCCCCTTGCTAGCAGCACAAGATAATTCTGAATCCAGAGCCACATAATCCCACATTACATTTCGCAGACCCCAAGCCTCGTCAAAAAAGTCTTCAGTGTGTCAGCCGTTTCACCCCTCTGTGGTCCATGCACACACTATGCAAGCTACCATCTGATTTCATGTGGCTCCATCCTCACGGAGCTGGTGCCACTTCTGTCCTCGGTGCTGGGAAGAAAGTCAGCAGCTCTTGCTTGTCTTGTTTTGCAGAGGCAAACTGCTTCTGGCCCAAAGTGATAGTGACAACTAGATTAGCAGGATACTGTACTGAATTTAATTTGGGCTGCATACAGCTTAGATTTGATTTCTTAGTATACTGTCTGATTTGCTCTGACCTGCGGGCTGAGATCCTGGATGAGGAAGAGCTTCCTACCTCCCATTGCACTTCCTTTAATGCTCAGACTTTGTTCTTTGTTTAGGATATGGACGTTGTCAAGGAAATTCAGGAATCCTAGAATATGATTGTTGAGGCTGTTCACCCTCAGGAGGAAGAGGTTTTAAGGCACAAAGTGCATATTCAGTTACATAATTCGGGCCATGAGGCGAGTATCCCACTATTTTGGCACAGTCTCTGGACAAAGAGGATTATGTCCTGGCTCTCTGAGTGCTCCAGGAACCCCACCAGCACCTGTTTATTTCTACAACTTCAGCCCTCCTGGTCTACAAACTGCTCCTCCAATCTCACCATCTATCACCACAGCAGAACAACCTCTGGCTTGAGGCAGAAACATAGAAACATAGAAACATAGACTTTGACAGCAGATAAGGACCGCTAGGCCCATCTATTCTACCCATTTCCCTACCTACAGGATAGGCCGCAGATCCTAGTTAACCAACAGCCTATTTCTTCCTACCCCCACAAGAATTGCCTTATGTCTGTCCCATGCATTCTTGATTCTCCCACAGTTTTAGACCCCATAACCTCCTCAGGAAGGCTGTTTCATGCATCCACTACCTCTCTGTGAGATAATACTTCCTCACATTGCTCCTGAACCGCCCTCCTTCTATCTTTAAATTGTCCCTTGTTCTTGCACGTCTCTTTTCTGAAAAGATGCTACCCTCTTGGACTTTGTTGATTCCACTGAGGTACTTAAAAGTTTCTATCATGTCCCCTCTCCTTCTTTCCTCAAGGGTATACATATTAAGCTCCTTTAGTCTCTCCTCATCGGCTTCTTTTGCAGACCCTGCACCATTTTAGTTGCCCTCCTCTGGACTGCCTCTATCCTGTCTATGTCCTTGCGGAGATGGGGTCTCCAGAACTGGACACAGTACTCAGATGGGGTCTCACCAACTGTCTGTACAGAGGATAACAACTTCCTGTTTACTGCTGATGATGCCTCCCTATACATCCCAGTATACCCCAGCCTCCTACTGCCTTCTCACATTGCTTGCTAACTTTAAGGTCATGTGATATAATTACCCCCAGGTCCCTTTCCTTTTTGTTGTTGTTACTACCTCCCACCCATTGTTATTCTTCCCTGGGTTCTTGTTTCCCAGGTGCATTATTTTGCACTTCTTTGCATTGAATCCTAGTCTGCCATACTTCTGACCATTCCTCCAACCTTGCCAAATCCCTTTTCATCCTTTCCACACCTCCTTGTGTATCAACCCTGTTGCAGATCTTTGTGTCATCTGCAAAAGGCATACTTTTCCTTCCAGTCCCTCTGCAATGTCACTGATGAAGACATTAAAGGACTGGACCCAATACTGAACCCTCGGTACCCACTAGTAACCCCCTTTCTTCCAGAGTGGACTCCATTTACAGTTACCTTCTGTGTCCTGTTGTCCAGCCAATGTTTTACTCAGGTTACCACCCTGGGACCCACTCCCAGGCTGGTTAATTTGACTATTAATCTTTTGTGTGGACTGTGTCAAATGCCTTGCTAAAGTCTAGGTAGGCCATGTCCACAGCCCCTCCCTGGTCTACTACTTTGGTCACCCAGTCAAAGAAATCTATTAGATTAGTCTGACATGACCTTCCGCTGTGAACCCATGTTGCCTTGGGTCCTGTGCTCCCTGGCCTCTAGGTACTCAACTATTCTTTCCTTCAGAAGTGACTCATCACTTTCCCTACCACAAGGTCAGACTGACAGGTCTGTAGTTTCTGCCTCTGTCTTGGTCCCACTTTGTGAGGGAATCACATCCGCCTTCCTCCAGTCCTCGGTACCACACCATCCTCCCATGATTTATTAAAAAGAGTAGCCAGTGGTTTCACTAGTTTCTCCCTTAATTCTTTTAAATTCTGGGGTGAATCCATCAGGACCCATTGTTTGTCCACCTTCAGCTTTAGGGTTCTTGCAGAACCCTTTCTTCTGTGAAAGGACTGGGATCGACCCCCCTTTCAAGTGCTTCTGTTAATTGGATTAGGCACTTCCCCTCCTCTTTTGTGAATACTGAGCAGAAATATTCGTTTAGTATTCCTGCTTTTCACTATCCCTCTGCCCACCACCACCGTTCATTCTATTCAGCCTCACTATCCCTCCCTTTGTCTTTCTATGCTCGCTGATGTACCTATAAAAGGTTATATACCCTTCTTAACTGAGTTGACTATCTTTTCCTCCATTTGGGCCCTTTGCTATTCTGACTTCCCTCCCTGCTTCCTTCTGCCTTAACTGGTACAGCTCTCTGTCCTGCTCCTTCTGTGTTTCCTTATACTTCCGGAATGCTATCTTTCTCCTGACTTTCACAGCCACTCTTTTGAGAACCATAGTGGCTTTTTCTTTCATTTTGATTTGTTTATTTGCTTCACACAAGGCTTGTTGCCTCTGTGATGGCAGTTGATAATTCCCCATTGTTGCTCCACACACCCCTTCTAGCCTGTTTGCTAGTGCTTTTCTGAGGCACTCTCCCATCTTGCCAAAGTCAGCCCTCCTAAAGTCCAGTACCCTCACTTTTGTATGGCTTGACTCTGTAGCTGAGTTTAACGTGAACCACACTGTTTGATGGTCTCTTGTCCCCAGATGGCAACCCACTTCTAGATCTGAGATCCTCTCACTGCCTCCGTTTGAGAGTATGAGGTCTAAGATTGCTCCCTCACGAGTGGGTTCCAAAACTAGCTGTCTAATGCCTGCCACCTGTAGGGCATCAAGAATGGCCCTGCTCTTGGATGTGGCTGCAGCAAATGTGCTCCAGTTAACATCTGGCATATTCAGGTCTCCCATCAACAGTATCTCCCCTTTCTCTGCCATTCTAAGAATGCCTTCTATCATATCCTTGTCCATTCCTTCCCTGACATGGGGTCTGTATACAACCCTGTGCGGATTGGTGCCCTTTCCAGTCTCCAAGGTGACCCACAGTGCCTCCTCTCCTCCCTGTTTACTCTTTTGTTCAGTTGCTTTTATCCCTTCCTTTACATAGAGAGCTACTCCTCCCCCTCTTCTCCCCGGCCTGTCTCTCCTGTAGGTTATGTACCCTGGTATGTTAACATCCCAGTCATGGTTCTCTGTGTACCATGTTTCTGTGACTGCTACAATATCCAGGCATCCCTCTTCCATTAAGGCCACCAGCTCAGGGAGCTTGTTGCCCAGACTATGGGCATTGGTACTCATTACCTCCATTTCCTGATGGCCTTACTCCCTTTGCCCCATCCCTGTCCTTCTTGCCTTTGTCACTTTCTCCATTTACCCTGCCCTTCTCACTATCGACACCTCTATGTTGGTGTTTGCCTTACTACCATGATTATTTGGGGCTAGGATTTTCCTGCTTCTTTCAGTGCCTCCCCTTGGCTAGTTTAAAAGCTTGCCAATGAAGCATTTAAACCTATCACCTAGAATCCTGGTTCCCTCCCGGACAGATGCAGCCCATCATGCCAGTATAGGCTTGCATCACTCCAGGTGGACCCCAGTCCCCAATGAAGCCAATCCTCTGAGCTCCACACCAGTTTTTCAACCACTGATTGAATCCCATGGTGCGGAACACCCTAGCCTCTCCTATGTCAAAGATGGGTAGCACCTCCGAGAAGGTTACCGTCGTGCTACTTGACTAAGGCCCCTCCCCAATTCCACAAACTCTTCTGCACTTCTCTAATCCTTTCTTAGCCAGGTCATTTGTCCCTAGGTGGACAATGATATCCAGCTCCCTCCCTGTGCAGCTGCTCCAGCAATCCTGAGGATTTCTCCTGTCCCTCCAAGTCATGGCACCAGGCAGGCACCTTACCTCCTCTCCCTTCCTCCTCCTCCTCAGTTCTACCTTCCTAACAATGGAGTCCCCACCAGAAGTTGTTTCCTCCCTGCAGGGTCCCCTGCCACCCTCCTGTGGGTCTCCTTGTGGAGGTTCCCAGCATCCTCCTTGGTCTCCACTGTGGGTGCCTCCATAGAGGAACACACTTTGCCAGAATGGCATAGGAATGTGGAGAGGTACAACTGAGGGATGCGCCTCTGTTCCACCACCCTGACCTCCTGGAGCCCACTGTGGTCCAGCCGCCTCTTTCTTGGCAACCTCTGAGGCAACGGCAGTGGCACTGGTGGTCCCTGGATGGAAGAGGAGGTCCCACAAATCCTGGCCAACTCAGCCTGAGATGAGCAACCTCCTCCTCAGCCCAGAGAGGTGCTGCAGATGGGACAACACCGCATCCTCCAGAACATCTCCCAGAAGACTGCTGCTCCACAGCCACTGTACTGCACCACTCCAATCATGTCTTATTTCTGGCCCCTTAACTGTTTGCAATCCTTACTCTTTCCTCTGTTTTTTTCTCTCTCCTTACTTTCTGCCTATGTGCCCTTTAAGCTCCTGATTGTCCTGTTCTGAGACAAGAATATCCTATATTTCTCAGTAGACCACTTACTTGCTCAGAGGCAGACCTCCAGCAGCTAGAGGGGGCCGGAGAGCTACTCCTGCCCTTCTAGGATGGTGTGTCCTTGGTGGTTCTGTGATCACTCACTTCCTGCCCCTAAACAGGAAGTTCCTGTTGTCAGTCAAATCCTGTGCCTATAAAAATAGAACTAGCTTTGGGTGGAGGAGTGGAGGGGAAGGAAGGAGGGCAATATAGTCCCAGCAGAGAAGTTCAGTCACACAGCAGTCCTTTCTCCTGGTGTCTTCTGCCAAGCTATTAGCAGAATCTTTCTAAGGCAGTCTTTAAATGTAGCTTCCTTCTAGCTAAGCCACTCCCCCCACTTACCAGATCTTTCTACAAGTAATTTAAACCTCACAGCAGTTAAGTCCTTTCAGTCACCTGAGATTTACACCTAGATGACTCTTCAGATACCCATTCAGTTCAGTTAACCCAAACACACACTTTTTTTTTTGTTTTGTATGTTAGTTTTTTTACCCTAAATTAAAGGTCCAAGTACAAAAGTTCTTCTACTTTAGTCCCAGCAGAGAAGTTCAGTCACACAGCAGTCCTTTCTCCTGGTGTCTTCTGCCAAGCTATTAGCCAGTCTCATCAGTCAGAGTTAACACTGGATTCCTTGTCACCAACCCTTCAATTCAGTTCCTCTAGGATTGGGTGAAGAGTTCTGAAGTTGCTGGAGAGCTCCAGAATAGCATCTTTAATGCTGTTTAGCTCCCTGAAGAATCTCTCCAGTGTGGGCTTCTCTAATGGTTGGTTGTCTGGAGAGAGTGGGGAGTCACTGAGTCTCAATCTCTTCAGGCACATGTCCCCATTCTGGCAACAGTGGTGGCATGGTGTAGAAGTCAATTTGAGCTCCATCCATCTCCATTTCTCCAGATATGTCAGCCTCCATTCATGAGTTACCATGTTTGTTCCCCAAACTTTACACAGCAGAAAGTTAAAAACTACTATGTTTTTATCTGGTTTTATGTCTCAATCCTGGCAGCACTGATCTGCCATGCTGCTACCCACTCAAACACATCATGTGACTCCTTAACTGCCTTGCTTTCTAATATATGCCACCATGGCCTTGTTGTCTAAGTGGAACAGTGCATACTTTTTCCAGAACTTGCTCTTGAATGACAGCAATGAAACACAGACTTTGACAGTATATAAGGATAGATTGGTCCACCCCATCTGCCCATAGCTGCTGCTAGAATGCTCTACACACACACTCTTCTCTAGAATGTTGATTGGCAGCTTTATGTCTAGCAATGTCCAGGTGTCCTGCACTGAGGCTGTGCTGAGCACTGCACCTTAAGCAGTGTGGTTACCATGCATCACCAGAGTCAGTCATTGCTCTTCCTTTAGGGAAACTCCCTTTGACAGGTTGTGAGGATGGACCCCACAGAGCAGCCAGGCCTTTACTCTGGGAGTTAGCTGAATCTTGTATGTGAGTGACCCCATTTGAAGTTTACATAAGGGACATAGTAGGAATTGGAGTGGCCAAGAGTGCAGTCTGGTCCATTGTTCCAGGTCGATGCTTGCTCCCCTTACACTCAGTATATAGAGGAAGCCCCTGGCTGTCTCTGTTGGCTTTCGCCTGAGTTTCTTATGAGATTTTGCCAGTGTGCATGCTCTGTCTGGGACTAATGTCACCATAGATGTGGCTGTGTTGAACATCGCCCCTAGGTGATGAAGGCACTGAGAAAGGGGTGGAGGCATGTGGGTTGATTATCCATCTGTGGAGTTGTAGCATGTTGGATACCACTGCTACTGCTAACTACGCCTTCTAGAGGGAACATGGCCAGATAAGCCTATTGTCTAGATACTGATGAACGTGAAGACCCTTTTCCCTGAGCTGCCTGCATTGAGATGACCTTCATAAACACGGTGCCACTTCCAACACACAAGGTGATAGGGATGTGTACTGTTAGTGTATACCCTTGACACAGAATCTCAGGTACTGCCAATGTAATGGATGAATAGGGATATGCAGATATGTATCTTTCAGATCCAGCAATGTCAGAACCCCCGAACAGCAGCAATTGTGACATGCATGGGTTACATCTTGAAGTAGGTCATCTTGAGCAATTTTGGGGCGCTTCAGATACAGAAGGACTCTGAACCCCCCATCATTCTCTGGACTATGAAGAAGATGGAAGTATACACTCTATCCCTGTTTTGCTGGCAGGACCAACTGGGCAGCTCTAATGTCCAGAAGATATTGGAGTGTGTCCTAAATTCTTTGTTGCTTGACTGGCTCATGAGACAATGGGGACTGAAGGAAGAAGGGCTGAATTGGGGAGTGATGAGACTTGATGAAATGGCCTTGAGAAACAACCTCAAGTATCTATCGGTCTGTAGTAGTCTGCCCTCACTGATCCATAAAAATAAAGAACAGTTACTTACTGTAGTAGATCTTCAAGAGAATTTCCTTCATTGGGCCACACCTTTGGGACTGTAACCCATCAGTGTCTGGATCACTTGGAAACTTTTGATAGCTGAAGACTGCCAACGATGATGTGCAATGTCAATGCCTATAAAACGTGGGTGGCCCCATGGCTCCTTAGTTCCTGCTGGAGATAAGCTAAGATGGCCTCTTACAATGAGAAACCAGGAGATCAAACCAGTATCAGGCACACAAAGAGCGGCATGGGACTGCAAATATAGTATACATAAGGCACTTTTCCAAGGGCGAATGAGATAAAATGCTAGGAGGGCTTTCTGCAATCCTTAGTACGACCATAACAGAAATGTAGTGTTCTGTATACATAAAGTGTATGAAGCGATGCCTCACGTTTGTTAGCATGGTCAGGATAATACATGGGAAGGTTTATGGTCTGATTCAATGTGAAATCAGAGATCACTTTGGGTAGCAATCATGGATTGGTATGCAATGATACCATGTCCTTGTGAAAAATCAGATAAGAGGGCTCATGCATGACAGCCTGAAGAACGGAAATCCTCTGAGCGGAAGTTATAGCGACCAGGAAGCGAGTCTTCCATAGAAGAAGCACATCTCACAAGTCATGGCAGGCTCAAAATGGAGCCAGAGTCAATTTTGAAAGATTGAAATCAAGATTTCTAGGCAGAACTGGTTTACGAATCAGGGAACACATGTGCAGTATATCCTTAAGGAATGTATGGGCACTTCTAGTTGTACCACTGTGCGTCTTTCAATAGGGGCACAAAAAACCAAAATGCCAGCCAAGTGCACTTCAATGGATGAGTACTGGAGACCTGATTCAGATAGAGACAGTAGATAGACCATTAAAATATTGATAAGACAAGTAAATGGGTTCTCAGAATGGGAAGCACACCATGTGGAGAAACCCTTCCACTTTAGAGAATCGGTGTTCTTGTGGAAGGTTTCTGAGCCACCAGCAAGACATCAGCTACCTGGGGAGAAACCCAGAAATAAGCAATGGCTACGTCTTCAGGAGCCATTTGTGCAGATCCAGGTACCGCAGGTCCAGATGGACCAGGGACCCCTGTCCTGTGACAGTAAACCCCAAACACTGGGGCAGTTAGAATCATAGAAACATAGACTGTAATGGCAGATAAGGACTGCTTGGCCCATGTAGTCTGCCCATTTCCCTACCTACAGGATAAGCTGCAGATCCTATTTAACCAATAGCCTATTTCTTCCTACCCACCACAAAAATTGTCTTATGTCTGTCCCATGCATTCTTGAATTCTCCTACAGTTTTAGACCCCACAACCTCCTCAGGAAGGTTGTTTCATGCGTCCACCACCCTCTCTGTGAAAAAATACTTCCTCACATTGCCCCTGAGCCGTTCCCCTCTCTATCTTCAAATTGTGTCCCCTTGTTCTTGCACATCTCTTTTTCTGAAAGATGCTGCCCTATGGGACTTTGTTGATTCCACTGAGGTACTTAAAAGTTTCTATCATGTCCCTCCTCCCTCCTTTCCTTGAGGGTATGCATATTAAGCTCATTTAGTCTCTCCTCATATGGCTTCTCTTGCAGACCCTGCACCATTTTAGTTGCCCTCCTCTGGACTGCCTCTATCCTGTCTATGTCCTTGTGGAGATGGGGTCTCCAGAACTGGACTCAGTACTCCAGATGGGTTCTCTCCAACTGTCTGTACAGAGGGATAACAACTTCCTGTTTTCTGCTGATGATGCCTCTCCCTATACATCCCAGTATCCCCCCAGCCCTCCCTACTGCCTTATCACATTGCTTGCTAACCTTAAGGTCATGTGATATGATTACCCCCAGGTCCCTTTCCATTTTTGTTGTTGTTACTACCCCCATTGTGTAATTTTCCCTGGGTTTTGTTTCCCAGGTGCATTATTTTGTACTTCTTTGCATTGAATCCAGGCTGCCATACTTCTGACCATTCCTCCAACCTTGCCAAGTCCCTTCTCATCCTTTCCATGCCTCCTTGTGTATCAACCCTGTTGCAGATCGTTGTGTCATCTGCAAAGAGGCATACTTTTCCTTCCAGCCTCTCTGCAATGTCACTTATAAAGACATTAAAAAGGACTGGACCCAGTACTGAACCCTGCGGTACCCCACTAGTAACCCCTCTTTCTTCAGAATGGACTCCATTTACAATTACCTTCTGTGTCCTGTTGTCCAGTCAATGTTTTACCCAGGCTACCACCCTGGGACCCACTCCCAGGATGGTTAATTTGACTATTAATCTTTTGTGTGGGACTGTGTCAAATGCCTTTCTAAAGTCTAGGTAGGCCATGTCCACAGCCCCTCCCTGGTCTACTACTTTGGTCACCCAGTCAAAGAAATCAATTAGATTCATCTGACATGACCTTCCTGCAGTGAACCCATGCTGCCTTGGGTCCTGTGCCTCACTGGCCTCTAGGTACTCCACAATTCTTTCCTTCAGAAGTGATTCCATCACTTTCCCTACCACAGAGGTCAAACTGACAGGTCTGTAGTTTCCGGCCTCTGTCTTGCTCCCACTTTTGTGAAGGGGAATCACATCCACCTTCCTCCAGTCCTCAGGTACCACACCATCCTCCCATGATTTGTTAAAAAGGACAGTCAGTGGTGTCACTAGTTCTCTCCTTAATTCTTTTAGAATTCTGGGGTGAATTCCATCAGGCCCCATTGCTTTGTCCACCTTCAGTTTTAGGAGTTCTTTCAGAAACCTTTCTTCTGTGAAAGGACTGGGATCGACCTCCCTATCCAGAGTGCTTCTGTTAATTGGATTAGGCACCTTCTCCTCCTCCTCTTTTGTGAATACTGAGCAGAAGTATTTGTTCAGTATCCCTGCTTTTTCACTGTCCCTCTCTGCCCACCCACTATCCATTCTATTCAGCCTCACTATCCATCCCTTTGTCTTTCTGCGCTCCCTGGTATACCTATAAAAGGTTTCATCCTCCTTCTTTACTGAGTTGGCTATCTTTTCCTCAGTTTTGGCCTTTGCTATTCTGACTACCCTCCCTGCTTCCTTCTGCCTTAACTGGTACAGCTCTCTGTCCTGCTCCTTCTGTGTTTCCTTATACTTCCTAAATGCTATCTTTTTCTCCCTAACCTTCACCGCCATCTCTTTTGAGAACCATAGTGGCTTTTTCTTTCGTTTTGATTTATTTGCTTCACATAAAGGCTTGTTGCTTCTGTGATGGCAGTTTTGATGTTTCCCCATTGCTGTTCCACCACTCCTTCTAGCCTGTTTGCTAGTGCTTTTCTAAGACACTTTCCCATCTTGCCAAAGTCAGCCCTCCTGAAGTCCAGAACCTTCACTTTTGTATGGCTTGACTCTGTAGCTGAGTTTATCATGAACCACACTGTTTGGTGATCACTTGTTCCCAGATGGCTACCCACTTCTAGATCTGAGATCCTCTCACTGTCCCCATTTGAGAGTATAAGGTCTAAGATTGCTCCCTCATGAATGGGTTCCAAAACTAGCTTTCTGAGGCATGCCACCTGAAGGGCATTGAGAATGGCCCTGCTTTTGGATATGGCTGCAGCAAATGTGCTCCAGTTAACATCTGGCATATTAAGGTCCCCCATCAACAGTATCTCCCCTTTCTCTGCCATCCTAAGGATGCCTTCTATCATATCCTTGTCCATTCCCTCTACCTGAGATGGGGGTCTGTATACAACCCCTGTGCGGATTGTGGTGCCATTTCCAGTCTCTAAGGTGACCCACAGTGCCTCCTCTCCTCCCCTTCCTGTTTACTCTTTTGTTCAGTTGCTTTTATCCCTTCCTTACATAGAGAGCTACTCTGCCCTCTTTCTCCCTCCCTGTCTCTCCTGTAGGTTGTGTACCAAAGTATGTTAACATCCCAGTCATGGTTCTCTGTACCATGTTTCTGTGACAGCTACAATATCCAGACATCCTCTTCCATCAAGGCCACCAGTTCAGGAGCTTGTTGCCCAGACTATGGATGTTGGTACTATTACCCTCCATTTCTTGATGGCCTTACCTTCCATTTACCCCTGCCCTCTCCCTATTGACATCTCTATCTTAGTGTTTACCTCACTTAGTACCTTAATTTTTTGGGGCTAGGATTTCCAGCTCCTCTCCAGTGCCTCCTCCTTGGCTAGTTTAAATGCTTGCCAATGAAGCATTTAAACTATCACTCTAGGATCCTGGTTCCCCTCCTGGCAGATGCAGACTATCATGCCAGTATAGGCCTGCATCCCTCCAGGTGGACCCCCAGTCCCCAATGAAGCCAAATCCCTGAGCTCTGCACCAGTTTTTCAACCACTGATTGAATATCATGGTGTGGAGCACCCTAGCCTCACCTGTGCCATAGACAGGCAGCACCTCTGAAAAGGTTACCATGCATGCTACTTGTCTAAGGCACCTCCCCAACTCCACAAACGCTTCCTGCACTGCTCTGATCCCTTTCTTAGCCAGGTCATTTGTCCCTAGGTGGACAATGATATCCAGCTCCCTCCCCTGTGCAGCTGCTCCAGTGATCCTGAGGATTCTCTCCCTGTCCCTCCAAGTCATGGTGCCAGGCAGGCACCTTACCTCCCTCTCCCTTCTTCCCCAAGTTCTACCTTCCTAACAATGGAGTCCTCCACCAGGAGTTATTTCCTTCCCCTGTGGGGTCCCATGCCACCCTCCTGTGGGCCTCCTTTGTGGAGGTTCCCAGTATCCTCCTTGGTCTCCACTGTGGGTGCCTCCATAGAGGAACCACACTTTGCAAGAACTGCATACAAACTGTGGAGAGGTACAACTGGAGGGATGCGCCTCTGTTCCACCACCCTCACCCTTCCTGAGCTCACTGCGGTCCAAGTGCTGCTCTTTCTTGGCAACCTCTGAGGCAATGGCAGTGGCCCTGGTGGTCCCTGGGTGGGACAGGAGGTCCCACAAATCCTGGCCAACTCAGCCTGGAGATGAGCAACCTCCTCCCTCAGCCCAGAGAGGTGCCTGCAGATGGGACAACACCACATCCTCCAGAACGTCTCCCGAAAGACTGCTGCTCCACAGCCTCTGCACCACTCTCATCATGTCTTATTTCTGGCCCCTAACTGTTGTTTGGAATACTTACTCTTTCCTCTGTTTGTTTATTTTTTTTCTCCCTACTTACTTACTGCCTCAGTGCCCTTTAAGCTCCTGATCTTCCTTTTCTGAGACAATAAGTTCCTATATTTCTCAGTAGTCTCCTTACTTGCTCAGAGTCAGACCTCCAGCAGCTGGGGGGGCAGAGAGTTACTCTTATCCTTCTAGGATGGTGAGTCTTTGAACAGGAAGCTCCAATGTCAGATGCTGTAGCAGGGGAAACCATATCTGGCAAGGCCAGAAGGGAGCCACTGGTATTAGAGAGAACCGCTCTGCCTGTAGCTTCAGTAGAACCCCCTGAATGAGATAGATTGGAGGGAATGCGTAAAGGAAACTTCCTTTCTAGGAGAGGGACAATGTATCTCACAAAAAATATCCAGGCCCTGGAGTGAGCGAACAGAAATTTGTCGGATTTATATTGTGTAGAGAAAAAATGGTCCAATTCTGGATGACCCATTTTTGTGAAGAAGTCGTTTACCATAGAACTCAACAGTTCCCACTCGTGTATATGGGACTGACACCGATTTAGCCTCTCTGCAAAGATGTTTTGGACACCTGGGAGAAACATGGTTGTTGACTGAAGACCATGAGACAGTGCCCAGTATCATTTCCTCATTGCTTCTCTGCAAAGAAGGTAAGAGTGCCCCCTTGCTTGCTGATGTAGTGTATCACACTGACATTTTCTGTTCCTATCAACAAGGGGCCTGGACTGAGGTGGTCTGCAAAGGCCTGGAGACTAAGTAGAACAGCCCTCATCTCCAAATCACTGATGCAGAGATCAGAGTCCAGCTTAGTCCATAATCCCTGAGTCCGAACTGGCCTAGGTGAGCACCTCATCCTAACCTGGAGGCATCCAGAAATGGTCCAGGCGGGCACCCCATCCTAACCCTGAGGCATCCATTGTGGATCTGTACAGGAGCTGGGGGGAAAAAAGGGATGCCCTGCAACAGGTGTATGTATTCCATCCACCACATCAATGACTTTCGAAGAGGATCCGTGACAAAAACCATCTGTTTCGGTTCATTCATCAATTGCAACCACTGTACCCAAAGTATCCATTGTGGGATTTGCATATGGAGGTGGGCTAATGGGACTGTCACAGTGGCAGCTGCCATGAGTCCCAAGAGACATAGCATTGTCTGGGTAGACACATAATGGCTCATGTGTACCAGTTGGGCCTAGGCAGCCATGACCTCGGCCCCATATGTAGGTAGAAATGCACTGCCTACTGCCATATCCAGTACTGCACCAATGTACTGGAGGCACTGGCAGGGAAGTATGACAGATTCTGGTACACTGACCATAACACCCAGGTTCTCTAACAACTGCAGTGTTCTGGATACTGTGTCTTGAACTACTACCCTGGACACTGCAATAGTCAGTCATCCAGATAAGGGAAGACAAAAAGCTCTTCCTTCCAGAGGACTGCTACCACTATTATGAAGCATCTGGTAAATACAGCACTGAGAATAAGCCAAAGGGCAATACACAGAGCTAATAATGGCATCTCTCTAGCATCGCATTCTGAGACGAGCAACTTGTTGTTCAGTGTGCCTTTCCTGGTGAAACATTTCAATAAATAAATAAATAAATAATGTGGAGGTACTGTCTGTGGCTTTTTCAGATTTTTTATATGAAGGTAAGCATTCTTCACATCCAGAGCTCAGAGCCAATGCTCTTTTTGCAGCAGGTGGATGACAGCATGAAGAGAAACCATTCAAAACTTTGTATTTGATGAATTTGTTCAAGTCTTTGAGGTCTAATACAAGATGCAGGTGTTCTGTCAACTTGGAAACTAGAAAGTACATTGAACTGAACTCCGTTCCTTTCCTTGGGAGGGATGGATTAAGCTGCTTTCTTTGGAATCAGTGACTGCATGTCTTCTCTCGGAAGGGACTGGCCCGGAGGACAAGAAGAAGGAAGTGGAGAGTTGGACAGCAACTCCAGAGCATTTCCTTTTTCTACTTCCCGGACCTGCTCATTGGTAGTGATCTCCCTCTAAATTGACAGATGAAGGGATATCCTTCCCCACTTCCATTCCAGGAGGCAACAGCTGAGTGGGAGGAAGTAGGGAGTCAGAAGGTGCCTGGAGCAGAGGGATCACTTGGACCAGTACCTTTGGTTGCTTTAGAATGGGTACCAGTGGTGGGGGGACCTAGAAGAGGACTGTCTCCCTAACCAGGTGACTGCTGACAATAGCCACACTTGCCACGGCCTGCTGGCTTGCAAAATGCTTCTCTACCACCCCCTTCTGTATTTTGCAGGGTCAAGGATTTTACAGACCTTAAAGACATTTTGGAGCTGGTCCGGTGGCACTAAGGGTTGAGGCACTGGGTGCCACACTGGTGACCGGAGGTTCAGGAATGAGCCGGGGCCACCAGGAGAGGGAAGGGATTGAGCATCCAGAGGACAGCTCTGCCTTCCCTGGGGAGGGTTCAGGGATTGCGCCATTCTGTAGCAGCATCTGGTGATGGCTGGGTGCAGCACAGACATTGGTGGCGCATACATCACAGGGGAGGAGCTTGACAGGTGGCGGCACATTGTGCCTAGCTGCCATTGCACATCCAAGCTCCTCGGGGACTAGCACACAAAGGAAAAAGTCCTCTGGATGCCTGGTGGGATGATGGAGACCCCAGTGGCATGCCCACTTCCCAATGCCGGCTCAACGCACCCAGGTCTCCCAATGGCTGAACTGGTGACAAGGTAGGTCCCTCACACTTAAGTAAAGAGCCCGCCCCAGGGGGTTATCCGGGGCTAGACCTGCTGATTCACTCGGGAGGAGAGCCTGGGAAGCAGGGGTTCAGGAGGAGTTAGAGGCACAGCCATGAGGGTACTCCCGAAGGAAGCCCGGGTTCCCAAGTGAGGAAATAAAGTTGAAAAAAAGAAAAAAAAAGACATTCTGGATGACTGAAAATCCTTTAGTGCATTGTCAACATGCGGCCCAAAATACAGCTGCAGTAAAAGACATGGTCAGGTATTTCCTGACATGTTTGCAATAGCTCTGGAGAAGTTCCCTGCTTGCCTGCAGCCTCCAGAGAAAATCTCCTTAGACATACAGCAAAACATCAGGAAATATCTGAAAATACAGTATCTATGGCTGCAGCTGTAATTTTGAGCCCCTAAAACAAGCATTCAGTACGGCTTGTTTTACATCAATAGCAAAGCCAGTCACCCTGTGCCAGGAATATCTCCTGAGGCAAATGCTGGAGGCAGCAGCCCTGGCAGAGGCATCATATGCTGAATGCAATAGATACTTTCCATTATCAATAACAACCGAAGTGGCTTTAACAAGCTCAGCTTTGGTAAGACTATCAGGCAGTGCCTGAACAATAGTCATGGCAGATTTCTAGAGGCTATTCTGATACTAAATCATGTAGGTCTGGTAATGTGTAATTCTTAGGCCCAAGGATGCAGATGCACAAGACATTTTGCCCAAAACATCCAGTCTCCTGGACTTCTTGTCAGTCGGCAGAGTACTGTTACTCTAGGGGCCCTATCATGATCATGAGCAGCCATGCATTACCACAGAATCAGTTTCTGGCTGGGAAGCATAATAGTGCTTGACAGACGGAGCAGGGTACTGTTTATCAGCCTTTCTAGGCTGCAGGCAAGGTGTCAGGCCTGCACCGGGCCGAAAAAGGTAACATCCTCAATGCAAGATATGCAGGAGGCACAATAGTAGGGGCAGCTGTAACCTCCAAGAACTCCATTAAATTCTTCTACTATAGTCTTCTCTTCACTCTCAGATCCAATGACATCTTGACTAGCTTCAGCAAAGCCTGAGAGGAGATGATCGAGGTTATAAAACACACTGCAAGATGAGGCGGTAGAGCTGGAAAGAAACCCTCCTTCACAGGAGTCTTTCCTCTTCATCCTCTAAATCCTCCTCCTTATTTAGGAGATCAGGATTATATTCTACCTTGGTGTCATCCTGAATGGCATCGGGGGCAATCGATGGAGCTGGTGGCTGCAACTACAGGTGTGCTTTTAAGTCCCATCGATGATGACAGTATTGACAGGGAAGGCCCTGTTGATGGGACTTAAGACATTGAGGTGGCAGTGACAGGAACAGACAAAGTAGCATTTTTGAAAACAAAGCCAGTACAGCCTAGGAGTCGATGACACCCATTTGAAGGTTTGTGAATGCCATCATTAGTGGAACAAAACCTAATGATGAAGGCTGCATATCATCCGTAGTAGGCATGGACAGCACCAGAGCCAGGCCCCGATCTTGGTGTCTCAGAGCCAGTCAGGGGCTAGTCACTGCCACCAGAGAGGTCGATAAGAAGGACTTACCCTGCTTCAACAGAGACCTTGACCTGTTGTACCCTATGTTTATGGCGATGGCTGGATGAGAGCTTCGATGATGAGTTCCCTTTTCTTTATTTTTCTCCTGGCTGACCATGGAAGTGATGGTATTGCTGACTACCTGGATGTATCCTTCCTGGTGGTGACGGCATGAGGGAAAAGCTGGCTTGCAGCCTGCACCCTTGACTATTCATGGTCTTTATGGCAATGAAGTTTTCTAAAGCCTTCTTTAGCATCTCCTTGTGGCCTGGTTAAATCCTTGGCAGATCTTACAGGCCCTCATACTGTGGGACAGGCCCAATCAACAAACAGATTGAGTGCTGTCCTTGTAGATCTTGTAACTGCAGATACCAAACCTAAATAGAGGTTCTTTCAATGGCAGCATGCAAGGACAACACTGACAAGTTAATGTAAAACTAGAAAAATAAGAAAATCCTAGAAATTATGACATTGTTTCTCTGCTGGTCCGATGAGCAATCAATTGCAGAAGAAAGAACTGAGGAGCCATGGGGATGTCCACGCTTCATAGGTGTCGATGTTGCATGTCATGCGTGGGTGGCCCCAGTTAGCAAATACCAGTGATTCTGATGCATAAACTTATAGTTCCAAAGCTGTAGCCCAAAGAAGATATCCTTGATAAAGATTAGTCTTGCCAGAGTTGGGGTTATGGATGAAGGTGGGCCTTATCCCAATATGACTGATTATCCATGTGGTCCCAGTTGTTTTATGGGCACCTCTGCACCATCCACCTCTGTGGGGCTAAATAAGCTCTGGTTGAAACAGCTTTATGACCTTCCCTGGGAGAAATCTTTTCTTCCTGGATGGTACTATCTCATGTCACAAAAGGAGTGGTGACCTGATGTGTTTTTTGCCCTGTGACAGAGTCAAATTTGAGTTGGATACATCACTGATTAGGGTTTCGAATTCCAAACTATAGGGCAGATCTCCCTGGAAGGTCACCTTGAGTAAGGAAGCTTTTTTTTTTTTTTAACTTTTTTTTTCAAATTTTATAACAACTACAGAACAGACAAGGACAATAACAAGTAAATAAATACATAAATAAACTGATGGTCAATATTACAAATTTTTCAAATTTCAATTTGATGAGGGATGAAGCTATAAAGAAAATCAACATTTAACCCTTCATGTCTCTGTATATCTCCCATTAGAAAAATATGTTATATATCAAAGCAGTCATGGTACAAAGTCTGGTCTATGGGTATAGATATACAATACCCACCTTTTCCAAATTAATTCAAACTGTTCTTGCCTTTTATTAATCACTGCAGTTAGATGTTCCATTTTATATACGCGTATCATGAAGTCATGCCATTGGTGCAGAGTTAATGGGGCTGGGGAAAGCCAGTTTTTAGTGATAACTTTCTTCACAGTTAATGTACATACAGGTATGGTTAATAGTTTCCTTGTTTTTGAGCCACAGCAGTTTTTCGGGTAGGAGGTAAAAAGGAAAAGGTGAGGTGTAGGTTGGGGCAAGGGTGTAAAGATTTCAGATAAGGCATTGAAAAAATCAATTAAAAATGACTGCAAGTTTGGGCAATGCCAGAAAATATGCCCATGTGGCATCTCTCCCTCAGTATATTTTGCCTGTATGGCCAGGTCTTAAAAACCTAAGAGTGAGTTTCTATGAAAACTCCTTCCAGGATGGTAGGCTGTCCCTGAATGTGAAACCTCAGATGGATATTCCAAATGTCCTCATCCAAAGTAATACCAGGTCCAGCTCCCATATCACCCCGAGTTTCTGCAAAGAATCACCCTAAAAGTATAAGGATGTTATTATATGTTAAAGAGTCCCTGCTTCAAAGCAAGTCAAAAAAATTCTAGTATTTTGGGTAATGGGATCTCAGCAGTGGGTCTCTCAATGAGGACTGAATAAAATTATGTGTCTGCAGCATCCTAAAATCTGTCCTGCTCCCGGATACCATAAGTAGCGCTAAGGGCCTCGAGAAGGAAGAAGGAGTCCCCACTTAACAAAATGAATCACTAGGTGTAGGCCCATTCACTCCCACCGCTGGAATCCATGATCCAATCTTGCAGGTAGGACTGGCTGATGGTAAGGAAGAGAATACAGAAAATATCTGTGGGCTGACAGTTGTTTGGAGTCTGGTATAGCTTCCAGATTCTAAGGTGTTAGAGGTATAGGTATATCTGTTATGTCTGCCAGGAGGGCCTGGGTACTGTAGCAAAATTTATTAAGGTTAAGTATATCCTCCTCTCGCAGCTCCAAATCCCTCAACTTGGCCTGATAGCGAGGTGCAGCCAATAAAGGATTATTCTAAACTGAGAGGCTAAATAATATGCCTCAAGATCAGGTAATGCTAATCCCCCCCTTCCTCTTTGGTAATTGTAAAACTGTATATCAGATTCTAGGCCGCTGGGAGTCCCAAATGTATCTGGAGACCTTCTTACTTAGCTCCCAGAACATCTTGGGTGGTACAGGGACAGGAAGCATCTGGGCCAAATATAAAAAATGAGGCAAGACATTCATCCTTACTGCATCAACTCATTGGATTAACGGAAGAGAAATGGCCCTCCACCTCTCTAGGTCAAGTGAGATCTGCTATATCAGGGGGAGGTAATTAAGGCTATATAATTGGGTATGGTCATCCGTCAGAGATACTCAAGTATTTCAGATAGGTCAGATCCCATCTGAAAGGGAATGACTGTTGCATAGAAGGTGTAGGGGAGTAATGTATTCTTAGGGCCTCCGTTTTTACGGGGTTCATTCTATACCCTGCCAGGTCACTAAATTCCATTAATAGTTGCCACAATTGTGGGAGGGACTCCTCAGGTTCAGAAATGTAAAGTAACAAGTCATCAGCATATATGGCAGGGTTCTGTCAAATTGCCTGAACCAGAGGCTCCAGGTATATGGCAAAAAGCAGGGGCGACAGAGGGCATCCCTGACTGGTACCACACCACAATGAGAAAAGTTCAGAGAATTACCCACTGATTTTAATGCAAGCTTTAGGTTGTTCATAGAGTGACAATCAGTCAAATAAAATCCCCAGAGAACCCCATCTTCTGCAAGGTGTCCACCAAAAAAGACCATGCCACCCGGTCAAAGGCCTTCTCCTCATCCAAGCTGAGAAGCATGGCATACAAGGTGGAGATCCCTTTTAATATTGTCCTGGGCCTGCCTGGAAGTAACAAAGTCACATTGGTCAGTGTTGATTAGGTGAGGGAGCAGGTGCTCCAGCCTCATGGCAGTAACAGCCTCAAAAATTTTGTAATCAATATTAAGTACCAATATCAGTCTATATGAAGCACATGACAGGTGATCCTTGCCAGGCTTCAGTATACGGGAGATAGTGGCGTAGCTCCAAGAGTCCAGGGCCCCCTCCAAGACTCATTGACAGGCCAGTTGAAGTACCATGGTCAACTGTCCCCTGAACATCCTGTAAAATTCACTAGTGTAGCCATCCGGCCCAAGGCTCTTATTTGTTTTTAAATTTGAAATAACCTCTCCTAGTTCTGCACAAGTAATTGGAGCATCTCATGTTTCTCTTTGTGGCTGAGATAGGATCGGAAGAGTCAGCCATGCTAAAAAAGCCGCGGTTTCAAAGTGTCTGCCTCTTTCTCCAGAGTGTATAAGGTCTGGTAAAATTGTATAAATACCTGCATAACCTGAAGAGGCATCCTCTCCACCTTCCCAGAGGTAGGGGATCTAATCTGAATGATAAGAGACTGGGGCCCAGATATTCAAACTGCGCCCAAAAGTGCGCAACAGCAGGAACAAGCGCAAGGCCACTGCACCCATCGCAAAGTGCGATTCAAAAACTGCACAGGCCAAGATGCGCCTGCGGCAGACTACTGAATATCCGCAACACCTACACCATAAACAACCAGGGATGTGAAGTTAGCATATCTGATGTGCCATAGCGCAACAAGGGATGCTCAGCGGAGCAGTCCAGATGCGCCATAGTGCAACCAGGGACACCCCGTGGAACAGGGCAGCAATGCAACAGCACAACCAGGGATGCAGGGGCCCACCACCCAAGCCACAGATGGGCAGAGGAGCACACAGCAGAACAGACATCGTCCCCCACACCCCATGCACTGCACAACCGGGGGAGAGCTAGAATAACCACCGGCCCATGGATACCAGCATCCAACCCATAGCCGGGCCATGGTGCCCCAGCACACCCCCTGGAAAGCTGTGACTGGCACAAAGTAGGGCCGACCACCCCGTGTCACACCATCCCAACAATGCAGAGCACACCCTGCACTACGATCACCATACACCCTTCTCAGAGTAGCGCCCAACAGTGCAGGACACCCCATGCATGCCACCACCCTCACTGTGACAATGCAGCCCTGTGTACCATGGAGCTATGCAAGGCAGCCCACCATGTGCACCCTGCTGTAGGTGGCAGCAGACAGCAATGCAACAACAGCATACACAGTGCCACCCCTGCACTTCCCCACCCCAGTGCAGCTGAGACGGCCATGCGTCACCACACGAGCCACCCACATGCGACAGGCATACCTCTCAAAGTGTCCCTGATTTTCAGGGACGTCCCTGATTTTGCCTCAAAATTTTACTCTGTCCCTCTTAAAATATGTGTTTTGTGGCTAAACAGTGGGGACTGTAAGCACAAAACAATGTCAAGCATTAAAGTTACAGACTTGTTCTTCTTTAGAAAATGCATTTTGCACTAAGCCCCATATTCTACCAGCTTTCTGGGTGGATATCTCTAATTTTGAAGATTTGTCCCTGATTTTGGTCCTTTGTCCCTGATTTTTTAAGCATTGTCCCTGATTTATGAGGCAGGAGGTTGAGAGGTATGGCGACAGGGCATGCCCAGACCCCACCACCAGTGGTACAGCACCCTGCACACCCTCCCAAGGACACATCCCATCCCAGCACTGGCCACAACAACCAGCACAGACACGCACAGTGTTGCATGAAAGCATGCGCCACACAGAATGCAACACAGTGCATGGACAAACACCTACCCATACCCAAGGGCACACCAACACAGGGACACAGTAGTAGGTCAACCAAGCCCCCGGCATGTGGCCACGGCTGACGTGTACACACAGCCAGCACCCCTACATTACACAGGTGTGCTAGCCACGCTGCGCAGGCACCATGAAGCTGTATGCCACCAGCATGCTGCCAGAGCACAAGTGACAGACACTGGAGCACATCCCCTGCAACATACACAAGCGACAGCATGGAGGGGGGACAACAACAGCGGAGGCCACAGTGCCACTGGAGGCAGATGTGCACCATACTGGTGATGGCAGGCAACCTGGCATTGTGCCGGGTACAGTTGTTATCCAGCATGGACAGCCACCACTGACACGCCAGCAGACCGTGCATATCACAGACATGCAAGGGTGTCAGCTGCACAGGCCATGGACAGTCTGACAGGGGTGCCATGCACACAGTGCATGCACTGTGGACCACTGCACACAGGCATCCAGTGCACAGAGAACAACACACAAACCACAGACAGTGACTGATCCCCCTGCCCACACCATAGGCGGTTCCCTGCTGGACACACACACACGCCTATGCGTGCACCACCCCTGACGCCATGCACACCACTGCAGCTGAGCACCTGTAGTCCACTGCAAATCAGAGACCACAACAGTTGTCATAACAAAACAAATGTATTTAAAACAGGTAATACAAAAACTATATACAACTATGTACAATGGGGGGAAGGGCCACATACCAAGTGGGGGAGGGTAAGGGGCAGGGGTGAACATATGGGAGAGGGAAGAAGGGGTGTGAGGGTGGGTCCAGGGGGAAGGTGTAATTAGGGGCATGGATGCTTTATCATCTGCCCTGGTCTTCCTCCACATGGCGCCGATGTCTCCATCACCTCCTCACCCCGTGGTGGTCCATTCGTTGCAGGAGCTCCAGGGTCACCCTCACCACCTGTAGCAGCTCCTGCAGTCCATATTCAAGTGCCTGGATTCACCGTCCACCTAGGACAAGGGAGCAGAGTCAATAAGTGTGACTGTCCAGCCCCCAGCAGCCCACCCATTGTGCATGGCATACAGCCATGTGCTACGCCCCTGTGATGGTGTGCGACCACCCACAGTGACCGTGTCCACAAGACCTGCCTACCCAGGCAGTCACAGCCATGTGGACCACTGCACACACCCACTGCCCATGTCCTGCACAGCACCACCATGGCCGTACAGTGACTTGGCTATGCGGTGTGAAAGCAGTGGCACAGCCATGTACCCGGTGCACGCATGGACCACCATTGACACACTCCCAGACATGCAGTGCCACTGGACAGTGCTGACTGTAACAAGTTGCGTGCATGGCAGTGGTGTCAATAGATGGTGGCCATGCCCCGCTGCCCGCCCAGTTATACAGCATGCAATAGTAATCATGGATGTAAGGCACTTACCATTATCAGGCTGGTCCCGCGCCGCTGCAGACCTTCACCCCTCCCGTCCTGCTGGTCCTCCAGGCGGCGCCTCCGCTCCCTCACCTACCTGCGCTCTTCTGGGCCTAAGGTGCAAACATGGAGAGAAGAACATCAGTAAAATCTGATAGCAAAGTCCACCCGCCCCCATGTGTGTGCAATCCCACACAGCCATACCCATCCACCCCACACCCCGATCCCACCACCACGGCCAACACTGGACGCCCCCCCATGTGCCGGACACATGCGACCGTGATACCCGTATGGAAGATAACAGTGTATGGATGGGGCACCTACCTGGCCGTGGCACCATGCCCCTCCTGGCACGTGCCCGCAGGCGGGCAAGCAGGTCCGGGTCCCTGCGCCTGAGGTCCCCGTACCAGTGGCGACACTGCTGCACCATGCGCCCCATACCAGTGGCCTCCTCCAGCGCATCAGCCACCTCCTGCCAAACTGCACTCCTGGCCCTGTCCAGGGGTGCATCACCATATAGAGTCCCAGCATGGGGCTCTACAATGGCCACCAGGTTAGCAAGCTCCACCTGGCTCCACATCACTGCCCTTCTCCGCGCCATCTCAGCAAAGAGTTGGATTCAAAATGGCGTTTCGGCAGCACGGTCCCGCCATGTGCAGATGCTGCGCAGTACAAGCTGCTGCCATTTCCCTATCGGCGCTGTCACCGAACAGCGATGAGTGGTGCACCCATGCCTGACGACGGTGCCTAGGGGCAAAGGTCAGGCACAGGGTCAAGGGTCTCTCACACGGACAGCCACAGTGCATTGGAACCCAATGCGTATAGCGAATTGGGTGCCTGTGTGCCACCTCCTGTACGGCCTACAGCGCTGTAGCCCCGTGCGCCTTGGTGCCCCAGTGTTACAGCGCCACATATGTGAACAGCGCAGTAGTGCCACTGGCACAATCGTGGCCATGCCCTGCATTGCCTCCCACGCACAGCACATCAGCAGCATGGCAGACGCCTGCGTCATCACCCCGGGCATGCGCAGTTAGGTGTGTACTGCGCATGTCACAGAACTGCGCCCTTGGCTCAGCACATTCAACACAATTGCGCAAAGCACAACAGCGCGATATTCAGCCGGCATATGCAAATCAGCTAATCAGCCATTCAATGGCACAGTCACTGCATTTGCATCTACTTAAAAATGCGCCTTGCCTCATTTGCATGCGTTGCACTATAAAACTGCGACATTGGGCTGCACTGGCCATAGTTGGTTACTGCAGTCTATTGCGGTGACTTGCATGCTGTTTGGGAGTGTGGACTGTGGTGTTTGGGACATGCATGGGACTGCACAGTCACAGGTAACACCTGTCATTCTCACAGGAGGAATAATGACTGATCGTGAGGTGGAGGAAGAGGAACAGAGACGTGGGAGGAAGAGGAGGCCAAACTTCACCAAGGCAGAAGCAGATGCCCTGTTTGAGGCCTACCTCGACCAGGAGCCGCTGCTCAGCAGATGCCAGAGAACACCACAGGCCCGTGCTGCTGCATGGGAAGAGGTGGCGCGTGCTGTCAACCTGCATGGCAGCCACCAGCGGTCCATGCAGGAGTGCAAAAAGAAGATGGGCACGGACAGGTGGAGAATTAAGGAGAAGGTGGCTGCCATCAGGGCAGCACAGTCTGTGACCGGTGGAGGACAGCCGGAGGTGCAACGCCTGACCCCACAGGAAGAGTGGGTTGCTGGCAGCATGCAGCATTGTGCCATCGAGGGTGTTCCAGGTGGTGGATTCCAGATGGGTGGTAGCCCATCACTGCATGGTAGGTCCTGGTCTGTCAATGGGGGGGGGGACAGGGTAGGGTCACATACATTAATGCTACTGTTTTTCCTTACAGTTCCTGAGCATCTACATGGGTCAGTGGTGGTGGGCTTCTCCACTGAGGTGGTAGCATGGAGATGGAGGAGGCGCGTCCACCTCCACAGGCATACGAGGTCAGGGTGACAGTGGGGCCGCCTGGACATCCAGACTGATGTTGGTGGAGCAGGTGTGGAGGAGGCCCTGCCTGTGTCCCAGCGTGCCAGCGTCCATGGATGCCAGCATGCTGAGACTCAGGCTGGTGCCGGATCCATCACCAATGATGATGGAGCTAACGTCATGGGTAGTAAGACGTGTGGGCCACAGGATGGCCACACAGCAGGTGACATCACGGGCATGGCTGTGGGTGGTGCCACCGTGGAGACCTCACGTGACATCACAGTCCCAGCCTGTGCCTATCTGCACCAGTGGGGCAGCACTGGTGTGTGTCCAGGACAGTGGGGCTGTTGCAGCCACTGCGGTGGCACCATTGAGCCCTGGAGAGAGCAGCAGCCGGAGGGCAGTACAGCAGTCGCCAAGGCCATGGGGTACAGTGTCAGGGGCGGCATCAGTGCACCGCCTGTGGACATGCCCAGGCCTGGCCCTGGTTTGCAGCACCCACCCTCAAGGGGTGCTGACCATCAGGGCCATGAACACCATGAGGGACAACATGCCGATCTGGCAGATGACCTCTTAGATGAGCACACCCACATACTCCAAGCATCAGTCAATCAGAAGATGCAGCTTGTGACGGCGGTGGACGCACTCAGTGAGGCTCTGCGCCAGGCAGAGGAGTGGCGCAGCAGAGAAACCACTCTGCTCCTGGCAGGGATGGACCGGTTGCAGGAGGATGTGACCGCTGCCATTGACAGGCAGACACAGGCAATCACAGCTGTCATGGCCACAATGGGCACACAGTTATTTGCCCATGCATCAGACACCACGCAGTGTAATGCCCCCCCGCATTTCCGGCATCATGCGACACCCTCCTTGTCAACACCGGGTTCAGCTGTGGGCACCCTGAGCACGCCTGGCGCAGGCATGTTCGGTGTGCTGCAGACCCCTGCGCAAGCACAGTCACGTTCAAGCAGTGGAACCCCTTGGGGACCGTCGGTGCCACCCCATGAGGCCATTGGTCAGCCTGTCACTGCTGGCAGGTCTCAGCAGGGCCGCCCATGCATCTGTGGTGGCCATGGCACTGTGGTGCGTGACTGACCTGTCTCCCAGCACAGCTACTGTCTGATGCTGCCCTGTGTGCATTGTGTTGTTCAGCATGCAATGCACGGGTGGGGTACCCAGCCCTGCATGCACACACACGTTCCATCTGCACACCCTCCCAGCTGCTGTCCACTGTGGTGTGTGCCTGATGATGCCTGCATTGTGCTGTCCACCACTGTGCAATGGTGCCCAGCATCTGACACACACACAATGACAGGCACTGGGCGTGGTGGTCTGTGGATGTGTGTGTGGCTAGGGGTGGCGGTCAGGGTCGGCGTGCCTCCTACCCTTTGTGCATGTCTTGTGAGGTGTGTGTGTGTGTGTGTGTATGTGGTGTCCCGGTGCAGCTGTGCCAGCCGGATCAGTCGGGGGTCCCACCGCCCAAGGGGCTGCCCATCACCATCTTCACCAGCGCCCTCAGCGCCCCCATCGCTGTCCCTCTTCAATCTGTATGGCTATCCCACAGTAGTTGGCCATGTGTTGTGCAGGATGCAACAGGCCAGGAATAGCCCATAGGCCTTTAAGGGCTGTACTGTAGGGCACCGCCAGACGGTCCAGGCAACAGAAACGTGCCTTCAGCATCCCAAACACCCGCTCAATGACATTGTGTGTGGTGGCATGTGCCTCATTGTAGTGTTGCAGCGATGGGGTTGCGGGCTGCCGGTATGGTGTGAGCAGCCAGGGACCGAGTGGGTATCCACTGTCACCTGTGTGTAGAGGGTGGAAGTTAGTTTGGTGATCAGCGTCGCCCTGCCTTGGGCCATCTAGGCCAATACCCATGTCACCTCTGACTATGCCCCTCCAAAGCTCTATGTCTTTCTGCGTGGTTTGCATACTCACCCACTAAGTGGCCAGTGGGGATGTCCCCACTCTCAAATCTGTGGCACAGTGCTGACAGGTGCCAGATGAAGGCATCATGTGCTGCCCCAGGGTGCGTGGCACAGACATTGATTATGCGCCCCCTGGCATCGCACACCACCTGGCAGTTGATGCTTGCATACCCTTCCGACATCGTATGCGGTCTCTTCGGGGCCAGGTGGTGCGGATGGCCACATGGGTGCAGTCTATTGCCCCTAGCATGACAGGCATACGTGCTATGCTGTGGAACTCCTGTATGTTTGCTGTGTGCCTGCCGGGTGTGTGCTGAGGAAATGGATGGTACTCCGCAGCATGTGGCAGCAGCAGCACTGAGGAACTGGGTGAGGTGGCATGACGCAGCCAACTGCTAGTGCCTGTCGTGTCCCCTGTTGGTCTCTGGAAGGTACCCGTGGTGAGCAGGCATATGCAAATTGTCACTTTTGTCTCCAATGACAGAGCATGGCTTCATCGTGGGTGCCTGCATCACATCACTACACAGCCTACAGAGCCACCCTCAGAATTGCCCAGTTCAGGAGGTACCGGCCCACGATCTCGGTATTGGTGTACAGCTCGAAGCTGGTGTGGGCATACCACCGATGGGCCCTTCCATGGCTGTGCACCCCTGCTGCCTGCCTTCTCACCCCCCTCATAACTGCCTCCATCTGGATGGTGGCACTGGCCATGTCCCTGGCTTGTGTTCCCCCCCGGCAGCTGTTTCTGTGTTCCCCCGCTGTCCTAGCTGCTACTTCCCCTGCACCGGGAACACCTTTCCTGTGGTGGCCTCAGTGCTTCTAGCACTTCCCCTCTGCACTGCACTGTGGCTGTGGCTCCCCACACCTTCCTGTTCCTGTGGGTTCCTGTGCTCTGTCTCTGTCCTGCCCTGTGTGTGTGTGTGTGTGTGCTGCCTGTGTGGCTGGCTATGGTTCAGCAACATGTGCCTTCCTGTAGCGTTCTTGCGTCCTCTGTTCCTTTTATTTTGGCTCATTTCGCTATCACGCAACTCCACTTGCTTCCCTATTGCGCATGGCGCATGTTGTTGAATATCGCACTGTGCCATTTATGCATAGTTCCTCCCCCTTCTGTTGCACATGCATTCCATTATCATTGCACTCTTGCAGTGTGATTTGGGGCGCATCTGCCCTCCCACTGAATATCGCAGAATGGCGATTTTCAGACTTGCGCTGGCACAACCCTTATTGCGCATGGTGCAACCCTTTGAATATCTGGGCCTGTGTTTTTGCATGAGACGGTGAGCCAAAAGACGAGTAGCATGCGGTCCTCCTCATAGTACTTTTGTTTTAGAAATTGTAGAGCTTGTTCAGTTTCTAAATCAATTAAATATTGAATTCTTTGTTTAGTGGCTTTAGCAAGGGAAAGACTGCCTCCATTTCCCGTGTGTTGGGCTTGCAACGCCTTATATTTGGCTTGGAGGCCATTTAACTGGGTGGCTTGCTTCTGATTATAGAGAGAAGCAAATTTACATCTCCTGAGGACAAGCTTAAGGTGTCCTACAAAGTACATGCACCTATCTCCTCCATCCCATTCTCCTGCAAAATTTGGGGTATCCGGTTTGCCAATAATTCCTTAAATTCAAGAAGATTCAAGAGAAAGTTATTCAATTCCTAAAAGGTTTGTCTTTCTGGCCTGCCGCCATTCTAGGGTGATCCATAGTAATGAGTGGTCTGATAATGTGGATGGTAGAATCTCATATCCGTACACTTGACACTGATGTTCTTTAGTTAATGGAAAAAAAATCAGTTCTGGCATATGTCTTATGGGGAGCAGAATAGTGAGTGTAAGCTCAACTGAGGAGGTTCAAAGCTTGCCAGATGTCTAACCATCCAGTCTCCTTAATATATATTTGTGCCACACTTGGGTTCCTGTTTTTCTTGTGGGCTGGGAGAAGGTATCCAGCTGGTCATATGTAAATTTATGATCACCTCCCACAAGCAGCAGTCCCTAGTTATTTTTTGAAAAGGATAGTACCAGCCTGGCATCTGAGCCTGAGGTATATAAATGCTTGCTAAGGTAATTTTAGCTCCTCATAGGATCCGGGTCACTACCACCAGCTGTCCCTGTAGAAACTACCTGAAATGGGGTATAACGAGGTATTAAAATGGCTGCACCTCATCTTTTGCCCTCCTTATAGGAGGATGCTATGACTTACTTAAAACCCAAATCTCACAGCTTTTGATGTTCAATCTGGCCTGAATGCATTTCTTGCAGTAATATAAAAGTAGGTTTTTGCTTTTTAAGGGAGGCTAGGACCTTATAGTGCTTTACAGGATTCTTCATCCTGTTCACATTTTGTGAACAAACCATTACCCTCTTTCCAGGAGCCATCTTAAAGCTTCAGGCAACGGCTTGTCATATTCATTATGCTGGGTGCAAGCCAGCAAAACACCTCCATGTGACCATGTAGTTAACAGGATAGGGCCCCCTTTCGAAACAGTATGTACACTATAATCCTCATTATACCTATTGGGGGACTGACACTCAAGTCTCCCTGTGGTAGAGTTAGGCTACACCCTCAGCTGTGACTGATGGACCACTTTTCTATCTCCTTATTTCCAAGCAACAGTTAACACTTTTCTCTTTGCTTTTCTTCTTCCCCCAACCCACCCTAGGTTGGCCACCTAGCGTAGCTCTGTACTGTCCCTACTAGTTCTCTCGTTTCATTCTTTTTCCATTTCTATCCATCCAGTCCCAGGAATGATGCCAAACACCCAGAGAAGTGTTGTGTAAAGTGCATACGTGCATTTTGTGTACAAAAAGCATGAAGGCTATTTTAAATAGGAATGAATACAGTTAGTAAAGTCTATTTAAAGAAAAAGGATTCAGAAGTTATATAAAACAATAATGATGTCATGATTAGTACAGTTATAAAAAATCCTTAAGGTATTTTCATAAATTCACACTATGAACCTGTTACTGTATAAGGTTATAAAAGTGCTTAGTCACTGTAGATCACAGCTATAGAGAGTCAATATCAGTGGAGATATACACTGTACCTTTAACTGAACCAGGAAGTCCCCTGAAACAAAAACTGCCTTGGTTTTAAAACAAACATGTCCAGATATGTAAACAGAAAGGGCTCAGTCAGGTGACCCCACCAAAAGATATAAATTCTCTTCACTGAGTTCACTTCAATTCAGTCCAGTAGAGTTCAGTCTTGAGAGTGAAGGAGAGAGGTGCTACTGTAGACAAGCTGTCAAATGCAGCTGAAAAGGGTCTTAGGAGCTCTGAGATCCAGGACTGTATTATGTGAGAAACTATTGATGTTAAGTAGTGATTTTCTTTGCAATTTTTTCTTCTGTTTTCATTTATTATTTTGCTAACTTTTGAAAATAAATATCACACCACGGTGTTTTAAACCTGTAAATTTGCCTCATCTGAAGTTTATTCCTACACGCTGTGACACTCCTCTGAAGTAATCAGGCTGTAACCACATCATGTATTCAAATTTGTCAGGTTCAAAGAAATAAAAATGTAAACAAACACTAAACCAACTAATGGAACTATATACAGATTTGTTTCCAAGGTAGGAGGGTTGGATCCTATGCCCTCTAAGTGTAGTTGTTGGCATACATGGAAAGGTATAGCACAAGAAAGAGGGTAATGTGATGGAGTATCCCATCAGGCCCCTGCATCTCAGACAAAGCCGGACCACAGTAAAAGAATGTCAGAAAGAAAGAGCGCCACCAGCTGAAGACCACACATGAGATCTTCACCTCACATGCAATTTGTTGGTGCCATCATACAGATGACCATCATATCATCCGATTATATATGATCTGGTTCTTAATAAAAAACTTGAGATCCCTCGTAAAGGGAAATGTTTAGAATGGATTTAAAGCTGTGAGCAAGGGAGAAAAAACCCTTATAACAAATGTGTCTCCAGCTTCGCCTACCAGAGAGCCTTGCTCTTCAATCGCACGTTCTTCATGCTGATATGTTACCAGTACTATAAGTCTGGCAGCTAAGACTATAAACATAGATCTGCCATTCTCCATCTATGGACATGAAAATAAAAGTTGAACAGATCATTCTGAGAGCTGAACCTTACATTTGTACGTTTCTAAAACAGTACCTCAAAGTCCAACTAACAATTGAGATAGGTCCCTTATCGTGGGTGAACTGAGATAAAGGCAAAAAGATCCCATACAAAGAGAAGCAAAAGTCACAAAGAAATACATAACTACCCACACTAGATGGCACTCCATATTCAAAAGTTCTCAGAGTTAATGCCTTCATTCAGACAGTTCAAATGAAATAAGTTTAAAAAGAGTAGCTCATTAAGTTGGAAGCTGTGAGTTATTTGCCCCATCAGAAGTGTCTGCAATTAGTCTGGGGTTCCTTATGTCACAGAAGTTTAAAGTTTATAGTAAGTCGGGGTGAGGGTGCCCGAGAAGGACCGAGAGCAACCCAGATCAAGCAGGTCTCCGGTCTACTCTCCTCAATATTAGGAGAGACTGAGTAAAATAAACAGCAAAAAGGACAAGCCTTCACTGATCAAGTGTCTCCCAGTGCCCCTGTTCTCATTGATAAGCGTTTTTCTTGCAGTGAGTGGAGCTTGCTGCAAATATCTTGTAGCATGGCCGGCACTGCTCACTTCGCAGAGTTCTTGTTGTGATGCAGCTCACCTGGGGTCCATCTCGAGTGGGGTGGCTTCAGGTGCTGATCCTGGGGGGTGGTCGCTGAGGACATCCTGTCTTTTTCTCCAAGAGCTACCATAGCCTCCTCTGGGGTTTGATAGGTTACTGGTTCCAAGTCCCAAAACACCCTTAATTTTGCCAGGTATGGTGTTTGGAAACGCTGATTGTGGGCTCAAAGCTCTTTGAGGATATTTGAATAGGCCATGCGTTGTTTGAGGATGTCCAGGAGATAGTCATTGTCGAAAATCAGCCTGGCTGCATTGTACTTGACCACCATCTTTTGCCAGGCCACCTTTAAGATTTCCTTTTTATTTCAATAGCCTAATTGTTGGCACAGGGATTGACACTCCTGCTTGTTCTCGCTTCGGAAAGACTGGATTTCATGAAGTAAGGTCTCAAAGTGAGAACGAGATAGGCGGTCTAACTCTGTGTTGGTGTCTGGGTCTTGTAGGCTGGCTGGTGAGGAGATGAGGCTCATTTCCATTTTCTCCTGCTATCCATCCCCATCTGCTATTGTTGGAGTGTTCTTGCCACGAGACCTGCTAGATCTTTGACCTCCAGCTACTCCCAATGTAATTTTCACCAATTTGTATGATTTTAAATGTACTGGAGAGGTTAGTTCAGAGGATCTAGTGAGAGCTCCCTCAAAGTGCAGCCATTCAGATGATGTCATCACCAGAAGTCCCAAGTAAGAAAGCTTTTGAAGAGTTGTCTGCTGCCAATGGCCAAAGTCAGTGTGCCTGTCTGACCAGCATAGCGTATACAGGTTGCTTGGCTGGGATCTAAAGGATATCGTATGGTGCATCAGTCAAGAAGACAGCAGCCCAGAATAACAGAAACAGCTGAGCTGAGACTTCGGAATCTGAAGATAGGTCGAAAGAGACATCTGTGAGCCAATACGCCTTGGCTCTGGATACACATGCCAAAGTCAGGGCCACCCTCATGACCATTCCTGATGCTTCGTATGACCTCTGCATCAGGTTCTCCAACTTGCAGGTGAGTAGATCCTTGATGGCTGCTGCCCCTGGAACCAGAATGGTCATCTTTTTAATGGCTGCCAAGATGAGCGCATCTACTTTAGGGCTGGTGTCCCAGAATATGACATCAGGAACCTTGTAAAATCTGGAAAATCTTGTCCAACACCTTGTGTACTGGGTGAGCTAATGCCTGCACTATTTATTTCACTGTGTCACATGCTGAGAAGGCCTTGTTCCTCTTGTTGGTGTTTTTCAGAGGGTCTATCTTCTTCTTAGAGGTCTGTTGTGTGTCCTCCACAGGTCCAGTGTAAAGCAGGTTTGCTTCACAAGGGCAGAGAGCATATTCCAAGGGAAATTTCAGCCTGAAGAATGGTCTCGGATTCCTCACTGGGGAATGCCACTTTCCGCTTTCCTGGTCTGATTTTCCATCCTCATCAGCAGAGGGCACATGGGATGACACCAGCCTGGATGGTTCCTGTGGTCAGAGAATGCTGAACTGGACAGAGGTTGGAGGAGGAGTCAGGGGTACCTCTGTTGGACATTTTCCTTTGGAGGAGTTCTTCTCAGCTAGCTGATCCATGAGGCAGCTCATTACAATGATCAGATTCTTGAAAAAGGATACCATTCCTTGGTGCCGCCACTACCATTCTGAAGGCCCCATCTGAGACTGGGGCCAGTGTTGTCAGTGCTGCAGCCTGCACTGTCACCTTCTCGATCCCCTCCTCTTTACTACCCTCTGGGTGTGGAGGGAGTACAGGAAGACAAGTCAGATCCTGACCTCATCATCTCCAATGGTAAGAATGATGACTCATACTACGGTCCAGAGAAACTGGAACTGGCTCCTGTCATCATACCTCAGGAGGATCTCTCCTTTCAGGCTCTGCTCAGAATTATGCACTTGGCACTGAATTTTAGCCAGCAGCCATAGACCAGGACAGATGCCTCCAACTGGAGTTTCTAAATGTGCCTAATATCCCATTCTCTCTAGTTTCTCCCATCCAGCTGGCCCTGGAGACAGTTTCTGAGGTGACAAGGAGAAGGTCTGCTACTGTAGTAGCTTTCCCCAACCAGTCAGAAAAGAAATAGGCAGTGCCTTACTCTAAGCCCATGTATTAAACTCAGCCAATAGCAGATGCCACTGTTATTCTGGCTGATACTGACAAAGCTATAGTGCCCAAGGAGGTCACTGTGCACCCTCACACAAGATAGATACCTAGAGTGTATTAAAGAGCAGGGGTCAAGAAGGCAACAGTGGAGGCCATGGCCTTGCAGCACCAGCAACATCAGACCCAGCCTGAACGAGGTCTTGGGAACAGCACCACCAGGACAGCCCTGGGACCATTCCCAAAGTGAACGATCCCAGCACCGAAGGCCAAGGCAGCACCGCCAGTGCTCGAACCAGTGTAGGCCCCAAAGAGTCCAATCCTGGTGCCGGCACAAGACTGCTAACAGTGTCAATTACCCCTTTAGCCACAAAGGAACAGGCAGCATTACCATGGCTGCTCCGTCCCCAAAGGGGACAGAGGTGATACTACAGGTGGGGCAGACATTGGCAGCACCAACAATGGCCCAACCCCAGAAGCTGGAGTAGCCAGTCAGATGCCTCACGCTAAGTGACACCAAAGACTGCACCAGTTCAACTGACTCTGAGAGGTCAGAAACCAGCATCAAAACAATGTCTCATGACTTATATGCTGCACCCAACACCATAAGAGTTGCCCAATGACTAAACTGTCCAGTGGAGTCCACTCTATTGAACAGAGGGGTTCCGTGACAGAGACCTTGACCTCACAGGCCTATGCCTCCACAGTGTTGTTGGTGAAGATGGTGGGGCACCAGGGTCCACAGAATTCAAGAGTCTTACAGCAGAATGACCAGACTACCTCGACCAGTGCCTTTTGTTCCCCTTATGCTTTCTGCAGGAAGAGATCAAGGCCGAATAAGGTAAAGACCCCAGCACACAGCATGTGTGGAATCTGGAGCATTTCTTTTTGTGACTCCAAGTGGACTGTCCTTATTCTCAGGTGACTGACTGTTGCACCCACCTAGAGAAAGGTAGTGGCCAGATACAGCTTTACTGCTGAAGCAACTCTCCTTTTCAGCCTCTCTACCTTCTTCCATGGTCAACCATTTGCACATGGTAGGGCTGAGAGAAAACTATGGAGTTTTGTTTGTTGAAACTGACACAGAAATAAACTGTAGTGCAGTTTAAACCAAAACTGAAGTGAACGATGTTGTCATATAGACAGAGAAGTCCTGTCCCAGATGTGGAGCATGGATGCGCTGCTGAGCACTCAACAGCTGGAAACAAACTCTGGTCAGAGCCAACATGGCTGCTTTTATGGGACACTGTCCACTTAAGTGTCAAGTTATGAGTGTGCTCTGGAAAATTTTAATGCACTCATAACTTTGTTGTTTTGTAATAGTTGTAGCCCAAATTGTTAACATAGTCTTCTTATGTCCCTACCTCATGAACAAGGGTGGAGAACATCTTCAAAACCAGCCTGGAAGATGATTTCACGTAGCAAATGTCATTTCACAGTAGGTGCAGAAACACATTATGGTCAGGATGTGAAAATGACAGTTGTCATATTCATGAGTGGTGGAAAATATAACGTTGAAATTTGGGGTCAAAATAGTACAAATTACCAAAGTTATGAGCATGTTTTGAAATATTTCAATGTACACCCATAACTTTGCCATTTTTAAATATTTTAACCCCAAATTTTCAACATATCCTTCTTATGACCCTATATCATGAACAAGGGTGGAAAAAAATTCAAAACTTGCCTAAAAGGTGATTTCACACAATGGCAATGTCATTTCACGCCACAGATGCAAAAACACATTTCGGTCAAGATGTGAAAAATGACAGTTGTCACATTCATGAAGTGATGTGAAAAAGGGCTACTGTATGTTGAAGATCTGGGGTCAAATAGTAAAATTACTAAAGTTACGAGCGCATGCTAAAAACTTCAACCCACGCTCATGACTTTGCCATTTGTAAATATTTTGACTCCAAATTTTTAACATAGCTATCTTATGACTCCACCTGATGAAGAATGTCTGGCAGTATAGCCTAGAGGTTAGAGTAACGAGCTTGGTACATCCAGCAGATAAACTCAGGTTTGATTCACACACCCTCCATTTGCATATTGTGTGACTCTGAGCAAATCACTTAACCTCCCCAGTGCTGCCATGTCACCCCTGAAAACAGGCACCTATGCCTAGTGGGCCATACCCGGTTAACAAAGAATTAAAAAAAAAAGTCAGTGAAAATGTTCGAATCCTACCTCAAAGGTGATGTCACTAAGTGAATGTGAAAACACCTTTCTGGCCTGCTTTTCATAATTCCACCATCACTGGTCATGAGGTGGGGTTCTACTAAGGCCATTTTGAAAATGTAGGGTGAAAATATGCAAAACCGCCAAAGTTATTCATCACAGTTAAAAAACATTGAAATACACTGAACCGCACTCTACCTTAGTTTCCTCATGCTGCTGTTGGTGATTCCAGCAGCAAGACATGTCTTTGATCGGAGAGTGTCTTTTCTCCTGGAACCTATTCAGGTGAGTGAGGGTGTAGTGGGGTATGGGGTGGTGACTGCTAAGTGGAGTCAGAGTGGATGGATCAGATCGGCGGACTGTTTTTTATTTTACAACTTTAAAGACGTAAGTCTCGCTAAAATTTCTAGTATCAAATTCAGAATTTGATCAACATATACCCAATCAGCCTCATGCCAAAATTAGATCTCTAAGTTACTTTGTTTAAAAGTTGCAAGTTATTTTACAACCCTAAATTCACTGCCTGTTCAAAAAGCCAGTTTCAGTAAAGAGCTACTGATGATATCACAACCAGAACTCACAGCCTATCCTTCCTGCAAACTACCTTATAAGACTCATTTCTTCCACATTACATAAAACTGCAGTTGTAGTAAACATCTGAAAAGGAAAACTGACACTGGTGGGTCATGGCATGCATTACCATAATGTGCAGATGCAAAGTACAGTATTTAAGAATGTGCCGGGGAGTTGGAATGAAGTGGCAAATATGGCTTCAGAACGACAAAAATGTGTGTAATTTTAGAATGCCAGAGGGTGAGATTTCGAATGCCAATAGACTGGAACTGTGGAATGCACTAATGACAGTCTCAGAAAGTAGCTGGACACACAATTTTGGAAAGTGGCAGGGACACTAAAATTCATAATGGTGGGGTGTCATATATAGAATAATGGCTGAGTAGGGGGTTATAACGAGACATTTACACACTGAGGTGTGAGATGCCACATAAACCCAGAGAGCTAAGCTCAAGGGTTTATAAAGGCATCCCAGACTGAGGTGCATGTAAAATTTGAGTTTTGTACACCTACCCATCCTTTATTTTATATAACTGCTGGGATCTTTTTTGCTCCAGTAATTGTATAAAAGATATCCCTATGGAGCTCATGGACCGTCGGGTTTCGTGCAGTCTGTGGCTTGTGATAAAACCTTTATTTGTTTTTGCTTTTTTAAGGCAGCTGAGTTTAAACATTGCAATAGCATTTTTTCAGCCCAGTTATTTGCTTTGCTCCTTTTAATTAACTTACCACTGGCACAGAGTGTGGCAAACTGTGTAGTGCTGGGGAATGGCAGCCGGCACCGAGGAATGGAAGAGCAGGACACGCATGTCAGAATAAGGGAAACCAGGTACGTGTTCACCATTGTAACTAGCTGGTTATAATAGTGAATTACAACCTGGTTTCTCTTAGGGAAAAAATGATCACCACTAATAAATGTGACAGGGATGTGCAACTTTGAATGTGGTACTGATGCACTATTTCAGAATGTAGTGCTGATGCGCAGTTTTGGAATGTGCTGCTGACATGAAATTTCAGAATGTGGTGCTGATGTGCAGTTACTGAATGTGGCACTAATGCACAATTTCAGAATGTGGCACTGGCGCATAATTTTGAAACGTGGCATTGAAACACAACTTTGGAATGTGGAGGGATGTGCAATTTGGAATGTGATGCTGATGCACAATTTTGGAATGTGGCACTGGACACGAATTTCAGAATGTGGCACTGACACGCAGTTTGGAATGAGGCTCCTAACAGACAACCTATAAGTCAGACCCAGAGGTCGATACAGGAGATAATCCACCCACCAGTCGTCCTATTAGTTGCCAGTCTGCCCAGTGCGGCTTCAGTGTATGTTACGAAGAGCTGGCAAGCCTCATCCCAAACTCCAGCTGAATGCTTCTTATAATAAGAGAGCACCCATGCAGATCCAACCATATGGAGCTTATGTTCATCCTCCAAAGAAAGGCCGGTAAAGTATACTGGGAGGTTAATCACCTGGTTAAGGTGAAACTCCAATATCACCTTCAGGAGGAACATTCGGGTGGTGGCAAAGGACACCCTTGTCTCTGTGGAAGACCAAGTAAAGAGACTTCACTGAGAGCACCTGGACCTCACCGATCCTTCTGGCAGAGGCGATAACCATCAAGAAGGCAGTTTTTCATGACAGGTGTGACACCTCATGTGTGCATAGGCTTGAAAGACTTGCCCATGAGCACTGTCAGAACCAGCAACAAGTCCCAAGGTGGTGGTGGTGGTTTATCACCTTTTCTGCACCATCACAGCATACCAGCCCATGCCCAGTATGCAGATGGCTGCCAGGTGCAGCTTGAGGTTTGCTGACTTTAGCCCTGTGCAGGATAGGGACCACAGATAGTCAAGGACACTACAAAGGGATCAAGCTCCTTGCCCTGGCACCAAATGAAAAATCTTTTCCATCTAAAGGCATAGTACTGATGGGTTGACTCCTTTTGGGATACCCCCACAATGTGGAGAACACTGTCTGAAAGTCCCAGAGCCTGGAACTCTAGCCACTCAGGAACTAGGCTGTCAGGTGCAGGCATTGAAGATCCGAGTGCAGGATCTTTCTTGGATGACAGGAGAGCAGATCTGGGGCAGGGCAACCGCTACAGAGGTCTGCTGTTAAGGCTGAGGAGATCCAGGTACCTGAACTGGTGGGCCAGTACAGGGCTATCAGGATCATCCTTGCCTTGTCAATCTATACCTTGACCACCACCTTGTGGATGAGGGAAATGAGGGAAGGCATATAGGAGGCCAGGGTCCAAGGCCTCACTAAGGCATCCACCAGCACTATTCCAGGCTGAGGGGGATGGGCACAAAACAGTCTCAGTTTTGCGATCTCTTTGAGGGCAAAGAGATCTACCAGAGGAGTGTCCCACTGGGAGAACAGGTGGTTCATCCACCTCCTGATGCAGTGACTACTTGTGTGACATCTTTCCACCCAGCTGAGGGCATCCGTCAGCAGGCTATCAGCTCCTGCAACATGAATTTCCAGGAGATCTGCATCCAGGCTGCACAGGAGGGTCCAGGTGCAGATGCCTCCCAACACAAAGGAAGGGAGTACGTGCTGCCCTGTCTGTTCAGACAAAATGTGGTCGTGGTACTGTCTGCCTGAACCTGCACCACCTGACCCCAGACCAAGGAGCAAATTTTGTCAGAGCCAGGCGCACTGCACAGAGCTCCAGTAGGGATACGTGATGACAGGACTCACCGGGAGTTTAGAGCCCATGGGCTCTGTGGTCACCCAAGTGTGCCCCATCCCACCAGTGACATGTCTGTTGTCAGGGTGACAGACGGCTCTGGCAGACAAACATGACCTTCTTCCAGATGTTCTGGGACCAGCTGTCACTGGATGGCATCCCACATTGACTGGTTCACCAAGATCAGCTGGTCCAAGTGTCCTAGGTGCTGGGACCATGATGGGCTGGCTCCCACTGGAGGCAACACATCCACCAGCAGGCCCACCGGACAATGCTTATGCAGGATGCCATGTACCACAGCAGCCTCTAGAAGTCCCAGGCAGGGTGCAAGCACCCAGCCTGAAATGATCGGACAAAGGAAGTAAGATCCAGTGCCCAGTCCAAAGGGAGTCTGGCCCTGGCCCGGAGTCTAGCTCTATCCTAATGAAGTGAATCACCTGTGAGGGGTTCAGTTTGACTTGGCCAGGTTGACCGTGAAGGTCCAAGTCTCTGCAGGTTTGGAGGGCCAGGTCTCTGGACTGCTCCACTGCCTCTTTGGATGACCCATCAATTAGCCAGTCATCACAGGTAGGGGTACACCCTAACATTATGGTGCCACAGAAATGCTGCCACCATTGCTATGCACATCAAGACCCTGGATACCGAGGAAAAACCAAACCGTATGACTTGCAACTGACAGAGAACATCTTCTGCACGGAACCAAAGGTACTGCGAGTGGGACAGACGGACTGGAATGTGGAAAAATGCACCCTGGAGGTCCAGGGAGCAGAACTACATGCCCTGCTCCAGAGACGGAATAATCTGGTTCAGCGTCACCATCCTGAACTTGTGCTTCCTGAGATACTGGTTCAGACTTTGAAGATCCAGTTGTGAGGTGCAACACCCATCAGTTTCTGGACCTGGAAGTACCTGGTCATGAAGTACTGACCTGCCATGGAATCTGGGACACGGGCTATGGCTCCCTTCTTGAGAAGCTGAGAAACATCCTCCCTAAGGGCAGACAATGTGTCCTGTGACACCAAGGATTTCTTTGGCGTGTGCAGACTGTAAGGCGGAAGAGCCTCGAAGTTGAGAGGCAACCCTCCACTCACCACCTCTAGGACCCACTTGTCCGAGGTAAGTACAGAGCAAGCATGCCAGAAGTGACACAGCCGACATCCCAGGGGAGCTGGGGCAGGGGCTCGAGGGATGGGAGGAAAAGGCAGCTATGGAGAGGGCACCAGCAACTACTGCTGTAGGGGCACCACTACCCCTACCTCCGCCTTTTTTGGAGCCCTGAAGGAGGAACTTGGTCTTGGAGCACCAAGCCTACAAAGATCTCTACTGGGGCTGCTGCTGCCTATGCTGCTGTGCTGGAAAGGGTTGAAACTGAAAAGGCTTTTTCTTCAGCTTCTGCACTTTGAACCCTTCAGAAAGGAGGTCACAAAATCCAGGATGGCACTGGACTTCTCAAATCCTAGTTACATGGCCCTCCTACCCAGGGCCAAAGAGGTCGGTGCCCAAAAAGGAAAAAGCTAGCTTGTGCTAGGTGTCCACCATAAAGGTGTGTAGCCCAGGCGCTGTGTGCCTGTGGGCTACTACCCCTGCCTTTTGGCCCTCTAACAGGTTAAGGGGCCTGGGTCCTGTTACGGTGGTGGTTGTGGGTTCTATCCCAAAGATAATACAAATAGTGTGGTGCCTCCACCCAGAGAAAGTTATATAAGTGGGTCAGGTGACTGGCTGGCAAAAGTCCCCTGGGATGCTGCACCTATCCACCTCCCCTACCAACCACCCCACACTCTGAATACCCAACTGTTCAATAACACCATAAACCATGAACAGTAATGATCTGACAGACTCAGAATTCCTGCACATAATAATGTCAAACAATAAATCATAGCTTTATTGGGGGTAAGGACTAGGAAGGGATACTGGAGAAGGGATGACTGTGAATAAAAAGATGATTCAAGAGAACAAGTAACAACAACCATAGGGGCCCGTAAGCCAAGTCCACCCCCGGAGGCCCACCCCTACTGGTACCAGTGTCTTCCCTGAGAGTCCTTGGGGTACTCACAAGGTGCAGGCCTGTTCGTTACCGCAGGTTGGCCAGCTGTTGGAGCCCTGATGAAATAAAACAATTATTTGAGAAAGCAATTAAATCCCTTTTACACTCCCTTGCTTGGTTTCTGGGAACTGGGTTCTGGGTACTCAAGGTTTTGCAGAACTCAGACATTCCTGGGATGAATGCCTCCAGCTGTCCTGGATCACAGAGCTCCATGCAGCAATGGGCAGATGGAATCTTGCTTGAAGATCTCACAGCTTGTCTCCTCGATTGGGGATCTGGCCACTTGTCACCTTCAGCCACTTCTGGCCGCGTAGCAGAGCTCTGTGGCAGGACCACACCAACCCTAGAAGGCCCAGATCCGGGAGTGGCTCCACAGTCCGGCTTCCCACAATGGATCACAGGTGCCCTAGCACCCCAGCAAGCGCTGGTGACCGCCTGAGATGGTGAGCCCCACTTGGAAGAGGTTAACTGATTCCCTCCCTGGCTCTGGGTGAGAACTCCCAAATGGTGGGGGTCCTCCTGCAATCCCTGCACTGAGTTCGAAACCAGCAGAAAACTCAGGCAGTGGCTCAAGAAAAGTCCCGTACTAGTTTGCAGTGGGTGCTAGCCTTAGATGAGATGAAGCACAGGTGCAAACCACAGGGAGATCCAAATACAACAGATCCCTGCACACCAGTTTGCACTTTCCAGTTAGAAACTGTCCACAATCCTTTCTTCAGCTGCAGCTGGGACACAGCTCTCAGCCACTTCAGCCAGTTCACTCGGAAAAGTATAACACCTGGCTAGCACCCAGACGTCCAGAGATGCTTTGCCTCTTCAAAATCACAATTGCAGTCCCACACAGGTAAAACAAACTTTCAGCAACTGTGGCACTCAAATAGCACAGCTCGGTCCTCTCAGCTCAATTCAGTCCACTAGTGCAGGGTTTCTGCAGTGCTTATCCTCTCCAAAATAATCAAACAAGTCACAGTACCCGGAGAATCAAGGTATCAGTCCAGTTCTCTCTCTTCTTCCCCTGATGATCCTTTCCTGAATATCAATCCCCACTAGAGACCTTAGGAAAGGCCTCTCTAGTCCAGATCCACTCTCACAGATCTCTGATTTGTACAGAGCCCAGGAACAGATGACTAAAATCCAGAAAGTCCAATGGGTTTCATTCGAGAATCCAAGGTTCTGATTGGCTGATTGAGCCTATCATTTGTCCATTACCGTAGAGGTCAGTATTTCTAGGTGGCTGATTGGGGCATGATTTAGGTGCCTGAATTAGTCCCCTCCTTTTCCCAGGAATCCCTTTGTCACAGTTTCAGGTGCCTAGACAGTTGATTGGCTGCAGTGAAAGGTTAAAGTGTCATTAACATGGTGGCTGCTGTTTAGTTCCCTGCAGTCCATCACAGTTCCCCACATTTCAAGGTCTGGTGTAACCAAGGCAAAGACCCTTGTTTTATAATATCCCCACCATATGGTAGCCCCTTTTGTGCTCTTTCAAACGAGCCCACATTCATGAAATTATCTTTAATAATTCTGCTGTCGTTGCTGCCAAAATCTATGTCCTCCAGGCGGCAGGCAGCTCCCTCATTAATATTCATGAGCCCTGCTTTATGCCTCGAGTCTAAACTCAAATTCTCAACCCCCAAGCGGCTTCTCTGCCACAGAGTTCTGGTCACCAGCCTCCTATTAACTGAAGAGGGGCACTGGGACCACTGTATGCTCTCCTCCTCAACTGCAAAATCCACCAGTTGGCAGGATCAAGGGTGCAGCATGCGCATGCGCTATCACTGCAGCTCCGAGGAGCAAACAAACCAGTGGCGTTGAGCCTCAAGTCCCCAAGCCCAAATGGACAAAACTACCCACCAGGACAACCATGAAATGGGGAGCACATGGGGGAAAATGGGGGAAAACAAAACCACAAGAGTCATTCAGGTAAGCCCCCGGGGGGGGGGTTACTGGTGGAAATCTGCAGTCGGGCCTCACAGCACATTGCAGCATCTACTGCCATAGCAAAGGTGCAAGAATCACCAACATTCAAGGCTGTCTGAAGCTAGTGTTTAGCTAGCACTTGACCATGGTCTCGGACTAGTTAATGCTTGACCCTGGTCTCAGACTATTTTCACCACCAGCCACTTATCATCAGGGAGGTGTGGGTGGAAATGGTCAAGAACTCCCCACAGGGAGTGACCAAAATGAGCCATCATCAGGGAATAGCTCGCCTGTTGAAGACCAAGCAAAGACACAGCACAGACCTTCTTTGCTGCTGCATGGTCAAGCTTCTTGACCCTTTCAGGGGCTCCATATCCCTGGTGTTCCAGATTTGTGGAAGACAAGTGTCGAAAATCAGACCCTCAGCCAAGTCCACCATGGTACCCACAAATGCAATCTGGCTAGTGGCACTGTGACAATGGATACTAACATGAGACCCAAAAGGTGTAGAAAAGACCTCGCTGGAACCTAAGGTCTGTAGTATATCACTTGAGCTTATATAATCAGCCATTCAGCACTGTTCCTGGGCAAAAATGCCAAACCCTGGGCTTTGCACAGGGCTGATATAGTATGTAGTGCGGGCTGTGACCAACTGACAGAACAGACGGAGGCACATGGACCAGATCCACAAGGATAGTGATTCCCTGGTTCAAGCTAAGGTTAACTTCAGGTGGTCCCTGGAGTGGGTGTCTTAAGAGCCAGTCTTCCAAGTGCAAAAAGACAGACAAGCCTTCCATGCGAAAGGCTGCAGATATGACTGCCAAGCACTGGGGAAAAGTCTAAGGTACAGCAGATAGACCAAGAAGCAATATCCTGAATTGGCAATGCTCCCTTCAAGCACGAACCTCAGATACCCCCCCCCAGAGGTGTCATGATGTTACTAGAAGAGTGGGCATCTTTTATATGCCAGGTGCATAGCCAGGTCCCCTGATTACAGCAGGGGAAGAAGACCATACTGAGAAACCATCCACAACTCCTAATGTTCTCAGTTAGAGGTGAAGTCTTCCTGTGTGCAGTTCTAGAACAGGATACAAAACTCCTGTCCACCTCGGGACTAGGAAGCATGTTGAATAAAACCTGTTACAGTTAAGAAAATTGAATACAATGCCTACCCTGTGGGTAAGGGCAGTAGACAGACAGTAGAGGCAGCCTGGGTGTGAGTTGGCCTCTGAAGGTCTGGCAACATGGCAATTCATGAGCTTGTTTGCTTGGGGGAGTCTTAAGTTGAAATACCATCTGCCCTATGGGCAAGAGTGTAGTCATACAGTGCTGCTGCTAGTGGCACTGTGGCCTGGAATGAGCGTTGGAAAACTGCATACACTGAATGGATGAAAGGCTGATCCAGCTCAGTGAAAGGAAACAGAGATATGGCCCACTTGCCAGAGAGGCCTACCGTTGGGACTGACAATTTGTTACATGCAGGTCTCTGTAATGCTCAGGTAGATACTGCCATAGCCCATTGCATCTCCACTCTTGGATAGTGTACCAGAAGGTAAAAAAAGGTGGTAGGTGCCCCATTGTATAGGGGGCAGTCCTAACAGCCCACGGTGTGATGGAACATAACATAGGTTCCAGCCCTAGATAGACAGAGGTGTAGGTACTTATGCCTTGTACATACAACCACTTGGAGTCCTAGTCAGGAGAGAGGGAACTCAGGTGTCTAAGTGCTTAGATTTATGATGGACGGCAGTGAACAGAACAGTTACGACTTACCATAACAGCAGATCTTCGACAGAAATTTCTTTCTTCAGGTCACACCTATGGAACTATAGCCACCAGTCACTAGGACCACATGGAAACTTTTCTTCAAGACAGTCCACTAGTGGCCACCACATCTACATCTGACATTAGTGTCCACTGTATATAAATGTAGACAGCCCCTCTCCCTTCTCAGTTCCCTGCCAGAGACCATATTCAAAGGGCCTCCCTCCAGGGAACCAAGGAGAGAGCTGAAGATTCCAGCTACCAGGTGAGGCTGGAACAGCAGGTAGTCTGTCCCGGAGACAGAGACAGGAGCAAAGAAGCTCTGAGTCCAAGGGGAATGGAGAGAAGGACGGCATGGCCTGATGAAAGAGATTCTTTCGAAGACAGAACAGTTACATAAGAACTTACTGTAACAGTAGATCTTCAAGGGAATCTCTGTCATCAGGTCACAGCTATGGAACATTGCCGTCAGGTGCTAGGATCACATGGAAGCTTTTCCTGAAGAAATCTGTTAGGGGCCGCCCATGCGGTCAGTCTCTGACATTATACACACTATAAGTGCAGTCAGTCCCGCTTCCTCCTCGGTTCTTTCCCTAGCCAGAGGTCATGGAAGGCAGGAGTCCCACCAGGCAACCAAGGAGAGAGAGAAAAGGTGCCCAGCTACCAGAAAGGCTAGAGAAACAGGACAGCCAAGCTGGAGAGAGAGAGAGACAGAGACAGAGAGGAAAAAGGAGAGGGAGGGAGAGAGAGAGAGAGAGAGAGAGAGAGAGAAAAATGAAGGGAGGGACAGCATGACATGATGACAGAGATTCCCTCGAAGATCTACTGTTACAGTAAGTTCTTACGTAACTGTTCTATCTTCTTCAGGGCTATCATTGTCATCAGGTCACATCTATGGAACAAGTCCCAAGCAGCGCTAAGAGCAAGGACAGTCTGGGTAGCAGGAAGGTCTAAGAAAGAAGGCCCTGAAACACAGCTAGGCTAAGCTTGCCATTCTTCTGGAGGTAATGTCAAGTCTGTACTGGTTGATGAAGTGTGGACAGTACTCCCAAGAGGTAGCAGCACAAATCTCTGTTGCAGACACACACCCTAGAGCAGGCAATAGAAGTGGCCATACCTCTGGTGGAATGGCCCTTAACAACCCCAGGAAGTTCCTTACCGTACTTCCTGTAATAAAACATAATACAGTTGGCCAACCGTTTGGACAAGCACCGTTTCAAAACTGGAGCACCCTCTCTGCCTGGGGTGAAAGAAAAACAACTGAGAGAACTTCCCTGCAGTCCCTTGTACAGCATTTATGGTAACAAAATTCTATGCCCACCGTATGAACTATGGAGCAACGCTTCCCCTGGATTGGTGTGCTCTGGAAAATACCCCGGCAGGTAGATGGATTGATAAAGGGTAAAGACACCACCTTAGGAAGAAACTTAGGGTTAGTACCCTGTCTCTGTGGAAAATGAAATAAGGCTGCTCACACGAGACTGTAGCTCTGAAATTTTTCAAGCAGAAGTAATAGCAACTACAGTAACGCTGTCTACGACAGAAAGCGTAGCTCGCAAGACACACAGGTTCCAAGCCAAAACTGGGTTATGGATAAGAGGCTTCAAGTGGAGAATGCCTTGCAGGAAAGTATGAGCCACATCCAGCTGTGCCACAGTATGGCCATCAATGGGCACACAGAAGGCTGATATGGCTGACAGGTGCACTTTAAGAGAGGAGTATTCGAGTCTTGCAACAGACAAGGACAGGAGATACTCCAGAATCTGGTTCACCAGACAGGTGAAAGGGTCCAGGCTATGAGAAGTGGCCCAGATAGCAAACTGCTTCCCCTTCACAGAGTAAGTGGCCCTGGTGGAAGGTTTTCTGGCAGCCACCAGAACATCAGCCACCTTCTGAGACACACCAAACTGAACAATGGCTACATCCTCAGGAGCCATGCATGCAGGTGGTGGGGACTTGATGTCAAGATGGACCAGGGTCCCTTAAGCCTGTGTCAACAGGTCCCTGCAGGGGAGCAGGGGGACTGGAGGCCCCACAGCCAAATCCTGCAGTAATGGAAACCATATCTGCCGAAGCCAGAAAGCAGCCACTAGAATTAGGGTGGCACCCTCTATTTGTAGTTTAATGAGCACCTTCTGAATCAGAGGAAGGGTGGAAGGCATACAAAAATGTCATATTCCAGGAGAGGGATGTGTCTCACCAGAACACTCCAGGCCCTGGATCTAGTGAGCAGAACGTGGCAGTTTTATGCTGAGGGGACACAAAAGGTCCAACTCTGGACAACCCCACCTATCGAACAGGTCTTCTATGACCAAGGTCAGCAGTTCCCACTCCTGCATTTTGGACTGAGACCAGCTAAGGCTGCCCACTATGGCATTTTGGGCACTGGCATATGGATGACTGATAGTTCTAGACCATGATCTAGAGCCCAGGACCAGATCATCATTGCTTCCCAACCCGAGGGTAGGAATGGGCCCCCTGCTTGTTGATGGAAAAGACCACATTGAGATTGTCCAACTGCACCAGCAGAGAGGCCGCGGAGAGAGAGATGGTTCTGGAAGACCAGTAAGCCATACAGAACTACCCTCATTTCTAGGATGTTTATGTGGTGGTGATTTTCCCAGTGGTACCAGGGACCCTAGGTCTGATAAGTACCTAAATGGGCTCCCTAACCCAGACTCAAAGCACCTGTGGTGAGGATTTGGTGAGAAGTAGGGGTGAGAAAGGGGACCCCCTTTAAGAGGTTGGCTGGGTCCATCCACCAGTGGAGTACTTTGCGTATTGCCGAGAAGACAAGGACCAGCTGGTCTAGATCATCTGAGCGCTGATCCCACTGAACCCTGAGGGTCCACTGCGGGATCCTCATGTGCATCCTGGCCAAAGGGACCGTAACAATGGATACAGCCATTAGGCCTGAAGAATATCCTGGCTGGGACATGCTGGCTCTGAGCCACCTCCTGGGCTTGGGTAATGAGGCGTTCTGCCCTGTCTTGAGGGAGGAAGGCCTTGCCCTGAGTAGAGTCCAGGACTGTTCCAATGTACTGCAACTACTGAGACAGGGCCATGACGAACTTGGGCCAATTGACAGTGATGCTCAAGAACTGGAATAACTGCAGTGTACATTCCAGTGTCAACAACAGGAGCTCTCTGGAGTAGCTTTCAGTAACTAGTCATCCAGATACTGGAACACATAAAGACCTTCACGTCAAAAGGCTGCTGCCACAGCCACTAAGCATTTGGTAAATACCTGTGGATAATCCAAAGAGAAATACCCTGTAATGGTAATGCTCCCCACTTGAACAGGAAAGTACAGTTACATAGGAACTTACCGTAACAGTAGATCTTCGAGAGAGGTTCCTTCAATAGGTCATCACATATAGGACTAGCGCCACCTGGCGTCTGGCCGCACACTAGACTTTTTTTAGCAATACCTGACGTGTGACCGCCCACCCGATGTCACATGACCAATGTCAGCGTGACACTATATAGAGGACGGTCCCCACGCTCAGCCCCTCCAGTTCTCCCACCGGAGCCTGGAATAGGCCTGACAGCAGGAGGAAACAGAGTCTGGAGTCCCTAAATAAAAAGGGGGAAGGAGGGGGAAATATGACTTGATTGAAGGAACCTCTCTCTAAGATTTACTGTTACGGTAAGTTCCTACGTAACTGTACTATCTTACTTCGAGAGGGTTCCTTCAGTAGGTCATCACATATAGGACTGAATCCCAAGCAATCCCTCTGCAGAGTGGAACCAGCCTAGGACAGAAGGCCCTGCAGGACAGCTAGGCCAAAACCTACCCTCTGCCTAGAAGCAATGTCCACCCTATAGTGTTTGGTAAAGGTATGGACAGAACTCCATGTTGCTGCTGAGCAGATATTGGCTGATGAAACATTGCACAGAAAAGCCATGGAAACAGCTATGCCCTTGTAGAATGACCTCTGACTGGTCCCAACAGAGGCTTGTCATACTTGGTAGCAGAAGTGAATACAGTTACCCAACCAATTGGACAGGCACTGCTTAGAAGCAACTTTACCCAAAGATCTGGGGGCAAGAGAGACACACACAGTTGGTCATCCTTGTGAAACTCTTTCATACCATGAGAATAGCATCGGAGGGTGCGATGCCCATCCATAGTGTGCAGGAGTGCCTCACCTCTATTCGCAGGGGATGGAAAATATACAGGGAGCTCCACTGATTGGTTCAGTGTGACCTCTGAAACCACCTTAGGCAAAAACTTAGGAGTTGTCCTGAGGACCGTCCAGTCCCTATGGAAAATTAAATAGGGCTCCTTACAAACTAGAGCCTGAAGCCCTGAAATTCTTTGAGCTGAGGTAATGACAACTAAAAACAACATCTTCCAGGACAGGAAGCGTAAATCACAGCTCATTGTTAGTTCAAAAGGCAGGAGACTGAGCTTCTCCACAACAAAGTTTAAATCCCAAGGTGGTATGGGGCTATGGATGGGGGTTTCAGATGGAGAATCCCTTTCAGACAGGTTTTTGAGACTTCCAACTGAGCCACGGGTTTACCATCCACCAGCTCGTGGTATCAAATAGCCAAAGATGGATCTTCAAGGAGGAGTAGGATAGGCCTGAATCTGAAAGAAGAAGGAGGTATTCCATGACTTGTGGGCAGAACAAGAGAAAGGGTTCCAATCTTTGGAAGCTGCCCAAATGGAACAACGTTTCCACTTCATAGCATAGGTGGAACAAGTAGATGGCTTTCTAGCCTCAACAATTATCTGGGCAACCCAAGAGGAGTCCCCAAAGCGGGAGATGCTATGTCTGCAGGAGCCACGCATGAAGATGCAGGGTCCTGAGCCCCGGGTGGTCGAGCCGGCCTTGATTCTGAGTCAAGAGGTCATGAGTCACCGGAAGTGGAACTGGTGGTTCCTCCTCTAACTGTCGCAGAAGCGGGAACAAAATCTGCCTCGGCCAGAGAGGGCGATAAGGATCATCCACACTTTCTCTGCCTTAAGTTTGAGAAGGACCCTCTGAGAATGAGAAACAGAGGGAAGGCGACAAAAATGTCCCTGTCCAAGAGAGAGAGAGAGACAACACGTCGTGGTCAGAAAGCACCATGCCCTGAATGAGAGAGCAAAAACTGTGAAGTTTTGCACTGAATGGGGAGGCGAAAAGGTCAAGTTCCGGATGCCCCCACCTTAGGGAGAGAGTCTCTGACACTTCCTGACTTAGTTCCCATTCTTGACTGAGGGTTCGAGACCTGCTGAGCCTGTCCACCAGGATGTTTAGAACACCTGGAACATGCATGGCCACTAAGGACAGATTGTGCTGGACTGTCCAGTTCCACACTCTCATAGCTTCCCTGCAGAGAGGGTACGAGTGAGTTCCTCATTGTTTGTTGAGATACCAGATTACCGACATATTGTCCATCTAAATAAGCAGTGATCCCTTGGGGAGAAGAGTCTGGAACGCCTGAAGCATGTACAAGACCGCTCTCATCTCCAGAACGTTGATCTGTAACAACGCCTCTGAGCTGAACCAAAGTCCTTGAGCTTGGTGTTCCCCCAAATGCAGCCCCCAGCCCATATTCAATGCATCTGTAGTCAGAGATGCCAAGGGGACAGGTCTCCTATATGGAAGACCCAAAAAAAGTTGCAGGGATCCCTCCACCACAGCAGATCTTTCTGGACTGCTTACGTTACCAGGACCGGATGATCCAGATCATCCAGAAGTTGATCCCACTACACCCGCAAGGACCACTGGAGTGAGTCTCATATGGAGCCATGCCAGGGGAGCAGTAGTGACACAGGCCGCCATCAGGCTGAGAAGAAGAAGGATCTCCCTTGCCGGGATGGTCCTGGTTGAGGCCACCACTGAAGCCTGACAGACCAGGGTTTCCACCTTGTCCAGAGGCAGAAAGGCCCTGCACTGGATGGTGTCCAAGACTGCCCTGATGAGCTGAAGTCTCTGATCTCGGGAAAGAGATGACTTGAGGAAATTGACCATAATCCCCAACTGCACAGATCCAGAATATAATGCAGAGCTCCAAAATGAAATCAGTGGAAGGGGCTGAAATCAACCAGTCGTCCAGGAAAGGGAACACTGCTATGCTGTGGCAATGCAGAAAAGCCGCCACCACCACCAAGCACTTGGTAAAGACCAGAGATGTCAAGACAGACCAAAGGTGAGGGTCTTAAACTGGAAATACTGCCCTGGAAACAAAACCACAGGAATCGAGTGGTTGGGAAAATTGAATATGCAGGTAGGCATCCTGCATATCCAGAGCACAATACCACTGATTCTCCAGCAGGAGAGGGAGAAAACTTTGAAGGGTCAGCATTCTGAATTTTTTACCTGACTAACAGGTTGGTCTGCTCAGGTTTAGAATGGTCTCTATGCGCCTGACTTGAACCAGGCAGCGGAGAACCTCCTGAGTTATAATTGAGAGATGCTTTTCCTGGTGAGTAATGAGAGTGGTGAATTTGTCTGAATCTCCAGAACTTTTAATTCGAAAATGCTTTATTACATTTTTTCACAAACAAACCTTTGCAAGTAAAGTATCATGGACAGTACACAGCAAAACCTAAACCCCCACCTCCGACTCCCCTGCCCCACAACCTATCCCCCGGAGCGACTAGTCCTTTACCAGAACCACAACTAGAAACACGACTATGCAATACAAAACAAAGGTGCTAGGGGGAGCCAGGAAGAGTTATTCATATTAATTCAGATATAGAGCATATCATTTGCCCCATTTATGGTTAAAGAGAGCTAATTTGTTTCTTTTACCTGCAATCAATTTTTCAGTTCTCAGGTAAAGTGAGATTTTGTGCAGCCATTCTACAGTGGCGTGAAAAAGTATTTGCCCCCTTCCTGATTTTCTCTATTATTGCATATTTGTCACACTGGATGTTTTCAGGTCTTTAGAGAAAATGTAATATTAGATAAAGGGAACCTGAGTGAACAAATAACACTTGCTTTTTTTTTAATTTCACTTATTTAATGAAAAAAAGTTAACCAACACCAACTGGCACTGTGTGAAAAAGTAATTGCCCCCTTACACTTAATAACTGGTTATGCCACATTTAGCTGCAATGACTGCAACCAAACACTTCCTATAATTCAATATCAGTCTTTCACATCGCTGTGGAGGAATTTTAACTCACCTTCCTCGTAGAACTGCTTTAATTCAGTAACATTTGGTAGGTTTCCTAGCATGAACTGCTCATTTCAGGTCCTGCCACAGCATCTCTATTGGGTTTAAGTCTGGACTTTGACTAGGCCACTCCAAAACTTTAATTTTACTTCTTTTTAGCCATTCTGATGTGGACTTGCTTTTGTGTTTTGGATCATTGTCTTGCTGCATGACCCAACTATGCTTCAGCTTCAGCTGACGGAAGGATGACTGGACATTCTCCTTAAGAATTTTCTGGTACAGAGCAGAATCCATGGTTCCTTTAATTATGGCAAGTCATCCAGGTCCTTAGGCAGCAAAGCATCCCCACACCATCACACTACCACCACCATGTTTGACTGTTGGTATGGTGTTCTTACTGTGGAATGCTGTGTTTGCTTTACGCAGACATTATGGGATCCATGTTGTCCAAAAGTTCCACTTTGACTCATCTGTCCATAGAACATTTTCCCAAAGGCTTGTGGATCATCATCCAGGTGCTTCTTGGCAAATGAGAGATGAGCATTTATGTTCTTCTTGGTTAGCAGTGGTTTCCATATTTTCTCACATGAAGCCCACTTTTGCCCAGTCTCTTTCTGATTGTGGAGTCATGAACACTGACCTTAGCTGAGGCAAGAGAAGCCTGCAGTTCTTTGGATGTTGTTTTGGATCCTTTGAGACTCTTGGATGATTTTACACTCGCCTTTGGAGTAATTTTGGCAGGCCGCCCACTCCTGGGAAGGTTCACTACTGTTCCAAGTGTTCTCCATTTGGAGATTATGGCTCTCATTGTGGTTTGATGGAGTCCCAGAGCCTTAGAAATAGCTTTGTAACCCTTTCCAGACTGATAGAGGGCAACAAATTTTTTTCTGATCTTTTCAGGAACTTCCTTTAATCATGGCATAATGTGCTTGTTGAATCTTTGTGCTGGCAACGTGACTCTGATGGTAAGGGCCAAAATAAGTGAGGTTTATATTGAGCAGGGCTGGCTGTAATCGCCTGGCTGTGTTCAATCAGCTGACTCTAATTATCCCTTTAATTGGGTTGATTTAACTAGGGGGCAATTACTTTTTCACACTGTGCCAGTTGGTGTTGGTTAACTTTTTTCATTAAATAAATGAAATAAGTAAAAAAAAAAAAGTGTTATTTGTTCACTCAGGTTCCCTTTATCTAATATTATATTTTGTCTAAAGACCTGAAAACATCCAGTGTGACAAATATGCAATAATAGAGAAAATCAGGAAGGGGGCAAATACTTTTTCACGCCACTGTATATGAGAGATCAATGACTGGTCCAACCGGTATTTAAGCACAAGTTTTTAACCACCATGGAAATATGATATCTCTTCTTTGCACTGATTTGGGACAAGTCCCGAGCAGACATATACTTGGGGTAAACAAGTCCTCCAAGCCTAGCAGGGGGTCCATATGTGATTTAATTGAGTCCCATAAAAGAGAAATTTTTTCACAGGACCAGAAGACATGTAATATCGTTCCATCCGCTTTACCACACCTAACACACTATGGAGAATGCAAATGTCCTATCTTAGCAAGTTTAACCGGGATGTAGTACATGTTGAGTATCTGATATTGGGTAAGTCTTAGCTGGTCTTGCATGCTATATGTATATAGGTCTTTCCAAATGGTCGATCTCCAGAAACTCTATGGTGTGACCAGTGGACACCAGCTGCAGGACCCATGCATCAGAGGTAATGTCCTGCCACTCCTGTGCATTGCAGATGAACCTCCCTCCCCCCACTGGCTCCCCACACAGAGGCTGAGGAAGGGGTGGGGCAAGGGAGTCAGCAGTAGTAGGACGGTTGGGGAGAGCCCCTGAACGCCTCTGATTCTTGGAGGCTCGAGGGAGTGTCGGAACCCATGGACTTCAGCTGCCCTAGTGACGAACCAGGGCCTGCTACCTCTGCCTCCAGGTCCTTTTCCAAAAGGGCTGCTGCTGTTATTGGGCACCCAATCAGTACATGGACCACACTGATCTCAGGGCTTGACCTTTATCGTGGAGATCAGTGATGATGTCTTTGGTGTTGCCACCGAAAAGCATTGAGCCCCGAAAGGGGGCAACCTGAATCACAGACTGGACCTCTTTGGTGAGGCCAGAGATGAGAAGCCAGGCCTGTCATCCCAAAGCAATGGCAGTCACCGAGGCATGGGCTACTGAATTGACAGAGTCATAATTAGCCCGCAAAGCATGCCTGCAAGAAAAGTGGGACAGGCGGAGTTCCTGGTGAGCTCCTCCTTGAGATCCGAATGTTCCATAGACTGGACTCGGACCTTGAGCCTGGCCAAGGTAGCCTTTGGTGACACACCATATGGGCCACATAATTTAGGGACCAAAGCGCACATGTGGCCGAAGAATAGACCTTACTGAACTGGTCCATCTGCCTAGACTCCTTGTCTGGAGGAGAGGTGCTCATGTGCTTGGGTGCTGAAGAGCGATCGTGAGCAGCTGAAATCACGACGTAGTCCGCCTTCAGATAAGCATTAAGAAATGAAGCATCCTTGGGCACCCTGTAAACCCTGTCTGCCCTCTTGGGGACAGCCGGGATAGAATGAGGCATCTGCCAGACCGTAGCGGTGAGGTCCTGGTGAAGTTCTATCCATGGGGGAACAGGGATCGGGGACAGAGACTCCAGGTCCAGGTATTCAGTGAATCTCAGCTGCATCGGATCCTGTTCCTCTGACTCCCACTCAAAGTAGTTCTGCATGAACCTCAGGAGGTCTGAAAAGGTAGGGTCCTCTGGAGGGGACTTGGGGAAAACATTGCCCTTAGGGACCAAGGATTCGTGATCCGAGTGGTCCTCCAGCGACTCATCGCCATCCTCATTCCCATCATCAACATCATCATCATCATCATCCCCTTCATCCGGATGGTCTCCAAGATCCGGAAGAGTGATATCCTTGTGAGATGTCCCCAGGACTTGAACCATAGAGGGGGATGAGCTCCTCAGGGACAGAGACCTAGGAGAGCGTGGAGGTGGAAGTCTGCACTCCAGGTCAGAAACCAGCTCCAAGTGAGCTCCCTGCCACCAAGACTGAATAAGAGTCTTGAAGTCTGGTTGGAATGGAGCCTGTGGAGGAGGCAGAGGAGGAGGTTGAGGTTGGGGGGAGGAGGAGGAGGGATTACCGGGGGAATAGGGTAGTGATACCCCTGGTAACCTGGATAGCCATAACCCGGGTACTGACCATAACCCGGGAAATAATGCCCCGTGCTACTCCAATCTGGAGGAGGACCAGCCAGGAGGTGGTCCCAGGACATCCCAAGGGGTAATGCGGGACAGTCCAGGGTCTTGAGTAAAGGCCCAGTGTCAGAAGATTTGACGGAGGGGCAACCCACGTAGGGCCTCCCCATTTTATAAATCGGCAGTAGGTCCGGCGCCGGGGAGCCAGCATTGGGACCACCGACATCGAGAGCCGGCACCACCCAATCGGCTGCCAGAACAGGGGCTGGGCGCCAGAGGGGCCGGACGCTGGAGCCAGATGAAGGGGATCTGATGGAGGGACCGTGTCTGGCACCGGAGCTGAACACTGGGGCAGACAACTGGGTCCAGGCTCTGAGACCGTCGTAGGAGGCTCCGGCGTTGAAGGTACTATCGCCAGATCCGTCTGAGGGATCTCGACTGCGACAGGCATCAGGTCGGGAGTGATCCCCCAGAAGGGATAGGAGGGGCCTCCAGAGTAGGGCCAGATGGCTGAGAAGGGGCGTCCATCCCTGCGACCCCGTCAGGGGAGTGTGGAACAGACCCGAGGGGTGGACAATGTCCAGGGTTACGCACTGTCGCCGCTCAAAGCAGTGGCCTGAACAGGGAACGTACCAGCGAAGAAGGAGGAGGGAGAGGGGCAGCTCTCGGCTCTTGTGACATCGGGTTGGGCGCCAATAGGCCCAAATGGAAGAGCCGTGTCTGAGCACCCACCAGAGACAGATATCTGACCAGATGGAGCAGGGTGGGAAGGGGAGGAGCCCCCTGCCAACTTAGTGGCTGGTGCTGTGCTGGTCCCCGAGACCTGGGAAGCCGTCTTACCAGTGTCCGGGCAATCACCGGAGGAGCCGGGGGTCGACTTAACTGCAGGCATGGTGTGGCTGTCAGAGGAGCTGGTGGCCGACTTACCCATGGAGAGGGGCTTGTCTGACTTACCTTCTGACACCGGCTAGGCCTTGAGCAGTGGCCGAGAAGAGGCTTTGCTGGTCGAGGGTCGAGAGGCCTCGGGCTGGGACACCTCTGTGGAACACTCCCGCTCCCTGTGTTTCTCTTTCCTATGTTCTTTTTTGGAAGGATATGAAGAAGAAGAACGGATCTGCTCCATCTGTTTTTCTAAAGACTCCAGCCAGATCTTCAAAAAATAGGCCTCCAAAGCCTGCTGCCTCCTTTTGCGTGTGGCCTGGTTAAAAGGTTGGCAGTTTGGGCAAGAGGAGACTGGGTAGTTTGGGCCTAGGCAGATCACACTTCACGTGGCCGTCTTTGTGTTGAATTTGCATGCCACAGGTAGAAAACTTCTGAGGTGAAGGAATAGAAGAAAAGTCGATAAAATGGTAAGAAAAAATGCGGTGAAAACCAACGAGAAAAAACACTTTCAACGACAATCGCTTGGGAAGTCTGCAATGCGACTGGCACGAGGCAATGGCAGGAAAGAACTGGAGGACAGGTGTGGGGACCGTCCCACTGATGTCGGTCACGAGATATTGGGTGGGCGGTCCCCATCGGGTATTGCTAGAAAAAGTCTACCTTGCGGCCAGATGCCAGGTGGTGCTATTCCTATATGTGATGATCTACTGAAGGAACCCTCTCGAAGTAAGATCTTCAGGCAACGCCTGTGAGGGGGCAAACCATAATATGCAGACTAGCATCCTGCATATTGAAGGATCATAGCCAGTCGCCCCGCTTGAGCACAGGAAGAGGGCAGTGCAGAGTGACCATTCTGAATTTTTTTTTACTGAATAAAAAGGTTCAGCTTCTTGAGATTTAGAATGGGCCTCAAGTTCACTGATCTGGGAACCAGGAAGAACCTGGAGTAGAACAGAACAGTTACGTAAGAACTTACCATAAGAGTAGATCTTTGAAGGAATCTGTCATCGGGTCACACCTATGGAAGTTAGCCCTCAGGTACTAGGATTCCACGGAAGCTTTTCTACAGCAGTCTACTAGGGGCCGTCCAAGCCGACGTCAGGCTCCAACGTCATTCACCCTATAGAAGTGCAGGTGGCCCTGCTCCCTCCTCAGTTCTTTCCCTAGCTGGAGGCCATGGGAGACAGGAGTCCCAGTAGGAAACTAAGGAGAGAGAAAAAGTGCCCAGCAAGCAGAAAGGCAGGAGCAACAGGACAGCTGAGCTGGAGACAGAAAGAAAGAAAAAGGGGATGGAGGGAGGGAGGACGGCATGACCTGATGACAGTGATTCCCACGAAGATCTATTGTTCCAGTAAGTTCTTGCGTAACTGTTCTGTCTTCTTCAGGGATATCTCAGTCATCAGGTCACACCTATGGAGTGAGTCCCAAGCTGTGCTGTGAGCAAGAACAGTCTGGGTGGCAGGAGGCCAGAGGCCTATGAAAGAAGGCCCTGAAGCACAGCAAAGCCAAAGTCTGCCCTTTTTCAGGATGCAATGTCTAGACTGTAGTGCTTGGTGAAAGTGTGGACAGTACTCCAAGTGGCAGCAGCACAAATCTCGACTGCAGACATGCCTTGGGCAACTGAAGTGGCCATGCCCCTGGTGGAATGGCCCTTAACAACCCCAGGAAGTTCCTTATCGTACTTACTGTACCAAAAAATAATACAGCTGGTCAACCTTTTTAGACAAGCACTGTTTCGAAACTGGAGTGCCCTCTCTACCAGGGGCCAAAGAAACAACTGTTTGATACGATGTGTATAACAATGCAAAATTCTATGCACATCTGAAGTATGGAGCAATGCTTCACCTTGATTGGCATGCTCCAGATAATAAACGGGCAGACGGATAGTTTATTTTAGGGTAAACTCAAACACCACCTTAGGAAGAAACTTAGGATAAGTATGCAGAGACCCTATCTATGTGGAAAATCAAAAAGGCTGCTCACACGAAAGCCTGCAGCTCTGAAATTCTTCACAGAAGTAATGGCAACTAAAATGATGCTTTTCACAACAGAAAGCATAGCTGCAAGATGCGGCTGGCTCAAAAGAGGCAGGGTCAGCTTCTCCAAACAAAATTGAGGTCCCAAGCCGGAACCGGCTTACAGATTGGGAGGCTTCAAGTGGAGAATGCCTCTCAAAAAAGTACAGGCCATATCCAGCTGTGCCATCATACAGCCATCAATGGGCACATAAATGGTTGATATGGCAGACCAGTGCACTTCAAGGGAGGAGTATTTGAGACCAGCATCAGACAAGGTCTGGAGATGCTCCAAAACCTGGTTCACTGGACAGGTGAAAGGGTCCAGTTGGTGAGAAGCAGCCCAGATAGCAAACCACTTCCAATTCACAGTAAGTGGCCTGGTGGAAGGTTTTCTGGTAGCCACCAGGACATCAGCCACCTTGAGACACCCAAACCGAGCAATGGCTATGTCCTGAGGAGCCACTCATGCAGATGGAGAAACTTGAGATCTGGATGGACAAGGTTCCCTGTGCCTGTGTCAACAGGTCCCTGCAGAAGGGAAGGGAACTGGAGCTTCCATAGTCAACTGTTGCAGTAATGGAAACCACTTCTGCCATGGCCAAAACAGAGCCACCATAATCAGGGTGGCATCCTCCATCTGTAGCTTGATGAGAACTCTCTGAATCAGTAGAAAGGAGGAATGCATAAAGAAACATCCCTTTCCAGAAGATGGATGACACGCTCACCAGAAAACTCCAGGTCCTGGATCTAGCGAGCAGAAATGCAGCAGTTTAGAGTTGAGCAGAGACACAAAATGGTCTAACTCTGGACAACCCCACCTGTCAATTAGGGTCTTCTGCAACAGAGGTCAGCTGCAATCACTCAAGTACTTTTGACTGGGACCAGCTGAGGCTGTTCACTAAGACATTTTGGGCGCCTGGTACATGGACGGCTGACAGTTCTCGATCACGTGATCTAGAGCCCAGTACCAGACACTCATTGCCTCCCAGCACAGAGGGTAGGAATGGGTTCTCCTGCTTGTTGATGTCATAGACCACACTGAGATTGTCTGACTGCACCAACAGAGGATCTGAGAGAGATGGTTCTGGAAGACCCGGAAGACCTGGAAGGCATACAGAACTGCCCTCATTTCTAAAACATTTATGTGAAGGTGAGCCTCCCAACAGGACCAGAAACACTATGTCTGATAAGGGCCTAGATGGGCCCCCCAACCCTGACCAGAAGCATCCATGGTGAGGATCTGTTGAGTGTGGATAAGAAAGGGACCCCCTTCAGGAGTTTGGCCAGGTCCATCCATCAGTGAAGCACTTTGTGTATTGACGAAGAGACAAGGACCAGCTGATCTAAATCATCTGAGCGCTGATCCCACTGAACCTTGAGGGTCCACTGTGGAATCCTCATGTGCAACTTGGCCAGAGGGACAGGCACAATGTCCATGGCCATGAAGCCTAGTAGCCTGAGGAATGTTCTAGCTGGGACATGCTGGTTCTGAGCCACCTCCTGGCCTGGGCAATAAGGCAGACCACCCTGTCTCTGGGAAGGAAGGCCTTGCCCTGAGAAGAGTCCATGACTGCCCCTATGTATTGTAGTCTCTGAGAAGGGTTGGCAGAGACTTGGATCAATTTACAGTAATGCCCAAGGAGGGAACAACTGCAGGGTGCATTCTAATGTCAATAACAGGAGCTCCATGGACTGGGCTTTCAATAACCAGTCATCCAAGTATGGGAACACATAGAGGCTCTTCACACAGAAGTGCTGCTGCCACAGCTGCTAAGCACTTGGTGGTGCAGAGGATAAGCCAAAGGGCAATACCCTGAACTGGTTATGGTCCACCTGAAACAGGAACAGCAAGTATTGCCTGTGAACCATGATATGCAGATAGGCACCCTGCATATTGAGGGACCATAGCCAGTCGCCATGCTTGAGCAGCAGGAAAAGACCATGCAAAGTGACCATTCAGAACTTTTTGTACTAGATAAAAAGGTTCAGCTCCTTGAAGTCTAGGATGGGCCTCAAGTCCACTATTCTCTTGGGAACCACGAAGAACCAGGAGTAGAATCCCTTGTCCTTTGCCACCTGGGCACTGGTTCTATGCCCTGTTTGCAGCAAGGTGAGGACCTCTCCCTGAGAACCTCTGTGAGGTCTGAAGGGTAAAACAGGGGGACTGGAGAAATATCTGGAGGCTGCTCTAGAAGCTTGAGAGCATGTCCCTGTTTGATTATCTGCAGGTTTCAAGCATCTGATGTGATGGTTCTCCACTGGGGCAAATGGGAAGAACCAGCCTCTGACCACCACCTCCTGGCTTGGAGAAGAAGAAGGGGGTCCAGCAAGGAGTCAAGCAGAGGAAAAGCCAGCATCTGGGGCTGCACTCCCGCATCTGTATTGCTTGGCTGAGGGGCCGGCAAAGGAAGAGGGAGCAGGGAAGGCTCTGTATTTACCCTGAAGCTTGCCTCCGGGACCAGACTTGTGGGAGCCCTTCCAGAAGGAGGACCACAGTCTACTCTTTGGCTGGGTATGATGTAAGGAGTAGACAGACTTAATGGCCCTACCAGAAGCCTGCAGCTCGTTAATAATGTCCTGAACATCAGGACCAAAAAGCTTGTGACCCACAAAAGGGCATTTAACCTCTTTTGTTGGACGTCATTGTTAAAGCCAAACACCCACAGCCAGGAGTGCTGAGGCAAATGCCAGAGGCAGCTGCCCTGGTTATAGTATCAGCTATATCATAGGTGGCTCTGAGAAGGTGCTGATAACATCTTCCGAGGCCTGGAGTACATTAAGAAGCTCCTGCTTGTAAGAACCCTTAGAAAGAGTCTCAGCAGCCGCTTGCCTTTCCTCCAAAGGGTATTTTGGTACTTAAGATGAGCCAAATAATTGGCAATCCAAATGCCAAGAGTGGCTTGAGGCGAAAGTCCTTTATCCTGTGACAGGGTTGAATAGGATCCTGTCCCAGTTGTTATGGAGAGTCTGAATGCAGGGATCTCTGTTCTGTTCTTTCCTTTCCTGTCTCTAGTCTGTCTGGTTGCACAACCAAATTTTCCAGGAGACCGAGGATTTGATCACTCTGACAGCCTTGCAATTCTTTGCCTCTCGCTATCTCTCAGTCTTCCCTTGCTGTTTCTGTCCTTTTCCTCCCTTGCAAATCTGCTGGTATAAAAATATATGCAGATCAGTATGTGGAAATGTAACTGATATTGGGATCCCTTTGTTTAGTATATAGCGTTACTGTCAAAATGTATGTAAAGATAGTTTGAGATGATTGCAAAAGTTAATGGGAACTCAAGGATTTAACCTGAGAGCAGTTTTTAAGCCCTTTTTCAGAAGCTGTGGAGAAGGGGCCTCAGTTCTGGGACACTGTGTTCTTGCTGCAACCTGCCTGAAACATACAAGAACATTTTAGAAACAAACAGGATGCTTGTTAAGGAGGGGACTGCAAAGACTTATAAGAGCTGAGCTGCATGATTTGGGAGAGACACACAGCCCCATTTGCATGCTATTAGCATGCAGGTGCGCACTCGGCCAACTTGGCGCCATGGCGCCCTGCCAGGCAGCAGGTATCGGGGACCGACGCTTCTGCAGCCCGATCGCAGGCATTCCTGTAATATAAAATAAATCTGTCTATCATCTCTGGTGAGTCCAGTGACTCCTGAGCCTGATCGCAGGCATCACTATAGTCTCTCCCTTCCATTATCTCTGGTGTATCCAGTGACTTATGTGCTGGGATCGCTGGGCATCACTGGGAAGTCCTCTCCATTATCCCTGGTGATTCAATGACTGATCACGCCGATCGCTGGCATTCAGAATACTAGAACAGACCCCACACCTGGTGGTTCAGGCCTTCCCCACCCGCCCACCGAGTCCCACTGTCCGCATCACCTCCCCCACAGCTGGCAGGCGGCAGCACCCCACCCACTCTGCCATCTCGCCGCTTCACCGACCGACAGCTCAGTAGGGGATTGCGACGCTTCATTGGTTCACAGTGTGAGCTGGTCGGGCGTAGTCCATAGGGTTTCGCATTTCCCAGTCCAGTTCACATATTCGACTGGAGTAGATGGGTATGGTTGCACACCCATTGGCTCACGCCTGTGAACCAATGGGCATGCAGCCCTACCAAGCTGTCAGTCGGCAGGCACAGGGCAGCGGGCGGAGCGGGTGGTGCTGCCACCCGACGCTGACGGGGAGAGCGGGCGGTGGGGCTCAGTGGGCAGGTGGGAGGTAGTGCTAGACCACCAGGGTGGTAGGGGTCTGTTCTGTGTTATGGATGCCCGTGATCGGGCAGTGATCGGTCCACTGTACCACCAGGGATATTGGGGGGGGAATACAGTGATGCCCGCGATCGGGCACATAAAGGTCCACTGGACCACCAGGGATCTTGGACGGGGGGACTATAGTGATGCCCGCGATCGGGCACACAGAGGTCCACTGGACCCCCAGGGATATTGGAGGGAGGATTTATCCAGGATGCCCGCGATGGGGTGTGGGGTGGCACCGCCGGTGCGGCAGGAATCTGCCACCATTATGTGGCAGCTGCCGTGGTTGTGCCCCGCGCGCGGCAGCTCACCTGTGGGTTGCCATCACTTGTTCCTTTTTGGGGGACTTAATTGTGCAGGCATAGGTAGGGGTTGTGCAAGCTGACTCTGCACATCCCGGCTGAATATCGGGCTGTGCAGGTTATGCATGGGCATGCCCCCACCTGTGCCTGCATACATTACTGATGTGCTCTGGCATCGGGATTTTTACGTGACCTTTCCCTTTCGAATATCGCACTGGCGCATCAGTGAAGGTTAGCATGGCGCAACTTGCTATAGCTCATGTGCAACTCTTTGAATATCTGGGCCTCTGATGGCAAAAGTTCTTTTAAATTATCACTTTGGTTCGGCTATAGAAGCTTGGAGATTGAAACTGACCCATCTCCAACAACTAAAGAAACGTAAAAAGGTTTTTCAACTTTGATGTGGGCTCGAGTTTGGCTCACCGATGGTCGAGATGTAGGTGTTGTTGAAGTTGTCCTCGGTGAAGCGGGTGATGAGGCAGGTTTTACTGACCGTGCTGTCCCCGATCAGCAGCAGACATCTTCTCCTGCTGTCACTACAAAGATTTTTTGTGCGTCTCTCAGTCGGTGTTGTGTGTATTCAAGCTGCAGGCTCTCTCTCTCTCTCTCTCTCTCTCTCTCTCTCTCTCTCCAAGGAGTTATTACAATGTAGCAGCTTTGATGAAATCAGAACTCCGAAGTTTGTATGTGCGGTGTTTTGTTAACCACAGCACATCGCAAATTTTTTAAAGTTAAAAAACTTTTCTTAAAGGGAGGTAGATTGATTCTCCACCTCAGCGCTATGTTGTAATATTTAGCAGCTGATTAAAACATACTGCATTATTCTTCTTCATCCTAAGTGCAGGGGGCATAACCTAGTGCTTAGAATACATGTTTGGGAATCAGGAAACTTGGGTTCAGTTCTCCCCAGAGTCACTGGCTTACTATGTGACCCAGTCCGATCAAGCGTAGAAAGCACGGAGAGGAACGGAGGATTTTGGGTGGTGCTGCACACAGAGGGAGGGAGTGGGTGACTTTCAGCGGAGGGGAATGGAGGATCGGGGTGGTACTGCACACAGAGGGAGGAAGCAGGTGGGTTTCAAAGGAGAGATCATAACACTAGCGGAAACCTTTGTACAGCAATTTATATGTTCCTAGGTGGCATGTAGTCAGTTTACAGTACTATCACTCCTTGTCCCAACCTCTTTGATTATAGGTGAAGGGGACACCAGACAATGCAGCTGTAACTGGCTGCTGCAGTCAGGGACCATACCAAAACACAGCTGATTGTGTAGTGATGGGGCACTCCCTTACTGCAGCGGTCAACTGCTTTGAGCATAGTGGCACGCTCATTAACTGCCATCATCGACAGCATGCTCCTCTATTCGCCGTGGCAGAGGCCAGCCCTAGAATGGACTGCTGCCATTCGGCACAACACTACCACAACTCCACAACCTGCTTTTGAAGGAAGCTGACGCAATGTGTTTCTTGCACATGCATCCAAGCAAACACAGAAATGGTCTAGGCTTCTTTACCTTGATGGGTATGGCCAATGTTATTAAAATGAACATCTTGCCAAGGTTTCTATTTCTTTTTCAAACAGTTCCCATCAGTGTCAATGCAGCTTCTTTTTTTTTAGAGAGAATGGGAAATTATTATATGACAATTTTAATGGAAAACAAGCCCCCACCTCCCAAGTTAGTTTACAAGAAATATGTAATCCAGTTGATACTGGGGGCCAAAATATCTATTATTATTAACTGGCATGTCAGCTCAAGCAGTAGTTTTTTGGTTTCGAACAAACGATAGTAACAAGCTCACAGATGGATTCAGATTGAGCAGGAATAGCAAAAAGGTATTAAACTATCTACTTTACTTGCCACCTCTAGACATTAGACAGAATACATCAATTTTCGCACACACAACAGTAAAGGCGTGGACAGAGTACAACAAACAAACAAAACATAAATTGAAAATATTTGACTTACCACACTTCAAGATAATACATCTGTGGTAAGAATTTGTGGTAAAAAAATACTGGAGGAATGGTATATGTTAGAAGTGAAGGAAATAGGTAATTAGTTCATTCAAGACTCTTTAATATCATTTGACATGTTTAAAAATAAATATAAGGTTCCAGTAGGGCATATTTTTTTTTTTATTTCCAACCAGTAAGGCAATATATACTAAAATGCCTATATAAAAAAAAACGAATTTTATTAACTAAATTGGAAACTGTATTAGCACATAAATAACTGAACACAATAATACAATCCACTAAATTAATGTCAATTATAAAAAGGGTCTCAGAAATGCTACAATCTGATTGTTAGAATTCCAACAGCCTTACATTAATCTCTGTTACACTGTCATGTAGAACCTGATCACCATGGCGCAAGAATTCTTCCTGTCAGCATTCCATCCTCTAGCACTGCTGAATGACTGGAATGATGCATTCTGATTCTGAACCAGCATTCTTAAAGAGGATAGGAAATAATTTCTAACTGCAGCTGTTTATAAAGTTCTTATTCTCAGAAATATGTATTCACCTAAATTATCCATATTTAACTGTACCTTTATAAAAAGTGATGCAAAATGCTGTATTTTGCTGGGGGAGCTGTTGGTGTCGGTGTGGACACCTATAATAAGGTGCTATCTGACACCATCAACTCCCTCGCACCTATCCGTGTACGACCCAGAACTTCGTACCTGAGGTCTCCTTGGTATGATGGGGATCTCAGGGAAATGAAGAAGATGGGTCGGAGATTAGAGCGCTGCTGGAGGAAGTCCCGCCTGGAGACGGACAAACTGGTCCTGCGTGCGCATTATTGCGCATATCAGGAGGCAATCAACCGAAAGAAGACAGCATTTTTGTCTCGGGAGATTGCTGCTGGGAGAAACCAACCAGCCTCACTCTTCCGGACTGTTGATAGACTTCTTCATCCTGTCTGTCTTCAGCCCGGAAGAATTTCCTCAAATGAGGATTGTGAGGATTTTGCTCGTTTTTTCTCGGACAGGGTGTCTTTGATCCGACGGGCAGTTTCTTCAGCCAGCAATACCATTGCTGATAGTGGTCGCCAGTTGTGAGCTGAGTGCACTCCACCTAGTTGGGGAGAGTTTAGGCCAGTGGAGGTCCGTGAGGTTATTGAGGTGGCAGTCAATCTGAAGCACACCTTTTGTGAACTGGACCCAGTGCCAACGCATTTCTTAATGAGATGCATTGACTCTGTTGGCCCGGTGTTTGCCCTGATTGTCCGGTGTTCCTTAAGTCAGGGTGTCTTTCCGGATGCCTTGAAGGAGGCCCTGGTGAGACCCCTATTAAAGAAATCTTCTTTGGACCCAGAGGTCAGGGCAAATTACCATCCCGTCTCCAATCTCCCATTTCTGGGGAAGATTGTTGAGAAGGTGGTATCGCTTCAGTTGGAGGAACATCTCATGACTCATGAGCTATATGATCCTTTCAGTCAGCTTTTGGGCCAGACATAGCACTGAAACTGCGTTAGTTCGGTGCAGAATGACCTCCTCAGGGCTAGAGACCAAGGGGACAGGACAATTCTTGTTCTCCTCGATCTCTCATCAGCATTCGATACTGTGGACCATTGTGTGTTGCTTCTCAGCCTAAGGGAGTTGTGTGGACTCACCGGTACTGTCATCAAATGGTTTGAGTCCTTTCTCACCAATAGGAGACAGCGGGTTGTGATGGGAAATTTCTCATCTACACCCTGCCTCCTTTTGTGTGGAGTCCCTCAGGGTTTGGTATTGGCCCCAATGTTGTTCGCAGTATATATGCTGCCCCTGGGGGGGGATCATTAGGAAGTATGGTTTGAGTTTTCATTACTATGCTGATGATACTCAGCTATACTTATCCTTTGCCACAGGAACATCAAACACAGTGGATGTGTTAAATATCTGTCTGGCTGAGATTAGTGACTGGATGGCCTCCAGCTGGCTTAGACTGAACCCTGACAAGACTGAGGTATTGGTAGTGGAGTCAAACAGAGTTAAGTGATAGGTTGGCCTCTGACTCCATAACTGGACTTGTGCTAGGAGCTCGTCATTGATGGCCTCCTTGGGTCGCGAAATCTTGGCGTGATGTTTGACAGGAATTTGTCCATGGAGGTTCAAATATCTTCCGTGGTCCATTCCTGTTTTTCCATCTTCGTAACATTGCCAGGATTAAGCTCCTTGTTCCGTCTCTGGACCTCCCTACCTTGATACATGCCTAGTCACTTCTAGGCTTGACTACTGTAATGCCCTCACCCGGGTCTCTGGGGCTCCTCTTCGCAGACTGCAGCTAGTGCAAATGCTGCTGTCCAGCTTTTGACTGGGCAAAGTAAATTTTGCCATATTACACCTGTGTTGCTCGAATTGCACTGGCTGCCTGTCAGGTGGAGAGTGCTCTTCAAGGTGGGGCTTCTCACCTATAAGGCCCTACATGGACAGGGCCCTGGTTACCTGTCAGTTCTCCTGGTACTGTCTTCCTCTTCCCGTAATCTCCACTCTTCTAGTGGTGGCCTCCTAGCCGTTCCAAGAGTGAGATTAAAATCTGCAGGCGACCGAGCCTTTAGTGTTGCTGCTCCCGCTCTTTGGAACTCCTTACCAGCTATAGTTAAGGAGGTCCCCACTATAACTGCCTTTAAGGTTCGCCTGAAGACTTTCCTATTTTTGCAAGCTTTTGGGGTATAATTTTGATTATTTATATTTATTATTATTATTTTATATATTTATGCGGTATGAAATGCTGTAAAATTTTGTGCGGCCTAGAGCCTTTGGGATTGGGCGCCTTTTAAATAAACTTGCCTTTGCCTTTGCTTCTTGTTTTATGGTTAGCATTCTGTTACATTCTCTTCATGGAACTATAATTTGAGTTTTAACTATGTCATAGTTTGTACACAGAACTCTAAACATGGTTCTGATAGGTCAGAAGCTCATGATTAGCATTCTGCACACAAATCGTGACATAGAAAAACTCCACATAAGTGATTCCATGAAGTGAATCTATAACAGAAAGCTTTCCATAAACATAGAAAACACAGACTTTGACAGCAGATAAGGACTGCTTGTTCCACCCAGTCTGCCCGGTTCCTCACCTATTGGATATGCTACAGATCCTAGTAAACCAACAGCCTACTTCCTCCTACCCCCCCCCACTATAATTGCCTTTTGTCTGTCCTATGCATTCTTGAATTCCTCCACTGTTTTTGACCCCACAACCTCCTCAGGAAGGCCATTTCATGTGTCCACCACCCTCTCTGTGAAAAAATACTTTCTCACGTTGCCCTTGTGCCGTCCCCCCATGTTCAGATTGTGCCCCCTTGTTCTTGCACATCTCTTTTTCTGAAAGATGCTACCCTCCTGGACTTTGTTGATTCCCTTGAAGTACTTGAAAGTTGCTATAATGCCCCCTCTCCCTCCTTTCCTCGAGGGTATACATATTAAGCTCCTTTACTCTCTTCATATGGCTTCTGTTGCAGACCCTGCACCATTTTAATTGCCCTCCTCTGGACTGCCTCAATCCTGTCTATGTCCTTGCAGAGATGGGGTTTCCAGAACTGCATGCAGTACTCCAGATGGGGTCTCACCAGCTGTCTGTACAGAGGGATAACGACTTTCTGTTTTCTACTGGTGATGCCCCTTCCCATACATCCCAGTATCCATCAGCCCTTCTTAGTGCCTTACTGCAATTTCCTAAAAACACAACAATGCAAACTACAGTTTTACCTATCACGTTTTATTCAGGTATAATTACATATGGATACTTTAGGAGAATGCATATCATTTCTGAGAATAAGAACTTTATAAACAGCTGCCAATAAACACAAATTTCCTGTCCCCTTTAAACTGTTGGTGAAAATTATTTTATTAAAAATCTCCCTCTCAATTAAGAAAACATTCAAAAATTACAGTAACACTTCTCTTTTGGAATACATTTTATAATAGCAATAAGTCACTTTCAGGAGCTTAGATTAACAGTCAGCTAATAACTCCCTAGAGGCAGTGTGGCACTTAGCTATGCCTCGGTAACATTACTACTTTAGGGATGATTAACAGACTGTTAATCTAACCCCCTGGTCATACATTATTACTTAAGAAATACAAACTTACAACAAATCAATACAATATAGTATACAGAAAGAACAGTTATATAAGAACTTACCGTAACAGTAGATCTTCGAGGGAATCTCAGTCATCAGGTTACACTGTAGGAACCTTCAGTGAAAGGGAAACAACATGGAAGATTTTCAGCAGTACAACTGGGGCCACCCACACTGTCAACATCCACCGACGTGAACGTGACCAACCCTATATAGGCGTGGGCGGCCCCGCTCCCTCCTCATTTCTTTTCCTCCAGAGACAAAGGCAGCAAGGCTCATGCCCTGGGGAACCAAGGAGAGACAGAGGGACCTAGCTCTAAATAAAAAGATGGAAACAGCAGATAGCCAGGTCCCAAACAGGAGCCCCAAGAAGGGTGGTGGTGGGAGGGAAATCATACCTGATGACTGAGATGTCCTCGAAAATCTGCTGTTACAGTAAGTTCTATGTAACTGTTCTATCTTCTTCAGGGCATCTCTGTCATCAGGTTACACTGTAGGAATGAATGCCAAGCAGTGACAAGAGAAAACAGTCTGGGAGGCTGGATCTCTATAAACTTAAGACAGGAATTCTTGTAGCACAGCCCTGCCAAATCCTGCATGGGCTCTTAAAGCAATGTCCAGACTGTAATGCTTGGTGAAAGTGTGGACTGTACTCCAGGTGGCAGTAGCACAAACATCAGTGGCTGAGACTCCTTTTGAAACAAGCCACCGAGGTAGCCATGCCTCTGGTGGAATGAGCTTTGATGGCACCAGGCACTTCTTTGCCGTGCTTCTTGTAGCAGAACACAATGCAATTTCCAACCATTTGGATAAACATTGCTTAGAAACTGGAGCGCCTCTACCCGGGTGATGGAAACAAACAACTGCTTAGACTTTCTGGATTCCTTAGTCTGAAGCGATAATACTTCAAAGTTCTATGCACAGCTAACATATGGAGCAGTGCTTCCTCTGGATTGGCACGCCCAGGAGAATAGACTGGAAGGTGGCTAGACTGATTAAGTGTGAACTCAGAAACCACCTTGGGGAGAAACTTAGGATTTGTGTACAAAGATACCCTGTCTTTGTGAAAAATCAAATAAAGCTCTCACACCAGAGGGCTTGAAGCTCTGACATTCTTTGAACCAAAGAAATGGCAACTAAAAGAGTGCTTTCCAAAAGAGATAGCACAAATCGCAAGTCGCGATTGGTTCAAAAGGAGACAGGGTCAACTTCTCCAAAATAAAATTCAAGTCCCAAGCCAGGACAGGGGAATGGATTGGGGGTTTCAGGTGCAGGATGCCCCTAAGGAAGGTGCGGGACACATCCAGATGAGCAATCGTACAGTCATCCATGGACTCATGAAAAGCAAAAATAGCCTAAAGGTGGATCTTGAGGGAGGAATACTGGAGGCCTGAGTTGGACAAAGAAATCAGGTAGTCCAGGACATGCTTCACAGGACAGGTGAAAGGGCCTAGGGGATGCTTGGCAGCCCAGATGGCAAACTACTTCCACTTCATGGCATAAGTGACACGGGTGGAAGGCTTGCAGGCAGCCAGCAGGATGTCCGCTACTCTGTTAGACACCCTGAACCTGGCAATGGCTATATCCTCAGAAGCCACGCATGTAGATGGAGAAACCATAGGTGGGGATGCACCAGGGTCCCTGAGCCTTGGTTAGCAGATTCCTGGAGAGGGGCAGAGGAATCAGAGGTTCCTCTGCCAGCTGCTGAAGCAGAGGGAACCATATCTGGCGAGGCCAGAATAGGGCTACCAGGATCATGCTGACCCCCTCCCTTTGCAGCTTGATCAGCACCCTCTGTATTAATGGAAATGGAGGGGATGCATACAGAAATCTCCCACTGCAAGAGAGGGACAACACATCTCACCAGAAAACTCCAGGCCCTGGATCTAGCGAGCAAATATTGGGCAGTTTTCGGTGAGTGGGGATGCAAAAAGGTCCAACTCTGGATGACCCCATCTGTTGAATAGATCTTCTGCTATGGATGAGAGAAGCTCCAATTTGTGCATGCTGGACTGAGTCCTGCTGAGACTGTCCATCAGGGTGTTTAAGATGTCTGGCACATGGACCATGGAGAGTGTGAGATTGTGCTCCAGGACCCAGTACCACACCCGTATGGCCTCCCTGCACAGGGGGTATGAGTAAGTCCTGCCCTGCTTGCTGATGTAGGAGACAACACTCAGATTGTTCAACTGCATTAGCAGTTAGCCTGGAGCAAGGTGTTCCTGAAATGCCTGCATGGCATAAAGCAAGCTCTCATCTCCAGGACACTGATATGCAGGGCAGCTTCCCATTGGGACCAGGAGCCCTGGGTTTGAAAGGGGCCCAGATGAGCTCCCCAGCTGAGACCTGGTGCGTCCGAGGTTAGAATCTGCTGCGGGGATGAAACCTGAAAAGAGACCCCCACCACTGCAACACTTTGTGGACTGGGGAGGAGATCAGAACTAGCTGGTTAGCTCGTCCATGCACTGGTCCCACTGTACTCTGAGGGTCCACTGAAGGGTGCGCATGTGCAGCCTGGCCAGTGGAATGGTGGAAAAGGCTGTGGCCATTAAACCCAGAAGCCTGAGATAGTCTGGCAGGGATGTACTGACTCTGAGCAATGAGCCATTCTGCCCTGTTGTGGGGTAAGAGGTCTTTCCTGCTCGGAGTCCAGAACACCTCGATGTATTGAAGTTGTTGGGACAGTACTAGAACGGACTTGGGCAGGTTGACTGTTATGCCCAAAGAATGGAATAGCTGAAGAGTATGCTCCAGAGTTAGCAACAACTGCTCCCTGGACAAGGCCTTGAGGAGCCAATCATCCAGGTAAGGGAAGACATACAGTCCCCCCTTCTGAGGGCTGCTGTGACCACTGCTAAGCATTTGCAAAGACACGCAGTGCAGAGAATAAGTCAAAAGGCAACACTTTGAACTGGTAGTGTTCTCCTGAAAGGCAAAGTGAAGAAACCTGTGAGGAGGAAAGACTGAGATATGCAGGTAGGCGTCCTGCATGTCCAGTGAGCAGAACCAGTCCCCTGTCTTGAGGAAGGGCAAGAGGCCTGGTAAAGTTACCATCAGGAACTTTCTGTACTGGACAAAGAGACTGAGATCTTTGAGGTCTAAGATGGGTCTCAGATCTCCAGCCTTTTTGGGGACCAGAAAGAACCTGGAATAAAACCCTTGGTTTCTTTGTCACTTTGGCACTGGCTTGATTGCCTGCTTGTGCAGGAGAGACTGCACCTCCTCCCAGAGCACAGACAGGTGGGCTGCAGGGTAGGTTGAGGCTGGATGGGGGTATCTGGAGGCTGCTGGATGAGCTCCATGGTGTGACCGCTGTCTATGATTTGTAAAATCCAAGCATCTGAAGTGATGGTTCTCTATTGATTCAGACAGAGGGAGAACCAGCCTCCAACCACCGCCTCCTGGGTCTGGACCAGGGAAGGGTGGTCTGGAAAGGAGTCAAGCTGAGGCGGGGCCAGCTGAGAAGGCTGGACCATCATTTCTGGGAAGCTTGGCTGCCACTCCAGCACTGGAAGGGGCAGGCAAGGCAGACTGGGCTCTCCATTTACACTGGGTATGGGGGCCTGAGCCTGGTCTGTTGGCCTGTCTATGAAAAGTAAAACACCCCCTACTGTGAGACTGGTGTGGCAGAATGAATGGACCAACTTAAGGGCTGTGCCAGAGGCCTATAAGTCGCTGATGAGGTCCTGGACATCAGAGCCAAGAGCTTGGTACCATTGAATTGGGCATTCAGCACCTTGTTTTGCACATCAGCTGCAAACCCAGAAACCCTCAGCCGTGAATGCCTATGAAGGCAAATGCCAGTGGTAGCCACACTGGCTATTGTGTTGGCCAAATCATAGAGGGCTGAAGAAGATGTCCACAGACATCCTCTGCAGTATGCAGGCACTGAAGTAGTTCCTACCTCTGGGTGCCATCGGGGAGGGCTTGGGCAGCTGCCTTGCCCTTCCTCCAGTTGGCATTCTGGAACTTGACAGATAATTTATAATCTTTAGGCCTAAGGTAGAGGAGGCATAAACCCTCTTACCCCAGAGGTCAATCTTATGGGATTCCTTCTCTGGGGAATGGAGCTAAGGTGCTTAGGTGCCTTAGACCCGTCATGGGCTGCCTTGATGACAACCAAGTCAGTTTCAGCCTGGGCTGCAAAATAAGGAAGGCCCTGAGGGGCATTATAGCACCTGTCTGTCCTGCGTGGCATAGCTGGCACCATGTCTGGTCTGTGCCAGGCTGCTGTAGTAGCATTTTTCTGGGCTGGCAACATAGGAGGGATAATTTTAGGTGGGCAGCCAGGTCCTTTCTGGTGACATCCTCCTCCTCCTCAGTCTGGAAGCCCATAGTGGCAGACAGCTGTTTAATAACACTGTAAAAGGTGGCATCCACCAGGGGAGACCTAAGAGTATGCTTAACTGAGTCCTCACTGACTAAAGAGGCAGTGGAATTGTCAGACAGGAGGATTTCCTCTTCATCCTCAAACATACACTCCATATTGTCCCCCTTAGTCACTTAGAGACCTGGACAGCTGGTCTCTTCATTGGGGCTGAAGTCACAATGAAGAGCCCCGACTAAGGAGAAGCCAAATGGGAATGGGATGGATGCCAGGAGGAGTGGTCATGATCCCGGTCTTTTTTATGTCTTTTCTCCCCCAAAGGACTTGCCGGAGAACCCCTGCCAGATCTGTGTACCTGCTGCTCCATCAGGAATTTTTTGAGAGCCTTCTTGCCTCGCCTGGGGGTGGTTTGATTGAATTTTTGGCAGAGCTCATAGTCAGAGACTTCGTGGTCTGGCCCAAGACAGCAGACACAAATGGAGTGTTCATCTGCAGAGGCAATCTTCTTTCCACGTGACAGTGACGGAAAAGAGAGGAAGAAGGAGGATTAACTCTTGACATAAAAAAGGCAGAAAATCTGAGATTTTGTGGAAAAAAAGAAGAAAAACGGCCATAGGCCAAAAAAGGCATGAACACTGCGACAGCTCTTCTACGGAGACTGTGCTTGCAAGTCGACGGCGGGATAGAACTGAGGAGGGAGTGAGGCCACCCATGCCTGTATAGGGTTGATTACATCGGCAGACATCAACGGCATTAGCAGACCCAGTTGTACTGCTGAAACTCTTTCATATGGATTCCCCTTCACCAACGGCAAAGGTTCCTATGGTGCAACTTGATGACTGAGATACACCTGAAGAAAATCATATGTTACCCCCAATTAAAATATATAAATTCTCAACTACAAAAATTAGAAAACTAGCAAAGATATAACAATCAAAAAGCTCTCTACTGCACATGTTTGCATCATGTCCAAAAATCACAACCCTTTGGAAGGTAACTGAAGAAAAAATTACTCACCATAGTAATGATGTTTATTCTAATGGAGTCTTGCTGTATTCTGACTACATGCAGTTAGCCCCAGCACTTGAACTGCTCTGGAGAGGAAAGGGTTAACTCTATGCCAAGGCATAGAACGTTGAGCTTGATTTTCAAACCTCTGTCCCAGGTACTCTTCAGTTTAACTGTCAGATTCTTATGAGCACTATGCTAGCTAACTATAAACACAAATGTGTTTTCTAAATTGTTGTGCCAAAAGGCAATAAACAGATTTTAGGGTCCAAAAGACTCAAGTCGAGAACCCCAAAAAGAATCTAAGTAGGTGGTAAAACGTAATAATATATATATATTTAAAGTAATAACAACAAAAACCTCATCCTAAGAAGAGGTAACCCAGGTACACCCCTGGGGTGCAGCACTGCGCCTGCCCACCCACATCCCAAAAACAACTAGGTTCCAGGAGGGGAGGCAGGGAGGGAGGTCAGAATACAGCAAGACTCCATTGGAAGAAACAACATTACTACTGTGAGTAATTTTCTTCAAACAACATGAAGTCTTGCTGTATTCTGACTATATGCAGACTATCAAGCAGTACCCCTTGGAGGGGGAGTTACAGAACCTATTTTGAGAACAGGCTCTGCAGTACTGCTGTGCAAACCTAGCATCACTTCTTGACTGGGTGTCGACGGTAATTAAGCAATAATGCCAACAGGGTGTGGGTTGTGCTTGGGATAACCTCACGCCTGGGTGGTTGGGCGAGGCCACAGGCCAAGTGCGTCCAACATCCCAGAAGTGAGGTTATCCCAGCACAACCTACACACCCTGGAGTGCATTATTGCTATTATACAATGGCTCGTTGTTATACAAAATAAAAATAAAATATGTTTTAGTAGATTTTATGGCGTCCAACTCATCATCCAAATGCTCATCAATCAAATGCTCATCATCCAAGGCATCCAAAGCAATACAGTGAGTTTGTGCTGGATAACCTCACTGTGCCAGGGACACACTGACCAATCAGAGACCAGGACATTTTCTTGCCATTGTATAATGCTTGATAAATGTGTGAACAGTTTTCCAGGTGGCTGCTTTACAGATTTCCACTAAGGTATGTCTCTAGCTGCTGCGACTGAAGCAGCTGTACCTCTGGTAGTGGAACCTCAGGTCTGAGGGTGGCTCTTCCCCAACTTTGAGTAGCAGAACTGTATACAGGAGACAATCCACCTGGCAATAGTTCTCTTAGTGGCAGGTTTACCTTTTCCCACTTCTCCATAAGTGAGAAACAGCTATGAACAGTCATTTCTATGGGTCTTAGTGAATTCTATATAATAACTAAGGGCCCTCTTTACATCAAGACTGTGTAATCTTCCCTCCCCTGTGGAAGAATGGTCAGTGAAAAATACAGGCAATGACATAGATTGGTTCAGATGAAAGTCTGATACCACCTTGGGAAGGAACTTTCTATTCGTTCAAAGGACCACCGTATCCCTCTGAAATGAAATGAAAACAGGTTCCACTGATAAAGCCTGTAACTCACTGATTCTCCTGGCAGAGGTAATGGCTACCAGGAACACAGTTTTCCAAGTCAAGTATTTTAGCTCAGCTGAAGATAATGGTTCAAAAGGAGGCTGCAAAAGCTGTGCAATGCAGATATTCAGATCCCAAACAGGAGTAGGGTACCTAAAAGAAGGCTTGATATGAACCAAACCCTTGAAAATCTCTTGAAAACTGGATGGGAGGCTAAGGAAGAACCCTTCCCAGCTGAAAGGAAGGCAGAGATGTTTGCCAAATGCACCTTGAGAGTGGTAGGCCTGACACCTACACTGTTAAAATGTACCAAATAGTCCAAAGCAGTGGCAATGTCAGCTGAATCTGGCTGAATATGCATCTGAGAACACCAAAAACCAGATCTCTTCCATTTGGAATTGTAGGTTTTCCTAGTGGAAGATTTTCTACTAGCCTTAAGAATGTCCAGGGCTGATTGGGAAAGACGCAGGCCTGCATAATCTAGCTCTTCAAGAGTCAAGCTTTGAGTTTGAGAGTCTGAAGGTTGGGATACAGTATCCTCCCCTGTGATGAGGTGAGAAGATTGAACTGTCTGGGAAGACAAAGAGGAACTGTCACTGACATTGACAGTAGTAGGGGGTACCAAGGCTGCCTGGCCCAGTCTGGGGCCACCAGAATCACAGTGCAAAGCTGAGATCTGATCTTGACCAGAACTCTGAGTATCAGAGGAAAAGGAGGAAAAGCATACAGAAACCTGTTTGTCCAATCCAACAGGAGAGCATCTTGAGGAACAGACCCCAAAAGAGGGGAGCTGCAGCAGAATAGGGAGAGCTGATGATTGTCTGGGGCTGCAAAGAGATCTATCACTGGAGTGCTTCACCTTTTGAAAACGATCTGAAGAATTAGAGGATTTAGGGCCCATTCGTGGTGACCTTGGGAAATCCTGCTGAAAGCATCTGCCAGTACATTGTCTTTCCCTGGGAGATGCACAGCTATCAGGGAAACCTGCAGGGAATAAGCTAGTGACCATATTTTCATGGCTTTGGTGCACAAGGCCGAGGACCGAGTGCCCTCCTGCTTGTTGATGTACCACATGGTTGTGATGTTGTCTGTCCTGATTTATACCACTTTCCCCTAAATTGTGTTTGAAAATGTCTGAAGTGCTAGAAAGACAGCCCTGAGTTTGAGAAGATTTATGTGCAGGAGAGACTCCTGATAAGACCATGTTCCCTGAGCAGTAAGCTGATCCAGATGGGCTCCCCATCCCAGCAGGGAAGCGTCTGTGGTGAGAACCACTGTTGGGGCCTAACTGAGGAAGGGGACACCTTGCCTCAGATTGTCGTCCTCCAGCCACCACTGGAGATCCTGAATCAGAGTTTGAGACACTGGAACTAACTTGGAGAGGGGGTCTTTTTTTCTGAGACCAAAAAGACTTCAGATGAAGTTGAATATCTCTCATTTGAAACCTTGCCCCTTACACTACTGCATTGCAAGCTGTCATGTGGCCTAGCAACTGCAAGAAATGTCTGGCTGGCCGAGACACTAGTGGATGAAAAGAGGAAGCCAGAGTGATGAGGGACTGAACCCTTGAGAGAGGAAGAAAGGCCTTGGCCTGGACAGTGTCCAGCTCCACCCCTATATATGTGAGAAGCTGGGCTGGTTCCAGAACAGACTTTTCTAGATTTAGGATGAATCCTAAGGAGTTCAGAAGCTTTTGAGTGACCTTTAGAGCTAACTTGACTGCCTGAAGACTGACCCACTATGAGCCAGTTGTCCAGGTAGGAACAGTAAGATGCCTTGTCTCATGAAAAGGCCACCACTACTGCTAGACACTTGGTGAACACCCTTGGAGCAGATGTTAGGTCGAAAGGCATTGCTTTGAACTGGTAGTGGCCTGAGGGCAACCTCAACCTGAGGTACTTCTGTGGGAATGTCTGATAGGTATTTGGAATAGGCATCCTTGAGATCCAGGGAGGCTAGTCAGTTTCCTGGTCTCAGAGAGGGAGAATTATTCCCAGAGTCACCATTTTGAACTTTTGAAGATGAGAGCAAGTCCATGGCTCACTACTTCCAGTACCCATTTGTCTGAGGTAATAGACTTCCAGACCTGGAAATAGTGAGCCAGCCTGCCCCTATTGGAACCGGGAGGGACCCTGACTGACACATCCGGTGTCTGTTTGGCATGGGGCTTGGACTGAGGGAGGATGGACTCCTGGTCATCCCCCTTCTGCCTCTTCCCATAAAGAACCCCCTCTGCTGGAAAGAAGAGGAGGCCTAGGCTTGGTAAAAAGGCCTTTGAAAAGGCCTGCCCCTGCTAGCCCTAGATTGCTGCCTCTGAGGAGTGACCTGCTTTTCCTTGGCTGCAGCACTCCTGCAGGTGGTCCTGTATTCGTCCATCTTTTTCATGTAAGCCTCTGTTTGCTCCCCAGAGAGTTACCGGTGACAGGAAAATCCATGGCCTTGGTCGGGGTATCCTGTGATAAACCGGTACAATTGAGCCAAGCAAATCTTCTCATGGAGACAGATGTAGCCATGACCCTAGAATGTACATCATTCGAGTCAACAGCAGTATGAAACTGGACCTTTGATGCCTCAATACCATCCACAGACACCTGCTCCAGCTTCTTGGCCAACTGAGGAGGGGCATTCTTAGCCAGCTCCAGAACCGTATCCCACATAGACTTCTGGTATCTGGCTGTATATGCCATGTAATTAGATTGCCTGAGCCCCAAAGAGGATGCCAAGTACTGTTTCTTAGCCATGGCATCCACTTTCCAGGAATCCTTATCTGGGGGTGAGATACCAGGGGAATGTTAGCCTTGTCACAGGCTGCAGCTTGCAACACCCCAACATGGCTGCAATGAATTGTAAGGAATTCCATCCCAGAACCTGACAGGGCATACCTCCAGTCCATCTTTTTATCCACAGGAGGTATGGATGTTGGAAACTGAAGAATTTTCTGTATCTGTTTCCCCAGGGATTTATGTAGAGGGGTAGACACACGTTTGGACTCTGGGACATCCATCATCTCAACATAGTCAGGTTCCTCCTGATACTGTTCAGCCTCTTCCACTGGAAGCTGAAGAGTATCAGCCACTTTCTTGTAGAGCAAGAAATGGGAGGGGGACTCAGAAAGTCTGGGAGGAGACACATTGGAAGGCCTGTCTGGGGAGATGTCAGGCTCTACTGGCTCATCTAGGCCTTCAAAATTCTTTCTTCTTCATCTCCTTCCCAATCGCCCTCATAAAATGCTTCAGGATCATATTCAGAAGCAGACATGTCCGACCAAACCGAACGTCTTTGAGTCTGTGTCGGTTCGGTTGGAACCAGGCGAAGCGATTGTATAATAGCAGTTGCTTTAGCTATTTCATCAGCGGTCGGAACATGGAAACCGGGATCTGAACTGGCTGACTTGTGCTTTCTCTTAGACAGAACCGATTCCACAGAATCAGCTCTCCTTTTGCCCGAGGAGGTATCGCCCAGGTCAGTGGGCACCCCCTCAGGTTTGGTCGGAACCAAACCGGGCTGGCCATCCAGGTCAGCAGATTTCTCGGCCTCCCTTTCCTTCAGCCTACTTAAACATTTATCTAAAGTGGCTTTGGGAAAGTTTCTGAAGATTTGGAAGTCCGCTTTGAGGTGGTCAATCCCCAGACAGTAAACACAGACAAGGTGGGGATCAGCCTTAGCAAAGGCCTCCCCCACACTCTGTGCAGTGCTGAAACCAAGTGGGACCGTTTTCTTTTGGGTTTCAGACATGCTTAAAGGAAAAAGCTACCCTTACCAGCATTTAAGCCAGGCAACTACAAATCTATCGGTTCCAACCGTGTCACTGGTCGGTTAAAAATAGGAAATTATAGGGTTTTTAGGATCCAATAGGTACCAGAAACCACAATACAAATCACAGAAAAAACTAAACAGAATGGCTTCAGTTCCTAACGGACCGACCAGGAAGAAACCAAACAAAAACAATTTCTACCACAAAATACTAAACACTTACTGTACCTAGGACAGAGATGCGAACACCGAAAAAATAAGAAAACAGTTGACAAACTGACTGATTTTTCACTTAAACCAAATCGAAGTGAAGGAGAAAATCTCCAGAGGGACTTTTCAGTTAGGCAGAGTAAAGAATCTGATGGTTACACTGAGGAGTACCTGGGACAGAGGTTTGAAAACCGAGCTCGAGCTCAACGTACTATGCCTTGGCACAGAGTTAACCCTTTCCTCTCTGGAGCAGTTCAAGTGCTGGGGCTAACTGCATATAGTCAGAATACAGCAAGACTTCATGTTGTTTGAACAATTATTATTAAAATTACTAGGAATCACTATCTGGCCCATTGTTCTCTGTGTTCTAGTTCCAGATTCGAAATGGAAAAAGCATATCTTAAGTGAAATAGCATGTTCCAAGTGAAATAACGTGGTCTAAATGAGCATAAATATTTAGGCCCCCCCAAAAAAAAAAACATAAATAAAAAATAAAAATACTAGGAATCACATTCCCATTCAACCTGGGAATTGTACTACTAGGCATAAATGATGTATTGGATATCTCATTAACATATAAGCAAAAGGATTTACATATCTGAAATTGTAGGATACCCCCAGAGAAAAAGTCTGCAAATGATGAATGACAAAATCTTACTGAGCAAGTGTGAGATAATTAGCTACTTCTGATCTAACAAAAAAAGTGGGGATTATATTTTCCCTACCAGTAGTTCCAGTTGTGTGTAGGCGTTGTCTACGGGCAGGCAGAAGAATGATATGGGCTGTCTTCCCCTCTCAGCTGGGACAGATAGAAAAGTATTAGATTATGAGGACACACACCCTATCCAAGACTGTAGATTAAATACAACAAGCCATAGAAATAAAAACACATGCAAGAGAAACTAGTCCACTATTCAACACATCCCTGAACAAGGTGAACTATATACAGTACAAACAGGATGGAAGTTTTTTTTTTTTTTATCATAAGACATACAGTAATGAATTGGTGGGCCTGCCTGCCCATGGATGAGGCTACACACAACTGGAATTACTGGTAAGGAAAATATAATTCCCTTTTGTGTGTTGGCTCCTGAGGTAGACAGGAGAATGGTATGGGCCCTAAGGAGGAGTCCCGATCTGGGAGGGTCAGGGCTGTGCAACAGTGCTCAACACCTGTCTGCCAAAAGCAGTATCAGCAGAGCTAAGCATATCCAGGAGATAATGCCTAGCAAAGGAATGGACAAAGGCCCATCTGACAGCCTTACAGATGTCCTCCTGGGGTGCTAAAGCATGTTCAGTGTAAGGTGTGACCATGGCTGTAGTGGAGTGCACTTTGCGGTCTGAGTCGAAAGGCCCTAAGACAAATAGGCCAATCTGATGGCTGCACAAAGTCACTTGGCTAGGGTATGCTTACCCAGGGCCACATCTTTCTTCCCTAATCCTGAAAGCCCTGCCAGTTTTATGGTAAGAAGCCATGCACTTCAGCCAGGTAAATCCTGAGAGCCTTTTTCACAACAAAAGAATGCCAGCACATCTCCTTTGCATTCTCAGGGTCTGGGCAAGAGGGAAGGCAATGCAATCTCCAGTTGCTTATGAAAGGTGGAGGCCATCTTGGGAATGAAGGAGGGCACTGTGCAGAAAATGGCCTTTTACTTATGGAACTCCAGGTTAGGCGCCTTTTGTAACAGAGCATGGATTTCCCCAATTGTTCTTGCTGAGCAGGTGGTATAAAGAAAAGCACCTTTGGGAGAGGAGCCCAAGGAAAACTCTAGTAAGAAACTCGGTGGGGGTTGGTCCAACATAGCTTCCAACAGCACATTCAGCTGGCAGGGAGGAGTGTATATTTGTGGCATGCCTTAATGAAGAAGACACAGCATCCAGGTGGGAATCTAGGAGGTAGGAATCTATGTAATCCTGAATGGCTATAGTGCTACCACCTGAACTCTGAGAGAACTAACTGATAACCCCTTATTTAGACTAGGAGTGATCGGATTTGGTGTAATCCATTCTGTTTGCATTTGCTGGATTATTGGAAATTCCAACTCCAATTTCAAAGTCAGAATCCTCAGAATCAGGGTTGGAATTAGAATTTCCAGTTCTGTACTGATTCTTACAGAAAGCTCACCCTACCTGGCATTCAATGAAAAACAAAGCCCTCCCACCAGCCCCTTCCTCACCTTTGTCCCTCTCCCCCACATACAGACACACACCTAAAGGGACTCAATTGACAGATGACTGATGACTCATCTGGTATGGGCCAGGTTAGGGTAAGGGTCCATCTGGACTCCAGGTCAGGACAAAAGAAAACTCAATCTGGCCTGAACCCCCTACCACAACTCTCTCTCCTGAAACTGCCACCTCTGACCACACAATCTGCCCACCCATCCATCAGCACAAACTCAAACTGTTGTTCAATGCATACCCCACCGCATTTTCCCAGTTGCTGAAATGTCAATGTCACTGTTGCCATTCAGTCTGACTAGTAGCCACTGCCAGCAGCCAAGGGCGAGCCAGACTGATTTATGAACGGGTGACCACAAGGCGACAGTTAGGGGTTCCTCCCTGAGCCCAGTGGTCCAGTCAGCCCTAGCCTATGCTCTGCTGCTCCCATCCCGTCCCTCATGGGTCCTGCTCCCATCGACCTCTGCTGTGCAGACTGGCCATCTGGATCAGAACTCTAGGAACAACAGAGTTAGATGCCCTTCCTCTCAAGCATCTGGCAGGTGCAGGGTTATATTGTAGTTGGCAACTGGCCAGGTTTTGTTTTACTCCCACAGGTCACACTGGAGTGCAACAGTGTACACAATCCTGGCTAGGCTGGGGTTAGCAGGCAGCATGCTAGCTGGATGAGTCAGGACAGAGAGTCATTCAGAGAGGATGACTATGGGGATAAAGGAAATGGATAAGGGAATTTTAAAAGACTGCATTAAAACTTCCAAATGTCCTGTCAATTGACCTCCAGTGAAGTCCCCCAGCACAAGCATCAACTTCAGGCGGGGGCTCAGGAAGAGAGACCGACAGAGCTGGGGGAAGGGACTCAAGTTGGAGCAGCATGCTACTGGGCAGCTGGGCAGGCAGGCAACCAGTGGTGGCATCGGGTATGAGGTGTGAAACGGCATGTCATTCATGAGCTGAGTCATGACCGTAAGTGGGCTGGGCTGTTTCGGTATGTGTGTGGGAGGGTCTTCAGTAGTATGACACAGCAGGATTCACTGGACTACCGCAGAGTTATGGATGGTGGATGGATGGAGTCTGACTACTGTATTTCTTGGGCCTTATTTTAGAAGGTTGGCACAGCACTTGCAACCAGCCCTGCATCAGACCTTTGCACTACTGATTGCTGCAACTGCACCTGATTTTATAGTCTCGGGCGCAGTTGCGACAATCGACCCAATTTATGGCAGCTTGCGCCAAATTTTGGGTATAAGCTCTGTGAAAATGGTCCCTGATTCAGACATAAGCTAGACCACAAAAGTATGGTCTAGCAAGTGTCAGCTGCCACAAGAGATAGCAAATCTCTTTAGATTACCACTAGCCCAGACACACCTTTGGTGCACCCGGGGCTTGCAGCAATCTTACACTTTGAAAAATCCTGCCCCTAGTCTCTTAACATGACGCTAGCAGTACCCCGTCTCCCACAAGTGCAGCAAACAGGTAAGGGACTAAGGCAGCAAGAATAGGGAAGGGACCTGGAGCCCTGGTGGGTGGGTGGCAGCTTCTGAAGTAGGATGCAGAATCAGAACTGGATTCTGAGTTTTCAGATTTCATAGAAACGCAGAAATTGAATTGAGATTTAGGATTTTTGCCCTCAAGTCCTAAATTCTTAAATCTGAAATTTAGACCAGAATCCAATTAAATCATATTCAAGATTATGGTCACCCCTAATCTAGACCCTGTTGCAAGAACTCCAAAATATTGGACAGAAAGGACCCCAAAGGAGCACACCAGGAGCAGAACAAGTCCAAGACTCTACTGTATATCTGATACATAGAAGCCTTCCTGGAGTGCATCAGGGTGTTGATCACACCTTGGGAGTACCCAACCTTCATGTATCTTCTGTGCTCAGGAACTAGGCTGAGAGTTGAAACTTCAGAGGGTCTGGGTGCAGGATATGAAATGGACAAAGAACATCTGGTCTGCATGGAGGTGGTATTGATACTCATAAGGCAAGGCATATCAGCTTTGAGTACCACGCTCATCGAGACCACTTTGGAACAATGAAAATCAATGTTAATTACTTCCTTTGTAGCTTCCTGAGAAATTTTAAGATCACTGGCCAAGGAGAGGAGTGTCCTGCCACAATAAAGATAGAAAGTTTATTCCCAGTGACTGGCTGTCCCTGAATCAGTTGAAGTACCTGGGGGACTTGACATTTGCCTTGGTGGCTAGGAGCTCTAGAAGTGAAGTGACCCACGGCCAGCAAAATCATGTCGAACACTTCCTAATTCAGCTCCCACTACCCTGGGGGAGAATCTGGCAGGCGAGTCATTTGGCTTACGTGTTCAGAATCCCCACGAGGTAAATTGTTGAAAAGGATAGCAGATTCGCTTCTGCCCAGAGCAGAACCTTGTACAACACCTCGACTATCATTGCTTTGCTGCAGGAACCACCTTGCTTTCTTTTTTTTTGTAATTAGCTGTGCTTCATTGAAAAATGTTCACTTCACACAAGACAAATATGATACAAGGAATAGTGGATCACAAGCCTGAAACATACACTCCATATTGTCCCCTTCCCCAACCAACACACACACCTGGTCAAGGCTACAACATTGTTAACAGCAGCAGAGATATAACATGAGACTCACAGTACATCGGTCATATGGGTATCTGTACAAAAGTGAAGACCCAGCACACCACCATATGTTACTACACATTCTGTTGGGAGCGATGCCCCCTATGGACCTAGCCAATAAATATCTGTTACATTATTATTAGTAAGATCTGCAGTTTCTCCCATCTTTTCTAAAATGATGCATATCTATGATTAAGGCTAGCAATGGACTCTTCCACATTTGAAGCAGATATTTTTTTTTTGAGCTATTCGGTTCTAGTGGGAATCTCTGTATCTAACCAATGCCACAATATAACAAGTTTCACTATTGCAGCAATAAATGCAATGTGACCCTTCCTGTGTTCAAAGACTCGTCTGAGTAACCCCCAACTAGACACACCTCCAGGATTAAAAGCATCCTGTAAGCCTAGTAATGTCAGTCCAGAAGGGTTGAACTTTTTCACAGTAGCAAAGAAAATGGTATAGTGTACCTTCTGCTGCACCACAGTTTGTGCAAAGCATATTCTCTGTTCTACCTGTTTTGAACAGTTTACTACTGGTGAAGTACATATTATGCAATACCTTGACTTGTTACAATCTAAGCCAGTCTTGTTTGACATCATATCCGTGAATACAGTGACTCCATTTGAGCGAGCTCAATTTGAGCGATGGAAAATAACGATTGTCCAATGGGTTATGTGTTTTTATAGCACATTGCAATTTGAGCACTGTTGTCTATATTGTAGTAATTATTTACAGGATGTAATGTTTTTTTGTCAGTCAAGTTCAGAGCTAGCTGTCTAGTGTAGTGGTTACAGGCACTGCCTCTGTGGCTGGAGGGCCTGGGTTCAGGCAGGTTGCATGTGATACTTTTTTTTCATTTTGGTCATTAGTATTTTTTTTCCTCTTGTTGCACTCTCGCTCCCTGCCCTCCCAACTTTGTTCCCCACCCACGGTTGTCGCCTCAACGCTTCTCCTCCTGCTGACTTGTGTCCCCATTGGTAGCCCCTCCTGAGTTTTCCCTGTCCCCATTGTCATCTCCAATTCCGAGGTGATAATATTATGTGAGAAGTGAGGGCATAGCCCCCGCATAAAAGTAAGTAAATATCACCCCCGTGAGAAAGTATGGGGCTGTTGCTATTCTACATGTCACTCTAGTGCTCATCCGTTTCAGTGATGAGGAGTTGCAATTTTGTCAGCACTGTTTTAGACTCACTGATATCACATAGAACCGCTTGACATATCTGTATGTGTCCCATCAGACTTTGTCATTGCAGCATAGTTAGATCTAATCCCAATGCCTCTGCCCAGTATGAACAGATGCCCATATTTTTCCTCAATCAAGTTTTTGTAGCACTGAACAGAACCCAGATAGTGCATGTGGTCACTGGGCTACCAAGATCAAGCATTCAAGAAGTAACCGACCTTCTTTGGACGGGGGGGGGGGAGGCATACATTTAAAAATGGCTGTATTTGGCACCTGAAACTGAATTTGGAATGAGTGAAAATGCAAGAAAGCCTGCCCCAAAATGAAGTCATCTAGATGACTGATGGGGAGCCCTGCCCAGAGCTGGGGCCATAAGAGTGTATGGGCTATCATGAAGTTGGGGTTGTTGAAAAGGAGTTGTAGCACATCAGTGCCTAGTTTAACTTTTAGAGCTCTACAGAGCTGGTTATGTGCTCTTACAAACCAGTGAATGAGATTGCCCCTTAGGTGCTTTGGAAGTTTAGTCGGGGGAGTAAACAATAGTGCTTTAAACTGGCAGTCCTGTTTCATTGTCCATTCTTCCTCTATAAGTAACCACTGTCATCTTCATGCAGTGCCACCGCTCCCCATCTAAGGTATTTACTGCCCTGGAGAGCAAAGTAATATGGCAGAAAATTAGGCAATCAGAGACCTCCCACATCTCTGGGGCCAATAAGCCTATGATACACTCACGTAACACTTTTATCTTGCCACAAACTTAGTTATGGTGGCATGAAGTTGCTGGAACTAGGACAGGGTAAGACTATATTCAGCATTCCTAAGAGTAGAGTAACCTAGGAGAACATTCATTTTATGATATTAACCCTCCCTAAAAGTGTCAGGGGTAAGTTGTCCATCTATGCAGACTCTGCCCTATGGTTTTAAGTAGCAGGTCTGTCTAGGTTGAGTGTCTTAAAGTCACTGCAGGACTTGGTTACTTTAATCTTGAGTAGGTAAAATATCTGTTCTCCTCTGTAGTCCCATGTTTAAAATCTCTTGTTTGTTCATGTCCTAGTTATGGGGAATACACTGGTTTTGCTGATGTTTAGTTTACAGGCCAAATATTTTGTAAATGTTGCAATATCTTTTAGGGCTTCTGGGATTGATGTTCAGTGCTCTATAACATGCAGCAAGATGTCTTCAGCATAGGTGGACAACTTCATTTCCTGGGTACCAATAGGAATGCTTCAGATCCTGACATTCTGCTTAATTTTAAGGGTGAGGGGCTCAAAATACAGATCAAAAAGCATTGGAGACAGAGTGCAACCCTGTTGAGTCCCGTGATTAAGGTTAATGTTCTCAGACAAGACACCATTACCAAACATTTTGGCTGATGGAGATTGACATAGCACTTGAACCCGTCGTATGAAGCTAAGTGGAATGTTATACTCGCTTGTATTAGAAATAGGTAGCATGTGGCCACCCTATCAAACACTTTTTCTGCATCCAAGGAGACCAAAACCACTTCATGTTCAGCTTCCCTGGATGCAGAAATAACATGGTGTAGCTTCCTAAGGTGGTCAGTGAACACCCTCCCTGCAATGCAGCCCACCTGCTCCAGGCCTATCAGTGTACCCCATATTGTGCTCTACCTAGTAGCCAACACCATAGCTAAAATCTTTACATTTCCATTAATCAAGGAAGTAGGGCAGTAGCTGATAGGCTGAGTGTCATTCTTGACAGACTTTGGTACTGAGGTTATTCTGACTTCCGTCAGTGAGGTGTCCCTCATGCAATTTTCATACATGTAATTATACATCTCAGTAAGCATAGAGACCAATTCCACACTGAAGTACTTGTAAAAAATTAAAGGAAAAGTCACCTGGCCCCAGGGCTTTATTCAGGCTCATAGATTTTATAGCACTGTAGAATTCTTCCTTGCTAATGTGGTCTTCCAACAGTTGTTTTGGGGTTTCTGAGAGATGGGGTAGCTAGATAGCTCTGAAGAATTCATAAATATCTATAACCGTGTCTACCTCATGCTCATCCATGTATAGCTGCTGATAAAATTTTCCAAACACTTCAGCAAGCTCCTTGGGTTCTGTGACTGGGTCCGCCCCGTCTAGTAATTTGAGACATCTGTTTACATACTTTGCCTCCTGCTGCCTCAGCCTTAGTGCCTCTCTCTCTCTCTCTCTCTCTCTCTCTATATATATATATATATATATATATCCTTTATCCTAAAAATGGCCTGCTGTGCCCTCAATTGTTGCAATTTTGCCAACTGTTGGGAGTGGAGGGTTCAAGCTGCTTTTCAGCATTTCTGGTCTTCTTCAGGATCTCAGAGGTCTTACAGTCTCTGTCATTTTTACGGCTCATAGCCAGCCTTATTATCTCTCCCCTCCAGGTGCATTTCAGTGCTCCCCAAAGTGTGTCTAAGTGTGGCACTGATCTCATGTTGTCCTGTATGTTTGTTTTTCGATATTATGCCCAAGTTTCTCAACTATGTCCTTAAGCAACTGTTGATTGAATTTCCATGTTTTATCAATCTTATCTCCTCTAATGAGATTTAATTGTAAGGAGAAGGGGATGTGATCAGACAAGGCCTGAGCTTCATTTCACAAGCCTGTAGGACTGACTCCTGGCTTAAAAGAAAAACTATCCAGGAGAAGCATCATGTGGTTTTGAACAAAAGGAAAAAGGCTTTGTGGAGGGACATATGGATCAATGAGGCCTAGCTGATCCAGGAGTTGTCTCACAGCCCTTTACCCCAGTGATAACCTACAGTGTTGTCTGCCTGTGTGATCCAGGCCTGTGTCACAGGCTGTATTCCAGTCTCCACCGAACAACACTGGGAGTCTGGTATAGGAAGCCAGAACTGTTGCCAGTTTTGTGAAGAATGCAGGGCAACTGACATTTGGCCCATAAATGGAGCCTAGCAATACCTCCTTTGTCCCTAACATGCCATGTAATAAGACATATCAGCCCATCTCATCCCACAGTTCCTAACCAAGATGAAATGGGATTGATCTTGCAATAAAAATTAGAACCCACATTGTTTCATATTGTTTTCCACCCCATAAACTTGTTCTACCCATTCCTGCAGAAAGCTTTGTACCTGCTCTCTTTTCAAATGTGTTACCTGTAAATTACATGATATGTGTATTCAGTTTCTTAAGATGCCGAAGTACGCAATGCCATATTTCTCTGGCTTGCCCTCCTTTCACACTCCGTGTCACAAATCTTAATACCCATTCCTCAAATATATGAATTGTTGTAGTCAGACAGACAGCTAGGCTCTACTCTCAATCCTCTGTATGTGATGCCCAGGGTGTCTCCCTCACCCACTCCACCACACACCCACAACCACAAAACACATAAACATCAGAATCACACCAATGGAGAACATCGATCTCACCTCTGCAGCCAGGTCCTAATGGCCACCCTCCTCCCTGTCCAGCCCACAGTGTCAGTAGCAGGTTGAGATTGAGCTTCCATCAGGAAAACAGTCTAAGCTAATAACGATTCATAAACTGTATTTTATTTTATTTTCCTTTTAAACAACCCAGCAAACCATAACACATTGTGCTGGGTGGTAGTGTGAGGCCTCCCAGGGCAACCAAGACAAGTGACAAGCTGCTGACATGTGAGCAACAATCTCGTTCTAATGGTTGCTGCCTGCCAGTACATCCACTTCCCACTGTAGCAGCATTATTCCAAGGGAACATAAGGGCTATCCCCTTCATCAGAGATCCCAAACTCATCCTCCTGCACCCCACAACCCACCAGCATTGAATGAAAAATACCTCCTAATAAGTCGGAGGGATGAGACAAGTAAGAGAATGCACTCAGTTACCTGGCTGCAGGGCGGCCAATGATGCTGAAAAATATCCTTAGCAACCCAACAAGCCAGGACCCCAGTGCACTAATTGTATAAACATTATCTGCAAACCATTAACTACTGCAAACTTTCTAGGCCAGGTTATGTATTGCTATAAAAGAAGGCTAGTCCAGTTCTACTGCCACCCATAGAGATGCATTTCATGGTACTTCAGTGTTCCACAACGATCAAGCAATCTGTGCTGGGGAGGGATGAGTTTATCAGAGCAAGGACCATGGCTCAGTAAAGGATAAGAGATATGGCAAGGCCAGCTACCAGACACAGAATGCAGTTACTTACTATAAGCATTACAGTCTAGCATTCAGGTCATCAGGTATTTTGGCATGTTTGTTGCCAATACTCCAGATGCTTTTTATAGCATGGCTGCCTGCTTTCCTAGGGACCTGCAGTCTTCCATCATAATGTAAGGGTAACTCACCCCTTGCTAGCAGCACAAGATAATTCTGAATCCAGAGCCACATAATCCCACATTACATTTCTGAGACCCCAAGCCTCGTCAAAAAAGTCTTCAGTGTGTCAGCCGTTTCACCCCTCTGTGGTCCATGCACACACTATGCAAGCTACCATCTGATTTCATGTGGCTCCATCCTCACGGAGCTGGTGCCACTTCTGTCCTCGGTGCTGGGAAGAAAGTCAGCAGCTCTTGCTTGTCTTGCTCTGCAGAGGCAAACTGCTTCTGGCCCAAAGTGATAGTGACAACTAGATTAGCAGGATACGGTACTCTGAATTTAATTTGGGCTGCATACAGCTTAGATTTGATTTCTTCGTATACTGTCTGATTTGCTCTGACCTGCGGGCTGAGATCCTGGATGAGGAAGAGCTTCCTACCCTCCCATTGCACTTCCTTTAATGCTCAGACTTTGTTCTTTGTTTAGGATATGGACGTTGTCAAGGAAATTCAGGAATCCTAGAATATGATTGGCTGAGGCTGTTCACCCTCAGGAGGAAGAGGTTTTAAGGCACAAAGTGCATATTCAGTTACATAATTCGGGCCATGAGGCGAGTATCCCACTATTTTTGGCACAGTCTCTGGACAAAGAGGATTATGTCCTGGCTCTCTGAGTGCTCCAGGAACCCCACCAGCACCTGTTTATTTCTACAACTTCAGCCCTCCTGGTCTACAAACTGCTCCTCCAATCTCACCATCTATCACCACAGCAGAACAACCTCTGGCTTGAGGCAGAAACATAGAAACATAGAAACATAGACTTTGACAGCAGATAAGGACCGCTAGGCCCATCTATTCTACCCATTTCCCTACCTACAGGATAGGCCGCAGATCCTAGTTAACCAACAGCCTATTTCTTCCTACCCCCCACAAGAATTGCCTTATGTCTGTCCCATGCATTCTTGAATTCTCCCACAGTTTTAGACCCCACAACCTCCTCAGGAAGGCTGTTTCATGCATCCACTACCCTCTCTGTGAGATAATACTTCCTCACATTGCTCCTGAACGCCCTCTCTTCTATCTTTAAATTGTCCCTTGTTCTTGCCGTCTCTTTTTCTGAAAGATGCTACCCTCTTGGACTTTGTTGATTCCACTGAGGTACTTAAAAGTTTCTATCATGTCCCCTCCCTTCTTTCCTCAAGGGTATACATATTAAGCTCCTTTAGTCTCTCCTCATCGGCTTCTTTTGCAGACCCTGCACCATTTTAGTTGCCCTCCTCTGGACTGCCTCTATCCTGTCTATGTCCTTGTGGAGATGGGGTCTCCAGAACTGGACACAGTACTCAGATGGGGTCTCACCAACTGTCTGTACAGAGGGATAACAACTTCCTGTTTACTGCTGATGATGCCTCTCCCTATACATCCCAGTATACCCCCAGCCCTCCCTACTGCCTTCTCACATTGCTTGCTAACTTTAAGGTCATGTGATATAATTACCCCCAGGTCCCTTTCCTTTTTTGTTGTTGTTACTACCTCCCCACCCATTGTGTATTCTTCCCCTGGGTTCTTGTTTCCCAGGTGCATTATTTTGCACTTCTTTGCATTGAATCCTAGCTGCCATACTTCTGACCATTCCTCCAACCTTGCCAAATCCCTTTTCATCCTTTCCACACCTCCTTGTGTATCAACCCTGTTGCAGATCTTTGTGTCATCTGCAAAAAGGCATACTTTTCCTTCCAGTCCCTCTGCAATGTCACTGATGAAGACATTAAAAAGGACTGGACCCAATACTGAACCCTGCGGTAGCCCACTAGTAACCCCCCTTTCTTCAGAGTGGACTCCATTTACAGTTACCTTCTGTGTCCTGTTGTCCAGCCAATGTTTTACTCAGGTTACCACCCTGGGACCCACTCCCAGGCTGGTTAATTTGACTATTAATCTTTTGTGTGGGACTGTGTCAAATGCCTTGCTAAAGTCTAGGTAGGCCATGTCCACAGCCCCTCCCTGGTCTACTACTTTGGTCACCCAGTCAAAGAAATCTATTAGATTAGTCTGACATGACCTTCCGCTGTGAACCCATGTTGCCTTGGGTCCTGTGCTCCCTGGCCTCTAGGTACTCAACTATTCTTTCCTTCAGAAGTGACTCCATCACTTTCCCTACCACAAGGTCAGACTGACAGGTCTGTAGTTTCCGCCTCTGTCTTGGTCCCACTTTGTGAAGGGAATCACATCCGCCTTCCTCCAGTCCTCGGTACCACACCATCCTCCCATGATTTATTAAAAGAGTAGCCAGTGGTTTCACTAGTTTCTCCCTTAATTCTTTTTAATTCTGGGGTGAATTCCATCAGGACCCATTGCTTTGTCCACCTTCAGCTTTAGGGTTCTTGCAGAACCCTTTCTTCTGTGAAAGGACTGGGATCGACCCCCCTTTCAAGTGCTTCTGTTAATTGGATTAGGCACTTCCCCTCCTCTTTTTGAATACTGAGCAGAAATATTCGTTTCAGTATTCCTGCTTTTCACTATCCCTCTGCCCACCACCACCGTTCATTCTATTCAGCCTCACTATCCCTCCCTTTGTCTTTCTATGCTCGCTGATGTACCTATAAAAGGTTATATACCCCTTCTTAACTGAGTTGACTATCTTTTCCTCCATTTGGGCCTTTGCTATTCTGACTTCCCTCCCTGCTTCCTTCTGCCTTAACTGGTACAGCTCTCTGTCCTGCTCCTTCTGTGTTTCCTTATACTTCCGGAATGCTATCTTTTTCTTCCTGACTTTCACAGCCACCTCTTTTGAGAACCATAGTGGCTTTTTCTTTCATTTTGATTTGTTTATTTGCTTCACACAGAGGCTTGTTGCCTCTGTGATGGCAGTTTTGATAATTCCCCATTGTTGCTCCACACCTCCTTCTAGCCTGTTTGCTAGTGCTTTTCTGAGGCACTCTCCCATCTTGCCAAAGTCAGCCCTCTTAAAGTCCAGTACCCTCACTTTTGTATGGCTTGACTCTGTAGCTGAGTTTAACGTGAACCACACTGTTTGATGGTCTCTTGTCCCCAGATGGCAACCCACTTCTAGATCTGAGATCCTCTCACTGCCTCCGTTTGAGAGTATGAGGTCTAAGATTGCTCCCTCACGAGTGGGTTCCAAAACTAGCTGTCTAATGCCTGCCACCTGTAGGGCATCAAGAATGGCCCTGCTCTTGGATGTGGCTGCAGCAAATGTGCTCCAGTTAACATCTGGCATATTCAGGTCTCCCATCAACAGTATCTCCCCTTTCTCTGCCATTCTAAGAATGCCTTCTATCATATCCTTGTCCATTCCCTCCTGACATGGGGTCTGTATACAACCCTGTGCGGATTGTGGTGCCTTTCCAGTCTCCAAGGTGACCCACAGTGCCTCCTCTGCTCCTGTTTACTCTTTTGTTCAATTGCTTTTATCCCTTCCTTTACATAGAGAGCTACTCCTCCCCTCTTCTCCCTGCCTGTCTCTCCTGTAGGTTATGTACCCTGGTATGTTAACATCCCAGTCATGGTTCTCTGTGTACCATGTTTCTGTGACTGCTACAATATCCAGGCATCCTCTTCCATTAAGGCCACCAGCTCAGGAGCTTGTTGCCCAGACTATGGGCATTGGTACTCATTACCCTCCATTTCCTGATGGCCTTACTCCCTTTGCCCCATCCCTGTCCTTCTTGCCTTTGTCACTTTCTCCATTTACCCTGCCCTCTCTCACTATCGACACCTCTATGTTGGTGTTTCGCGACTACTACCATGATTATTTGGGGGCTAGGATTTTCCTGCTTCTTTCCAGTGCCTCCTCCTTGGCTAGTTTTAAAAGCTTGCCAATGAAGCATTTAAACCTATCACCTAGAATCCTGGTTCCTCCCGGACAGATGCAGCCATCATGCCAGTATAGGCTTGCATCACTCCAGGTGGACCCCAGTCCCCAATGAAGCCAAACCTGAGCTCCACACCAGTTTTTCAACCACTGATTGAATCCATGGTGCGGAACACCCTAGCCTCTCCTATGTCAAAGATGGGTAGCACCTCCGAGAAGGTTACGTCGTGCTACTTGACTAAGGCCCTCCCCAATTCCACAAACTCTTCCTGCACTTCTCTAATCCTTTCTTAGCCAGGTCATTTGTCCCTAGGTGGACAATGATATCCAGCTCCCTCCCTGTGCAGCTGCTCACGCAATCCTGAGGATTTCTCCTGTCCCTCCAAGTCATGGCACCAGGCAGCCTTACCTCTCTCTCCCTTCCTCCTCCTCCCTCAGTTCTACCTTCCTAACAATGGAGTCCCCACCAGAGTTGTTTCTTCCCCTGCAGGGTCCCCTGCCACCCTCCTGTGGGTCTCCTTTGTGGAGGTTCCCAGCATCCTCCTTGGTCTCCACTGCGGGTGCCTCCATAGAGGAACCACACTTTGCCAGAATGGCATAGGAATTGTGGAGAGGTACAACTGGAGGGATGCGCCTCTGTTCCACCACCCTGACCTCCTGGAGCCCACTGTGGTCCAGCCGCCTCTTTCTTGGCAACCTCTGAGGCAAGCAGTGGCACTGGTGGTCCCTTGGATGGAAGAGGAGGTCCCACAAATCCTGGCCAACTCAGCCTGGAGATGAGCAACCTCCTCCTCAGCCCAGAGAGGTGCCTGCAGATGGGACAACACCGCATCCTCCAGAACATCTCCCAGAAGACTGCTGCTCCACAGCCACTGTACTGCACCACTCCAATCATGTCTTATTTCTGGCCCCTTAACTGTTTGCAATCCTTACTCTTTCCTCTGTTTTTTCTCTCTCTCCTTACTTTCTGCCTATGTGCCCTTCAGCTCCTGATTGTCCTGTTCTGAGACAAGAATATCCTATATTTCTCAGTAGACCACTTACTTGCTCAGAGGCAGACCTCCAGCATAGTAGGGGGCGGAGAGCTACTCCTGCCCTTCTAGGATGGTGTGTCCTTGGTGGTTCTGTGATCACTCACTTCCTGCCCCTAAACAGGAAGTTCCTGTTGTCAGTCAAATCTTGTGCCTATAAAAATAGAACTAGCTTTGGGTGGGGGGAGGGGGGAAGGAGGGCAATATAGTCCCAGCAGAGAAGTTCAGTCACACAGCAGTCCTTTCTCCTGGTGTCTTCTGCCAAGCTATTAGCAGAATCTTTCTAAGGCAGTCTTTAAATGTAGCTTCCTTCTAGCTAAGCCACTCCCCCACTTACCAGATCTTTCTACAAGTAATTTAAACCTCACAGCAGTTAAGTCCTTTCAGTCACCTGAGATTTACACCTAGATGACTCTTCAGATACCCATTCAGTTCAGTTAACCCAAACACACACTTTTTTTTTTGTTTTGTATGTTAGTTTTTTTTACCCTAAATTAAAGGTCCAAGTACAAAAGTTCTTCTACTTTAGTCCCAGCAGAGAAGTTCAGTCACACAGCAGTCCTTTCTCCTGGTGTCTTCTGCCAAGCTATTAGCCAGTCTCATCAGTCAGAGTTAACACTGGATTCCTTGTCACCAACCCTTCAATTCAGTTCCTCTAGGATTGGGTGAAGAGTTCTGAAGTTGCTGGAGAGCTCCAGAATAGCATCTTTAATGCTGTTTAGCTCCCTGAAGAATCTCTCCAGTGTGGGCTTCTCTAATGGTTGGTTGTCTGGAGAGAGTGGGGAGTCACTGAGTCTCAATCTCTTCAGGCACATGTCCCCATTCTGGCAACAGTGGTGGCATGGTGTAGAAGTCAATTTGAGCTCCATCCATCTCCATTTCTCCAGATATGTCAGCCTCCATTCAGAGTTACCATGTTTGTTCCCCAAACTTTAACAGCAGAAAGTTAAAACTACTATGTTTTATCTGGTTTATGTCTCAATCCTGGCAGCACTGATCTGCCATGCTGCTACCCACTCAAACACATCATGTGACTCCTTAACTGCCTTTTTCTAATATATGCCACCATGGCCTTGTTGTCTAAGTGGAACAGTGCATACTTTTTCCAGAACTTGCTCTTGAATGACAGCAATGAAACACAGACTTTGACAGTATATAAGGATAGATTGGTCCACCCCATCTGCCCATAGCTGCTGCTAGAATGCTCTACACACACACTCTTCTCTAGAATGTTGATTGGCAGCTTTATGTCTAGCAATGTCCAGGTGTCCTGCACTGAGGCTGTGCTGAGCACTGCACCTTAAGCAGTGTGGTTACCATGCATCACCAGAGTCAGTCATTGCTCTTCCTTTAGGGAAACTCCTTTGACAGGTTGTGAGGATGGACCCCACAGAGCAGCCAGGCCTTTACTCTGGGAGTTAGCTGAATCTTGTAGTGAGTGACCCCATTTGAAGTTTACATAAGGGACATAGTAGGAATTGGAGTGGCCAAGAGTGCAGTCTGGTCCATTGTTCCAGGTCGATGCTTGCTCCCCTTACACTCAGTATATAGAGGAAGCCCCTGGCTGTCTCTGTTGGCTTTCGCCTGAGTTTCTTATGAGATTTTGCCAGTGTGCATGCTCTGTCTGGGACTAATGTCACCATAGATGTGGCTGTGTTGAACATCGCCCCTAGGTGATGAAGGCACTGAGAAAGGGGTGGAGGCATGTGGGTTGATTATCCATCTGTGGAGTTGTAGCATGTTGGATACCACTGCTACTGCTAACTACGCTTTCTAGAGGAACATGGCCAGATAAGCCTATTGTCTAGATACTGATGAACGTGAAGACCCTTTTCCCTGAGCTGCCTGCATTGAGATGACCTTCATAAACACGGTGCCACTTCCAACACACAAGGTGATAGGGATGTGTACTGTTAGTGTATACCCTTGACACAGAATCTCAGGTACTGCCAATGTAATGGATGAATAGGGATATGCAGATATGTATCTTTCAGATCCAGCAATGTCAGAACCCCCCCCGAACAGCAGCAATTGTGACATGCATGGGTTACATCTTGAAGTAGGTCATCTTGAGCAATTTGTGGGGGCGCTTCAGATACAGAAGGACTCTGAACCCCCCCCATCATTCTCTGGACTATGAAGAAGATGGAAGTATACACTCTATCCCTGTTTTGCTGGCAGGACCAACTGGGCAGCTCTAATGTCCAGAAGATATTGGAGTGTGTCCTAAATTCTTTGTTGCTTGACTGGCTCATGAGACAATGGGGACTGAAGGAAGAAGGGCTGAATTGGGGAGTGATGAGACTTGATGAAATGGCCTTGAGAAACAACCTCAAGTATCTATCGGTCTGTAGTAGTCTGCCCTCACTGATCCATAAAAAATAAAGAACAGTTACTTACTGTAACAGTAGATCTTCAAGAGAATTTCCTTCATTGGGCCACACCTTTGGGACTGTAACCCATCAGTGTCTGGATCACTTGGAAACTTTTGATAGCTGAAGACTGCCAACGATGATGTGCAATGTCAATGCCTATAAAACGTGGGTGGCCCCATGGCTCCTTAGTTCCCTGCTGGAGATAAGCTAAGATGGCCTCTTACAATGAGAAACCAGGAGATCAAACCAGTATCAGGCACACAAAGAGCGGCATGGGACTGCAAATATAGTATACATAAGGCACTTTTCCAGGGGCGAATGAGATAAAATGCTAGGAGGGCTTTCTGCAATCCTTAGTACGACCATAACAGAAATGTAGTGTTCTGTATACATAAAGTGTATGAAGCGATGCCTCACGTTTGTTAGCATGGTCAGGATAATACATGGGAAGGTTTATGGTCTGATTCAATGTGAAATCAGAGATCACTTTGGGTAGCAATCATGGATTGGTATGCAATGATACCATGTCCTTGTGAAAAATCAGATAAGAGGGCTCATGCATGACAGCCTGAAGAACGGAAATCCTCTGAGCGGAAGTTATAGCGACCAGGAAGCGAGTCTTCCATAGAAGAAGCACATCTCACAAGTCATGGCAGGCTCAAAATGGAGCCAGAGTCAATTTTGAAAGATTGAAATCAAGATTGCAGAACTGGTTTACTTAATCAGGGAACACATGTGCAGTATATCCTTAAGGAATGTATGGGCACTTCTAGTTGTACCACTGTGCGCCTTTCAATAGGGGCACAAAAAACCAAAATGCCAGCCAAGTGCACTTCAATGGATGAGTACTGGAGACCTGATTCAGATAGAGACAGTAGATAGACCATTAAAATATTGATAAGACAAGTAAATGGGTTCTCAGAATGGGAAGCACACCATGTGGAGAAACCCTTCCACTTTAGAGAATCGGTGTTCTTGTGGAAGGTTTCTGAGCCACCAGCAAGACATCAGCTACCTGGGGAGAAACCCAGAAATAAGCAATGGCTACGTCTTCAGGAGCCATTTGTGCAGATCCAGGTACCGCAGGTCCAGATGGACCAGGGACCCCTGTCCTGTGACAGTAAACCCCAAACACTGGGGCAGTTAGAATCATAGAAACATAGACTGTAATGGCAGATAAGGACTGCTTGGCCCATGTAGTCTGCCCATTTCCTACCTACAGGATAAGCTGCAGATCCTATTTAACCAATAGCCTATTTCTTCCTACCCACCACAAAAATTGTCTTATGTCTGTCCCATGCATTCTTGAATTCTCCTACAGTTTTAGACCCCACAACCTCCTCAGGAAGGTTGTTTCATGCAGCCCACCACCCTCTCTGTGAAAAATACTTCCTCACATTGCCCCCTGAGCCGCTCCTCTATCTTCAAACCAGTCCCCTTGTTCTTGCACATCTCTTTTCTGAAAGATGCTGCCCCATGGGACTTTGTTGATTCCACTGAGGTACTTAAAAGTTTCTATCATGTCCCCTCCTCCCTCCTTTCCTCTGAGGGTATGCATATTAAGCTCATTTAGTCTCTCCTCATATGGCTTCTCTTGCAGACCCTGCACCATTTTAGTTGCCCTCCTCTGACTGCCTCTATCCTGTCTATGTCCTTGTGAGATGGGGTCTCCAGAACTGGACTCAGTACTCCAGATGGGTTCTTTCCAACTGTCTGTACAGAGGGATAACAACTTCCTGTTTCTGCTGATGATGCCTCTCCCATACATCCCAGTATCCCCCAGCCCTCCCTACTGCCTTATCACATTGCTTGCTAACCTTAAGGTCATGTGATATGATTACCCCAGGTCCCTTTCCATTTTTGTTGTTGTTACTACCCCCCCCCATTGTGTAATTTTCCCCTGGGTTTTTGTTTCCCAGGTGCATTATTTTGTACTTCTTTGCATTGAATCCAGGCTGCCATACTTCTGACCATTCCTCCAACCTTGCCAAGTCCCTTCTCATCCTTTCCATGCCTCCTTGTGTATCAACCCTGTTGCAGATCGTTGTGTCATCTGCAAAGAGGCATACTTTTCCTTCCAGCCTCTCTGCAATGTCACTTATAAAGACATTAAAAAGGACTGGACCCAGTACTGAACCTCCTGCGTACCCCACTAGTAACCCCTCTTCTTCAGAATGGACTCCATTTACAATTACCTTCTGTGTCCTGTTGTCCAGTCAATGTTTTACCCAGGCTACCACCCTGGGACCCACTCCCAGGATGGTTAATTTGACTATTAATCTTTTGTGTGGGACTGTGTCAAATGCCTTTCTAAAGTCTAGGTAGGCCATGTCCACAGCCCCTCCCTGGTCTACTACTTTGGTCACCCAGTCAAAGAAATCAATTAGATTCATCTGACATGACCTTCCTGCAGTGAACCCATGCTGCCTTGGGTCCTGTGCCTCACTGGCCTCTAGGTACTCCACAATTCTTTCCTTCAGAAGTGATTCCATCACTTTCCCTACCACAGAGGTCAAACTGACAGGTCTGTAGTTTCCGGCCTCTGTCTTGCTCCCACTTTTGTGAAGGGGAATCACATCCACCTTCCTCCAGTCCTCAGGTACCACACCATCCTCCCATGATTTGTTAAAAAGGACAGTCAGTGGTGTCACTAGTTCTCTCCTTAATTCTTTTAGAATTCTGGGGTGAATTCCATCAGGCCCCATTGCTTTGTCCACCTTCAGTTTTAGGAGTTCTTTCAGAACCTTTCTTCTGTGAAAGGACTGGGATCGACCCCTATCCAGAGTGCTTCTGTTAATTGGATTAGGCACCTTCTCCTCCTCCTCTTTTGTGAATACTGAGCAGAAGTATTTGTTCAGTATCCCTGCTTTTTCACTGTCCCTCTCTGCCCACCCACTATCCATTCTATTCAGCCTCACTATCCATCCCTTTGTCTTTCTGCGCTCCCTGGTATACCTATAAAAGGTTTCATCCTCCTTCCTTACTGAGTTGGCTATCTTTTCCTCAGTTTTGGCCTTTGCTATTCTGACTACCCTCCCTGCTTCCTTCTGCCTTAACTGGTACAGCTCTCTGTCCTGCTCCTTCTGTGTTTCCTTATACTTCCTAAATGCTATCTTTTTCTCCCTAACCTTCACCGCCATCTCTTTTGAGAACCATAGTGGCTTTTTCTTTCGTTTTGATTTATTTGCTTCACATAAAGGCTTGTTGCTTCTGTGATGGCAGTTTTGATGTTTCCCCATTGCTGTTCCACCACTCCTTCTAGCCTGTTTGCTAGTGCTTTTCTAAGACACTTTCCCATCTTGCCAAAGTCAGCCCTCCTGAAGTCCAGAACCTTCACTTTTGTATGGCTTGACTCTGTAGCTGAGTTTATCATGAACCACACTGTTTGGTGATCACTTGTTCCCAGATGGCTACCCACTTCTAGATCTGAGATCCTCTCACTGTCCCCATTTGAGAGTATAAGGTCTAAGATTGCTCCCTCATGAATGGGGTTCCAAAACTAGCTTTCTGAGGCATGCACCTGAAGGGCATTGAGAATGGCCCTGCTTTTGGATATGGCTGCAGCAAATGTGCTCCAGTTAACATCTGGCATATTAAGGTCCCCCATCAACAGTATCTCCCCTTTCTCTGCCATCCTAAGGATGCCTTCTATCATATCCTTGTCCATTCCCTCTACCTGAGATGGGGGTCTGTATACAACCCCTGTGCGGATTGTGGTGCCATTTCCAGTCTCTAAGGTGACCCACAGTGCCTCCTCTCCTCCCCTCCCTGTTTACTCTTTTGTTCAGTTGCTTTTATCCCTTCCCTTACATAGAGAGCTACTCTGCCCCCTCTTCTCCCCTCCCTGTCTCTCCTGTAGGTTGTGTACCAAAGTATGTTAACATCCCAGTCATGGTTCTCTGTGTACCATGTTTCTGTGACAGCTACAATATCCAGACATCCCTCTTCCATCAAGGCCACCAGTTCAGGGAGCTTGTTGCCCAGACTATGGATGTTGGTACTCATTACCCTCCATTTCTTGATGGCCTTACCTTCCATTTACCCCTGCCCTTCTCCCTATTGACATCTCTATCTTAGTGTTTACCTCACTTAGTACCTTAATTTTTTGGGGGGGGGCTAGGATTTCCCAGCTCCTCTCCAGTGCCTCCCTCCTTGGCTAGTTTAAATGCTTGCCAATGAAGCATTTAAACCTATCACCTAGGATCCTGGTTCCCCTCCTGGCAGATGCAGACTATCATGCCAGTATAGGCCTGCATCCCTCCAGGTGGACCCCCAGTCCCCAATGAAGCCAAATCCCTGAGCTCTGCACCAGTTTTTCAACCACTGATTGAATATCATGGTGTGGAGCACCCTAGCCTCACCTGTGCCATAGACAGGCAGCACCTCTGAAAAGGTTACCATGCATGCTACTTGTCTCAGGCACCTCCCCAACTCCTGGCAGCTTCCTGCACTGCTCTGATCCTTTCTTAGCCAGGTCATTTGTCCCTAGGTGGACAATGATATCCAGCTCCCTCCCTGTGCAGCTGCTCCAGTGATCCTGAGGATTCTCTCCTGTCCCTCCAAGTCATGGTGCCAGGCAGGCACCTTACCTCCTCTCCCTCTTCCCAAGTTCTACCTTCCTAACAATGGAGTCCTCCACCAGGAGTTATTTCTCCCCTGTGGGGTCCCATGCCACCCTCCTGTGGGCCTCCTTTGTGGAGGTTCCCAGATCCTCCTTGGTCTCCACTGTGGGTGCCTCCATAGAGGAACCACACTTTGCAAGAACTGCATACAAACTGTGGAGAGGTACAACTGAGGGATGCGCTCTGTTCCACCACCCTCACCCTTCCTGAGCTCACTCGGTCCAAGTGCTGCTCTTCTTGGCAACCTCTGAGGCAATGGAGTGGCCCTGGTGGTCCCTGGTGGGACAGGAGGTCCCACAACCTGGCCAACTCAGCCTGGAGATGAGCAACCTCCCCTCAGCCCAGAGAGGTGCCTGCAGATGGGACAACACCACATCCTCCAGAACGCCTCCCGAAAGACTGCTGCTCCACAGCCTCTGCACCACTCTCATCATGTCTTATTTCTGGCCCCTAACTGTTGTTTGGAATACTTACTCTTTCCTCTGTTTGTTTATTTTTTCTCCCTACTTACTTACTGCCTCAGTGCCCTTTAAGCTCCTGATCTTCCTTTTCTGAGACAATAAAGTTCTTATATTTCTCAGTAGTCTCCTTACTTGCTCAGAGTCAGACCTCCAGCAGCTGGGGGCAGAGAGTTACTCTTATCCTTCTAGGATGGTGAGTCTTTGAACAGGAAGCTCCAATGTCAGATGCTGTAGCAGGGAACCATATCTGGCAAGGCCAGAAGGAGCCACTGGTATTAGAGAGAACCGCTCTGCCTGTAGCTTCAGTAGAACCCCCTGAATGAGATAGATTGGAGGGAATGCGTAAAGGAAACTTCCTTTCTAGGAGAGGGACAATGTATCTCACAAAAAATATCCAGGCCCTGGAGTGAGCGAACAGAAATTTGTCAGATTTATGTTGTGTAGAGAAAAAAAATGGTCCAATTCTGGATGACCCATTTTTGTGAAGAAGTCGTTTTACCATAGAACTCAACAGTTCCCACTCGTGTATATGGGACTGACACCGATTTAGCCTCTCTGCAAAGATGTTTTGGACACCTGGGAGAAACATGGTTGTTGACTGAAGACCATGAGACAGTGCCCAGTATCATTTCCTCATTGCTTCTCTGCAAAGAAGGTAAGAGTGCCCCCTTGCTTGCTGATGTAGTGTATCACACTGACATTTTCTGTTCCTATCAACAAGGGGCCTGGACTGAGGTGGTCTGCAAAGGCCTGGAGACTAAGTAGAACAGCCTCATCTCCAAATCACTGATGCAGAGATCAGAGTCCAGCTAGTCCATAATCCCTGAGTCCGAACTGGCCTAGGTGAGCACTCCATCCTAACCTGGAGGCATCCAGAAATGGTCCAGGCGGGCACCCCATCCTAACCCTGAGGCATCCATTGTGGATCTGTACAGGAGCTGGGGGGAAAAAAGGGATGCCCTGCAACAGGTGTATGTATTCCATCCACCACATCAATGACTTTCGAAGAGGATCCGTGACAAAAACCATCTGTTTCGGTTCATTCATCAATTGCACCCACTGTACCCAAAGTATCCATTGTGGGATTTGCATATGGAGGTGGGCTAATGGGACTGTCACAGTGGCAGCTGCCATGAGTCCCAAGAGACATAGCATTGTCTGGGTAGACACATAATGGCTCATGTGTACCAGTTGGGCCTAGGCAGCCATGACCTCGGCCCCATATGTAGGTAGAAATGCACTGCCTACTGCCATATCCAGTACTGCACCAATGTACTGAGGCACTGGCAGGGAAGTATGACAGATTCTGGTACACTGACCATAACACCCAGGTTCTCTAACAACTGCAGTGTTCTGGATACTGTGTCTTGAACTACTACCCTGGACACTGCAATAGTCAGTCATCCAGATAAGGGAAGACAAAAAGCTCTTCCTTCCAGAGGACTGCTACCACTATTATGAAGCATCTGGTAAATACAGCACTGAGAATAAGCCAAAGGGCAATACACAGAGCTAATAATGGCATCTCTCTAGCATCGCATTCTGAGACGAGCAACTTGTTGTTCAGTGTGCCTTTCCTGGTGAAACATTTCAATAAATAAATAAATAAATAATGGAGGTACTGTCTGTGGCTTTTTCAGATTTTTATATGAAGGTAAGCATTCTTCACATCCAGAGCTCAGAGCCAATGCTCTTTTGCAGCAGTGGATGACAGCATGAAGAGAAACCATTCAAAACTTTGTATTTGATGAATTTGTTCAAGTCTTTGAGGTCTAATACAAGATGCAGGTGTTCTGTCAACTTGGAAACTAGAAAGTACATTGAACTGAACTCCGTTCCTTTCCTTGGGAGGGATGGATTAAGCTGCTTTCTTTGGAATCAGTGACTGCATGTCTTCTCTCGGAAGGGACTGGCCCGGAGGACAAGAAGAAGGAAGTGGAGAGTTGGACAGCAACTCCAGAGCATTTCCTTTTTCTACTTCCCGGACCTGCTCATTGGTAGTGATCTCCCTCTAAATTGACAGATGAAGGGATATCCTTCCCCACTTCCATTCCAGGAGGCAACAGCTGAGTGGGAGGAAGTAGGGAGTCAGAAAGGTGCCTGGAGCAGAGGATCACTTGGACCAGTACCTTTGGTTGCTTTAGAATGGGTACCAGTGGTGGGGGACCTAGAGAGGACTGTCTCCCTAACCAGGTGACTGCTGACAATAGCCACACTTGCCACGGCCTGCTGGCTTGCAAAATGCTTCTCTACCACCCCCTTCTGTATTTTGCAGGGTCAAGGATTTTACAGACCTTAAAGACATTTTGGAGCTGGTCCGGTGGCACTAAGGGTTGAGGCACTGGGTGCCACACTGGTGACCCGGGTTCAGGAATGAGCCGGGGCCACCAGGGGAGGGAAGGGATTGAGCATCCAGAGGACAGCTCTGCCTTCCCTGGGGAGGGTTCAGGGATTGCGCCATTCTGTAGCAGCATCTGGTGATGGCTGGGTGCAGCACAGACATTGGTGGCGCATACATCACAGGGGAGGAGCTTGGCAGGTGGCGGCACATTGTGCCTAGCTGCCATTGCACATCCAAGCTCCTCGGGGACTAGCACACAAAGGAAAAAGTCCTCTGGATGCCTGGTGGGATGATGGAGACCCCAGTGGCATGCCCACTTCCCAATGCCGGCTCAACGCACCCAGGTCTCCCAATGGCTGAACTGGTGACAAGGTAGGTCCCTCACACTTAAGTAAAGAGCCCGCTCCCAGGGGGTTATCCGGGGGGCTAGACCTGCTGATTCACTCGGGAGGAGAGCCTGGGGGAAGCAGGGGTTCAGGCAGGGAGTTAGAGGCACAGCCATGAGGGTACTCCCGAAGGAAGCCCGGGTTCCCAAGTGAGGAAATAAAGTTGAAAAAAAGAAAAAAAAAGACATTCTGGATGACTGAAAATCCTTTAGTGCATTGTCAACATGCGGCCCAAAATACAGCTGCAGTAAAAGACATGGTCAGGTATTTCCTGACATGTTTGCAATAGCTCTGGAGAAGTTCCCTGCTTGCCTGCAGCCTCCAGAGAAAATCTCCTTAGACATACAGCAAAACATCAGGAAATATCTGAAAATACAGTATCTATGGCTGCAGCTGTAATTTTGAGCCCCTAAAACAAGCATTCAGTACGGCTTGTTTTACATCAATAGCAAAGCCAGTCACCCTGTGCCAGGAATATCTCCTGAGGCAAATGCTGGAGGCAGCAGCCCTGGCAGAGGCATCATATGCTGAATGCAATAGATACTTTCCATTATCAATAACAACCAGAGTGGCTTTAACAAGCTCAGCTTTGGTAAGACTATCAGGCAGTGCCTGAACAATAGTCATGGCAGATTTCTAGAGGCTATTCTGATACTAAATCATGTAGGTCTGGTAATGTGTAATTCTTAGGCCCAAGGATGCAGATGCACAAGACATTTTGCCCAAAACATCCAGTCTCCTGGACTTCTTGTCAGTCGGCAGAGTACTGTTACTCTAGGGGCCCTATCATGATCATGAGCAGCCATGCATTACCACAGAATCAGTTTCTGGCTGGGAAGCATAATAGTGCTTGACAGACGGAGCAGGGTACTGTTTATCAGCCTTTCTAGGCTGCAGGCAAGGTGTCAGGCCTGCACCGGGCCGAAAAAGGTAACATCCTCCAATGCAAGATATGCAGGAGGCACAATAGTAGGGGCAGCTGTAACCTCCAAGAACTCCATTAAATTTCTTCTACTATAGTCTTCTCTTCACTCTCAGATCCAATGACATCTTGGACTAGCTTCAGCAAAGCCTGAGAGGAGATGATCGAGGTTATAAAACACACTGCAAGATGAGGCGGTAGAGCTGGAAAGAAACCCTCCTTCACAGGAGTCTTTCCTCTTCATCCTCTAAATCCTCCTCCTTATTTAGGAGATCAGGATTATATTCTACCTTGGTGTCATCCTGAATGGCATCGGGGGCAATCGATGGAGCTGGTGGCTGCAACTACAGGTGTGCTTTTAAGTCCCATCGATGATGACAGTATTGACAGGAAGGCCCTGTTGATGGACTTAAGACATTGAGGTGCAGTGACAGGAACAGACAAAGTAGCATTTTGAAAACAAAGCCAGTACAGCCTAGGAGTCGATGACACCCATTTGAAGGTTTGTGAATGCCATCATTAGTGGAACAAAACCTAATGATGAAGGCTGCATATCATCCGTAGTAGGCATGGACAGCACCAGAGCCAGGCCCCGATCTTGGTGTCTCAGAGCCAGTCAGGGGGCTGTAGTCACTGCCACCAGAGAGGTCGATAAGAAGGACTTACCCTGCTTCAACAGAGACCTTGACCTGTTGTACCCTATGTTTATGGCGATGGCTGGATGAGAGCTTCGATGATGAGTTCCCTTTTCTTTATTTTTCTCCTGGCTGACCATGGAAGTGATGGTATTGCTGACTACCTGGATGTATCCTTCCTGGTGGTGACGGCATGAGGAAAAGCTGGCTTGCAGCCTGCACCCTTGACTATTCATGGTCTTTATGGCAATGAAGTTTTCTAAAGCCTTCTTTAGCATCTCCTTGTGGCCTGGTTAAATCCTTGGCAGATCTTACAGGCCCTCATACTGTGGGACAGGCCCAATCAACAAACAGATTGAGTGCTGTCCTTGTAGATCTTGTAACTGCAGATACCAAACCTAAATAGAGGTTCTTTCAATGGCAGCATGCAAGGACAACACTGACAAGTTAATGTAAAACTAGAAAAATAAGAAAATCCTAGAAATTATGACATTGTTTCTCTGCTGGTCCGATGAGCAATCAATTGCAGAAGAAAGAACTGAGGAGCCATGGGGATGTCCACGCTTCATAGGTGTCGATGTTGCATGTCATCGTGGGTGGCCCCCAGTTAGCAAATGTTTCCAAGTGATTCTGATGCATACGGCTTATAGTTCCAAAGCTGTAGCCCAAAGAAGATATCCTTGATAAAGATTAGTCTTGCCCAGAGTTGGGGTTGAGGATGAAGGGTGGGCCTTATCCCAATATGACTGATTATCCATGTGGTCCCAGTTGTTTTATGGGCACCTCTGCACCATCCACCTCTGTGGGGCTAAATAAGCTCTGGTTGAAACAGCTTTATGACCTTCCCTGGGAGAAATCTTTTCTTCCTGGATGGTACTATCTCATGTCACAAAAGGAGTGGTGGACCTGATGTGTTTTTGCCCTGTGACAGAGTCAAATTTGAGTTGGATACATCACTGATTAGGGTTTCAATTCCAAACTATAGGGCAGATCTCCTGGAAGGTCACCTTGAGTAAGGAAGCTTTTTTTTTTTTTTAACTTTTTTTTTCAAATTTTATAACAACTACAGAACAGACAAGGACAATAACAAGTAAATAAATACATAAATAAACTGATGGTCAATATTACAAATTTTCAAATTTCAATTTGATGAGGATGAAGCTATAAAGAAAATCAACATTTAACCCTTCATGTCTCTGTATATCTCCCATTAGAAAAATATGTATATATCAAAGCAGTCATGGTACAAAGTCTGGTCTATGGGTATAGATATACAATACCCACCTTTTCCAAATTAATTCAAACTGTTCTTGCCTTTTATTAATCACTGCAGTTAGATGTTCCATTTTATATACGCGTATCATGAAGTCATGCCATTGGTGCAGAGTTAATGGGGCTGGGGAAAGCCAGTTTTTAGTGATAACTTTCTTCACAGTTAATGTACATACAGGTATGGTTAATAGTTTCCTTGTTTTTGAGCCACAGCAGTTTTTCGGGTAGGAGGTAAAAAGGAAAAGGTGAGGTGTAGGTTGGGGCAAGGGTGTAAAGATTTCAGATAAGGCATTGAAAAAATCAATTAAAAATGACTGCAAGTTTGGGCAATGCCAGAAAATATGCCCATGTGGCATCTCTCCACTCAGTATATTTTGCCTGTATGGCCAGGGTCTTAAAAAACCTAAGAGTGAGTTTCTATGAAAACTCCTTCCAGGATGGTAAGGCTGTCCCTGAATGTAGAAACCTCAGATGGATATTCCAAATGTCCTCATCCAAAGTAATACCCAGGTCCAGCTCCCATATCACCCCGAGTTTCTGCAAAGAATCACCCCTAAAAGTATAAGGATGTTATTATATGTGTTAAAGAGTCCCTGCCTTTCAAAGCAAGTCAAAAAAAATTCTAGTATTTTGGGTAATGGGATCTCAGCAGTGGGTCTCTCAATGAGGGACTGAATAAAATTATGTGTCTGCAGCATCCTAAATCTGTCCTGCTCCCGGATACCATAAGTAGCGCTAAGGGCCTCGAAAGGAAGAAGAGTCCCCCCCACTTAACAAAATGAATCACTAGGTGTAGGCCCATTCACTCCCACCGCTGGAATCCATGATCCAATCTTGCAGGTAGGACTGGCTGATGGTAAGGAAGAGAATACAGAAAATATCTGTGGGCTGACAGTTGTTTGGAGTCTGGTATAGCTCTCCAGATTCTTAAGGTGTTAGAGGTATAAGGGTTATCTGTTATGTCTGCCAGGAGGGGCCTGGGTACTGTAGCAGAAATTTATTAAGGTTAAGTATATCCTCCTCTCGCAGCTCCAAATCCCTCAACTTGGCCTGATAGCGAGGGTGCAGCCAATAAAGGATTATTCTAAACTGAGAGGCTAAATAATATGCCTCAAGATCAGGTAATGCTAATCCCCCCCTTCCTCTTTGGTAATTGTAAAACTGTATATCAGATTCTAGGCCGCTGGGAGTCCCAAATGTATCTGGAGACCTTCTTACTTAGCTCCCAGAACATCTTGGGTGGTACAGGGACAGGAAGCATCTGGGCCAAATATAAAAAATGAGGCAAGACATTCATCCTTACTGCATCAACTCATTGGATTAACGGAAGAGAAATGGCCCTCCACCTCTCTAGGTCAAGTGAGATCTGCTATATCAGGGGGAGGTAATTAAGGCTATATAATTGGGTATGGTCATCCGTCAGAGATACTCAAGTATTTCAGATAGGTCAGATCCCATCTGAAAGGGAATGACTGTTGCATAGAAGGTGTAGGGGAGTAATGTATTCTTAGGGCCTCCGTTTTTACGGGGTTCATTCTATACCCTGCCAGGTCACTAAATTCCATTAATAGTTGCCAACAATTGTGGGAGGGACTCTCAGGTTCAGAAATGTAAAGTAACAAGTCATCAGCATATATGGCAGGGTTCTGTCAAATTGCCTGAACCAGAGGCTCCAGGTATATGGCAAAAGCAGGGGCGAGCAGAGGGCATCCCTGACTGGTACCACACCACAATGAGAAAAGTTCAGAGAATTACCCACTGATTTTAATGCAAGCTTTGTTGTTCATAGAGTGACAATCAGTCAAATAAAATCCCCAGAGAACCCCATCTTCTGCAAGGTGTCCACCAAAAGACCATGCCACCCGGTCAAAGGCCTTCTCCCTCATCCAAGCTGAAGCATGGCATACAAGGTGGAGATCCTTTAATATTGTCCTGGGCCTGCCTGGAGTAACAAAGTCACATTGGTCAGTGTTGATTAGGTGAGGGCAGGTGCTCCAGCCTCATGGCAGTAACAGCCTCAAAAATTTTGTAATCAATATTAAGTACCAATATCAGTCTATATGAAGCACATGACAGGTGATCCTTGCCAGGCTTCAGTATACGGGAGATAGTGGCGTAGCTCCAAGAGTCCAGGGCCCCCTCCAAGACTCATTGACAGGCCAGTTGAAGTACCATGGTCAACTGTCCCCTGAACATCCTGTAAAATTCACTAGTGTAGCCATCCGGCCCAAGGCTCTTATTTGTTTTTAAATTTGAAATAACCTCTCCTAGTTCTGCACAAGTAATTGGAGCATCTCATGTTTCTCTTTGTGGCTGAGATAGGATCGGAAGAGTCAGCCATGCTAAAAAAGCCGCGGTTTCAAAGTGTCTGCCTCTTTCTCCAGAGTGTATAAGGTCTGGTAAAATTGTATAAATACCTGCATAACCTGAAGAGGCATCCTCTCCACCTTCCCAGAGGTAGGGGATCTAATCTGAATGATAAGAGACTGGGGCCCAGATATTCAAACTGCGCCCAAAAAGTGCGCAACAGCAGGAGCAAGCGCAAGGCCACTGCACCCATGCGCAAGAAGTGCGATATTCAAAAACTGCACAGGCCAAGATGCGCCTACGGCAGACTACTGAATATCGCAACACCTGCACCATAGAGCAACCAGGGATGTGAAGTTAGCATATCTGACGCCATAAGCGCAGCAAGGGATGCTCAAGCGGAGCAGTCCAGATGCGCCATAGTGCAACCAGGGACACCCGTGGAACAGGGCAGCAATGCAACAGCACAACCAGGGATGCAGGGCCCACCACCCAAGCCACAGATGGGCAGAGGAGCACACAGCAGAACAGACATCGTCCCCCACACCCCATGCACTGCACAACCGGGGGAGAGCTAGAATAACCACCGGCCCATGGATACCAGCATCCAACCCATAGCCGGGCCATGGTGCCCCAGCACACCCCCTGGAAAGCTGTGACTGGCACAAAAGTAGGGCCGACCACCCCGTGCCACACCATCCCAACAATGCAGAGCACACCCTGCACTACGATCACCATACACCCTTCTCAGGAGTAGCGCCCAACAGTGCAGGACACCCCATGCATGCCACCACCCTCACTGTGACAATGCAGCCCTGTGTACCATGGAGCTATGCAAGGCAGCCCCACCATGTGCACCCTGCTGTGGGTGGCAGCAGACAGCAATGCAACAACAGCATACACAGTGCCACCCTGCACTTCCCCACCCCCCGAGGTACAGCTGAGAGACCGGCCATGCGTCACCACACGAGCCACCCCACATGCGACAGGCATACCTCTCAAAGTGTCCCTGATTTTCAGGGACGTCCCTGATTTTGCCTCAAAATTTTACTCTGTCCCTCTTAAAATATGTGTTTTTGTGGCTAAACAGTGGGGACTGTAAGCACAAAACAATGTCAAGCATTAAAGTTACAGACTTGTTCTTCTTTAGAAAATGCATTTTGCACTAAGCCCCATATTCTACCAGCTTTCTGGGTGGATATCTCTAATTTTGAAGATTTGTCCCTGATTTTGGTCCTTTGTCCCTGATTTTTTTAAGCATTGTCCCTGATTTATGAGGCAGGAGGTTGAGAGGTATGGCGACAGGGCATGCCCCAGACCCCACCACCAGTGGTACAGCACCCTGCACACCCTCCCAAGGACACATCCCATCCCAGCACTGGCCACAACAACCAGCACAGACACGCACAGTGTTGCATGAAAGCATGCGCCACACAGAATGCAACACAGTGCATGGACAAACACCTACCCATACCCAAGGGCACACCAACACAGGGACACAGTAGTAGGTCAACCAAGCCCCCGGCATGTGGCCACGGCTGACGTGTACACACACAGCCCAGCACCCCTACATTACACAGGTATGCTATGCAGCTCGCAGAGCACCATGAAGCTGTATGCCACCAGCATGCTGCCAGAGCACAAGTGACAGACACTGGAGCACATCCCTGCAACATACACAAGCGACAGCATGGAGGGGGACAACAACAGCGGAGGCCACAGTGCCACTGAGGCAGATGTGCACCATACTGGTGATGGCAGGCAACCTGGCATTGTGCCGGTACAGTTGTTATCCAGCATGGACAGCCACCACTGACACGCCAGCAGACCGTGCATATCACAGACATGCAAGGTGTCAGCTGCACAGGCCATGGACAGTCTGACAGGGTGCTGCCACACAGTGCATGCACTGTGGACCACTGCACACAGGCATCCAGTGCACAGAGAACAACACACAAACCACAGACAGTGACTGATCCCCTGCCCACACCATAGGCGGTTCCCTGCTGGACACACACACACGCCTATCGCACCACCCTGACGCCCATGCACACCACTGCAGCTGAGCACCTGTAGTCCACTGCAAATCAGAGACCACAACAGTTGTCATAACAAAACAAATGTATTTAAAACAGGTAATACAAAAACTATATACAACTATGTACAATGGGGAAGGCCACATACCAAGTGGGGGAGGGTAAGGGGCAGGGGTGAACATATGGGAGAGGGAAGAAGGGGTGTGAGGGTGGGTCCAGGAAGGTGTAATTAGGGCATGGATGCTTTATCATCTGCCCTGGTCTTCCTCCACATGGCGCCCATGTCTCCATCACCTCCTCACCCGTGGTGGTCCATTCGTTGCAGGAGCTCCAGGGTACCCTCACCACCTGTAGCAGCTCCTGCAGTCCATATTCAAGTGCCTGGATTCACCGTCCACCTAGGACAAGGGAGCAGAGTCAATAAGTGTGACTGTCCAGCCCCCAGCAGCCCACCCATTGTGCATGGCATACAGCCATGTGCTACGCCCCTGTGATGGTGTGGCACCACCACAGTGACCGTCCACAAGACCTGCCTACCCAGGCAGTCACAGCCATGTGGACCACTGCACACACCCACTGCCCATGTCCTGCACAGCACCACCATGGCCGTACAGTGACTTGGCTATGCGGTGTGAAAGCAGTGGCACAGCCATGTACCCGTGCACGCATGGACCACCATTGACACACTCCCAGACATGCAGTGCCACTGGACAGTGCTGACTGTAACAAGTTGCGTGCATGGCAGTGGTGTCAATAGATGGTGGCCATGCCCCGCTGCCCGCCCAGTTATACAGCATGCAATAGTAATCATGGATGTAAGGCACTTACCATTATCAGGCTGGTCCCTGCGCCGCTGCAGACCTTCACCCCTCCCGTCCTGCTGGTCCTCCAGGCGGCGCCTCCGCTCCCTCACCTACCTGCGCTCTTCTGGGCCTAAGGTGCAAACATGGAGAGAAGAACATCAGTAAAATCTGATAGCAAAGTCCACCCGCCCCCATGTGTGTGCAATCCCACACAGCCATACCCATCCACCCCACCCCGATCCCACCACCACGGCCAACACTGGCGCCCCATGTGCGGACACATGCGACCGTGATACCCGTATGGAAGATAACAGTGTATGGATGGGGCACCCACCTGGCCGTGGCACCATGCCCTCCTGGCACGTGCCCTGCAGGCGGGCAGCAGGTCCGGTCCCCGCGCCTGAGGTCCCGTACCAGTGGCGACACTGCTGCACCATGCGCCCCATACCAGTGGCCTCCTCCAGCGCATCAGCCACCTCCTGCCAAACTGCACTCCTGGCCCTGTCCAGGGGTGCATCACCATATAGAGTCCCAGCATGGGGCTCTACAATGGCCACCAGGTTAGCAAGCTCCACCTGGCTCCACATCACTGCCCTTCTCCGCGCCATCTCAGCAAAGAGTTGGATTCAAAATGGCGCTCGGCAGCACGGTCCCGCCATGTGCAGATGCTGCGCAGTACAGCGCTGCCATTTCCTATCGCGCTGTCACCGAACAGCGCGATAGTGGTGCACCCATGCCTGACGCACGGTGCCTAGGGGCAAAGGTCAGGCACAGGGTCAAGGGTCTCTCACACACGGACAGCCACAGTGCGATTGGAACCCAATGCGTATAGCGCAATTGGGTGCCTGTGTGCCACCTCCTGTAGCGGCCTACAGCGCTGTAGCCCCGGTGCGCCTATGGTGCCCCAGTGTTACAGCGCCACATATGTGAACAGCGCAGTAGTGCCACTGGCACAATCGTGGCCATGCCCTGCATTGCCTCCCACGCACAGCACATCAGCAGCATGGCAGACGCCTGCGTCATCACCCCGGGCATGCGCAGTTAGGTGTGTACTGCGCATGTCACAGAACTGCGCCCTTGGCTCAGCACATTCAACACAATTGCGCAAAGCACAACAGCGCGATATTCAGCCGGCATATGCAAATCAGCTAATCAGCCATTCAATGGCACAGTCACTGCATTTGCATCTACTTAAAAATGCGCCTTGCCTCATTTGCATGCGTTGCACTATAAAACTGCGACATTGGGCTGCACTGGCCATAGTTGGTTACTGCAGTCTATTGCGGTGACTTGCATGCTGTTTGGGAGTGTGGACTGTGGTGTTTGGGACATGCATGGGACTGCACAGTCACAGGTAACACCTGTCATTCTCACAGGAGGAATAATGACCGATCGTGAGGTGGAGGAAGAGGAACAGAGACGTGGGAGGAAGAGGAGGCCGAACTTCACCAAGGCAGAAGCAGATGCCCTGTTTGAGGCCTACCTCACCAGGAGCCGCTGCTCAGCAGATGCCAGAGAACACCACAGGCCCGCAGGTTGCATGGGAAGAGGTGGCGCTGCTGTCAACCTGCATGGCAGCCACCAGCGGTCCATGCAGGAGTGCAAAAAGAAGATGGGCACGGACAGGTGGAGAATTAAGGAGAAGGTGGCTGCCATCAGGGCAGCACAGTCTGTGACCGGTGGAGGACAGCCGGAGGTGCAACGCCTGACCCCACAGGAAGAGTGGGTTGCTGGCAGCATGCAGCATTGTGCCATCGAGGGTGTTCCAGGTGGTGGATTCCAGATGGGTGGTAGCCCATCACTGCATGGTAGGTCCTGGTCTGTCAATGGGGGACAGGGTAGGTCACATACATTAATGCTACTGTTTTTCCTTACAGTTCCTGAGCATCTACATGGGTCAGTGGTGGTGGGCTTCTCCACTGAGGGTGGTAGCATGGAGATGGAGGAGGCCCGTCCACCTCCACAGGCATACGAGGTCAGGGTGACAGTGGGCCGCCTGGACATCCAGACTGATGTTGGTGGAGCAGGTGAGGAGGCCCTTGCCTGTGTCCCAGCGTGCCAGCGTCCATGGATGCCAGCATGCTGAGACTCAGGCTGGTGCCGGATCCATCACCAATGATGATGGAGCTAACGTCATGGGTAGTAAGACGTGTGGGCCACAGGATGGCCACACAGCAGGTGACATCACGGGCATGGCTGTGGGTGGTGCCACCGTGGAGACCTGCGTGACATCACAGTCCCAGCCTGTGCCTATCTGCACCAGTGGGGCAGCACTGGTGTGTGTCCAGGACAGTGGGGCTGTTACAGCCACTGCGGTGGCACCATTGAGCCCTGGAGAGCAGCAGCCGGAGGGGCAGTATCAGCAGTCGGCCAATGGCCATGGGGGTACAGTGTCAGGGGGCGGCATCAGTGCACCGCCTGTGGACATGCCCAGGCCTGGCCCTGGTTTGCAGCACCCACCCTCAAGGGGTGCTGACCATCAGGGCCATGAACACCATGAGGGACAACATGCCGATCTGGCAGATGACCTCTTAGATGAGCACACCCACATACTCCAAGCATCAGTCAATCAGAAGATGCAGCTTGTGACGGCGGTGGACGCACTCAGTGAGGCTCTGCGCCAGGCAGAGGAGTGGCGCAGCAGAGAAACCACTCTGCTCCTGGCAGGGATGGACCGGTTGCAGGAGGATGTGACCGCTGCCATTGACAGGCAGACACAGGCAATCACAGCTGTCATGGCCACAATGGGCACACAGTTATTTGCCCATGCATCACAGACACCACGCAGTGTAATGCCCCCCCGCATTTCCGGCATCATGCGACACCCTCCTTGTCAACACCGGGTTCAGCTGTGGGCACCTGAGCACGCCGGCAGGGCATGTTCGGTGTGCTGCAGACCCCGCGCAAGCACAGTCACTGCTCAAGCAGTGAACCCTGGGGACCGTCGGTGCCACCCCATGAGGCCATTGGTCAGCCTGTCACTGCTGGCAGGTCTCAGCAGGGCCGCCCATGCATCTGTGGTGGCCATGGCACTGTGGTGCGTGACTGACCTGTCTCCCAGCACAGCTACTGTCTGATGCTGCCCTGTGTGCATTGTGTTGTTCAGCATGCAATGCACGGGTGGGGTACCCAGCCCTGCATGCACACACACGTTCCATCTGCACACCCTCCCAGCTGCTGTCCACTGTGGTGTGTGCCTGATGATGCCTGCATTGTGCTGTCCACCACTGTGCAATGGTGCCCAGCATCTGACACACACACAATGACAGGCACTGGGCGGGTGGTCTGTGGATGTGTGTGTGGCTAGGGTGGCGGTCAGGCCCAGTGCCTCCTACCCTTTGTGCATGTCTTGTGAGGTGTGTGTGTGTGTGTATGTGGTGTCCCGTGCAGCTGTGCCAGCCGGATCAGTCGGGGTCCCACCGCCCAGGGGCTGCCCATCACCATCTTCACCAGCGCCTCAGCGCCCCCATCGCTGTCCCCTCAATCTGTATGGCTATCCCACAGTAGTTGGCCATGTTGTGCAGGATGCAACAGGCCAGGAATAGCCCACAGGCCTTTAAGGGGCTGTACTGTAGGGCACCGCCAGACGTGTCCAGGCAACAGAAACGTGCCTTCAGCATCCCAAACACCCGCTCAATGACATTGTGTGTGGTGGCATGTGCCTCATTGTAGTGTTGCTGCGATGGGGTTGCGGGCTGCCGGTATGGTGTGAGCAGCTAGGGACCGAGTGGGTATCCACTGTCACCTGTGTGTAGAGGGTGGAAGTTAGTTTGGTGATCAGCGTCGCCCTGCCTTGGGCCATCTAGGCCAATACCCATGTCACCTCTGACTATGCCCCTCCAAAGCTCTATGTCTTTCTGCGTGGTTTGCATACTCACCCACTAAGTGGCCAGTGGGGATGTCCCCACTCTCAAATCTGTGGCACAGTGCTGACAGGTGCCAGATGAAGGCATCATGTGCTGCCCCAGGGTGCGTGGCACAGACATTGATTATGCGCCCCCTGGCATCGCACACCACCTGGCAGTTGATGCTTGCATACCCCTTCCGACATCGTATGCGGTCTCTTCGGGGCCAGGTGGTGTGCGGATGGCCACATGGGTGCAGTCTATTGCCCCTAGCATGACAGGCATACGTGCTATGCTGTGGAACTCCTGTATGTTTGCTGTGCGCTCCGCCGGTGTGCTGAGGAAATGGATGTACTCCGCAGCATGTGGCAGCAGTGCACTGAGGAACTGGGTGAGGTGGCATGACGCAGCCAACTGGGTTATGCCTGTCGTGTCCCCTGTTGGTCTCTGGAAGGTACCCGTGGTGAGCAGGCATATGCAAATTGTCACTTTTGTCTCCAATGACAGAGCATGGCTTCATCGTGTGGGTGCCTGCATCACATCACTACACAGCTCACAGAGCCACCTCAGAATTGCCCAGTTCAGGAGGTACCGGCCCACGATCTCGGTATTGGTGTACAGCTCGAAGCTGGTGTGGGCATACCACCGATGGGCCCTTCCATGGCTGTGCACCCCTGCTGCCTGCCTTCTCACCCCCCTCATAACTGCCTCCATCTGGATGGTGGCACTGGCCATGTCCCTGGCTTGTGTTCCCCCCCGGCAGCTGTTTCTGTGTTCCCCCGCTGTCCTAGCTGCTACTTCCCCTGCACCGGGAACACCTTCCTGTGGTGGCCTCAGTGCTGTTTGGCACTTCCCCTCTGCACTGCACTGTGGCTGTGGCTCCCCACACCTGTTCCTGTGGGTTCCTGGTGCTCTGTCTCTGTCCTGCCCTGTGTGTGTGTGTGTGTGTGTTGCCTGTGTGGCTGGCTATGGTTCAGCAACATGTGCCTTCCCTGTAGCGTTCTTGCGCCTCTCTCTTGTTCCTTTTTATTTTGGCTCATTTCCGCTATCACGCAACTTCCACTTGCTTCCCTATTGCGCATGGCGCATGTTGTTGAATATCGCACTGTGCCATTTATGCATAGTTCCTCCCCCTTCTGTTGCACATGCATTCATTATCATTGCACTCTTGCGCAGTGTGATTTGGGGGGCGCATCTGCCTCCCACTGAATATCGCAGAATGGCGCATTTTCAGACTTGCGCTGGCACAACCCTATTGCGCATGGTGCAACCCTTTTGAATATCTGGGCCTGGGTGTTTTTTGCATGAGACGGTGAGCCAAAAGACGAGTAGCATGCGGTCCTCCCTCATAGTACTTTTGTTTTAGAAATTGTAGAGCTTGTTCAGTTTCTAAATCAATTAAATATTGAATTCTTTGTTTAGTGGCTTCTAGCAAGGGAAAGACTGCCTCATTTCCCGCCGTGTGTTGGGCTTGCAACGTCTTATATTTGGCTTGGAGGCCATTTAACTGGGTGGCTTGCTTCTGATTATAGAGAGAAGCAAAATTTACATCTCCCCTGAGGACAAGCTTAAGGGTGTCCCACAAAGTACATGCACCTATCTCCTCCATCCCATTCTCCTGCAAAATTTGGGGTATCCGGTTTGCCAATAATTCCTTAAATTCAAGAAGATTCAAGAGAAAGTTATTCAATTCCTAAAAGGTTTGTCTTTCTGGCCTGCCGCCATTCTAGGGTGATCCATAGTAATGAGTGGTCTGATAATGTGGATGGTAGAATCTCATATCCGTACACTTGACACTGATGTTCTTTAGTTAATGGAAAAAAAATCAGTTCTGGCATATGTCTTATGGGGAGCAGAATAGTGAGTGTAAGCTCAACTGAGGAGGTTCAAAGCTTGCCAGATGTCTAACCATCCAGTCTCCTTAATATATATTTGTGCCACACTCTGGGTTCCTGTTTTTCTTGGTGGGCTGGGGTTAGTTGTATCCAGCTGGTCATATGTAAATTTATGATCACCTCCCACAAGCAGCAGTCCCTAGTTATTTTTTTGAAAAGGATAGTACCAGCCTGGCATCTGAGCCTGGAGGTATATAAATGCTTGCCAAGGTAATTTTAGCTCCCTCATAGGATCCGGTCACTACCACCAGCTGTCCCTGTAGAAACTACCTGAAATGGGGTATAACGAGGTATTAAAATGGCTGCACCTCATCTTTTGCCCTCCTTATAGGAGGATGCTATGACTTACGAAAACCCAAATCTCTACAGCTTTTGATGTTCAATCTGGCCTGAATGCATTTCTTGCAGTAATATAAAAGTAGGTTTTTGCTTTTTAAGGGAGGCTAGGACCTTATAGTGCTTTACAGGATTCTTCATCCTGTTCACATTTTGTGAACAAACCATTACCCTCTTTCCAGGAGCCATCTTAAAGCTTCAGGCAACGGCTTGTCATATTCATTATGCTGGGTGCAAGCCAGCAAAACACCTCCATGTGACCATGTAGTTAACAGGATAGGGCCCCCTTTCGAAACAGTATGTACACTATAATCCTCATTATACCTATTGGGGGACTGACACTCAAGTCTCCCTGTGGTAGAGTTAGGCTACACCCTCAGCTGTGACTGATGGACCACTTTTCTATCTCCTTATTTCCAAGCAACAGTTAACACTTTTCTCTTTGCTTTTCTTCTTCCCCAACCCACCCTAGGTTGGCCACCTAGCGAAGCTCTGTACTGTCCCTACTAGTTCTCTGCTTCATTCTTTTTCATTTCTATCCATCCAGTCCCAGGAATGATGCCAAACACCCAGAGAAGTGTTGTGTAAAGTGCATACGTGCATTTTGTGTACAAAAAGCATGAAGGCTATTTTAAATAGGAATGAATACAGTTAGTAAAGTCTATTTAAAGAAAAAGGATTCAGAAGTTATATAAAACAATAATGATGTCATGATTAGTACAGTTATAAAAAATCCTTAAGGTATTTTCATAAATTCACACTATGAACCTGTTACTGTATAAGGTTATAAAAGTGCTTAGTCACTGTAGATCACAGCTATAGAGAGTCAATATCAGTGGAGATATACACTGTACCTTTAACTGAACCAGGAAGTCCCTGAAACAAAACTGCCTTGGTTTTAAAACAAACATGTCCAGATATGTAAACAGAAAGGGCAGTCAGGTGACCCCACCAAAAGATATAAATTCTCTTCACTGAGTTCACTTCAATTCAGTCCAGTAGAGTTCAGTCTTGAGAGTGAAGGAGAGAGGTGCTACTGTAGACAAGCTGTCAAATGCAGCTGAAAAGGGTCTTAGGAGCTCTGAGATCCAGGACTGTATTATGTGAGAAACTATTGATGTTAAGTAGTGATTTTCTTTGCAATTTTTTCTTCTGTTTTCATTTATTATTTTGCTAACTTTTGAAAAATAAATATCACACCACGGTGTGTTTTAAACCTGTAAATTTGCCTCATCTGAAGTTTATTCCTACACGCTGTGACACTCCCTCTGAAGTAATCAGGCTGTAACCACATCATGTATTCAAATTTGTCAGGTTCAAAGAAATAAAAATGTAAACAAACACTAAACCAACTAATGGAACTATATACAGATTTGTTTCCAAGGTAGGAGGGTTGGATCCTATGCCCTCTAAGTGTAGTTGTGGCATACATGGAAAGGTATAGCACAAGAAAGAGGGGTAATGTGATGGAGTATCCCATCAGGCCCCCTGCATCTCAGACAAAGCCGGACCACAGTAAAAGAATGTACAGAAAAGAAAGAGCGCCACCAGCTGAAGACCACACATGAGATCTTCACCTCACATGCAATTTGTTGGTGCCATCATACAGATGACCATCATATCATCCGATTATATATGATCTGGTTCTTAATAAAAAACTTGAGATCCCTCGAAAAGGGAAATGTTTAGAATGGATTTAAAGCTGTGAGCAAGGGAGAAAAAACCCTTATAACAATGTGTCTAGTCACTTACCAGAGAGCTCTTGGTTTTCAATCGCACGTTCTTTCATGCTGATATGTTAAGTACTATAAGTCTGGCAGCTAAGACTATAAACATAGATCTGCCATTCTCCATCTATGGACATGAAAATAAAAGTTGAACAGATCATTCTGAGAGCTGAACTTACATTTGTAATGCTTCTAAAACAGTACCTCAAAGTCCAACTAACAATTGAGATAGGTCCTTTATCGTGGGTGAACTGAGATAAAGGCAAAAGATCCCATACAAAGAGAAGCTAAAAGTCACAAAGAAATACATAACTACCCACACTAGATGGCACTCCATATTCAAAAGTTCTCAGAGTTAATGCCTTCATTCAGACAGTTCAAATGAAATAAGTTTAAAAAGAGTAGCTCATTAAGTTGGAAGCTGTGAGTTATTTGCCCCATCAGAAGTGTCTGCAATTAGTCTGGGGTTCCTTATGTCACAGAAGTTTAAAGTTTATAGTAAGTCGGGGTGAGGGTGCCCGAGAAGGACCGAGAGCAACCTAGATCAAGCAGGTCTCTGTCTACTTTCCTCAATATTAGGAGAGACTGAGTAAAATAAACAGCAAAAGGACAAGCCTTCACTGATCAAGTGTCTCCCAGTGCCCCTGTTCTCATTGATAAGCGTTTTCTTGCAGTGAGTGGAGCTTGCTGCAAATATCTTGTAGCATGGCCGGCACTGCTCACTCTAAGAGTTCTTGTTGTGATGCAGCTCACCTGGGGTCCATCTCGAGTGGGGTGGCTTCAGGTGCTGATCCTGGGGTGGTCGCTGAGGACATCCTGTCTTTTCTCCAAGAGCTACCATAGCCTCCTGGGGTTTGATAGGTTACTGGTTCCAAGTCCCAAAACACCCTTAATTTTGCCAGGTATGGTGTTTGGAAACGCTGATTGTGGCTCAAAGCTCTTTGAGGATATTTGAATAGGCCATGCGTTGTTTGAGGATGTCCAGGAGATAGTCATTGTCGAAAATCAGCCTGGCTGCATTGTACTTGACCACCATCTTTGCCAGGCCACCTTTAAGATTTTTTTATTTCAATAGCCTAATTGTTGGCACAGGGATTGACACTCCTGCTTGTTCTCGCCTCGAAAGACTGGATTTCATGAAGTAAGGTCTCAAAGTGAGAACGAGATAGGCGGTCTAACTCTGTGTTGGTGTCTGGGTCTTGTAGGCTGGCTGGTGAGGAGATGAGGCTCATTTCCATTTTCTCCTGCTATCCATCCCCATCTGCTATTGTTGGAGTGTTCTTGCCACGAGACCTGCTAGATCTTTGACCTCCAGCTACTCCCAATGTAATTTTCACCAATTTGTATGATTTTAAATGTACTGGAGAGGTTAGTTCAGAGGATCTAGTGAGAGCTCCCTCAAAGTGCAGCCATTCAGATGATGTCATCACCAGAAGTCCCAAGTAAGAAAGCTTTTGAAGAGTTGTCGCGCCAATGGCCAAAGTCAGGTGCCTGTCTGACCAGCATAGTATACAGGTTGCTTGGCTGGGATCTAAAGGATATCAGATGGTGCATCAGTCAAGAAGACAGCAGCCCAGAATAACAGAAACAGCTGAGCTGAGACTTCGGAATCTGAAGATAGGTCGAAAGAGACATCTGTGAGCCAATACGCCTTGGCTCTGGATACACATGCCAAAGTCAGGGCCACCCTCATGACCATTCCTGATGCTTCGTATGACCTCTGCATCAGGTTCTCCAACTTGCAGGTGAGTAGATCCTTGATGGCTGCTGCCCCTGGAACCAGAATGGTCATCTTTTTAATGGCTGCCAAGATGAGCGCATCTACTTTAGGGCTGGTGTCCCAGAATATGACATCAGGAACCTTGTAAAATCTGGAAAATCTTGTCCAACACCTTGTGTACTGGGTGAGCTAATGCCTGCACTATTTATTTCACTGTGTCACATGCTGAGAAGGCCTTGTTCCTCTTGTTGGTGTTTTTCAGAGGGTCTATCTTCTTCTTAGAGGTCTGTTGTGTGTCCTCCACCAGGTCCAGTGTAAAGCAGGTTTGCTTCACAAGGGCAGAGAGCATATTCCAAGGGAAATTTCAGCCTGAAGAATGGTCTCCGGATTCCTCACTGGGGGAATGCCACTTTCCGCTTTCCTGGTCTGATTTTCCATCCTCATCAGCAGAGGGCACATGGGATGACACCAGCCTGGATGGTTCCTGTGGTCAGAGAATGCTGAACTGGACAGAGGTTGGAGGAGGAGTCAGGGGTACCTCTGTTGGACATTTTCCTTTGGAGGAGTTCTTCTCAGCTAGCTGATCCATGAGGCAGCTCATTACAATGATCAGATTCTTGAAAAAGGATACCATTCCTGGTGCTGCCTTACCATTCTGAAGGCCCCATCTGAGACTGGGGCCAGTGTTGTCAGTGCTGCAGCCTGCACTGTCACCTTCTCGATCCCTCCTCTTTACTACCCTCTGGGTGTGGAGGAGTACAGGAAGACAAGTCAGATCCTGACCTCATCATCTCCAATGGTAAGAATGATGACTCATACTACGGTCCAGAGAAACTGGAACTGGCTCCTGTCATCATACCTCAGGAGGATCTCCTTCAGGCTCTGCTCAGAATTATGCACTTGGCACTGAATTTTAGCCAGCAGCCATAGACCAGGACAGATGCCTCCAACTGGAGTTTCTAAATGTGCCTAATATCCCATTCTCTAGTTTCTCCCATCCAGCTGGCCCTGGAGACAGTTTCTGAGGTGACAAGGAGAAGGTCTGCTACTGTAGTAGCTTTCCCCAACCAGTCAGAAAAGAAATAGGCAGTGCCTTACTCTAAGCCCATGTATTAAACTCAGCCAATAGCAGATGCCACTGTTATTCTGGCTGATACTGACAAAGCTATAGTGCCCAAGGAGGTCACTGTGCACCTCACACAAGATAGATACCTAGAGTGTATTAAAGAGCAGGGGTCAAGAAGGCAACAGTGGAGGCCATGGCCTTGCAGCACCAGCAACATCAGACCCAGCCTGAACGAGGTCTTGGGAACAGCACCACCAAGGACAGCCCTGGGACCATTCCCAAAGTGAACGATCCCAGCACCGAAGGCCAAGGCAGCACCGCCAGTGCTCGAACCAGTGTAGGCCCCAAAGAGTCCAATCCTGGTGCCGGCACAAGACTGCTAACAGTGTCAATTACCCCTTTAGCCACAAAGGAACAGGCAGCATTACCATGGCTGCTCCGTCCCCAAAGGGGACAGAGGTGATACTACAGGTGGGGCAGACATTGGCAGCACCAACAATGGCCCAACCCCAGAAGCTGGAGTAAGCCAGTCAGATGCCTACGTCAAGTGACACCAAAGACTGCACCAGTTCAACTGACTCTGAGAGGTCAGAAACCAGCATCAAAAACAATGTCTCATGACTTATATGCTGCACCCAACACTCCATAAGAGTTGCCCAATGACTAAACTGTCCAGTGGAGTCCACTCTATTGAACAGAGGGGTTCCGTGACAGAGACCTTGACCTCACAGGCCTATGCCTCCACAGTGTTGTTGGTGAAGATGGTGGGGCACCAGGGTCCACAGAATTCAAGAGTCTTACAGCAGAATGACCAGACTACCTCGACCAGTGCCTTTTGTTCCCCTTATGCTTTCTGCAGGAAGAGATCAAGGCACGATAAGGTAAGACCCCAGCACACAGCATGTGTGGAATCTGGAGCATTTCTTTGTGACTCCAAGTGGACTGTCCTTATTCTCAGGTGACTGACTGTTGCACCCACCTAGAGAAAGGTAGTGGCCAGATACAGCTTTACTGCTGAAGCAACCTCCTTTTCAGCCTCTCTACCTTCTTCCATGGTCAACCATTTGCACATGGTAGGGCTGAGAGAAAACTATGGAGTTTTGTTTGTTGAAACTGACACAGAAATAAACTGTAGTGCAGTTTAAACCAAAACTGAAGTGAACGATGTTGTCATATAGACAGAGAAGTCCTGTCCCAGATGTGGAGCATGGCGGCGCTGCTGCTGAGCACTCAACAGCTGGAAACAAACTCTGGTCAGAGCCAACATGGCTGCTTTTATGGGACACTGTCCACTTAAAAGTGTCAAAGTTATGAGTGTGCTCTGGAAAATTTTAATGTGCACTCATAACTTTGTTGTTTTGTAATAGTTGTAGCCCAAATTGTTAACATAGTCTTCTTATGTCCCTACCTCATGAACAAGGGTGGAGAACATCTTCAAAACCAGCCTGGAAGATGATTTCACGCAGCAACAATGTCATTTCATGCCGCAGGTGCAGAAACACATTATGGTCAGGATGTGAAAAATGACAGTTGTCATATTCATGAGGTGGTGGGAAAAAATAGTAACGTTGAAAATTTGGGGTCAAAATAGTACAAATTACCAAAGTTATGAGCATGTTTTGAAATATTTCAATGTACACCCATAACTTTGCCATTTTTAAATATTTTAACCCCAAATTTTCAACATATCCTTCTTATGACCCTATATCATGAACAAGGGTGGAAAAAAATTCAAAACTTGCCTAAAAGGTGATTTCACACAATGGCAATGTCATTTCACGCCACAGATGCAAAAACACATTTCGGTCAAGATGTGAAAAATGACAGTTGTCACATTCATGAAGTGATGTGAAAAAAGGGCTACTGTATGTTGAAGATCTGGGGTCAAAATAGTAAAAATTACCAAAGTTACGAGCGTGCGTTGCAAAACTTCAACCTACGCTCATGACTTTGCCATTTGTAAATATTTTGACTCCAAATTTTTAACATAGCTATCTTATGACTCCACCTGATGAAGAATGTCTGGCAGTATAGCCTAGAGGTTAGAGTAACGAGCTTGGTACATCCAGCAGATAAACTCAGGTTTGATTCACACACCCTCCATTTGCATATTGTGTGACTCTGAGCAAATCACTTAACCTCCCCAGTGCTGCCATGTCACCCCTGAAAACAGGCACCTATGCCTAGTGGGCCATACCCGGTTAACAAAGAATTAAAAAAAAAAGTCAGTGAAAATGTTCGAATCCTACCTCAAAGGTGATGTCACTAAGTGAATGTGAAAACACCTTTCTGGCCTGCTTTTCATAATTCCACCATCACTGGTCATGAGGTGGGGTTCTACTAAGGCCATTTTGAAAATGTAGGGTGAAAATATGCAAAACCGCCAAAGTTATTCATCACAGTTAAAAAAAAACATTGAAATACACTGAACCGCACCTACCTTAGTTTCTCATGCTGCTGTTGGTGATTCCAGCAGCAAGACATGTCTTTGATCGGAGAGTGTCTCTTTCTCCTGGAACCTATTCAGGTGAGTGAGGGTGTAGTGGGGGTATGGGGTGGTGACTGCTAAGTGGGAGTCAGAGTGGGATGGATCAGATCGGCGAAGGACTGTTTTCTATTTTACAACTTTAAAGACGAAGTCTCGCCAAAATTTCTAGTATCAAATTCAGAATTTGGATCAACATATACCCAATCAGCCTCATGCCAAAAATTAGATCTCTAAGTTACTTTGTTTAAAAGTTGCAAGTTATTTTACAACCCTAAATTCACTGCCTGTTCAAAAAAGCCAGTTTCAGTAAAGAGCTACTGATGATATCACAACCAGAACTCACAGCCTATCCTTCCTGCAAACTACCTTATAAGACTCATTTCTTCCACATTACATAAAACTGCAGTTGTAGTAAACATCTGAAAAAGGAAAACTGACACTGGGTGGGTCATGGCATGCATTACCATAATGTGCAGATGCAAAGTACAGTACTTAAGAATGTGCCGGGGGAGTTGGAATGAAGTGGCAAATATGGCTTCAGAACGACAAAAATGTGTGTAATTTTTAGAATGCCGAAGGGGTGAGATTTCCGAATGCCAATAGACTGGAACTGTGGAATGCACTAATGACAGTCTCAGAAAGTAGCTGGGACACACAATTTTGGAAAGTGGCAGGGACACTAAAATTCATAATGTGGTGGTGTCATATATAGAATAATGGCTGAGTAGGGGGTTATAACGAGACATTTACACACCCTCGAGGTGTGAGATGCCACATAAACCCAGAGAGCGAAGCTCGAAGGGTTTATAAAGGCATCCCAGACTGAGGGTGCATGTAAAATTTGAGTTTTGCACACCTACCCATCCTTTATTTTATATAACTGCTGGGGATCATTTTTTTGCTCCAGTAATTGTATAAAAGATATCCCTATGGAGCTGCGGACCGGTCGGGTTTCAGTGCAGTCTGTGGCTTGTGATAAAACCTTTATTTGTTTTTTGCTTTTTTTTAAGGCAGCTGAGTTTAAACATTGCAATAGCATTTTTTCAGCCCAGTTATTTGCTTTGCTCCTTTTAATTAACTTACCACTGGCACAGAGTGTGGCAAACTGTGTAGTGCTGGGGAATGGCAGCCGGCACCGAGGAATGGAAGAGCAGTGGCTGCGCATGCTCAGAACAAGGGAAACCAGGCACGTGTTCACCATTGTAACTAGCTGGTTATAATAGTGAATTACAACCTGGTTTCTCTTAGGGGAAAAAATGATCACCACTAATAAATGTGACAGGGATGTGCAACTTTGGAATGTGGTACTGATGCACTATTTCAGAATGTAGTGCTGATGCGCAGTTTTGGAATGTGCTGCTGACATGAAATTTCAGAATGTGGTGCTGATGTGCAGTTACTGAATGTGGCACTAATGCACAATTTCAGAATGTGGCACTGGCGCACAATTTTGAAACGTGGCATTGAAACACAACTTTGGAATGTGGAGGGATGTGCAATTTTGGAATGTGATGCTGATGCACAATTTTGGAATGTGGCACGGACACGCAATTTCAGAATGTGGCACTGACACGCAGTTTGGAATGAGGCTCCCTAACAGACAACCTATAAGTCAGACCCAGAGGTCGATACAGGAGATAATCCACCCACCAGTCGTCCTATTAGTTGCCAGTCTGCCCAGTGCGGCTTCAGTGTATGTTACGAAGAGCTGGCAAGCCTCATCCCAAACTCCAGCTGAATGCTTCTTATAATAAGAGAGCACCCATGCAGATCCAACCATATGGAGCTTATGTTCATCCTCCAAAGAAAGGCCGGTAAAGTATACTGGGAGGTTAATCACCTGGTTAAGGTGAAACTCCAATATCACCTTCAGGAGGAACATTCGGGTGGTGGCAAAGGACACCCTTGTCTCTGTGGAAGACCAAGTAAAGAGACTTCACTGAGAGCACCTGGACCTCACCGATCCTTCTGGCAGAGGCGATAACCATCAAGAAGGCAGTTTTTCATGACAGGTGTGACACCTCATGTGTGCATAGGCTTGAAAGACTTGCCCATGAGCACTGTCAGAACCAGCAACAAGTCCCAAGGTGGTGGTGGTGGTTTATCACCTTTTCCTGCACCATCATCAGCATACCAGCCCATGCCCAGTATGCAGATGGCTGCCAGGTGCAGCTTGAGGTTTGTTGACTTTAGCCCTGGGTAGGATAGGGACCACAGATAGTCAAGGACACTAGCAAAGGGATCAAGCTCCTTGCCCTGGCACCAAATGAAAAATCTTTTCCATCTAAAGGCATAGTACTGATGGGTTGACTCCTTTTGGGATACCCCCACAATGTGGAGAACACTGTCTGAAAGTCCCAGAGCCTGGAACTCTAGCCACTCAGGAACTAGGCTGTCAGGTGCAGGCATTGAAGATCCGAGTGCAGGATCTTTCTTGGATGACAGGAGAGCAGATCTGGGTGCAGGGGCAACCGCTACAGAGGTCTGCTGCTAAGGCTGAGGAGATCCAGGTACCTGAACTGGTGGGCCAGTACAGGGCTATCAGGATCATCCTTGCCTTGTCAATCTATACCTTGACCACCACCTTGTGGATGAGGGAAAAATGAGGGAAGGCATATAGGAGGCCAGGGGTCCAAGGCCTCACTAAGGCATCCACCAGCACTATTCCAGGCTGAGGGGGATGGGCACAAAACAGTCTCAGTTTTGCGATCTCTTTGAGGGCAAAGAGATCTACCAGAGGAGTGTCCCACTGGGAGAACAGGTGGTTCATCCACCTCCTGATGCAGTGACTACTTGTGTGACATCTTTCCACCCAGCTGAGGGCATCCGTCAGCAGGCTATCAGCTCCTGCAACATGAATTTCCAGGAGATCTGCATCCAGGCTGCACAGGAGGGTCCAGGTGCAGATGCCTCCCAACACAAAGGAAGGGAGTACGTGCTGCCCTGTCTGTTCAGACAAAATGTGGTCGTGGTACTGTCTGCCTGAACCTGCACCACCTGACCCCAGACCAAGGAGCAAATTTTGTCAGAGCCAGGCGCACTGCACAGAGCTCCAGTAGGGATACGTGATGACAGGACTCACCGGGAGTTTAGAGCCCATGGGCTCTGTGGTCACCCAAGTGTGCTCCCCATCCCACCAGTGACATGTCTGTTGTCAGGGTGACAGACGGCTCTGGGCAGACAAACATGACTCCTTCTTCCAGATGTTCTGGGACCAGCTGTCACTGGATGGCATCCCACATTGACTGGTTCACCAAGATCAGCTGGTCCAAGTGTCCTAGGTGCTGGGACCATGATGGGCTGGCTCCCACTGAGGCAACACATCCACCAGCAGGCCCACCGGACAATGCTTATGCAGGATGCCATGTACCACAGCAGCCTCTAGAAGTCCCAGGCAGGGTGCAAGCACCCAGCCTGAAATGATCGGACAAAGGAAGTAAGATCCAGTGCCCAGTCCAAAGGGAGTCTGGCCCTGGCCCGGAGTCTAGCTCTATCCTAATGAAGTGAATCACCTGTGAGGGGTTCAGTTTGGACTTGGCCAGGTTGACCGTAAGGTCCAAGTCTCTGCAGGTTTGGAGGGCCAGGTCTCTGGACTGCTCCACTGCCTCTTTGGATGACCCATCAATTAGCCAGTCATCACAGGTAGGGGTACACCCTAACATTATGGTGCCACAGAAATGCTGCCACCATTGCTATGCACATCAAGACCCTGGATACCGAGGAAAAACCAAACCGTATGACTTGCAACTGACAGAGAACATCTTCTGCACGGAACCAAAGGTACCAGAGTGGGACAGACGGACTGGAATGTGGAAAAATGCACCCTGGAGGTCCAGGGAGCAGAACTACATGCCCTGCTCCAGAGACGGAATAATCTGGTTCAGCGTCACCATCCTGAACTTGTGCTTCCTGAGATACTGGTTCAGACTTTGAAGATCCAGTTGTGAGGTGCAACACCCATCAGTTTCTGGACCTGGAAGTACCTGGTCATGAAGTACTGACCTGCCATGGAATCTGGGACACGGGCTATGGCTCCCTTCTTGAGAAGCTGAGAAACATCCTCCCTAAGGGCAGACAATGTGTCCTGTGACACCAAGGATTTCTTTGGCGTGTGCAGACTGTAGTGATGAAGAGCCTCAAGTTGAGAGGCAACCTCCACTCACCACCTCTAGGACCCACTTGTCCGAGGTAAGTACAGAGCAAGCATGCCAGAAGTGACACAGCCGACATCCCAGGGGAGCTGGGGCAGGGGCTCGAGGGATGGGAGGAAAAGGCAGCTATGGAGAGGCCTAGCACTACTGCTGTAGGGGCACCACTACCCCTACCTCCGCCTTTTTGGAGCCCTGAAGGAGGAACTTGGTCTTGGAGCACCAAGCCTACAAAGATCTCTACTGGGGCTGCTGCTGCCTATGCTGCTGTGCTGGAAAGGGTTGAAACTGAAAAGGCTTTTTCTTCAGCTTCTGCACTTTTGAACCCTTCAGAAAGGAGGTCACAAAATCCAGGATGGCACTGGACTTCTCAAATCCTAGTTACATGGCCCTCCTACCCAGGGCCAAAGAGGTCGGTGCCCAAAAAGGAAAAAGCTAGCTTGTGCTAGGTGTCCACCATAAAGGTGTGTAGCCCAGGCGCTGTGTGCCTGTGGGCTACTACCCCTGCCTTTTGGCCCTCTAACAGGTTAAGGGGCCTGGGTCCTGTTACGGTGGTGGTTGTGGGTTCTATCCCAAAGATAATACAAATAGTGTGGTGCCTCCACCCAGAGAAAGTTATATAAGTGGGTCAGGTGACTGGCTGGCAAAAGTCCCCTGGGATGCTGCACCTATCCACCTCCCCTACCAACCACCCCACACTCTGAATACCCAACTGTTCAATAACACCATAAACCATGAACAGTAATGATCTGACAGACTCAGAATTCCTGCACACACAATGTCAAACAATAAATCATAGCTTTATTGGGGGTAAGGACTAGGGAAGGGATACTGGAGAAGGGATGACTGTGAATAAAAAGATGATTCAAGAGAACAAGTAACAACAACCATAGGGGCCCGTAAGCCAAGTCCACCCCCGGAGGCCCACCCCTACTGGTACCAGTGTCTTCCCTGAGAGTCCTTGGGGTACTCACAAGGTGCAGGCCTGTTCGTTACCGCAGGTTGGCCAGCTGTTGGAGCCCTGATGAAATAAAACAATTATTTGAGAAAGCAATTAAATCCTTTTACACTCCTTGCTTGGTTTCTGGAACTGGGTTCTGGGTACTCAAGGTTTTGCAGAACTCAGACATTCCTGGATGAATGCCTCCAGCTGTCCTGGATCACAGAGCTCCATGCAGCAATGGGCAGATGGAATCTTGCTTGAAGATCTCACAGCTTGTCTCCTCGATTGGGGATCTGGCCACTTGTCACCTTCAGCCACTTCTGGTCACAGCAGAGCTCTGTGGCAGGACACACCAACCCTAGAAGGCCCAGATCCGGGAGTGGCTCCACAGTCCGGCTTCCCACAATGGATCACAGGTGCCCTAGCACCCCAGCAAGCTGGTGACCGCCTGAGATGGTGAGCCCCACTTGGAAGAGGTTAACTGATTCCTCCCTGGCTCTGGGTGAGAACTCCAAATGGTGGGGTCCTCCTGCAATCCCTGCACTGAGTTCAAAACCAGCAGAAAACTCAGGCAGTGGCTCAAGAAAAGTCCCGTACTAGTTTGCAGTGGGTGCTAGCCTTAGATGAGATGAAGCACAGGTGCAAACCACAGGGAGATCCAAATACAACAGATCCCTGCACACCAGTTTGCACTTTCCAGTTAGAAACTGTCCACAATCCTTTCTTCAGCTGCAGCTGGGACACAGCTCTCAGCCACTTCAGCCAGTTCACTCGAAAAGTATAACACCTGGCTAGCACCTGGACGTCCAGAGATGCTTTGCCTCTTCAAAATCACAATTGCAGTCCCACACAGGTAAAACAAACTTTCAGCAACTGTGGCACCAAATAGCACAGCTCTGTCCTCCTCAGCTCAATTCAGTCCACTAGTGCAGGGTTTCTGCAGTGCTTATCCTCTCCAAAATAATCAAACAAGTCACAGTACCCGGAGAATCAAGGTATCAGTCCAGTTCTCTTCTTCCCCTGATGATCCTTTCCTGAATATCAATCCTACTAGAGACCTTAGAAAGGCCTCTAGTCCAGATCCACTCACAGATCTCTGATTTGTACAGAGCCCAGGAACAGATGACTAAAATCCAGAAAGTCCAATGGGTTTCATTCGAGAATCCAAGGTTCTGATTGGCTGATTGAGCCTATCATTTGTCCATCAGCAGAGGTCAGTATTTCTAGGTGGCTGATTGGGGCATGATTTAGGTGCCTGAATTAGTCCCCTCCTTTTCCCAGGAATCCCTTTGTCACAGTTTCAGGTGCCTAGACAGTTGATTGGCTGCAGTGAAAGGTTAAAGTGTCATTAACATGGTGGCTGCTGTTTAGTTCCTGCAGTCCATCACAGTTCCCACATTTCAAGGTCTGTGTAACCAAGGCAAAGACCCTTGTTTTATAATATCCCCACCATATGGTAGCCCCTTTGTGCTCTTTCAAACGAGCCCACATTCATGAAATTATCTTTAATAATTCTGCTGTCGTTGCTGCAAAATCTATGTCCTCCAGGCGGCAGGCAGCCCTCATTAATATTCATGAGCCCTGCTTATGCCTCGAGTCTAAACTCAAATTCTCAACCCCCAAGCGGCTTCTCTGCCACAGAGTTCTGGTCACCAGCCTCCATTAACTGAAGAGGGCACTGGGACCACTGTATGCTCTCCTCCTCAACTGCAAAATCCACCAGTTGGCAGGATCAAGGGTGCAGCATGCGAGCGCGCTTATCACTGCAGCCCCAGGAGCAAACAAACCCAGTGGCGCTAGCCTCAAGTCCCCAAGCCCAAATGGACAAAACTACCCACCAGGACAACCATGAAATGGGGAGCACATGGGGAAAATGGGGAAAACAAAACCACAAGAGTCATTCAGGTAGCCTGGGGGGACAGTGGAAATCTGCAGTCGGGCCCTTCAACAGCACATTGCAGCATCTACTGCCATAGCAAAGGTGCAAGAATCACCAACATTCAAGGCTGTCTGAAGCTAGTGTTTAGCTAGCACTTGACCATGGTCTCGGACTAGTTAATGCTTGACCCTGGTCTCAGACTATTTTCACCACCAGCCACTTATCATCAGGGAGGTGTGGGTGGAAATGGTCAAGAACTCCCCACAGGGAGTGACCAAAATGAGCCATCATCAGGGAATAGCTCGCCTGTTGAAGACCAAGCAAAGACACAGCACAGACCTTCTTTGCTGCATGGTCAAGCTTCTTGGACTCCTTTTCAGGGGGCTTCTCCATATCCCTGGTGTTCCCAGATTTGTGGAAGACAAGTGTCGAAAATCAGACCCTCAGCCAAGTCCACCATGGTACCCACAAATGCAATCTGGCTAGTGGCACTGTGACAATGGATACTAACATGAGACCCAAAAGGTGTAGAAAAGACCTCTGGAACCTAAGGTCTGTAGTATATCACTTGAGCTTATATAATCAGCCATTCAGCACTGTTCCTGGGCAATGCCAAACCCTGGGCTTTGCACAGGGCTGATATAGTATGTAGTGTGGCTGACCAACTGACAGAACAGACGGAGGCACATGGACCAGATCCACAAGGATAGTGATTCCCTGGTTCAAGCTAAGGTTAACTTCAGGTGGTCCCTGGAGTGGGTGTCTTAAGAGCCAGTCTTCCAAGTGCAAAAAGACAGACAAGCCTTCCATGCGAAAGGCTGCAGATATGACTGCCAAGCACTGGGGAAAAGTCTAAGGTACAGCAGATAGACCAAGAGGCAATATCCTGAATTGGCAATGCTCCCCTTCAAGCACGAACCTCAGATACCCCCCCCCAGAGGTGTCATGATGTTACTAGAAGAGTGGGCATCTTTTATATGCCAGGTGCATAGCCAGGTCCCCTGATTACAGCAGGGGAAGAAGACCATACTGAGAAACCATCCACAACTCCTAATGTTCTCAGTTAGAGGTGAAGTCTTCCTGTGTGCAGTTCTAGAACAGGATACAAAACTCCTGTCCACCTCGGGACTAGGAAGCATGTTGAATAAAACCTGTTACAGTTAAGAAAATTGAATACAATGCCTACCCTGTGGGTAAGGGCAGTAGACAGACAGTAGAGGCAGCCTGGGTGTGAGTTGGCCTCTGAAGGTCTGGGCAACATGGCAATTCATGAGCTTGTTTGCTTGGGGAGTCTTGTTGAATACCATCTGCCCTATGGGCAAGAGTGTAGTCATACAGTGCTGCTGCTAGTGGCACTGTGGCCTGGAATGAGCGTTGGAAAACTGCATACACTGAATGGATGAAAGGCTGATCCAGCTCAGTGAAAGGAAACAGAGATATGGCCCACTTGCCAGAGAGGCCTACCGTAGGGACTGACAATTTGTTACATGCAGGTCTCTGTAATGCTCAGGTAGATACTGCCATAGCCCATTGCATCTCCACTCTTGGATAGTGTACCAGAAGGTAAAAAAAGGTGGTAGGTGCCCCATTGTATAGGGGGCAGTCCTAACAGCCCACGGTGTGATGGAACATAACATAGGTTCCAGCCCTAGATAGACAGAGGTGTAGGTACTTATGCCTTGTACATACAACCACTTGGAGTCCTAGTCAGGAGAGAGGGAACTCAGGTGTCTAAGTGCCTTAGATTTATGATGGACGGCAGTGAACAGAACAGTTACGTACTTACCATAACAGCAGATCTTCGACAGAAATTTCTTTCTTCAGGTCACACCTATGGAACTATAGCCACCAGTCACTAGGACCACATGGAAACTTTTCTTCAAGCAGTCCACTAGTGGCCACCCACATCTACATCTGACATTAGTGTCCACTGTATATAAATGTAGACAGCCCCTCTCCCTTCTCAGTTCCCTGCCAGAGACCATATTCAAAGGGCCTCCCTCCAGGGAACCAAGGAGAGAGCTGAAGATTCCAGCTACCAGGTGAGGCTGGAACAGCAGGTAGTCTGTCCCGGAGACAGAGACAGGAGCAAAGAAGCTCTGAGTCCAAGGAATGGAGAGAAGGATCGGCATGGCCTGATGAAAGAGATTCTTTCGAAGACAGAACAGTTACATAAGAACTTACTGTAACAGTAGATCTTCAAGGAATCTCTGTCATCAGGTCACAGCTATGGAACATTGCCGCCAGGTGCTAGGATCACATGGAAGCTTTTCCTGAAGAAATCTGTTAGGGGCCCCATGCGGTCAGTCTCTGACATTATACACACTATAAGTGCAGTCAGTCCCGCTTCCTCCGGTTCTTTCCCTAGCCAGAGGTCATGGAAGGCAGGAGTCCCACCAGGCAACCAAGGAGAGAGAGAAAGGTGCCCAGCTACCAGAAAGGCTAGAGAAACAGGACAGCCAAGCTGGAGAGAGAGAGAGACAGAGACAGAGAGGAAAAAGGAGAGGGAGGGAGAGAGAGAGAGAGAGAGAGAGAGAAAATGAAGGGAGGGACAGCATGACATGATGACAGAGATTCCCTCGAAGATCTACTGTTACAGTAAGTTCTTACGTAACTGTTCTATCTTCTTCAGGGCTATCATTGTCATCAGGTCACATCTATGGAACAAGTCCCAAGCAGCGCTAAGAGCAAGGACAGTCTGGGTAGCAGGAAGGTCTAAGAAAGAAGGCCCTGAAACACAGCTAGGCTAAGCTTGCCATTCTTCTGGAGGTAATGTCAAGTCTGTACTGGTTGATGAAGTGTGGACAGTACTCCCAAGAGGTAGCAGCACAACTCTGTTGCAGACACACACCCTAGAGCAGGCATATAGAAGTGGCCATACCTCTGGTGGAATGGCCCTTAACAACCCCAGGAAGTTCCTTACCGTACTTCCTGTAATAAAACATAATACAGTTGGCCAACCGTTTGGACAAGCACCGTTTCAAAACTGGAGCACCCTCTCTGCCTGGGGTGAAAGAAAAACAACTGAGAGAACTTCCCTGCAGTCCCTTGTACAGCATTTATGGTAACAAAATTCTATGCCCACCGTATGAACTATGGAGCAACGCTTCCCCTGGATTGGTGTGCTCTGGAAAATACCCCGGCAGGTAGATGGATTGATAAAGGGTAAAGACACCACCTTAGGAAGAAACTTAGGGTTAGTACCCTGTCTCTGTGGAAAATGAAATAAGGCTGCTCACACGAGACTGTAGCTCTGAAATTTTTCAAGCAGAAGTAATAGCAACTACAGTAACGCTGTCTACGACAGAAAGCGTAGCTCGCAAGACACACAGGTTCCAAGCCAAAACTGGGTTATGGATAAGAGGCTTCAAGTGGAGAATGCCTTGCAGGAAAGTATGAGCCACATCCAGCTGTGCCACAGTATGGCCATCAATGGGCACACAGAAGGCTGATATGGCTGACAGGTGCACTTTAAGAGAGGAGTATCTGAGTCTTGCAACAGACAAGGACAGGAGATACTCCAGAATCTGGTTCACCAGACAGGTGAAAGGGTCCAGGCTATGAGAAGTGGCCCAGATAGCAAACTGCTTCCCCTTCACAGAGTAAGTGGCCCTGGTGGAAGGTTTTCTGGCAGCCACCAGAACATCAGCCACCTTCTGAGACACACCAAACTGAACAATGGCTACATCCTCAGGAGCCATGCATGCAGGTGGTGGGGACTTGATGTCAAGATGGACCAGGGTCCCTTAAGCCTGTGTCAACAGGTCCCTGCAGGGGAGCAGGGGGACTGGAGGCCCCACAGCCAAATCCTGCAGTAATGGAAACCATATCTGCCGAAGCCAGAAAGCAGCCACTAGAATTAGGGTGGCACCCTCTATTTGTAGTTTAATGAGCACCTTCTGAATCAGAGGAAGGGTGGGAAGGCATACAAAAATGTCATATTCCAGGAGAGGGATGTGTCTCACCAGAACACTCCAGGCCCTGGATCTAGTGAGCAGAAACGTGGCAGTTTTGCGTTGAGTGGGGACACAAAAAGGTCCAACTCTGGACAACCCCACCTATCGAACAGGTCTTCTATGACCAAGGTCAGCAGTTCCCACTCCTGCATTTTGGACTGAGACCAGCTAAGGCTGCCCACTATGGCATTTTGGGCACTGGCATATGGATGACTGACAGTTCTAGACCATGATCTAGAGCCCAGGACCAGATCATCATTGCTTCCCAACCCGGAGGGTAGGAATGGGCCCCCCCCCCTTGCTTGTTGATGGAAAAGACCACATTGAGATTGTCCAACTGCACCAGCAGAGAGGCCCGGAGAGAGAGAGATGGTTCTGGAAGACCAGTAAGCCATACAGAACTACCCTCATTTCTAGGATGTTTATGTGGTGGTGATTTTCCCAGTGGTACCAGGGACCCTAGGTCTGATAAGTACCTAAATGGGCTCCCTAACCCAGACTCAAAGCACCTGTGGTGAGGATTTGGTGAGAAGTAGGGGTGAGAAAGGGGACCCCTTTAAGAGGTTGGCTGGGTCCATCCACCAGTGGAGTACTTTGTGTCATGTCGAGAAGACAAGGACCAGCTGGTCTAGATCATCTGAGCGCTGATCCCACTGAACCCTGAGGGTCCATCATGGATCCTCATTGCATCCTGGCCAAAGGGACCGAATAATGGATACAGCCATTAGGCCTGAAGAATATCCTGGCTGGGACATGCTGGCTCTGAGCCACCTCCTGGGCTTGGGTAATGAGGCGTTCTGCCCTGTCTTGAGGGAGGAAGGCCTTGCCCTGAGTAGAGTCCAGGACTGTTCCAATGTACTGCAACTACTGAGACAGGGCCATGACGAACTTGGGCCAATTGACAGTGATGCTCAAGAACTGGAATAACTGCAGTGTACATTCCAGTGTCAACAACAGGAGCTCTCTGGAGTAGGCTTTCAGTAACTAGTCATCCAGATACTGGAACACATAAAGACCTTCACGTCAAAAGGCTGCTGCCACAGCCACTAAGCATTTGGTAAATACCTGTGGATAATCCAAAGAGAAATACCCTGTAATGGTAATGCTCCCCACTTGAACAGGAAAGTACAGTTACATAGGAACTTACCGTAACAGTAGATCTTCGAGAGAGGTTCCTTCAATAGGTCATCACATATAGGACTAGCCACCTGGCGCTGGGTCACACACTAGACTTTTTTATAATACCTGACGGGTGGTTCGCTTCAACTGTCACATGACCAATGTCAGTGGACACTATATAGAGACGGTCCCCACGCCCGCCCTCCAGTTCTCCCACCGGAGCCTGGAATAGGCCTGACAGCAGGAGGAAACAGAGTCTGGAGTCCCTAAATAAAAAAGGGGGAAGGAGGGTGGGAAAAATATGACCTACTGAAGGAACCTCTCTCTAAGATTTACTGTTACGGTAAGTTCCTACGTAACTGTACTATCTTACTTCGAGAGGGTTCCTTCAGTAGGTCATCACATATAGGACTGAATCCCAAGCAATCCCTCTGCAGAGTGGAACCAGCCTAGGACAGAAGGCCCTGCAGGACAGCTAGGCCAAAACCTACCCTCTGCCTAGAAGCAATGTCCACCCTATAGTGTTTGGTAAAGGTATGGACAGAACTCCATGTTGCTGCTGCGCAGATATTGGCTGATGAAACATTGCACAGAAAAGCCATGGAAACAGCTATGCCCCTTGTAGAATGACCTCTGACTGGTCCCAACAGAGGCTTGTCATACTTCTGGTAGCAGAAGTGAATACAGTTACCCAACCAATTGGACAGGCACTGCTTAGAAGCAACTTTACCCAAAGATCTGGGGGCAAGAGAGACACACACAGTTGGTCATCCTTGTGAAACTCTTTCATACCATGAGAATAGCATCGGAGGGTGCGATGCCCATCCATAGTGTGCAGGAGTGCCTCACCTCTATTCGCAGGGGATGGAAAATATACAGGAGTCCACTGATTGGTTCAGTGTGACCTCTGAAACCACCTTAGGCAAAAACTTAGAGTTGTCCTGAGGACCGTCCAGTCCCTATGGAAAATTAAATAGGGCTCCTTACAAACTAGAGCCTGAAGCCCTGAAATTCTTGAGCTGAGGTAATGACAACTAAAACAACATCTTCCAGGACAGGAAGCGTAAATCACAGCTCATTGTTAGTTCAAAAGGCAGGAGACTGAGCTTCTCCACAACAAAGTTTAAATCCCAAGGTGGTATGGGGCTATGGATGGGGGTTTCAGATGGAGAATCCCTTTCAGACAGGTTTTTGAGACTTCCAACTGAGCCACGGGTTTACCATCCACCAGCTCGTGGTACGCCGAAATAGCCGAAAGATGGATCTTCAAGGAGGAGTAGGATAGGCCTGAATCTGAAAGAAGAAGGAGGTATTCCATGACTTGTGGGCAGAACAAGAGAAAGGGTTCCAATCTTTGGAAGCTGCCCAAATGGAACAACGTTTCCACTTCATAGCATAGGTGGAACAAGTAGATGGCTTTCTAGCCTCAACAATTATCTGGGCAACCCAAGAGGAGTCCCCAAAGCGGGAGATGCTATAGTCTGCAGGAGCCACGCATGAAGATGCAGGGTCCTGAGCCCCGGGTGGTCGAGCCGGCCTTGATTCTGAGTCAAGAGGTCATGAGTCACCGGAAGTGGAACTGGTGGTTCCTCCTCTAACTGTCGCAGAAGCGGGAACAAAATCTGCCTCGGCCAGAGAGGGCGATAAGGATCATCCACACTTTCTCTGCCTTAAGTTTGAGAAGGACCCTCTGGAGAATGAGAAACAGAGGGAAGGCGTACAAAAATGTCCCTGTCCAAGAGAGAGAGAGAGACAACACGTCGTGTCAGAAAGCACCATGCCCTGGAATGAGAGAGCAAAAACTGTGAAGTTTTGCACTGAATGGGGAGGCGAAAAGGTCAAGTTCCGGATGCCCCCACCTTAGGGAGAGAGTCTCTGACACTTCCTGACTTAGTTCCCATTCTTGACTGAGGGTTCGAGACCTGCTGAGCCTGTCCACCAGGATGTTTAGAACACCTGGAACATGCATGGCCACTAAGGACAGATTGTGCTGGACTGTCCAGTTCCACACTCTCATAGCTTCCCTGCAGAGAGGGTACGAGTGAGTTCCTCATTGTTTGTTGAGATACCAGATTACCGACATATTGTCCATCTAAATAAGCAGTGATCCCTTGGGGAGAAGAGTCTGGAACGCCTGAAGCATGTACAAGACCGCCTCATCTCCAGAACGTTGATCTGTAACAACGCTCTGAGCTGAACCAAAGTCCTTGAGCTTGGTGTTCCCCAAATGCAGCCCCCAGCCCATATCAATGCATCTGTAGTCAGAGATGCCAAGGGGACAGGTCTCCTATATGGAAGACCCAAAAAAAGTTGCAGGGATCCCTCCACCACAGCAGATCTTTCTGGACTGCTTACGTTACCAGGACCGGATGATCCAGATCATCCAGAAGTTGATCCCACTACACCCGCAAGGACCACTGAGTGAGTCTCATATGGAGCCATGCCAGGGGAGCAGTAGTGACACAGGCCGCCATCAGGCTGAGAAGAAGAAGGATCTCCCTTGCCGGGATGGTCCTGGTTGAGGCCACCACTGAAGCCTGACAGACCAGGGTTTCCACCTTGTCCAGAGGCAGAAAGGCCCTGCACTGGATGGTGTCCAAGACTGCCCTGATGAGCTGAAGTCTCTGATTCGGGGAAAGAGATGACTTGAGGAAATTGACCATAATCCCCAACTTGGCGACAGATCCAGAATATAATGCAGAGCTTCCAAAATGAAATCAGTGGAAGGGGCTGAAATCAACCAGTCGTCCAGGAAAGGGAACACTGCTATGCTGTGGCAATGCAGAAAAGCCGCCACCACCACCAAGCACTTGGTAAAGACCAGAGATGCCGAAGACAGACCAAAGGTGAGGGCCCGAAACTGGAAATACTGCCCCTGGAAACAAAACCACAGGAATCGGCGGTGGCTGGGGAAAATTGGAATATGCAGGTAAGTATCCTGCATATCCAGAGCACAATACCACTGATTCTCCAGCAGGAGAGGGAGAAAACTTTGAAGGGTCAGCATTCTGAATTTTTTATACCTGACGAACAGGTTGGGACTGCTCAGGTCGAGAATGGGTCTCATGTCGCCTGACTTTTTTGGAACCAGGAAGAAGTGGGAGTAGAACCCCCTTCCCCTTTGTCGGAGGGGAATGTTCTCTATAGCCTCCTTGAGCAAGAGAGAGTTGATTTCTTCTATGATGAGAAAAGCCTGGTCCCGAGAGTAGGATGACCGGATTGTGGAGAATGGCGGAATCTCCAGAAACTTTTTTTTTTTTAATTCAAAATGCTTTATTACATTTTTTCACAAACAAACCTTTGCAAGTAAAGTATCATGGACAGTACACAGCAAAACCTAAACCCCACACCTCCGACTCCCCTGCCCCCACAACCTATCCCCCTGGAGCGACTAGTCCTTTACCAGAACCACAACTAGAAACACGACTATGCAATACAAAACAAAGGTGCTAGGGGAGCCAGGAAGAGTTATTCATATTAATTCAGATATAGAGCATATCATTTGCCCCATTTGTAGTTAAAGAGAGCTAATTTGTTTCTTTTACCTGCAATCAATTTTTCAGTTCTCAGGTAAAGTGAGATTTTGTGCAGCCATTCTACAGTGGCGTGAAAAAGTATTTGCCCCCTTCCTGATTTTCTCTATTATTGCATATTTGTCACACTGGATGTTTTCAGGTCTTTAGAGAAAATGTAATATTAGATAAAGGGAACCTGAGTGAACAAATAACACTTGCTTTTTTTTTAATTTCACTTATTTAATGAAAAAAAGTTAACCAACACCAACTGGCACTGTGTGAAAAAGTAATTGCCCCCTTACACTTAATAACTGGTTATGCCACATTTAGCTGCAATGACTGCAACCAAACACTTCCTATAATTCAATATCAGTCTTTCACATCGCTGTGGAGGAATTTTAACTCACTCTTCCTCTAGAACTGCTTTAATTCAGTAACATTTGGTAGGTTTCCTAGCATGAACTGCTCATTTCAGGTCCTGCCACAGCATCTCTATTGGGTTTAAGTCTGGACTTTGACTAGGCCACTCCAAACTTTAATTTTACTTCTTTTAGCCATTCTGATGTGGACTTGCTTTTGTGTTTTGGATCATTGTCTTGCTGCATGACCCAACTATGCTTCAGCTTCAGCTGACGGAAGGATGACTGGACATTCTCCTTAAGAATTTTCTGGTACAGAGCAGAATCCATGGTTCCTTTAATTATGGCAAGTCATCCAGGTCCTTAGGCAGCAAAGCATCCCCACACCATCACACTACCACCACCATGTTTGACTGTTGGTATGGTGTTCTTACTGTGGAATGCTGTGTTTGCTTTACGCGAGACATTATGGGATCCATGTTGTCCAAAAAGTTCCACTTTGGACTCATCTGTCCATAGAACATTTTCCCAAAAGGCTTGTGGATCATCATCCAGGTGCTTCTTGGCAAATGAGAGATGAGCATTTATGTTCTTCTTGGTTAGCAGTGGTTTCCTTGCTACCTCTCACATGAAGCCCACTTTTGCCCAGTCTCTTTCTGATTGTGGAGTCATGAACACTGACCTTAGCTGAGGCAAGAGAAGCCTGCAGTTCTTTGGATGTTGTTTTAGGATCCTTTGAGACTCTTGGATGATTTTACACTGCGCCTTTTGAGTAATTTTGCAGGCCATCTACTCCTGGAAGGTTCACTACTGTTCCAAGTGTCTCCATTTGGAGATTATGGCTCTCATTGTGGTTTGATGGAGTCCCAGAGCCTTAGAAATAGCTTTGTAACCCTTTCCAGACTGATAGAGGGCAACAAATTTTTTTCTGATCTTTTCAGGAACTTCCTTTAATCATGGCATAATGTGCTTGTTGAATCTTTGTGCTGGCAACGTGACTCTGATGGTAAGGGCCAAAATAAGTGAGGTTTATATTGAGCAGGGCTGGCTGTAATCAAGCCTGGCTGTGTTCAATCAGCTGACTCTAATTATCCCTTTAATTGGGTTGATTTAACTAGGGGGCAATTACTTTTTCACACTGTGCCAGTTGGTGTTGGTTAACTTTTTTCATTAAATAAATGAAATAAGTAAAAAAAAAAAGTGTTATTTGTTCACTCAGGTTCCCTTTATCTAATATTATATTTTGTCTAAAGACCTGAAAACATCCAGTGTGACAAATATGCAATAATAGAGAAAATCAGGAAGGGGGCAAATACTTTTTCACGCCACTGTATATGAGAGATCAATGACTGGTCCAACCGGTATTTAAGCACAAGTTTTTTAACCACCATGGAAATATGATATCTCTTCTCTTTGGCACTGATTTGGGACAAGTCCCCGAGCAGACATATACTTGGGGTAAACAAGTCCTCCAAGCCTAGCAGGGGGTCCATATGTGATTTAATTGAGTCCCATAAAAGAGAAATTTTTTCACAGGACCAGAAGACATGTAATATCGTTCCATCCGCTTTACCACACCTAACACACTATGGAGAATGCAAATGTCCTATCTTAGCAAGTTTAACCGGATGTAGTACATGTTGAGTATCTGATATTGGGTAAGTCTTAGCTGGTCTTATGCATATATGTATATAGGTCTTTCCAAATGGTCGATCTCCAGAAACTCTATGGTGTGACCAGTGGACACCAGCTGCAGGACCCATGCATCAGAGGTAATGTCCTGCCACTCCTGTGCATTGCAGATGAACCTCCCTCCCCCCACTGGCTCCCCACACAGAGGCTGAGGAAGGGGTGGGGCAAGGGAGTCAGCAGTAGTAGGACGGTTGGGGGAGAGCCCCCTGAACGTCTCTGATTCTTGGAGGCTCGAGGAGTGTCGGAACCCATGGACTTACGCTTGCCCTAGTGACGAACCAGGGCCTGCTACCTCTGCCTCCAGGTCCTTTTCCAAAAGGGCTGCTGCTGTTATTGGGCACCCAATCAGTACATGGACCACACTGATCTCAGGGCTTGACCTTTATCGTGGAGATCAGTGATGATGTCTTTGGTGTTGCCACCGAAAAGCATTGAGCCCCGAAAGGGGGCAACCTGAATCACAGACTGGACCTCTTTGGTGAGGCCAGAGATGAGAAGCCAGGCCTGTCATCCCAAAGCAATGGCAGTCACCGAGGCATGGGCTACTGAATTGACAGAGTCATAATTAGCCCGCAAAGCATGCCTGCAAGAAAAGTGGGACAGGCGGAGTTCCTTGGTGAGCTCCTCCTTGAGATCCGAATGTTCCATAGACTGGACTCGGACCTTGAGCCTGGCCAAGGTAGCCTTTTGGTGACACACCATATGGGCCACATAATTTAGGGACCAAAGCGCACATGTGGCCGAAGAATAGACCTTACTGAACTGGTCCATCTGCCTAGACTCCTTGTCTGGAGGAGAGGTGCTCATGTGCTTGGGTGCTGAAGAGCGATCGTGAGCAGCTGAAATCACGACGTAGTCCGCCTTCAGATAAGCATTAAGAAATGAAGCATCCTTGGGTACACTCCTGTAAACCCTGTCTGCCCTCTTTGGGACAGCCGGATAGAATGAGGCATCTGCCAGACTGTAGCGGTGAGGTCCTGGTGAAGTTCTCATCCGGGGAACAGGGATCGGGGACAGAGACTCCAGGTCCAGGTATTCAGTGAATCTCAGCTGCATCGGATCCTGTTCCTCTGACTCACTCAAAGTAGTTCTGCATGAACCTCAGGAGGTCTGAAAAGGTAGGGTCCTCTGGAGGGACTTGGGGAAAACATTGCCCTTAGGGACCAAGGATTCGTGATCCGAGTGGTCCTCCAGCGACTCATCGCCATCCTCATTCCCATCATCAACATCATCATCATCATCATCCCTTCATCCGGATGGTCTCCAAGATCCGGAAGAGTGATATCCTTGTGAGATGTCCCAGACTTGAACCATAGAGGGGGATGAGCTCCTCAGGGACAGAGACCTAGGAGAGCGGAGGTGGAAGTCTGCACTCCAGGTCAGAAACCAGCTCCAGTGAGCTCCCTGCCACCAAGACTGAATAAGAGTCTTGAAGTCTGGTTGGAATGGAGCCTGTGGAGGAGGCAGAGGAGGAGGTTGAGGTTGGGGGGAGGAGGAGGAGGGATTACCGGGGGAATAGGGTAGTGATACCCCTGGTAACCTGGATAGCCATAACCCGGGTACTGACCATAACCCGGGAAATAATGCCCCGTGCTACTCCAATCTGGAGGAGGACCAGCCAGGAGGTGGTCCCAGGACATCCCAAGGGGTAATGCGGGACAGTCCAGGGTCTTGAGTAAAGGCCCAGTGTCAGAAGATTTGACGGAGGGGCAACCCACGTAGGGCCCACCATTTTATAAATCGGCAGTAGGTCCGGCGTCGGGGGAGCCAGCATTGGGACCACCGACATCGAGACCGGCACCACCCAATCCGATGCCAGAACAGGGGCTGGCGTCAGAGGGGCCGACGTTGGAGCCAGATGAAGGGGATCTGATGGAGGGACCGTGTCTGGCACCGGAGCTGAACACTGGGGCAGACAACTGGGTCCAGGCTCTGAGACCGTCGTAGGAGGCTCCGGCGTTGAAGGTACTATCGCCAGATCCGTCTGAGGGATCTCGACTGCGACAGGCATCAGGTCGGGAGTGATCCCCCAGAAGGGATAGGAGGGGCCTCCAGAGTAGGGCCAGATGGCTGAGAAGGGGCGTCCATCCCTGCGACCCCGTCAGGGGAGTGTGGAACAGACCCGGAGGGGTGGACAATGTCCAGGGGTTACGCACTGTCGTCGCTCAAAGTAGTGGCCTGAACAGGGGAACGTACCAGCGAAGAAGGAGGAGGGAGAGGGGCAGTCTCCCCCGGGCTCTTGTGGACATCGGGTTGGGCGCCAATAGGCCCAAATGGAAGAGCCGTGTCTGAGCACCCACCAGAGACAGATATCTGACCAGATGGAGCAGGGTGGGAGGGGGAGGAGCCCCCTGCCAACTTAGTGGCTGGTGCTGTGCTGGTCCCCGAGACCTGGGAAGCCGTCTTACCAGTGTCCGGGCAATCACCGGAGGAGCCGGGGGTCGACTTAACTGCAGGCATGGTGTGGCTGTCAGAGGAGCTGGTGGCCGACTTACCCATGGAGAGGGGCTTGTCTGACTTACCTTCTGACACCGGCTAGGCCTTGAGCAGTGGCCGAGAAGAGGCTTTGCTGGTCGAGGTCGAGAGGCCTCGGGCTGGGACACCTCTGTGGAACACTCCCGCTCCCTGTGTTTCTCTTTCCTATGTTCTTTTTGGAAGGATATGAAGAAGAAGAACGGATCTGCTCCATCTGTTTTTCTAAAGACTCCAGCCAGATCTTCAAAAATAGGCCTCCAAGCCTGCTGCCTCCTTTGCGTGTGGCCTGGTTAAAAGGTTGGCAGTTTGGGCAAGAGGAGACTGGGTAGTTTGGGCCTAGGCAGATCACACTTCACGTTGCCTTTGTGTTGAATTTGCATGCCACAGGTAGAAAACTTCATGGTGAAGGAATAGAAGAAAAGTCGATAAAATGGTAAGAAAAAATGGTGAAAACCAACGAGAAAAACACTTTCAACGACAATCGCTTGGGAAGTCTGCAATGCGACTGGCACGAGGCAATGGCAGGAAAGAACTGGAGGACAGGTGGGGACCGGCCCCACTGATGTCGGTCACGAGATATTGGGTGGCGGTCCCCATCGGTATTGCTAGAAAAAGTCTACCTTGCGGCCAGATGCCAGGTGGTGCTATTCCTATATGTGATGATCTACTGAAGGAACCCTCTCGAAGTAAGATCTTCAGGCAACGCCTGTGAGGGGGCAAACCATAATATGCAGACTAGCATCCTGCATATTGAAGGATCATAGCCAGTCGCCCCGCTTGAGCACAGGAAGAGGGCAGTGCAGAGTGACCATTCTGAATTTTTTTTTACTGAATAAAAAGGTTCAGCTTCTTGAGATTTAGAATGGGCCTCAAGTTCACTGATCTGGGAACCAGGAAGAACCTGGAGTAGAACAGAACAGTTACGTAAGAACTTACCATAAGAGTAGATCTTTGAAGGAATCTGTCATCGGGTCACACCATGGAAGTTAGCCCTCAGGTACTAAGGTTCCACGGAAGCTTTTCTACAGCAGTCTACTAGGCCGCCCAAGCCGACGTCAGGCTCCAACGTCATTCACCCTATAGAAGTGCAGGTGGCCCTGCTCCCTCCTCAGTTCTTTCCCTAGCTGGAGGCCATGGGAGACAGGAGTCCCAGTAGGAAACTAAGGAGAGAGAAAAAGTGCCCAGCAAGCAGAAAGGCAGGAGCAACAGGACAGCTGAGCTGGAGACAGAAAGAAAGAAAAAGGGGATGGAGGGAGGGAGGACGGCATGACCTGATGACAGTGATTCCACTAAGATCTATTGTTCCAGTAAGTTCTTGCGTAACTGTTCTGTCTCTTCCAGGGATATCTCAGTCATCAGGTCACACCTATGGAGTGAGTCCCAAGCTGTGCTGTGAGCAAGAACAGTCTGGGTGGCAGGAGGCCAGAGGCCTATGAAAGAAGGCCCTGAAGCACAGCAAAGCCAAAGTCTGCCCTTTTTCAGGATGCAATGTCTAGACTGTAGTGCTTGGTGAAAGTGTGGACAGTACTCCAAGTGGCAGCAGCACAAATCTCGACTGCAGACATGCCTTGGGCAACTGAAGTGGCCATGCCCCTGGTGGAATGGCCCTTAACAACCAGGAAGTTCCTTGCTCGTACTTACTGTACAAAAAATATAACAGCTAGTCAGCCTTTTTTGAATAAGCACTGTTTGAAACTGAGTGCCCTCTCTACCAGGGCAAAGAAACAACTGTTTGATACGATGTGTATAACAATGCAAAATTCATGCACATCTGAAGTATGGAGCAATGCTTCACCTTGATTGGCATGCTCCAGATAATAAACGGGCAGACGGATAGTTTATTTTAGGGTAAACTCAAACACCACCTTAGGAAGAAACTTAGGATAAGTATGCAGAGACCCTATCTATGTGGAAAATCAAAAAAGGCTGCTCACACGAAAGCCTGCAGCTCTGAAATTCTTCGCGCAGAAGTAATGGCAACTAAAAATGATGCTTTTCACAACAGAAAGCATAGCTCGTAAGATGCGGCTGGCTCAAAAAGAGGCAGGGTCAGCTTCTCCAAACAAAATTGAGGTCCCAAGCCGGAACCGGCTTACAGATTGGGAGGCTTCAAGTGGAGAATGCCTCTCAAAAAAGTACAGGCCATATCCAGCTGTGCCATCATACAGCCATCAATGGGCACATAAATGGTTGATATGGCAGACCAGTGCACTTCAAGGGAGGAGTATTTGAGACCAGCATCAGACAAGGTCTGGAGATGCTCCAAAACCTGGTTCACTGGACAGGTGAAAGGGTCCAGTTGGTGAGAAGCAGCCCAGATAGCAAACCACTTCCAATTCACAGAGTAAGTGGCCTGGTGGAAGGTTTTCTGGTAGCCACCAGGACATCAGCCACCTTTTGAGACACCCCAAACCGAGCAATGGCTATGTCCTGAGGAGCCACTCATGCAGATGGAGAAACTTGAGATCTGGATGGACAAGGGTTCCCTGTGCCTGTGTCAACAGGTCCCTGCAGAAGGGAAGGGGAACTGGAGCTTCCATAGTCAACTGTTGCAGTAATGGAAACCACTTCTGCCATGGCCAAAACAGAGCCACCATAATCAGGGTGGCATCCTCCATCTGTAGCTTGATGAGAACTCTCTGAATCAGTAGAAAGGGAGGGAATGCATAAAGAAACATCCCTTTCCAGAAGATGGATGACACGTCTCACCAGAAAACTCCAGGTCCTGGATCTAGCGAGCAGAAATGCAGCAGTTTAGAGTTGAGCAGAGACACAAAATGGTCTAACTCTGGACAACCCCACCTGTCAATTAGGTCTTCTGCAACAGAGGTCAGCTGCAATCACTCAAGTACTTTGGACTGGGACCAGCTGAGGCTGTTCACTAAGACATTTTGGGCGCCTGGTACATGGACGGCTGACAGTTCTCGACCGCGATCTAGAGCCCAGTACCAGACACTCATTGCCTCCCAGCACAGAGGGTAGGAATGGGTTCCCCCTTGCTTGTTGATGTCATAGACCACACTGAGATTGTCTGACTGCACCAACAGAGGATCTGGAGAGAGATGGTTCTGGAAGACCCGGAAGACCTGGAAGGCATACAGAACTGCCCTCATTTCTAAAACATTTATGTGAAGGTGAGCCTCCCAACAGGACCAGAAACACTATGTCTGATAAGGGCCTAGATGGGCCCCCCAACCCTGACCAGAAGCATCCATGGTGAGGATCTGTTGAGTGTGGATAAGAAAGGGACCCCCTTCAGGAGTTTGGCCAGGTCCATCCATCAGTGAAGCACTTTGTGTATTGACGAAGAGACAAGGACCAGCTGATCTAAATCATCTGAGCGCTGATCCCACTGAACCTTGAGGGTCCACTGTGGAATCCTCATGTGCAACTTGGCCAGAGGGACAGGCACAATGTCCATGGCCATGAAGCCTAGTAGCCTGAGGAATGTTCTAGCTGGGACATGCTGGTTCTGAGCCACCTCCTGGGCCTGGGCAATAAGGCAGACCACCCTGTCTCGAGGAAGGAAGGCCTTGCCCTGAGAAGAGTCCATGACTGCCCCTATGTATTGTAGTCTCTGAGAAGGGGTTGGCAGAGACTTGGGTCAATTTACAGTAATGCCCAAGGAGTGGAACAACTGCAGGGTGCATTCTAATGTCAATAACAGGAGCTCCATGGACTGGGCTTTCAATAACCAGTCATCCAAGTATGGGAACACATAGAGGCCTTCACACAGAAGTGCTGCTGCCACAGCTGCTAAGCACTTGGTGGTGCAGAGGATAAGCCAAAGGGCAATACCCTGAACTGGTTATGGTCCACCTGAAACAGGAACAGCAAGTATTGCCTGTGAACCATGATATGCAGATAGGCACCCTGCATATTGAGGGACCATAGCCAGTCGCCATGCTTGAGCAGCAGGAAAAGACCATGCAAAGTGACCATTCAGAACTTTTTGTACTAGATAAAAAGGTTCAGCTCCTTGAAGTCTAGGATGGGCCTCAAGTCCACTATTCTCTTGGGAACCACGAAGAACCAGGAGTAGAATCCCCTTGTCCTTTTGCCACCTGGGCACTGGTTCTATGCCCTGTTTGCGCAGCAAGGTGAGGACCTCCTCCCTGAGAACCTCTGTGAGGTCTGAAGGGTAAAACAGGGGGACTGGAGAAATATCTGGAAGCTGCTCTAGAAGCTTGAGAGCATGTCCCTGTTTGATTATCTGCAGGTTTCAAGCATCTGATGTGATGGTTCTCCACTGGGGCAAATGGGAAGAACCAGCCTCTGACCACCACCTCCTGGCTTGGAGAAGAAGAAGGGGGTCCAGCAAGGAGTCAAGCAGAGGAAAAGCCAGCATCTGGGGCTGCACTCCCGCATCTGTATTGCTTGGCTGAGGGGCCGGCAAAGGAAGAGGGAGCAGGGAAGGCTCTGTATTTACCCTGAAGCTTGCCTCCGGGACCAGACTTGTGGGAGCCCTTCCAGAAGGAGGACCACAGTCTACTCTTTGGCTGGGTATGATGTAAGGAGTAGACAGACTTAATGGCCCTACCAGAAGCCTGCAGCTCGTTAATAATGTCCTGAACATCAGGACCAAAAAGCTTGTGACCCACAAAAGGGCATTTAACCTCTTTTGTTGGACGTCATTGTTAAAGCCAAACACCCACAGCCAGGAGTGCTGAGGCAAATGCCAGAGGCAGCTGCCCTGGTTATAGTATCAGCCATATCATAGGTGGCTCTGAGAAGGTGCTTGATAACATCTTCCGAGGCCTGGAGTACATTAAGAAGCTCCTGCTTGTAAGAACCCTTAGAAAGAGTCTCAGCAGCCGCTTTGCCTTTCCTCCAAAGGGTATTTTGGTACTTAAGATGAGCCAAATAATTGGCAATCCAAATGCCAAGAGTGGCTGAGGCGAAAGTCCTTTTATCCTGTGACAGGGTTGAATAGGATCCTGTCCCAGTTGTTATGGAGAGTCTGAATGCAGGGATCTCTGTTCTGTTCTTTCCTTTCCTGTCTCTAGTCTGTCTGGTTGCACAACCAAATTTTCCAGGAGACCGAGGATTTGATCACTCTGACAGCCTTGCAATTCTTTGCCTCTCGCTATCTCTCAGTCTTCCCTTGCTGTTTCTGTCCTTTTCCTCCCTTGCAAATCTGCTGGTATAAAAATATATGCAGATCAGTATGTGGAAATGTAACTGATATTGGGATCCCTTTGTTTAGTATATAGCGTTACTGTCAAAATGTATGTAAAGATAGTTTGAGATGATTGCAAAAGTTAATGGGAACTCAAGGATTTAACCTGAGAGCAGTTTTTAAGCCCTTTTTCAGAAGCTGTGGAGAAGGGGCCTCAGTTCTGGGACACTGTGTTCTTGCTGCACCTGCCTGAAACATACAAGAACATTTTAGAAACAAACAGGATGCTTGTTAAGGAGGGGGACTGCAAAGACTTATAAGAGCTGAGCTGCGATGATTTGGGAGAGACACAGAGATTGAAGGAAAACTCGGATCTTCTCTGTTTATTCTGCCTTTGTAAGTAGTTATTCTGAACAATTTTTTTTTATGTTACTGCTAGTACTAATAAACACTTTTTGCGAATTCTACAACTGCTCCTGTTTTTTCATATGCTTCCTTTACCTGTGCCTCAACGACATATCCCAAAGATCCAACCTTCTGGACTCCCACTCAGGGAGGCAGGGAACTACAGAAACATAAGACTGATGGCAGACAAGGACTGCTTGGCCCACCCAGTCTGCTCCTTTCCCAACCTACCTACTGGATAGGCTGCAGATCCTAGTTAACCAACACCCTACTTCTTCCTACCTCCCACTAAAATTGCCTTATGTCTGTCTCATGCATTCTTAAATTCCCCCACTGTTTTTGACCCAACGACCTCCTCAGGAAGGCCATTCCATGTGTCCACCACCCTCTCCATGAAAAAATACTTCCTCATACTGCCCAATAACCGTCCCCCCTCTATCTTCAAATTGCTCCCCCTTGTTCTTGCGCATCTCTTTTTCTGAAAGATGCTACCCTACTGGACTTTGTTGATTTCACTGAGGTACTTAAATGTTCTATCATGTCCCTACTCTCCGAGTTTACACATATTAAGCTCTTTTAGTCTCTCTTCGTATGGCTGCTGGTGCAGACCCTGCACCATTTTAGTTGCCCTTCTCTGGACTACCTCCAACCTGTATGTCCTTGTGTAAATGGGGTCTCCAGGAGTGCATGAAGTACTCCAGATGGGGTCTCACCAACTGTCTGTACAGAGGAAAAACAACTTCCTGTTTTCTACTGGCGATGCCTCTCCCTATGCATTCCAGTATCACACCAGCCCTTCTTACTGCTTTCTCATATTGCTTGCCTACCTTTAGATCATCTGATATGACTACCCCAGGCCCCTTTCCATTTTTGTTGTTAATACCTCCCCCGCATTGTGTACTCTTCCCCTGGGTTTTTGTTTCCCAGGTGCATTAATTTGCACTTCTTTGCATTGAATCTAAGCTGCCATACTTTTGACCATTCCTCCAACCTTACGAAGTCCCTTCTCATACTTTCCACCCTCCTTGTGTATCAACCCTGTTGCAGATCTTTGTATCATCTGCAAAGAGGCATACTTTTCCTTCCAGTCCCTCCACAATGTTACCTATAAAGACATTAAAGAGGTCTGGTCCGGGGACTTCCGGTGATGTCACGGGAGCGATGGGACGCTAGGCTAAGAGCTCCGAGGCCCACCAGTCAAAATCTAAAATAATCCTCCCACAAATTACAAGCTGTAGAGTTTTAAAAGTTGAAGACCAACTCTGAGATGACTACCAGAAACAATAAACCAAAAATGGCAAAAAATAACGGCCCTCAAATGAAACTAAAGCAGCTCACCATGGACGAAGAAAGAGAGGGCTATGCGGCCTGCTCACATAAAGACCGCAACCTCTCGGAGTCATAGGTAGATACAGAAGATAATGAACTCCTGCTTCCGAGGAGAGCAGAGAGAACCCTCCAAAAAATACTATCATCAGTGCAAAAGATAGAATCGTCACTTGCAGACTTACGCCAGGATGTACGGAACATGGATAGTAAAGTGGCAGCAAACACTGCGAAAATTACGGAGATAACCGAGTTGCAAGACACCGATAACAGAGTCCTCCTGTTCCTACTACAAAAAGAGAGAGAAACACAAGCCAGACTCGAGGACATTGAAAACTGTTCCCGCAGGAACAATTTTTGGATCCATGGTGTTCCAGAGGGGGCCGAAGAGGGTTATGCTACCACGATCGATTTTATCCAGCATTTACTGCGGTCTCTAATGGAAATACCGGTGGATTTAGATCTGACCCTGGATAGAGCTCACCGCTCCCTGGTTCCGAAGCCCACCAGCCCTGAGGCCAGACCCCGATCATGGGTAATCCGGATGGTGCTGTTCCAATCAAAGGAATGGATCTTACGTGAAGCATGGCGACTCAAAGAGCTGAAATATCAGGGGCATAGCATCTTCTTTGAGCAAGACTTCTCCCCGGCCCTGCAGCAAGAAAGACTGAAAGTGAGAGCAGTACTCAAAGAGGTCAGAGAAAGGAAAAAATAAGAGGCAAATACTATTTCCAGCCAGACTAAGGTTCCACACAGACCAGGGTCAGAAAACCTTTGAAAACATACTGGAAGCTGCTCCTCTGCTAAAAGATAGGGGTGTCACACTACCAGATTTAGAGTTGGAAACATTCGAGAAGAAGCTCCAGCAGAACATATGGCACACAATGGGAAAAGGGATCAAGAGGCCACGGTCGGGCACAATTCCGAAGACACTGGTGAGAGAAGCTGAGAAGATTATCAAGAGGGCAGAGGCAGGAGAAAAGCAGCCAGATCAGGGCCTGCACGAGAGATCGTCTCCCCAGCGCTGAGACACAAGAGAACTGTAAGCGAGTGGTGCCTTCACGGCGAAGAGAATTGGAAGGACAGCGATGGACTAACGAACTTTATTTGGGACTTGGTACAGATAAGTTGCTACTGAAAGAGCTGACCACTTTCTTTTTTCCTGTCCATTTTATTTGTGCTTTTTGCTCCTGGATGACTACCCCTCTTCTCGGGGTATGGTAAAATGGTTACTACCCGAAAAGCGAGGGCGAAAGGGAGGAAACAGGAGAGGGGGGGAGGAAATAAAGAGAGGGAGGGTGGGAAGAGAGGGCAAAAGGATCGAAACTCCGAAAGGCTTTGTTCGAAGGGGTCAATTGGCAGAATGCAGGGAAATTTCCCTAATATGATAATTCCTGTTCACCGAAGTTCATCTCGCTGATAGGATCCCAGCCCGCCCATTTGATAGGCATCTGTTAATCGCATTGCAGAAGGTGGGACAAGGGGGAATTCCTTTTTATCTTTTTTTTGTTTCCCCCTTTTTCTTTCCTCAAGGGGGAGGGAGCAGGGAAGGGATACCCCATGAATTGACGCTTGCATGTTAAGCTGAAGACCCCCAATGAGGATAAAATCCGCTAAGGAATAACCCGACCGTATGCAGATTGGGGCGGGGACCCTGCCGGCGCTCCTCCAGTGGGTGAGTAGTGAAGACAGGAGGAAGAGGGAGGGAGGTTACAGAGTCAGGGTTAGGATAAAATGGGTAGGGCAGAAAAGAGTATAATTAAAATGTGACCCGAAGTAGTATCACTGAAGCAGTGCCAACCGCCCAAAGGGATGAGGCTAGGGGGGAATGAAACGGGGGGGGGGGCAGATAGATTAGCAAGAATAGGAAGGAGGCACACGTTTGGTTTCTAAGACCCAAGGTCACAACAGGCCAAAATTGAAGAACTCTACTCTCCATTAATTTTTTTTTTTGCAGAGGAGTGTAGTTGTGGCTGATGGGTTCCGTGTGAGTAAGAGGGGATGCGATTAAACAGAAGGGCCATACCCGGTGAGCTGGGGTGAAGAATCCATCGCCATATAGGCAACGTCGGTGATGTATACACCCCTGACTAATACAGGTGCATGAATCTGGGCCGCTGGGAGGAGGGCGAGAGCCCGATGTGTCTCGTTTCATTACGCAGTGGACCCTAGTTTAAAGGGGGTGGCTGACAATTGCGCTCACCAAGGAGGGGAGAGACGGCAGAAGAAGGAAGGGAACGGTGGCCACAGCGATAAGGTGGGGGGACTGGCTGTAAGGGTTGGAGGCTATAAGGAACCAGATTGAGAAGGGAGGAGGGAGCGTCCTATGAACTAAAAGATGGATGGGGTCCGGGGGGTTGGTCAGAGTCCCAGAGGGGAGAAGCATGACGTTTTAATTCAGAGCGAGAGATAAAACAACTGCTCTGAGTCTCTTAGACAGAGACAAGTGTAGCTAAGCTACCCCCTCGCCCTTTTCTCCTTTTATTGAAAGGGGACGGGGATGAAGGGGGGCACATAGGAAGTGAATTTTCATTTGGAATTCCTTCCCTTCAATTTTTGGCTTCCTCCATATTTAAAAGGAGGGGGAAGGGAGGGATCTCAATATTTTAATAACAAGAAAAATTGTTGTTACCTCTGTTCTTCTACTGAGTTAGACCACGGTTGGTCCAGTAGAAAAAGGTTTAATGGTTGATGACTGTAAAATTAGAGCTAACCTTTTTTTTATGATTACTTTTTTTATCTTTTTTGTTTTGGTTATGAAGTTCTCAGTTTATTCCATAGCAAGAACTCAGAAAGAGGGGTGAGACATTAAGCAGGACAAAAGAAAGGACAGAAGCAAGACGAAGGTAAGGGGTCTTAGGTTTGAATACACACTCAAAGGGGCCACAACCCCCATGGCTTGCTGGAGATTTCCATACACAACATAATGATTAGCTTAAAGGTCTGTTCATATAACGTTAAAGGGGTGAATTCTCCAGTAAAACGAGCAAAGTTGTTGCAGGAACTTGAAAGGTTGGGAGGGGATGTGGTTCTCCTTCAGGAGACACATCTATCAATGCCCGAGCATCTCAAACTAAGACGAGCGTGGGTGGGGAAGTAGTGGCAGCCTCACATCCCAACTCCAGAAAGGCGGGGGTAGCAATACTGATACGCAGAGGTCTATATCTGACAGTAGAAGCAATGGAAGGAGGATGCAGGAAGATCATTGAGTATATCAGCGAAAATGCAGAGCAAACTTATCCATATTATTAACATTTATGCCCCAAATGAGCATCAAGAAACCTTTTGAAAAAGTATTTCAGAAAATAGCTGGCCTGCCACGGGGCCAGATACTTCTGGGGGGGGGACTTCAATGTGGCACCACACCCGTTGAGGGACTGCTCTTCCAAAAAGGGGGTTATGAACAAAACAGCCTCCAGAACTTTAACAACACTGACAAAGGAGTTAGGTTTGGTAGATATTTGGAGGGCGCACCATCCAAAGGATAGAGACTACACTTTCTATTCAAACCCTCAGAGATCATATTCGAGAATCAATCTTTTTTATACAAATACCACACATTTACATGAAGTCATAAGCTCCAGTATACATAATATAACCCTGTCAGATCACGCCCCAATATCAATAGAGCTGAATTTACTACCTCGGGGTAGACAAGCCCTGTGGAGGCTTAATGTCTCTCTTTTGAACAATAAAACAATAGTGGAAAAGCTAAAGGAAACTATTAAAGATTTTCAAATAGTTCACAACCCAACGACCCATTCCGCGCTGCTTAAGTGGGACATAATTAGCTTTGCTTCTGCCCAAAAGAAGTTAGGACTAGCCACCTATAACAGGCTGTTTACTGATTTAGCGGCAACAGAGGCAAAACATAAAGCCAACCCTCAAGACCGATAGATTCAAAAAGAATTAACCCAAATTCGAAAGAATATACAAGAGCTCGAAAACAAAAAAGTAGAAGGATACCTAAGATTCACGAACCAGAAATACCACGAAGTAGGGGGGAGAGCTTCAAGACTTCTAGCCTTCAGGTTAAGAAAAGCCCAGGCTGATAGGTATGTCCCCTTTTTACAAGAAGCAGACCTACAAGGGGCAAAATTAGAAGACCCAAGAGACATAGCAATTAAATTTCAAAAGTTCTACTAAAAATTATATAGTGAGGAAAAAGATGAAGCCATAACTAAAAAGAGAGGGACTACTTTTCTTGACTCAATTACCCTTCCCCGAATACCGGAAGAGATGAAACAGGACCTGAATCGCCCCATTTCAACAGAAGAGATAATGGAGGTTATTAAACGGCTACCAGGGGGTAAAACCCCAGGCCCTGACAGGTTCAGTGGAGAGTTTTATAAGGCTTTAGGGACCACAGTGGCCCAGATACTAGCGGAGGTCTTTAATAAATGTTTCGAAGAGAGTAAAACACCAAAGAGCTGGACCCAATCGTTAATAACAGTGATTCCAAAGGAAGACAAAGACCTTACGAAATGTGCATCATTCAGACCAATAGCCCTACTGAATCAGGATTTAAAAATATTCACAAAAATACTCTCAATTCGGCTCCAAAAATATATTGAACTATTAATCCACCCTGACCAATCGGGTTTTATACCACACCGCCAACTAAGTGACAACATAAGACAACTCTTAAACATTATTCGGACGAAAACCAACTCCTCAAAAACAGACCTGGCGATCTTTCTGGACGCAGAAAAAGCCTTTGATAGGCTCAATTGGACGTACCTTTTCCAAGTTCTTGAAAAAATGGGGATTGAGAGTAACTTTTTGAGTTGGATAAAAGTATGCTACCAAGACCCACATGCGAGGGTGAGGGTAAACGGCACAATACCCCCCCCTTAGAATTAGCAGAGGAACAAGGCAGGGATGTCCTCTTTCCCCTTGCTCTTTGTAATTAGCATGGAACCATTAGCTCAGGCCATACGGCAAAGAGATGAAATAAAAGGAATAGAGATCCAAAACACTATTCATAAAATATCCCTGTATGCAGATGACACCCTAATCTATTTGGGGGATCCAGAAATTTCCCTCCCACACTTACTAGATTTACTGAAAAACTTTGGAGATATTTCTGGCTTTAAGATTAATAAAGATAAATCGAAGTGTTGGCCCTGGGAAGACCCCAACCAGAGGTTAAAAGATATGACCCCTTTAAATGGGTGGACACCAAAATTAAGTACTTAGGGATCCATATCCCGTTCAGACAGGATTGATCTACGAATGTAACTATGGGTCATTAAAGCAACAAGTGTATGCGGACATAAATAGGTGATCAGCTCTTCCGCTAACACTTACAAATAGAATAGATACTGTTAAAATGAACATCCTACCCCGTTTCTTATTTCTTTACACCAGTCTCCCTTTACCAATCCCCAATAAGGACTGGAAGGACTTAAAGAAAAAAATATCGGATTTTATATGGGCAGGGAAAAAACCAAGAGTCCGTTGGGAAATACTAATAGAACACAGGGAGAAGGGGGGACTGGGGATCCCAGACTTCCCCAGTTACTTCTTAGCGGCTCAGTTATTGCCGGTCATAAAAATGCTGATGTGTGGGAGAAGTCATGGATGGCAGGAGATAGAAGAAGAAGATTGCCAGTTAGGACCGCTTAACCTGCTGCCTTGGAGAATTCTTCCCACAGAACTAAAGCAACTCAAGAATACATTCACACGGCACACCATGTCGATGTGGTTGAAGGCCAGACAAGAGTGGGAGATACCAAGACCAGTCTGGGAATATCTCCCCCTGTATAACATGCTGGGTTTCCCTGCTTGTAGGGGAGATAGGTGTCTAGCAGAGTGGGCAATTAAGGGACTTAGATATCCCAAACAACTTCTAGGGAAGGAAGGCCTGAAACCCTTTGCAGAAGTGCATAGGGAATTTACTCTGAAGGAGACTGATGCATTCAGATACATCCAGTGTACCCACTATATACAGGTTAATATAGGACTAACAGAGTTAGCCCAAGGCCCAATATCCCCAGTAAAACTAACTTACCAGAGGAGTATCTCACAAGATACGAGGGCATATATTTCACAAATATATAAAATCTTGATGGAGGATAGGGGTACTTTGGCCATTCAGAGAATAACGGACCATTGGGAGGCAGAAGCGGGATATGGTATACCGGAGGGTAGCTGGAGAGTAATTTGGGAGGGAGTTCAGAAAACAACAAACTCGCCCTCCTGGAGAGAATTTAGATGGAAGGTTAACATTCGATTCTTCAAGACCCCGACCATCTCACAACACTGCACATCACTCTCTTTGGATAATTGTTGGAGGAGTCTGGGTCCAAAAGTACATTATCACATTTTGGGCCTGCCCCACATAACTACCTTTTGGACAGAAATATCTGAAGAAATAACCAAAATATTCCCCTAGGGATAACCCTAAAGTTTGAAAACTTGGTGCTGGACTCCTCGACAGACCTGAAGAAGTACAAGAGAAACATTTGTTTTACATCCTGGTGGCGGCGCATTGAAGTCCCTCACCCAGGGTGGCTCAGGAGGACCCACCCTCAATTACCCAATGGTATAATAATATCAACCAAATAAGGAATATGGAAGCAATCACAGAAAGGTTAAGACTGACCACTGAGAAATACAACACTAGATGGCTCCCCTTCTTCAGTCACTTAGAGGAGAGAGATGGTGTTTCTACCTTGGAGCAATTGTTGTAAGTCCAAAATAGGGTCTGGTCATAGATCCCCAACTAGAAAGGAAGGTTGAAAGGCTTTGTCTCAAGAGACCCCCCCTAGGGCTAGGTTTGAGGGTGGAGACCTCCCGGTATACTGGGCAGCCTCTCGGTATTATAAGCCCTTAAGAGAAGGTAAGCCCAACAAAGGAAGGGTAATAAAGGTGGATAATTACAATAATGGATACTGAGAATGAAAATAAAGAGGAGGAAGGGAGGGGAGAGAAGAAGAAAAAGGAAAAAATGTTTTTTTTTTTTTCCTTATCTAATTTTGTTTTGGTTTAAGCATTAGAGATTAGTAGAGAAATTGGTGAATTTCTGTCTGTTGGAAATAGTGAACTGTAAGTTCAGAGAGGTAATTAGTTTAAAGAATCCTGAAGTAATGATAGAGATATATATGATTATATTTCGTACTGTGAAGGAATAGAAGGAAAGCAATAAGATGGTCAATGGAATGAACTTTGTAAAAATGGGAAACAGAATTACCTTATGTAAAACTGGATGTAATGGTACTCTTTCCTAAAAACGGATGGAAATTTTTACTATGTGAATGTACTGGTATTTTATCATTCATTAAATAAAAAAAGTTTCAAGTTCAAAAAAAAGAGGTCCGGTCCCCATGTTGAACCCTGTGGTACCCCACTAGTAATCCCCCTTTCCTCGGAGTGGACTCCGTTTATTAATACCCTCTGTGTCCTGTTCTCCAGTCAATTTTCTACCCAGGTTACTACCCTGGGACCCACTCTCAGGCTTGCTAATTTGTTTATTAATCTTTTGTGTGGGACTGTGTCAAATGCCTTGCTTAAGTTTAGGTAGGCAATGTTCACAGTCCCTCCCTGGTCTACTACTTTGGTCACCCAGTCAAAGATATCCATTAGATTCATCTGACATGACCTTCCTGCTGTGAATCCATGCTGCCTTGGGTCCTGCGCCCCGCTGGCCTCTAGGTACTCAATAATTCTTTCTTTCATAAGTGATTCCATCTGTTTCCTTACCACTGAGGTCAAACTAACAGGCCTGTGCCTTGCTCCCACTTTTGTGAAGGGGACACACATCCACCCTCCTCCAGTCTTCAGGTACCACAACACCCTCCCATGATTTGTTAAAAAGGGTAGTCAGTGGTGTCATTAGTTCTCCACTTAGTTCTTTTGGAATTCTGAGGTGAATCCTGTCAAGCCACATTGCTTTGTCCACCTTCAGTTTCAGGAGTTCTTTCAGGACCCTTTCTAATGTGAATGAACTGGTATCATCCCCCCATCCAGAGTCCTTCTATTGATTGGTTTAGGTATCTCCCCCTCCTCTTCTTTTGTGAATACTGAGCAGAAGTATTCATTCAGTATCCCTGCTTTTTTCATGGTGACCCTCTGCCCACCACCCCAACCCCTTTATTAAGCCTCACTGTCCCTCCCCTTGGTCTTTCTTTGCTCCCTAATGTACCTGTAAAAGATCTCATCCCCCTTGACTGAGTTGGCTATCTTTTCCTCGGTTTTGGCCTTTGCTATTCTGACTGCTTTCCCCACTTCCTTTTGCTTTAACAAGTACATTTCTTTGTCCTGCTCCTTATGTGTTTCCCTATATTTCCTGAATGCGATCTTTTTCTTCCTAACCTTCTCGCCACCTTTTTTGTGAACCACAGTGTTTTTTCCCTTTGTTTTGTTGTGTTTATTTGCTTCACACAAAGGCTTGCTGGCTCTATGATGGCAGTTCTGATTTTTCCCCATTGTTCCTCCACCCCTCCTTCTTGCCCATTTGCTAGTGCTTTTCTGAAGCACTCTCCCATTTTGATAAAGTCAGCCCTCCTAAAGTCCAATACCCTCGCTTTTGTATGGCTTGACTCTATGGCTGTGTTTATCGTGAACCACGCTGTTTGGTGGTTGCATGTTCCCAGATGGCTACCCACTTCTAAATCTGAGATCCTCGCTCCATCCCCATTTGAGAGTACCAGGTCTAAGATTGCTCCCTCCCGAGTGGGTTCCTACACTAGCAGTCTGAGGCATGCCCCCTGTAGGGCATCGAGAATGACCCTGCTCTTGGATGTGGCTGCAGCAAAGGTGCTCCAGTTAACATCTGGCACATTCAGGTCCCCCATCAACAATATCTCCCCTTTTTCTGCCATTCTAAGGATGTCTTCTATTATTTCCTTGTCCATTTCCTCCCCCTGAGATGGGGGTCTGTATACAACCCCAGTGCAGATTGCAGTGCTCTTTCCTGTCTCCATGGTGATCCACAGTGCCTCCTCTCCTCCCTGTTTACCCTTTAGTTCCATTGCTTTATCCCTTCTCTTGTGTAGAGAGCTACTCCCTCCTCCTCTTTTACCATCCCTGTCCCTCCTGTAGATTGTGTACCCTGATATGCTGACATCCCAGTCATGGTCCTCTGTGTACCATGTATCTGTGACTGCTACAATATCCAGGCACCCCTCTTCCATCAAGGCCACTAGTTCAGGGAGCTTAGTACCCAGACTATGGGCATTGGTACTTCTCGCCCTCCATTTTTTGATGGCCTTACCCCTTTTAGCCCCATCTCTATCCCTACTGCCTTTGCCTAAGGTGCTTAGGGGACTTAGTCCTGTTGTGAGCAACTTTAATGACCACAGAGTCAGTCCCAGGCTGGGCCACATAGAAGGGCAATCCTTGAGGTGTATGATAAAGCTTGTCAGCCTTCCTCGGCATTGCTGGCAGCATACTGGGTCTGTGCCAGGCTGCAGTGGCTGTATCATTTAAGACTGACAGCAGAGGAGAAATAACCTTAGGTGGAGACTCAGGGGATCTCCAGGAAGTCCACCAGATTCCTCCTGGTTTCATCCTCCTCCTCCTCCTCCTCCTCCTCCTCCTCAGTTTGGAAACCCATTATGGAGGATAGCCATTTCTTGACACTGAAAAAGAAGGGGTTCTCAGAGGGGACCTGAGAGTGTGCAGGACAGACTCCTCACTCCCTGAGGACAGTGGACCTATCAGAGGTTTCCACATCAATTTCAGCTTCATCCTCCTTTTCCTCAGGGATGATCAGCTCAGGATGGTACTCATCTTCATTGTCAGTCTGCTCTGGAGCAGGGATCGATGAACACCATGCCAAGAACTGTATAGGGGTGTGGGGCATGCAGGTCTAACAGGCATCGACATTGAAAAAGTCAACGATGGTGCAGGCGATGACAGCCCGTGACGTGACACTAGCTGTTGGATAACAGAAGTAGTAAGGGAGGTTAGAACTGTATTGAGATCGACAGCAGGGAAGGTAACCGTTGTAGACACCGGCGTTGACAGAGGGAGTGTGAGGCACTGGTCCGACAATGAACTGCTAACTAAAGAGGTAATGGGTAGGGCCGGCACTGACGGACTTCGAGGCTCAAGAGGTCTTGACAGCGGGGCAGGGGCCGATGACCTTTCCACAGCCCTATGACGGGTGCGAGAGGAATCCACCATGGGGGGCATGGAAGAAGCACAGGCATGCACGGTGCGAGGTGCTGAAGCTGTCAACAGGGCGATCCCAGGAGAAGAATCATCCAGCGGGGACCGGGATCTCTGATGGGGTGAGTGGTCCTTAGGCAGTTCCTTATTCTATCAAGAGTGCTTTCCTAAGGATTTGCCCTGGGCCTTGGTGGCCTGTGAGCCCATGGAGGATGCCGGCGATTGGGCGGGGGGGCAGGGTGCGCAAGACCCCTGCTGTCTGCTGGCTGCCTGTTGCTCCATGAGGAACTTCTGCAGGGCTTTTTTTTTTTTTGTTGGCACCAGGTGGTGAGGTTGAATTTCTGGCAGAACTTGCAGGCAAGGACGTTATGGCTAGGCCCATGACAGCAGACACAAAGCTGGTGTTCATCGGTAGGGGAGATCGTCATTCCGCAGCGACAGTGACAGAAATGAGCCGACAAAGGAGTAGTTCTTGATGGTTCCATGTCATCTGTGCGCAAACAAAACCGCCTTGATAGATGGACATGCAGCCAAATGGACATTCACAATTAGAGCGCTGCACAACTTCATCATATTCTATCTCGGCACACGGGCAAAGATGTAAAATCACTACCAGCTACTATCTTATGACCCTGTCAATACTTAATAAAATAAACATCAATGCTAATGCTTCCAGTAAACAAACCAAAGAAACCTCACTGATTCCACTTTGATTTCAGTCCCACTCAATTCCCAGATCAGTCATCAGATTTGAGTTGCAAATGTTTTTTCGCAAGGGCTGAGATCTGTCATCTTCCTACCTGTTACAGTACTCCATACAAATATCAGGGTCGGGTTCTGCATAACAGCACAAAGAAAAAAGTATGGAGTGTGGGTAAAGGAAAGTGAATGAGTGAATGAGGAATTTGCACTGAATGTCTTGCAAAATTCTATTAGTGCTATAAATCCTTAATTGTTTCGATTTTTGGTTTATGTTGTCGCTGACTGTCGAAAGCATTATGCTTTATGTTTGGTTTAGGTGTCTTGCCAGATAAATATATATGAATGTTCTTGCCGATGCTTTATGCTTTTAACACTCGAAGTGGGCTTTGATTTGATTCGGCTGGTATAGTCTTTCTCCTGTTGTTTTGAGTACTGTGAGAGGGTCTACATGTATTACTTTATGCTTTTAAAACTCATGCTGACTTGCGCTGAAAGCATTTGCAATACAATGGTCTGCACGCTGTGAAGGCTTACACTTTAAACGCAGCACGCTAATGCTTGTGCGGTAATAGCCGTGCAGTATTGATATGATACCATTCTTGATATACAAAGCAGAAAGGAATCTCTTAAATAAAAGTGAATCAGTGACAAAAGAAAATAAAAGGTAAGTGAAACTGGAAGTTGAACTAAGTGACGAAGCTTCCGCGAAGCCCGTGCGCGAATGGTCAACGGTGGGAAAGAATTGAGGAGGAAGCAGGGCCGCACATGCTTTTATAGGGTGAGTGACATCACAGCTTGACGTCAGTGTGTGCGACCCGTAGTAGACTGCTGCAGAAAAGCTTCCATGGGATCCTAGTGCCTGTCGGCTAAGTTCCATAGGTGTGACCTGATGGGAGATATCCCCGAAGATCCCTTGTTCCTTTGCTGCCTGGGCACTGGTTCTATGGCCCACCTGTGTAGCAAGGTGAGGACCTCCTCCATGAGCACCTCTGTGTGGTCTGGAGGATAAAAGGTGGGGACCGGGGGAACATCTGGAGGCTGTTGTAGAGCATGGCCCTGTTTAATTATCTGCAGGATCCATGCATCAAAAGTAATGGTTCTCCATTGAGACAGATGGAGGAAGAACCACTCTCCAACCACCAACTCCTGGCTTGGAACAAGAGGAGGGGGGGTCTGTCAAGGAGTCAGGCTGAAGCTGAACCAGTGTCCGGAGCCACACCTCCATCTCTGGATTGGTTGACAGAAGACCCAGAGGTGGAGGAGGGAGCAGGCATGGCAGAACTGGCTCTGCGTTTGTGCCTAGAGCTCAGTTCCAGAAATGGACTTGTCAGAGTCCTTACAAAAGGAGGGCCTTGGTCTACTCCTGGGCTGGGTATGGTAAAGGGAGTGAACAGACTGAATAGCCCTTCAGGTCACTGATGATATCCTGCACATCTGGCCCAGAAAGTTTGTGACCCACAAAAGGAGCATTCAACACCTTTTGTTGGATGTCAGCCGCAAAGCCAGAGACTCGAAGTCAGAAGTGCTTTCTGAGGCAAATGCCGGAGGCAGCTGCCCTGGCTATAGTATCAGCAATATCATGGGTGGCTCTGATGAGATGTTTACTGACATCTTCCGAGGCCTGGAGCATTTGCTCTTGTCTCTGGGAACCCTCAGGGAGGGTCTGAGCAGCAGCTTTGCCCTTTCCACAGAGGGTATTCTGATACTTGATCAAATGAGCTAAGTAACTGGCAATTCCAACGCCTAGCGTGGCAGAGGCAAAAATCCTCTTGCCCCAGAGGCCTAGCCTCTAAGATTCCCAGTCAGGGGGCAGGGAAAGAACAGTTACGTAAGAACTTATGATAACAGCAGATCTTTGAAGGGATCTCAGTCATCAGGTCACACCATAGGAACTTCACTGTTGGTGAAGCAGGATCCACACAGAAGATTTTCAGCAGTACAACGGGGGCCGCCCATGCAGACATTGTCTGCTGATGTCATCAACCCTATAAAGGCGTGAGCGGCCCCTCTCCCTCTTCAGTTCTTTCTCCTGGAGACAAAGGGAGCATAGCTCTAGCCATGGGGGACCGAGGAGAGAGGGAGGTGACCAGGCCTATAAGAAAGGCTGGATACACCAGCTAGCCAGTTCCAGTAAAGTGCCCCAAAAAGGGGGATGGTGGGAGGGAAGATAGACCTGATGACTAAGATCCCCTAGAAGATCTACTGTTACAGTAAGTTGTTACATAACTGTTCTGTCTTCTTTGTGGGTATCTCAGTCATCGGCTCACACCATAGGAATGAGTCCCAAGCAGTTACAGGTGCAAACATACAGTCTGGGAGGAAGGCCAACCTTAAAGGGTACCTAAACAAGCAGTTTTTTAAAACTGCAAACTCCAAAATCTGGCTTCATATGGAGGTAAAGTAAAGGCTGCTGCTGTTTACATGTATGCTAAAACTGCATTTATGTAAATAACATAAATGCAGTTTCATAGCTTTTGAAAAATGTAAACATCAGCCTTTCACATTCAAAAAACAGCCTTGGCTTCTCCCTAAGATGTCTGCCAAGTGTGTTAAGTGACGAGTCATGATGACATCATTTGAGCCAGAGACGGAGATCAACATATATTTCTACAGTGCTAACTAGTTCTTCTTTCCCTCTTTATTTTGAATTGTTGTACCAGAATGATCAAAACCATGTATTACCTCATGGAATATTTTGATCAGTGCACATGTTAGGCTATGATTTTATTCATTTTGTTTACTTTAACTTGCAGAAAATGTCTTGCAATCCAGCTGATTTTTTCTTTGGCAGACTGCATTACAGTACAACACTTCAAATACCTGATGATCTAGTGGTTATATGATGCACTGATTTCTTTTTTGTTAACCAGGAGAGACACACTAAGCTGACTGATGTTTACAGGTGTGGCCTAGGAGCACAAAGAAGTTTAGTGACTTGCTCAGGGTCACATAGCAAAGTACCGGTCTTGTTCAGTTCCAAAGCTCATGCTCTCTTGTTAATCCACAAATAAGGCTTTCTTTTTCCATGTGAACCCCCTGCACCTAGCCTGCCTTCTGTTGAACACCCCACCATCTATACCCTGTCTTTAGTACTGCCTGGGGCCACATATGAGCTTGCGGTCTCATGAAGAGAATTATCACACCTCAGACTGTAATCTTGTACCTCAGAGGGTTGTGCACACCTATACTGATATGCATCATCAGCTGGCACTGTTAAAAATGCCTCCCAAATCACTCTCCAGGTCACACTCTCAATGTTTGACTTCTGCTCCCACAGTAAATATTAAGTGGATGACCACCCTTCTGCACAGTGATGGTGGTATGTACAGTTCCCTGTTGTGTTTTTTTCTCACCTTCCCAGCAATTCTTCTCCAGTACTTTTCTGTGCTCTACTCCACAATGTGAGTTAGCTGGCTACCACCTTTCCAAATCTTGAATGAGCTATACACAACTCCCTCAATACTGTCCTAACAAATGTCAACATCCCCCCCTGCCCCCTATAATCTCCCTACACTGAATTCAAGTAACAGTGTAGGTGCAGCCCTGCCACTCTGAGTATTTGTCATTGTTGGCTACTCTCATCCACAGTCAGGTAGTGATCACAATGCTGGCAGGCCCACATTTCAGATCTCACAGTGATCTGCTCAGCGTCCTCCTTCATGTCTTCAACTAACCTGAACATAGCTGTACCTTGCTGGAATGGCCTCTTCAGTTCCTCTCTGGCATTCATTCTTCTCACCTGCTCCCCAAACCAAAAACTGGTGAGTTCATTACCCTTCTGAATCATGAATGTGGTTAGTATAGTCTCCCGTGTTATAGTTACATATTACAAACATACGAACATATGAACATACGAAATTTGCCAGCCGATAAAGGCCTAGAGGTCTATCAAGTCTGCGCGAATGTGCAGCTAGCACCCCTTATTCTGTAGCTGCCCCTCCCTTCCACTCTTCCCCTTCATTAACCCTCCCCCTTGTCCTGTCCCATCCCCTTTTGAAGCAGTCCACTGTTCTACTGGATACCACTTCTGCAGGTAACGCATTCCACCCAGCCACCACCCTCTCTGCAAAAAAGTGTCTCCTCATCTCCCTCCTGAACCTTCCTCCCTCCAGTCTCATATCATGGCCCCTGGTGTCCCTCTCCTCCCTTACTTTGAACAGCCCCTATGTACCTGTCTTGTTTATTCCTTTCTTGTATTTAAAGGTTTCAATCATGTCCCCCGTCCCTCCTCTCCTCTAGTGAGTAAATGTTCAACTCCCTCAACCTCCTCTCATATGATAAGTCCCACAGCCCCTTGATCATCTTTGTCGCCCTGCGCTGCACCCCCTCCAGTAACTTAATGTCCCTCTTCAGATATGGGCACCAGTACTGCACGCAGTACTCCAGGTGTGGTCTAACTAATGACCTATACAGTGGCAGAATCACCTCCTCGAGGACATACCCCTTGCAATACAACCCAGCATTTAGTTGGCCTTTGCAGCTGCCTTCCTGCATTGTGCCGAGTTGTTCATTGACCCTGTAATGAGCACACCCAGATCCTTCTCCTCCTCTGTCTAGGCTAGCTGCACTCCCCCCAGCTGGTAACTCCTCCTTGGGTTCTTCATCCCAAAATGCAGCATCTTGCACTTTTTGGCATTAAACCCCAGTTGCCAGGTGTCTGACCAGGTTTCAAGCTTTGCCAGATCATCCTGCAACCCTGCACCATCCCCTAGGTCATCCACCACGCTCCTACCTTGGTATCATCAGCAAACAGACTGATCTTGCTCTTGATGTCCCATGATATGTCTGCAATGAATATCCCAAACAACACTGGTCCCAACACGAGCCCGTGGAACACCGCTCGTCACTACCCTTGGGTGTGAGAGCTCCCCACCCACCACCACCCTCTGTTGCCTTCCCTGAAGCCAGTTTCCTACCCATCTAACCAGCTTTGCACTCGCTCCTGTGCCTACTAACTTTCTTCCCAGCCTTCCATGCGGCACCGAGTCAAATGCCTTACTGAAGTCCAGATACAGGACATCCACTGCATGGCCCCTGTTCAGTTGCCTAGTTATCCAGTCATAGAACTCCACCAGGTTGGTTTGGCAGGATCTGCCCCATATGAAGCCATGCTGTCTGCTGTCCTGTAGTCCTTTGGCCTCTAGGAGGGCCACCAGCCTCTCCTTCAGGATAGTCTCCATTAGCTTACCCATGATGGAAGTGAGGCTCACTGGTCTGTAGTTTCCCGGTTCATCCTTGGGGCCACTCTTGTGGAGGGGCACCACATGAGCCGTTCTCCAGTCCTGAGGTACACACCCCGAATGTAGTGAGGCATTAAATAGGTCTGCCAAAGATCCTGCAAGGACCTCTGCCAGCTCCTTCAGTACCCTGGGGTGGATGCCATCTGGGCCTGGCGCCTTGTCCACCCTCAGTGCCTTCAAACCCTCCTGAACTCTGCCCTCCATGATTTCCCCATCTGTCACCCCTTCCCCCCCTGTTTCTGCCATTTCTTCCCCCTTGGGTGTCACCTCCCTCTTCTCTTTAGTAAATACTGAGCAAGTACTCATTTAGTGCTTCTGCCGTGCTCTACCCTGCTTCCACCCAACCCCCTCCTTCCTAATCCTTACTATGTGTTCCTTACAGCTCCTTTTCTCCCTGATGTACCTAAAGGAGTCCTTCTCCCCCTTCTTAATGCCTTGTGCCAGCCTGAGTTCCGTAGATGCTTTGGCTCCACTTACTGCCCTTCTTCGATTCTGTCAAGTACTCCTCCCTGTTCTCCCCCTTCTCTGTTTTCTTGTACTTCCTAAAGGCAGCTCTTTTTCTGCTCACCTTTTCCATGACCTCCTTGCTCAACCAGCTCAGTTTCTTAGCCCTAGCCTTCTTCCTCTGGGCCTTGCAGCAGGTTTTGGTTGCCTCCGCTATCCCCAGCTTTATGAGCTCCCACCTCCGGTTAGTGTTCATACTAGACTGAATTCTGGCCAGGTACCCTTTTACCACTTCCCCCATCCTCCCAAAGTTGGCCCTCCTGAAGTCCAGCACTCTTGTACCTGATTCCACTCCTTCCTTGCCCATATCCAGTGTGAGCCATACTGAATGGTGGTCAATCCCTGACAGCGGTTCCTCCACTGTAAATTCTCTCACAAAGTCCCCATTTGCCAGCACAAGGTCAAGGGTATTTCCTAACCTGGTTGGTTCACTGACCATTTGCAGCAGGAAGCTGTCCTGGAAGGCATCCAGCAGTACCTGCTCCCTTCTGTTCCTGGTTGTTGGGGTACTCCAGTCCACTCCTGGCATGTTGAAATCCCCCACAATTAATAATAAACATGATCTTCTGGTAAGCCAGGCTGATAGTGGCACTGCACAAGTGGAAAAATAGGCTTTCCTACTCACGTAAGATCTAAGTCTCCTATGATTAGGCACTATTAAATGATGTGCACACCTGTCATTTAGTAGTGCATAATTAAAGGTAGCCTAGATCTTTTAAGGATAGGAAAGCCCATCATTCCCCTTGTTCCCTGCTGATATGACCCTGACTTACTGGAAAGATATTTTTATATTTGATATGTCAAAATAAAACGGGAACTGTATTACTTGCATTCATTATGCAGAAGGGTGATGAGCTCACCAGTTTTCGGTGTGAGGAGGAGGAATAGTGAAGACTGAATACCAGAGGGGGACTGAGAAGGCCACTCTTGCAAGATACTGCTGTATTCAGGGAAGGGGAAGACATAATGAGAGAAATATGTGCAGATTACTGGGAGAAATAAGATATGGGACTGCCAGCACCTTGATCGCTACCTGACCCCATTGTTCTGGCCAACATTCCCCTTCCTATAAAACCAGTGCATGCAATTTTCCAAGGCTGTGTGTGGATATTAATGTACGGAACAGCTGCCACTACATGTTCAGTCACTTCACTATCAGTCTAGTATTGTTTGTAAAGCACTTTGGGATACAGTGTGTATGAAAACCACTATATAAATACTGATTCTTATTCTTATTATTATTATTTCCCATGGAAAAAGAGGACAAGACAAGTATATATTTGAGTTTCGGGAAAGTATGAACTCTAACATTGGACTGCACAAAAACTTTGCTGCAAAAAAGTGGTGGCTCTAGGGGGTGGTGAAGGGTGTGGCTGCAACCCCCCCCCCACATACACACACACACACATAATGCGTACTTGCTTGCAACTACTGCTGCATTTTACTTTGTTGAAGAAGTTTGATTTATTGATTGTACAATTGTTTACATTCAAACTATGGATTACATTTGTAGGTTCTGTCAAAAATGTACTAGAAAAGAATAATAGAAAATATAAAGGTTTAATAAAAATGTTAAAAAGTTTACATTAAGCATGCACACCACCCCAGCACCCCCATTGTAGCATCCTGGAGCCACTATAACCACTAGACCACCAGGTTATTCAAGATTTGTACTGCACTGTGGTTTGCCACAGAGAAAGTCATTTGGATTAAAACACATTTTCAACATGTTAAAGTAAGCAAAATGAACAGAACCATAGCCTGACATGTGCATTATACAAACTAATGCACATGGTTTTGACCATTTGGGTGGAACACTTCCATACAAAGGGAAAAAAGAACTAGTTAGCACTACAGAGAGCCATATATCTCTCTGACTTTGACTCAGATGATGTCATCACATCACATTTGGCGACCATTTTAGGAAGCAGGTAAGAGTTTTTTTCTAAATTGGAAGGCTGATTTTACAATTTTCAAATGCTCTGGAACCACATTTAGGTAAATTATGTAAATGTAGTTTTAACATTAATGAATACAGCAGCCTTTCCTTTAGTCACCTACAGAGTCAGATTTTTCAATAGTTTGTTGTCAAAATGTTGTTTAGGTATCCTTTAAGCTTAAGGCAGGAGGCCCTGCAGCACAGCATTGCCAAATCCTGCACAGGCTCTTGAAGCAATGTCAAGACTGCAGTGCTCAGTGAATGTATGGATAGTACTCCAGGTGGCAGCCGAACAAATGTCAGTGGCTGAGACCCCTCGGAAACAAGCCACAGAGGTAGCCATGGCCCTTGTGGAGTGAAATTTGGCTGCTCCAAGCAATTCTTTACCATACTTATTGTAGCAGAACACAATGCCATTAGCCAGCCATTTAGATAAACACTGTTTAGAAACCTGAACGCCCTCTTTACCTGGGGTGAAAGAAAGAAACAACTGCTTCGACTTTCTACATTCCTTGGTTCGGAGCAGGTAATATTTCAAAGTTCTGCACACATCTAACATATGGAGCAGTGCTTCACATGGATTGGCACGCTCTGGAAAATAAACAGGAAGGTGGATAGACTGGTTCAGTGTAAACTCAGACACCACCTTAGGGAGAAACTTAAGATTCATGCACAAAGACACCCCATCTTTGTGAAAAATCAAACAAGGCTCCTTGTACCAGAGAGCCTGAAGCGCTGAAATTCTTCAAGCAGAAGTAAAGCTCGCAAGTTGCGGCTGGCTCAAAAGGAGACAGGATCAACTTCTCCAAAACAAAATTCAAATCCCAAGCCGGCACAGAAAAGATTGGAGGTTTCAGATGCAGGATGCCCCTCAAAAAGGGATGGGAAATATCCAGCTGAGCTATGGTAAGGTCCCGCACGGGCTCATGAAAAGCTGAGATCCAGGATCTAGGTTCACCAGACAGGTGAAAGAAACATAGACTTTGACGGCAGATAAGGACCACTTGGCCCACCTAGTCTGCCCATTTCCCTACCTATTGGATAAGCTGCAGATCCTACTTCTTCCTACCCCCCCACAAGAATTGCCTTATGTCTGTCCCATATATTCTTGAATTCCCCCTGTTTTTAACCCCACAACCTCCTCAGGAAGGCCGTTTCATGTGTTCACCACCCTCTCTGTGAAAAAATACTTCCTCACATTGCCCAACATCCGTCCCTCCTCTATCTTCAAACTGTGCCCCCTTGTTCTTGCACATCTTTTTTTCTGAAAGGTGCTACCCTCTTGGACTTTGATTCCCTTGAGGCACTTAAACGTTTCTATCATGTCCCCTGGGTTTTTGTTTCCCAGGTGCATTACTTTGCACTTCTTTGCATTGAATCTAAGCTGCCATACCTTTGACCATTCCTCCAACCTTGACAAGTCCTTCTCATCCTTTCCACCCCCTTGTGTATCAACCCTGTTGCAGATCTTTGCGTCATCTGCAAAGAGGCATACTTTTCCTTCCAGTCCCTTTGCAATGTCACTTATAAGACATTAAAAAGCACGGACCAATACTGAACCCTGTGGTACCCCACTAGTAACACCCTTCTTTGGGTGGACTCCATTTACTATTACCCTCTGTGTCCTGTTGTCCAGCCAATGTTTACACAGGCTACCACCCCGGGACGCACTCCCAGGCTGGCTAATTTGTTTATTAATCTTTTGTGTGGGACTGAGTCAAATGCCTTGCTAAAGTCTAGGTAGGCCATGTCCACAGCCCCTCCCTGGTCTACTACTTTGGTCACCCAGTCAAAGAAATCTATTAGATTCGTCTGACATGACCTTCCCACTGTAAATCCATGCTGCCTTGGATCCTGTGCCCCGCTGGCATCTAGGTACTCAATAATTCTTTCTATCAGAAATGATTCCATCATTTTCCCTACCACTGAAGTCAAGGTAACAGGTCTGTAGTTTCCTGCTCTGCTTTGCTCCCACTTTTGTGAAGGGGAATCACATCCGCCCTCCTCCAGTCCTTAGGTACTACACCATCTTAGCATGATATGTTAAAAAGGGTAGTCCATGGTGTCACTAGCTCTCCTCTTAGTTCTTTTAGAATTCTGGGATGAATCCCGTCAGGACCCATTGCTTTGTCCACCTTCAGTTATAGGAGTTCCGTTTTCTTCTGTGAATGGACTGGTATCGACCCCACTCTTCAGAGTACTTCTACTGATTGGATTAGGTACCTCCCCCTCTTCTTCTTTTTTGAATACTGAGCAGAAGTATTTGTTCAGTATCCCTGCTTTTTCACTGTCCCTCTCTGCCCACCCACCGTCCCCTTTAAGCCTCACTATCCCTCCCTTGGTCTTTCTTTGCTCCCTAATGTTCCTATTAAAGGTTTTATCCCCCTTCTTAACCGAGTTGGCTATCTTTTCCTCGGTTTGGGCCTTTGCTATTCTGACTGCCTTCCCCTCTTCCTTCTGCTTTAACTGGTACAGTTCTGTGTTCTGCTCCTTTTGTGTTTCCTTATACTTCTTGAATGCTATCTTTTTCTCCTTAACCTTCACCGACACCTCTTTTGAGAACCATAGTGTTTTTTTCTTTCGTTTTGATTTGCTTATTTGCTTCACACAAATGCCTGTTGCCTCTGTGATGGCAGTTTTGATGTTTCCCCATTGTTCCTCCACCCCTCCTTCTTGCCCATTTTCTAATGCTTTTCTGAGGCACTCTCCCATTTTGCCAAAGTCTGTGGCTGTGTTTATCGTGAACCACACTGTTTGGTGGTCACTTGTTCCCAGATGGCTACCCACTTTTAAATCTGAGATTCTCTCTACATCCCCATTTGAGAGTACAAGGTCTAGGTCTAAGAAATACATACATTTCTATATAACACACCAATCACACACACAAAAAAAAAAAACTAAACAAGGTAGACAGTTATGTGGGGAGTAGTGCAATGTAATGGCGGTGGGGCAGCAGTCTTCCAGGAGTCTTTCTGGAGGCTGAGACGCTGCCCTGTTTGCAGACAACTATCTGCCCTGAGGGAGGAAGTTGCCAGTCTTCAGGCCGCACTGGACAGTAGCAAGGGATCCTCCCCCATCCAGGGAGCACCACAGCCACCACCACTACCTCAGAGGTTGCAAAGAAAGCACAGCAGTTGGACCACAGTGGGCTCAGGGAGGGTAAGGGTGGTGGAACAGAGGCACACCCAGTCAGTTGTTCCACTCCACAATCCATACACCATTCTGGGGGAGCATAGTTCCCCTATGGATGCACCCACAGAGGAGACTAAGGAGGGTGCAGACAACTGTCACAAGGGAGGCCCTCAGGAAGGAGACAGAAGGCACCACAGGGAAAGGAAGCAGCTCCTGGTGGGGGACTCAATTATTAGGGGGATAGAACTGGGGGGAGTAGGGAAAACTGAAGTAAGATGCATGCCTGGTGCCATAGCTTGGAGGGACAGGAAGCGCATACTTAGGATCACGAGAACAGTTGCATGGGAGTCTGAGCTGGACGTCATTGTCCACCTAGGGACAAATAACTTGGCTCATCATGAGATTAGAGCAGTGCAGAAGGACTTTATAGAGTTGGGGAGGGGCTTAAGACACGTAGCACACACAGTATCCTTCTCAGAGGTGCTGCCTGTCAGTGGCATGGGTGAGGCGAGGGTACTTTGCACCATGCAGTTTAACGAATGGTTGAAAAGATGGTGTGGAGCACAGGGGTTTGGCTTCATTGGGGACTGGGGTTCCACCTGGAGGGACACCAGCCTATACTGGCAGGATGGTCTGCATCTGTCCAGGAAGGGAACAAGTCTTTTGGGCAATCGGTTTAAATGCTTCATTGGCAAGCTTTTACACTAGTCAAGGGGGGAGGCACTAATAAGCAGCAGGAAAATCCCAGCCTCCCCCTACAAAACAGGGTACTAAGTGAGAAAAAGACCAAGGTAGAAAGGTCAGTGGGAGATGCTGCTACAGAAGGTAAAGCCATCAAAAAATGGAGAGCAATGAGTACCAATGCCCGTAGTCTGGGTAACAAGCTTCCTGAATCAGTGGCCTTGATGGAGGAGAACATCTGGATATTGTGGCAGTCACAGAAACATGGTACACACAGAACCATGACTGGGACGTAAACATACCAGAATACACTATCTACAGGAGGGACAGGAGGGTAAAGAGGAGGAGGAGTAGCTCTCACATAAGAGAAGAAATCAAAGCAACAGAACAAAGGGTAAACAGGGAGGAGAAGAAGCACTGTGGGTCAATTTGGAGGCAGGCAATGGCACCACAATCCACACAGGGTTGTATTCAGACCCCTTTCAGGGGAGGAAATGGACAAGGAAATGATAGAAAGTATACTTAGAATGGCAGATAAAGGGGAGATATTGCTGATGGGTGATCTGAATATGCCAGATGTTAACTGGAGTGCAGTTGCAGCAGCCACTTCTAAGAGTGGGGTTATTCTAGATGCCCTACAGGGGCATGCTTTGAGCAACTAGTATTGGAACCCACTCGAGGAGAACAATCTTAGACCTGGTGCTCTCAAATGGAGATGGAGAGAGGATCACAGATGTAGAAGTGGGTAGCCATCTGGGAACTAGCGACCATCAAACAGTATGGTTCACAATAAACACAGCAATGGAGTCAAGCCATACAAAGGCAAAAGTATTGTACTTCAGGAGGGCTGACTTTGCCAAAATGGGTGAGTGCCTAGGGAATACACTAGCAAATGGGCAGGAAGGAGGGGTGGAAGAACAATGGGGAATAATAAAAACTGCCATCACAGAGGTAACAAGCCTTTGTGTGAAGCAAACAAACAAAACAAAACGATGTAAGAAACCACTATGGTTCTCAAAGGAGGTGGCAGTGAAGGTTCAAGAGAAAAAGAAAGCATTCAGAAAGTATAAGCAATCACAGAAGAAGCAGGACAGAGAATTGTATCAGTTAAAGCAAAAGGAAGCTGGGAAGGCAGTCAGAACAGCAAAGGCTCAAACTGAGGAAAAGATAGCCAACTCAGTTAAGAAGGGGGATAAAACCTTGTTTAGGTACATCAGGGAGCGAAGAAAGACTAAGGGAGGGATAGTGAGGCTTAATAAAGGGGGGGTGGGCAGAGGGTGACTGTGAAAAGGCGGATATACTAAACAAATATTTTTGCTCAGTATTTACAAATGAAGAGGGGGAGGTACCTAAAACAAACAATAGAAACACTCTGGATACAGAAGTTGATACCAGCCCATTTACAGAAGAAAGGGTTCTGAAAGAACTCTTAAAACTGAAGGTGGACAAAGCAATGAGGCCTGATGGATTCATCCCAGAATTCTAAAAGAACTAAGGGTAGAACTAGTGACACCACTGACTACCCTCTTTAACAAATCATGGGAGGATGGGGTGGTACCTGAGGACTGGAGGAGGGCAGATGTGATTCCCCTTCACAAAAGTGGGAGCAGGGCACATGCTGGAAACTACAGACCTGTTAGTTTAATCTCAGTGATAGGGAAAATGATGGAATCATTTCTGAAGGAAATAATTGTCGAGTACCTAGAGGCCAGAGGGGCACAGGACTCAAGGCAGCATGGATTCACAGTGGGAAGGTTATGCCAGACGAATCTAATAGATTTCTTCGACTGGGTGACCAAAGTAGTAGATCAGGGAGGGGCTGTGGACATGGCCTACCTAGACTTTAGCAAGGCATTTGACTCAGTCCCACACAAAAGATTAATATACAAGTTAGCCAGCCTGGGAGTGGGTCCCAAGATGATAGCCTGGGTAAAGAATTGACTGGAGAATAGGACACAGACAGTAATAGTAACTGGAGTCCACTCTGAAGAAAGGGGGATTACTAGTGGGGTGCCCAGGGTTCAGTATTAGGACCGGTCCTCTTCAATGTCTTTGTAAGCGACATTGCAGAGGGACTGGAAGGAAAAGTATGTCTCTTTGCAGATGACACTAAGATCTGCAACAGAGCTGATGCACAAGGTGGGGTGGAAAGGATGAGAAGGACTTGGCAAGGTTAGAGGAATGGTCAAATGTATGGCAGCTTAGATTTAATGCTAAGAAGTGCAAGGTAATGCACCTGGAAACAAAAACCAGGGAAGAGTACACAATGGGGGTGAGATATAACAACAAAAATGGAAAGGGACCTAGGGTAGTCATATCAGATGACTTAAAGGTGGGCAAGCAATGTGAGAGAGCAGTAAGGAGGGCTGGGGGATACTGGGATGCATAGGGAGAGGCATCACCAGTAGAAAACAGGAAGTTGTTATCCCTCTGTACAGACAGCTGGTGAGACCCAATCTGGAGTACTGTGTGCAGTTCTGGAGACCCAATCTCCGCAAGGACATAGACAAGATGGAAGCTGTCCAGAGGGGGCCAACTAAAATGGTGCAGTGTCTGCACCAGAAGAAATATGAAGAGAGATTAAAGGAGCTTAATATGTATTTTATCGAGGAAAGGAGGGAGAGGGGGGACATGATAGAAACTTTCAAGTACCTCAAGGGAATCAACAAAGTCCAAGAGGGTAGCATCTTTCAAAAAAAGAGGTGTGCAAGAACAAGGGGGCACAATGTGAAGATGGAGGGGCGGCTTAGAGGTAATTTAAGGAAGTATTTTTTCACAGACAGGGTTGTGGATGCATGGAACGTCCTTCCAGAGGAGGTTGTGGAGTCAAAAACAGTGGTTGAATTCAAGCAAGCATGGGACAGCCATAAGGCAATTCTAGGGGGTGGGGGTAGAAAGAAGCAGGCTGCTGGTTAACTAGGATCTGCAGCTTATCCATTAGGTAGGGAAATGGGCAGACTGGGTGGGCCAAGCAGTCCTTATCTGCCATCAAATTCTTTGTTTCTATGTGCTCCCTCCTGAGTGGGTTCCAACACTAGCTGACTGAGGCATGCCCCCTGTAGCATAGGCGGATTTAGAGGGGGGGTTCTAAGGGTGCTATAGCTCCCCCATCATGGAGCTCCTCTATCAGTAACACACTGTGCTGCATTCTTTATCAGTATGCACTAATGCCTCCATGAAAGCTGCCTGAGTCACACAGGTCTCATCTGTCCTCCGGCAGAGCTGGCCTTAGCTAGGTGCAAACTGTGCCCCTGCAGCTTGGGGGGCCATGCTTTTTTTTCTGAGGAAAAAAAATAATTTAAAACATTTAAAAATGCCTAAATGTTGTTAGAGATGAAAATGTTTACCAGCAAATGAAAGTGGAAGACAACTGGCTCTGTTGCTGTTACCAAAAAGGTGGGGGCAGCTTTGCTGCAGTGGAAAATAATAGTGTTAATGGCCATATTTTACACCTCCCAGGTTGACTGCTTTCACAAACAAAGGGCTATATTGACAAGAGAACTTGTCTGTAACCTGGACATGTAGCTGAAACAATGAATGATCTGACAAAATATGTTTCAAAAGTACGTGGGCACTCAAAATGGCTCAAAAACCTGACCAGCACAGAACAAAACCAGATTTCCTGATAGGGACCCTGAAAACCTGATCACCAGATAAAAAAAAAACTGACAGGTGGCAACCTTACTGGTGTCCCATGATAATCCTCTCTATTCTCTCTCACTCACACCTCTAGAAAAGTTAAGTTGTTTAATTTGTTTGCAAATCAGAGTATCTGAGGTGTGAGTGTCCAGTGATGATGTCCCTGTCCTTACAGAAATGAATACGGTAGTAGTACCATACTTAAGTTCTTGCTCCAGGCTCAGTCAGATTCATTTCCAATGATGAAGTCAAATAATTCAGTGCAGACAATAGCACAAATTAAAAGATGCTGGTTAAACTAGTAGACCTGGTACTGCTCTAGTAATTCAGGACAGGAGGGTTAGTTAGGTGTTAAATGTTGGATGTGGGGGGCCCACAGGGAATGGAGTGGTGGGGCCCAGCAGGGGGGCTATACAGGGGCCCAGAATGGTTAAGGCCAGCCCTGTCCTCCAGTGTCCTGTTATGCAGTAAACAACCACCCCCACCTGCATTACATAGTTGATCCATCCCCCCTCCCCCAAAAAGCCAGTCTCCAGCATTAATTTCTTACTAACGTTCATCCTGCGCCACGTGGTGTGGCAGCGGCTGGTCTTGCCTTGGTAAGCCTAAGCATTCATTCTCTACTTTTGGAGGCTTAGTGCAGCTCCTTTGTTCATGCACAGAGAGGGGGTTCGTATTTGGTGGGGTACAGCTGCAGCAAAGTGAAGTGGACCTTAACAATACAGATCTCAACCAAGTCACCTGGTGTTCAGTGCTCACTGCTCCTGATTTGCTGTTGCTTCCAGTAGTGGATGTGGCTAGCAAGGGGCACCTTCTTTAAATGTCTGGGCTGCTGAAACAAGAGTGAACTGTAATTCATGAACTCAGAAGATTAATGTTGGAGCAAGAGAGGAGCGAGTGTACTACTGAGGAGGAGACAGAGACAGAGTGGAGCCCACAAGTGAAGAGCAAAGCCCGAGGTTTCAGGCGGCAGCAGTCCAGTAATGCAGGGTTGGTGTGGCCTTGGTAAATCAGCACAAGGAGTTGGAGTGAGGTTCAGGTCATCTTCTGATAGCTGAAGCAAGCTGTAGCTGAGATCTCTGCTCATTAGGTGTAATGGGGTTAGTGTGTGCTGTCTAGAGAGAGAAAATTTGGCGGCCAGGTGACTGGAGACAGTACTCAAGTAGGGGCACACAGATTTCAGCCTGTTGAAAATGGATCAAGTCTTCATTTAATCAGGTACTTCTTGCTTTAAAAAAAAAGACTTTCACAGTCATAAACTATGGTGGGTAGGGGGCAGCTGCTGGGATGGGACAGGACATTAGTGTTCCATTAGACTGGGTGTGTAATAAATGTAGTACTAGTGTTATTAATTTCTAGTATGGGGAGCTTAAATTCATGATATTAAAATGGTTTACGATCACTGCTAATTTTGTCCTAAATGACAAATTGATTTTGGTGTGGATTTGCAGGAGAGGGAGTTGGAGAGTAGTGCTTTCCTACAGCATGGTAGGAATGGTACAAAACTATTGCTGGGGCAGGTCTGGTCTCAGCAACAGCATGAACCAGGAGAGGCAGAAACTGGTACAGTACATGAGACCTTTGAACTGAGGTAAAAACTTCAGCATGTACTGTATGTCTAATCTGTGTGGTCTTTTCAGTCGTGGTTGTACAGTGTGAATGAGCACAGAGGGAAGTAATAGACATGGGGACTTTGAATGTGTTTTGCTGTATATTATGGCATGTGCAGGAGTTTCTGCATGCTTGGAGAGCAAAACTGGCAACAGAAGTCATAAGACCTTGTATGGCACATTGACACAGGTAGTTACAAAACCGGGAAAAAAAGTGATAGAATCAAATATTTCGTTTATGTAGTCTTATGTGTTGAATGGGGAGGGGTGCAAGTTGCGATGCACCCAAGCAAGTGCTGTTGCTAATAAAAAAATGCATATTTATATTTGTTTAAAAACTGTTTTTCTGTCTGTTTACTGACTTCTTGGGCCTGTCATAAAAATGAGATGCCTCATGCCATGGGGTTATCCCAGTAAAGGGCATTTTAAAACAATAAAACATATTTTATTTATTTCAAAATGTATTTTCTTTGGAATAAATTGTTCTGTAGAATAAAATATGTTTTGAAAAAATAGCAAGCAGACTTGAAATGATATTTTCAGAAATTAGATAGCAAAGTGACTTTGTTCCCATATTTCTATAGTTATTGTATTTTTTTTACTGAGATAAGGTTGGGGGATACGTTAATCTGTACTGAAGGACAAACTGGGATGGGTTGACTTTATGGTAATGGCATAATGTGCTTGAATGAGTGACATTTGTGAACTTGTTTACTTGGATTGTCATTTAATTTGTCTGCAATTCATCTTTATCACCAAGTCTCTTTCAACTTTTCTCATTTTTATGCGTTTTAGATGTGCTGCTGCCCAGCTGCAGTCTTTTGGTATTTCATGGAGTTTTTCTTTTTGGGTGGGAAGGTATTTGGGGCAACATACTGTCATGTAGACTGTGGGGACTCTGTGGCTGTTGCTTGGGTGCAACTAACAAAGCATTGGAAGGGAGGAAATGAGTAGAAATTGCATTAGAAATACCCTCCAAAATGCACCAGAGTGCACCAAAATGTTAAAAAATTTCTGGGGGCCTAGGTGGCCCACCAGATCCCCGGCCTATTATTTTTATATTTTATCTGACTTGAGCTCCCCCATCTATAGGACTCCCGGATCTGCCCCTGCCCTGTAGGGCATCAAGAATGACCCTGTTCTTGGATGTGGCTGCAGCAAAGGTGCTCCAGTTAACATCTGGCATATTCAGGTTCCCCATCAATAATATCTTCTCTTTCTCTGCCATCCTAAGGATGCCTTCTATCATTTCCTTGTCCACCTCTTCACTGAGACAGGGGTCTGTATACAACCCCTGTGTGGACTGTGGTGCCATTTCCAGTCTCCAGGGTAACCCACAGTGCCTCCTCTCCTCCCCGTTTACTATTTATTTATTTATTAGGTCTAGGATTACAACATACCTTTCAGACAAGGCTCTTTTACAAAGGTTTCACTTCAGAAAACAGTTACAACACGTTAAGTACAAAACTGTAAAATACAGTAAGTTAACAGAACTAAAATCTACTGGAGAAAACAGTAACAGTGTGAAATAACATAAGAAAAGATTGGTGTGACAAACTAGATAGGGGCGGAGAGGAGGGGGGCAAGGTGACACAAGGTGGGTAGGATCACAATAGGGGAGGTGAAAGCAGCCGGTGACCTTGTCGACAGTTCAGGGCAAAAGGTATCAAAATAAGCCTGATGAGTTGCTAGAGGGGGAAGGGGATAAGAGACCAAGGGGGGAAGGGAAGGGGGGGAATAATAAGTGCTTGGAGGGGTAGAAATAGAGAGTGGACTGAGGTGACTATATGTAACAATCACAGCAGCTAGAGTAAGTAAGATGGAGGTGAAGCTTAGATTTGAATGAGCCAAGTGTGGTGGTGGAGGAGATGTCAGGGCTGAGCTCATTTAGCCAAATGGGGGCTCTGTGGGCAAAGGATCTTTGACCCTGGGAGGTGCGGCAACGGGGGACCTGGGATTCAGAGCCCCTGGTGGTGCGAGGATTTAGTCTTTGATGCAGTAAGGCTTGGACTCCAGGAGGGGCGAGGCCCATAGTGACTTTCTTTGCCATGATGCAGGTTAGATCCTTTATGCAGTTGGAAAGTTGAAGCCATCCAGATTGGGCATAAAGGACACAAGTATGTGTGAGATGGGGGGCGCCAGTGGTGAGCCTACAGGCCTTGTTGAGGGATGTCGCTAGTTGCCTGAGCACTGTGGTGGAAACAGAGCCGTAGATGATTAGACCGTAGTCAATAACGGAGACCACCAAGCTCTGAACAGCAATCCTAAGAGCATCTGCCATGAGATGTTGTCTGTGCCGGTATAGCAGGCCTAACCACATGTTGGCAGCTTTGGCCACACCGTTGATGTGGTCCACATAGGAGAGATTTGAATCCAGAGATATCCCTAGGTATTTGAAAGACTGCACCTGCTCAAGTGCATTTCCGAGACATATTAAAATAGTGAGGGGGTGACGTTTATACCTGTTTTGAGGGCTATTAAAGAGCATTGCCTTCGTTTTTTATGGTTAAGGACCAGCTTATGATTGCTAAACCTGTTTTCCACAGAAGCAAAGCCTTGCTGACGATTGAGTTGTAGGGTCATTGGGTCCTCGTGGGAGGAGAAAATAATAGCGTCATCTGCATAGAGGATGAGTTTTTTGGGGCAGAATTTAGGTAGGGTGTTGAGGAAATGGCTGAAAAGTAGTTTACCCTTTAGTTCCGTTGCTTTGATCCCTTCCCTTATGTAGAGAGCTACTCCTCCCTTTCTACCCTCCCTGTCCCTCCTGTAGAGTGTATACCCTGGTATGTTGACAACCCAGTCATGGTTCTCTGTGTACCATGTTTCTGTGACTGCCACAATATCCAGGCATCCCTCTTCCATCAAGGCCACCAGTTCAGGGAGCTTGTTACCTAGACTACAGGCACTGGTACTCATTATCCTCCATTTTTTGATGGCCTTACCCCTTTTTGCCCCATCCCTGTTCTTACTGCCTTTTTCTCCATTTACCCCTGCCCTTCTCCTTATCAACTTCTCTATCCTGGTGTTTACCTCACTAACTATCCTGATTTTTTTTTGGGGGGGGGCTAGGATTTCCCTGCTCCTTTTCAGGCCTCCCCCCCTGGCTACTTTAAATGCTTGCCAATGAAGCATTTAAACCTATCACCTAGGATCATGGTTCCCCTTCTGGACAGATGCAGACCATCGTGCCAGTATAGGTCTGCATCCCTTCAGGTGGACCCCCAGTCCCCAGTGAAGCCAAAACCCTGATCTCTGCACAAGTTTTTCAACCATTGATTGAATCTCATGATGTGGAGCACCCTAGCCTCACCCATGCCACAGACAGGCAGCACCTCCAAGGTTACCTTGCATGCTACTTGTCTGAGGCCCCTCCCCAACCCCACAAACTCCTCTTGCACTGCTCTGATTCTTTTCCCAGCCAGATCATTTGTCCCTAGGTGGACAATGACATCCAGCTCCCTCCCCTGTGCAGCTGCTCCCGCGATCCTGAGGATTCACTCCCTGCCCCTTCAAGCCACGGCACCAGGCAGGCACTTTGGCCCCCACCCCAGTTCTACCCTCCTGACAATGGAGTCCCCCAACAGAAGTTGTTTCCTTCCCCTGTGGGGTCCTATGCCACCCTCCGGTGGGTCTCCTTTGTAGAGGTTCCCAGCATCCTCTTCGGTCACCACTGCATGTGCCTCCAAAAAGGAACCACACTCTGCCAGAATGGCGTACGAATTGTGGAGAGGTACAGTTGGAGGGATGTGACTCTGTTCCACCACCCTAACCCTCCCTGAGCCCACTGTGGTCCAACCGCTTCTTTTTCTTGGCATCCTCTGAGGCAGCAGCCCTGGTGGTCCCTGGGTGGGAGAGGAGATCTCCCGAATCCTGGCCAACTCAGCCTGGAGATGAGCAACCTATTCCTCAGCCCAGAGAGGTGCCTGCAGATGGGACAACATCACATCTTCCAGAATGTCTCCTGGCAGACTGCCGCTCCACAGCCACTGCACTGCACCACTCCCATCATGTCTTATTTGTGGCCCCTCAACTGTTGTTTTGTATGCTTACTCTTTCCTCTCTGTTTATTTTTTTTATGTTACATGTATTTTTTTTTCTCCCTACTTTTCTACTGCCTCTGTGCCCTTAAAGCTCCTACTCTTCTTGTTCTGGGACAGGAAGTTCCTATATTCTTCAGTAGTCTCCTTCTTACTTGCTCAGAGTCAGACCTCCAGCAGCTAGGGGGGATGAAGAGCTACTCTTTTCTTTCTAGGATGGTGAGTCTTTTGTGCCTCTGTGATCACTCCCTTCCTACTCCCAAACAAGAAGTTCCTGTTGTCAGTCAAATCCTGTGCCTATAAAAGTAGAACTGGCTGAGGAATGGATGGAAATATAGTCCCAGTAGAGTAGTAAAGTTCTAACAGCACCTCCTTCCTCTTACTGTTCTCTGCAAGAGGAAGGAGTTCAGATTACTCTTGGCAGCCCATATGGCAAACCACCTCCACTTCATTGCATAAGTGGCTTGGGTGGAAGGCTTCCAGGCGGCCACTAGGACATCTGCCACTCTACTAGAATCCCCGAATCTGACAATGACTACATTACCAGGAACCAAGTGTACAGATGGAGGTACCTAAGGTTGGGATGGACCAGGTCCCCCGATCCTGGGTCAGTAGATTCCTGCAGAGGGGGACAGGGACCAGAGGTTCCTCCACCAGCTGCTGTAGTAAAGGAAACCATATCTGGTGAGGCCAGATTGGAGCAACAAAGATCATGCTAGCCCCCTCCATCTGCAACTTGATGAGCACTCTCAGAGTCAGAGGAAATGGAGGGAAGGCGTAAAGGAACCCGTCTCACCAGAAAACTCCAGGCCCTGGATCAAGTGAGCAAAAAAATGGAGCAGTTTTGCGTTGAGTGGAGATGCAAAAAGGTCCAACTCTGGATGACCCCACCTGTTGAATAGGTCTTCTGCAATGGATAAGAGAAGCTCCCACTCATGTATGCTGGACTGAGTCCTGCTGAGACTGTCCACCAGAGTGTTTATCACTCCTGGAACATTGCCCGCTAAGAGGGTCAGGCCGTGGTTTAGCGCCCAATACCACACTCTTATAGCTTCCCCACATGGGAGTACGAGTGCATTCCCCTGCTTGCTGATGTAGTACACTACACTGAGATTTTCTGACAATCTGCTGACACAGAAGAAAATGGTTCTGCAAAGCCTGCATGGCATACAGAACCATCCAAATCTCCAGGAAATTGATATGCAGGGAGGTTTCCATCTGGAACCAAGAGCCCCGAGTTTAAAAGGGACCCAGATGAGCCCCCCAGCCCAAACCAGAAGCATCCATGAAGAGGGTTTGCTACGGAGAGGAGATCTGGAATGGCACTCCTTGCAACAGGTTCAGGGGGTCCCATCCACCACTGAAGTACTTTGCTGGAGAAGAGACCAGCACTAACTGATCCAATTCATCCATTCGCTGTTCTCACTGTATTTGAAGAGTCCACTGCAGGATGCACATGTGGAGCCTGGCCAGTGCAATAGTAGGAATGGCTGCTGCCATCAGTCTCAACAGCCTCAGGTACACCCTGGCAGGAATAAAACGATTCTGGGCCACCTCCTGAGCCTGGGCAATAAGGCACTCTGCCCAGTTTTGAGGCAGGGAAAGCCTTCCCCTGTGCAGAGTGTAGAACTGAACCTATGTATTGCAGCCTTTGGGACAGAATCAGAACTGACTTGGGCAGGTTGACTATGATGCCCAGGGAGAGGAACAACTGAAGAGTTCTCTCTAGAGTCCCCAGAAGCTGTTCCCTGGATGGGGCCTTTAGGAGCCAATTGTCCAGGTAAGGGAAAACGTACATTCCCTCCCTTCTGAGGGCCACAGTTACCTCTGCTAAGCACTTGGTAAATACCTGCTGCGCAGAGGACAAGGCAAAGGGCAGCACTTTGAACAGTAATATTCACCCTGGAAAAGAAACCAGAGGAACTTCCTCCTGTGAGGAGAAAACACCAAGATGTGTAGATAAGCATTCTGCATGTCCAGAGAACACAGTCAGTCACCTTTCTTGAGAAAGGGCATGAGACCTGATAAAGTTACCATTCAGAACTTCTTGTACTGGACATACTGATTGTGGTCCTTTAAGTCTAAGATGGGCCTCAGATCTCCAGTCTTTCTGGGGACCAGGAAACCCCTGGAATAAAACCCCTTGTTTCTCTGGTGCCTGGGCACAGGCTTGATGGCCTGTTTGTGCAGAAGGGACTCTATCTCCTCCAGAAGAACAGCCAGGTGGGCTGGGGGATAGTTGGAGGGCAGAGGAGATCTCTGGGGGTGGCTTGGTGAGCTCCACAGTGTGACCCCTTTCTACGATTTGAAGACTCCAGGCATCCAATGGTATGGTTCTTGATTGAGCTGGAGGGAGAACTGACCTCCGACCACTAACTCTTGGCCGGGGACTGGAAGAGAGGGGTCTGGCAAGGAGTCAAGCGGAGGTAGATCCTGCCACTGGGCCTGGTCCATCACCTCTGAGACACTTGGCCGCAGCTCCAGCATTGGCGGAGACGAGCAAGGCAGCGGATGCTCTGCATTTGCCTTGGGGCCGACAGGCTGCTCCTGGCCTATTGGATGCCTTGCGAAATGGAGGGTGCTGTCTGCTCTTAGGCTGTGTGTGATAAGAGTGAGTGGGCAGATCTGATAACCCTGCCAGATGCTTGCAGGTCATTAATGATGTCCTGGACATCTGGCCCAACAAGCTTAGAGCCAATGAAGGGGGCATTAAGCACCTTCTGCTGATCATCAGCAGCAAAGTTAGAGACCCTCAGCCAGGAGTGCCTACAGAGGCAAATGCCATGGCAATAGTGTCAGAGATATCACTGTGGGCCCGCAGGGATAACTAGTTAACATCTTCCGCAGTCTGCAAGTATTTGAGAACCTCCTGCTTCTGCATTCCTTCTGGGAGGGCCTGGTCAGGGGCCTGCCCGTCTTCCAGTTCGTATTCTGGTGCTTTACCATATGGGACAGGCAACTGGCAATCCTCAACCCAAGGGTAAAGGAGGCATTAACCCTCTTGCCCCAAAGATCAATTCTGTGCAACTTTGTCTGGGGGAAGGAGCTAAGGTGCTTGGGCACTTTAGACCTGTCATGAGCTGCCTTTATGACCACTGAATCTGTTTCAGGATGAGCAGCATAATGAGGAAACTCCTGGGCAGCTTGATAAAGTTTACCTGCCTGGCGAGGCACAGCTGACACCATGTCAAGCCTGTGCCAGGCTGCAGTAGTAGGCAAAATAGGAGGAATGATCTTCGGAGACGACTCTGGGATCTCCAGGAAATCCACCAAATCCTTTCTGGTGGCATTCTGCTCCTCCCCAGTATGAAAACCCATGGCTGAGGACAACTGCTTCATAATATTGAAAAAGGTAAGGTCCTCTGGAGAAGACCTAGGATTGTGTTTGACAGAATCCTTGCTGATTGAGGAAGCTGTGGATCTGTCTGAGGTGTCTTTCTCCTCCTCTTTCTCATCAGGAAGAATAATGTCAGGGTGGTACTCCTTTTCCACATCAACCTCTTCCAGATCAAGGTCTGATGTTTGAGGCACTGATGACGATCTGTGGGGGCAACCCATGGCCATCAAGGATAGGTCAACAACAATGCTGCCGTTGATGGCACAAGTGAAACAGGCCTGTATGTGGCTAACTGGTGGACAATCACTGAGGTGAATTTAGTCAAACTCTCATTAAGGTCGACAACTGTCGAGGACTGCATCAACTTGGGGGGGTCAACGGCACAGGGAGGGACAACTCGCCACATAGGCCCCAAGAACTGGAAGAGCCTGTAGCCTGAGGGCCTGGGGTAGGATCAGACCTCGATGGGAGGGCAACTGATGATGAACCCGTTATTGACAATGAAGGGGGCTGACAACCCGGAGGTCGACAACTGGCTGCCCTGAATATCAGACAGAGGCACTGTTGGTATGGGTCTTGTAGGCACAGAGACATGGACAGCAGACTTATGCATCAGTGCAGATGCTGCTGATGAAGAACCCCCAGATGACAAAGGAGAGGCCGTCGGGGAGTGGTCCCAATCTCTGTCTTTTTTGTGACTTTCCGTAAGGACTTGTCTCTGGCCTTAGTAGCCTGGCAGCTACATGACCCTGCTGGCGACTGTGAAACTGGAACCCTGGAGGACCCCTACCCAGTACTGGTTATCTGGTGTTCTATCAGGTAATTTTTTAAGAGCTTTCACTGACTGAGGAAGCCATGGACCTGTCTGAGGTGAGGGGTTCTTCCTCCTCCTCTGGAAAGATAAGATCTGGGTGGTACTCCACAATGTCAACCTCCTCCAAATCAAGGTCTGATGTCTGAGGCACCGATGAAAGCCCATAGCCATTGAGGAGGAGTCAACGATGAAGCTGCCATCGATGGCACAGCCGATGTGGGCCTGCATGCGCCTAGCTGCTTAACAATCACAGAGGTAAATTTAGTCAAAATCTCATTGAGGTTGATGAGCGTTGAAGGCTGCATCGATGAAAGGGGGTGGAAATCGATGGTGCAGGCAGAGACAATCCACCAGAGGGACCCCGAAGAGCCCGAAGGCCGCGGGCCTGGGGAAGGATCAGGCTTCAAAGGGAGGGCTGTCGATGATGATCCCATCGTTAATGTCGAAGGGGCCGATGTCCTACCACCCTGTGAGTTAGACAGAGGTGCTGTTGGTATGCGTCTGGTGGACACAGAGACCTGGACAGCTGTTTTGTGCGTCAGCACAGCCGCAGACGAAGAAATTGTGGAGAAGAAAGGAGGGGCTGTCGGGGAATGGGACCGCCGTGGGGGCAGTCCCAATCATGGTCTTTTTTGTGACTTTTCCCTGAGGATTTGTCTTTGGCATTAGAGGCCTGGGAGCTCAACGATCCTGCTGGCGACTGGGGGGCTGGGACCACGGAGGACCCCTGCCCGGAATTGGCTACCTCTTGCTCCATAACAACAGTTTCAAGAGCTTTCTTGTGTTGCCTGAGGGCTGTATGATTAAACTTCTGGCAGAGCTCACATTTGGAGACTTCATGATTGGGCCCAAGACAGAAGACACAGAGAGTGTGTTAATCTGTGAAGTCAATCTTCTTTCCGCAGCGGGCAGCAATGGATGAGAGAAGTCAAAGAATTAACTCTAGACATAAACAAAATAAAGGAATCACTTTTAAAAAACAGATTCTAAAGTATTAGGTTGAAAAAAGTCATAGGCAAAAATTGGAATGAAAACTGCGTTGGAGTTTCCGTGACGATCCATGTGAACAAGTCGACGACAGGAAAGAACAGAGGAGGGAGTGGGCTGTTCACGACGCTATAGAAAATCTTCTGTGTGGATCCTGCTTCACCAGCGATGAAGTTCCTACAGTGTGACCTGATGACTGAGATATCAGTGAAGATCATCTCAGGTGCTTGTGTGCCTTAGTCCTGTTCCCCATTTTGTGTGAGCAGGACTAGGAGAATCAGTTTGCTGGTAAGATTGTGAGTGTTTGCAATTGTCTAGGGCTGTACCTTAAGTGCAGGTATCACATTTCAGCAGGGGATTACTGAAGTTTAAAATTTAAGTGTGTTCCTAATTTACATTCAGTGGGATTCCCCATTTTGTCTGAGCAGGACTAGGAGAATCTGTGTGCTGGTAAGTTAAACTAGAGCTGTGTTTTTGCCCTGTAGTTTACAGAAGAAAGACTTTTTTTACCTGATTGTTTTTGTAGACACTGAGTACCAAAGGAACAACTAATCCCCCATCCACCCTATTCCCCAACCACCCCAGGTGCTCCATCTTTATAGTGGAAGGCCAGGCCACACCTACTTAAAGATGTAGCAACAGTTAGGCAGCACAGCACAAGCAATAGCCTAGCTGATATATATAGGCAGAATTATAAAGGGTGTAGCTAGCAACTAGGTCAGGTCCACAAGGGCACATACAAGAGGAGAGAGAGAGAGAGAGAGAGAGAGAGAGAGAGAGAGAGAGAGAGAGAGAAAAAATAAAGGGAGGAGAGGAGGAATATCAGCAAGCGAAGGATCATGCAGGGAGTGGTGCAGCAGTCCTCAGAAAACCATTCTGGGTACTGCGATGCTGCCCCATTTGCAGGCACCTCTCTGGGCTGAGGGCGGAGGTCACCAGTCACCGGGCTGAGCTGGCAGGAATACTGGGGACCTTCGCCCCCACCCAGAGGCCACCAGGTGTCCAGCCAATGCCACAACAGCCACCCAGGCAGATGGCAGGATGGACTACAGTGGGCTCAGAAAGGTTCAGGAGAGGGGGGCAGACACACATTCCCCATCCAGTCCAGCTCATGAACCCCTACACAGTGTTGGAGGAATGGGACAGCCCTGTAAGGGAACCTGAGGCTGAGACCAGGGAAGAGGTGAGGGTCCTCCAGCAGGGAGATCTAGTGATGGGAGGAAGAGAACCCCATAGGAAGAAGTTACTCCTATTGAGGGACTCAACCATCCGGGGAATGGATCTGGGCACAGATAATAGAGAGGAAAGGGAGGTAAAGTGCCTTCCAGGAGGCACACCTCGGAAGGAGTGGGAGCACATCCAGAGGATCGCTGAAGCTGTGGCAAGGAGGGGTGGGTTGGAGGTCATTATCCACCTGGGGACAAATGACCTATCCAAGGATAAGGCAAGGCTTGGAGCAAGCGAAGGAGGACTTTACAGTGTTGGGAAGGTGCCTGGGGAAGGTTGCAAGCTCTGTGACATTTTTGGAGGTGCTGCCAGTCCATGGCGGGGGGGGGGGGATCTCTGTATTAGTAATTTCAACACATGGTTGAAAGGCTGGTACAACAAGAAGGGGTATGGCTTCATTGGAGATTGGGAACCCACCTGGAGTGATGCATGTACAGTGGAGACGGACTGCATCTGTCCAGCAAGGGGAAGGCAGCCCTCAATGGACAGGTTAAATGCTTTGCTGATGAGCGCCTAAACTAGCTGGGGGGAGGGCAACAGGAGCAGGGATATTCAGGCAGCCCACCCCCACGTGGTAGAGAAAACAGAATAATGGAGCAGGAAGAGGAGTCGATATCAATGTCATCGGGGTTGGGCAGAAAGGGAGTAGAAAAGGAAAAGGTAACACAAGAGAAAAATATCAGGAAAAGGGGGAGAATGCAGGGGACCAAAAACAGGAAAAGAGAGAGAGAGAGAGGTCAGGCAGTAATTGGCTGGCAGTATAGCCTAGAGATTAGAGTAATGAGCTGTGAATGAGCTTGGTACATCCAGCAGACCAGACGTGGGTTTGATTCTCACAACCTCCTCTTGTATACTGTGTGACTCTGAGCAAGTCACTTAACCACCCAGTGCTCCCAGACTGCCCCTGGAAACAGCCACTTGTGCCTAGTGGGCCTTACCCGGTTACCAAAGACTAAAAACTTAGAAGGTCATGATGACAAATGCATGTAGCTTGGGAAATAAAGTCTCAGACATGGAGGCCTTAATAACTGAAGCAGACCTGGACATAGTAGCAATAACTGAAACCTGGTACACAGCTAATCATGAGTGGGAAACAAATGTACCAGGATGTGTTCTATTCAGGAGGGCAAAAAGTGAGGGGGAGTAGCCCTGTATGTCAGAGAGGGTACAATGGCAACACAGGTACAGGGTAGGCAGGGGGAGGCTGAGGCACTGTGGGTCACCCTTCAACCTGGAAATGGCACAGCAATACACACAGGTGATATAGGTTCATAGTAGTGATTTCAGTCCTAGTAGCTTCAAGAGCCATATATTGGCCTGCCACCTTTCAGTGGTCATTCATAGTCCCTTTTCCTTTATCCCATATAGTTATCCAGTGCTTTTTTTAAAGCCGATAAACTATTTGCACCTGCAACTTCAGTGGGAAGTGGATTCCAAGCATTTGCCACCTGTTTGTTAAACCACCATCCCCTTTTGGTCGTATTAAATCTTCCCCCATTTAATTTTTTATTTATTTAGTTAGTTAGTTTTTGTTAACCAGGAAGGTACACTAGACAGCATAGCTGCCTATTTTCAGGTACGACCCAGGAGATTACAACAAAGGGTACGTAGACAATAGTAGATACAAGAAAACATCATGGGAACAAGTAGAAGTCGGACATAGTACACTTATACAAAATTTTCAGCAATGACAGTACATTTGCAGGACTCTATATATAGTAACAAAACAGAAATATAAGTGCAAATAACTAACAGTCATAAGTCATACAACTAGTGAGTACTAGAAGAGAGGAAATAGCAAGATTTCCAGACAGGTTTGAGAGTAGTAGAGGTTGGAGCTTGTAGGCAACTAGGAGGAACCAGTACAGGAGTGGGTAGATAGAGAAAAGGAGCAGGGTTCAGAGCTTAGAACAGCCATACAAAGTTTCTGTTTGAAGCTGTGTGGAGAAGGGGAGATTCTTAGACTCAGTAGAAGGGAGTTCCATAGTTTAGGGGCCCAGCAAGAGAAAGCATTCTCCCCCATTTTGGTTTTACATCTCGGTTGAACAAGAAGGGATTTGTCAGCTGATCTCAGTGGGTAGGCAGCGGTCACAGGTTTGAGCAGTAGAGCCAATTTGTCAGGTATCTGGGAGGAGATTATATTCTTTATAAAACAGTAGGAAGTAAATTGTCGAAAGGCTGAGGGGGTAAACCATCCTAGACTTGAGTATAGTGTGCATCGGTGAGTAAGTTTGGGTAAAGACAGAGCAAAATGGCAAATGCTGTTGTAGCAGACATCCCACTTTCAGAGGAGCTCTCCAGTAGTTGCCAGAAAGGCTATTAACCCATATGACAATTTGGGTCTCAGGATCCCCTATGCAATGGCCATCCTCGCCGTAGATGTCAGGCTATGTCTCACCTTATATGCCAGCCCAAGTTGAATTCTGACAGATTTAATGACTGAGGCGAGGTGCAGGTCAAAATCCAAGGCAGGATCAAGGGTTACTCCTAGGTATTTAAAAGAGGTAACTGTGTTAAGGGGAGAGCCATCAAACACCACTGATGTTCCCTTGTTTGCATGCCTGTTCTTGTTTTCCAGCATAAGCCAGCTTATTCATATAACATTTCATTCGTTATTGCTTTATACACAAAACAGAGGTCCCCTCTTACCCTTCTATATGTCACTGAATAAAGTCCCAAGGATTGAAATCTGTTTTTGTATTCCATACCCTTTACAGAGCCTATTCTCCTCGTATGCCTGTGCTGTATTTGTTCTACCTTTTTTGCAGTACCTATTTTCTGGGGAGCACTAAAAGGGGCTCCATATTCTATTACTGGTCTTACCAAAGACCTGTACAATGGCTACGATACCTCCTCTCTTCTACTCCTAATATTTCATGTGATTCCCTTAGCCTGCTTTACTATTTCTAAGTTATGTTTATCAAAGATAAGATCACTGGATATAAACACCCCAAAATCCTTCTCCTGCTCTACAAGTGTTACATATTTATTATTCAATATATATTGTGCATGTTTTTGCTCCAAAATGCATCACCTTGCATTTATCTAAATTGAAATCCAATTTATGCTCCACAGCCCATTCTCCTAGTATGTTTAGCTGTTCCTGGAAATTCTTTATGAACGCCATACAGTTTACCACTGCTCCAACTTTGCAGTCATCTGCATATTTGTAGATCCAAACTCCAATAGCCACCTGCATTGTGGAAATCAATGTGTAAAATAACTTGGGACCCAGAATGTATCCCTGAGGCACTTCACTAGTAACCTTTCCCTCTGAAGACAAATGGCCCCTTATTTGAACTTTCTGCACCCTATTTTGTAGCCATTGTGTTATCCATTCTATTAAATATGATTTCACCCCAATTTCTGTAGTGTTTTTAATAATATACCATGTGACACAGAGTCAAAAGCCTTTTTAAAGTCCAAGTGCACTACATCCACAGGCATGCCCACATCCAGGGCTTCACTCACTGGTTCAAAAAAGCTCATCAAATTGCTGACACAGGATCTGCCAGCTTCAAATCCACGTTGTGAAACGTCTATGTGATTTAATTGTTGTAGATCCTCATCCAACAATTAATTCAAAAAACTTTCCATTATTTTTCCAGTTATTGATGTGATGCTAGTTGGACATCTGTGATATCTCCTGATCTGTGTAATGGAGTTATGTGGGCAATTCTCCACTCATCCAATACTTTATACACTGGCTTCCAGGACAGGGGGAGGAACTGGACAGGGAGCTAGTGGAGGAAATACACAAAATGGCAATGAAAGGTGAAATTCTACTGATGGGGGATTTCAATATGCCAGACGAGGATTGGAACACCAGTGTATCTGCTTCAACCAGAAGCAGAGGCATCCTTGAATCTCTCCAGGATGCTGGACTCAGGCAGCTTGTGCTTGATCCCAACAGAGACAGGGCAATTCTGGATCTAGTAATAACCAATGGAGATCAAATTGCAGATGTCCAGGTAGAAGGGCAACTGGGATCCAGCGATCACACCATTGTGTGGTTCAGCATAAGGACAGACTTACCCAAGTCATACTAAGACAAAGGTTTTGGATTTCAAAAATGCTGACTTTGCTGAAATGGGGAGGGGTGTCAAAAGAGCCCTGGAGAGAACAGGGGCAGGAGGGGGAGTGGAAGAGTCTAAAGGAAGCCTTACTGGAAGTAACAAACCAATGCATCAGATTAGTATCCAAAGGCAAGAGAAGGAGAAAGCCACTGTGGTTTTCGAGAGAGGTGGCAGAACAGGTCAAGGCAAAAAGGAAAGGGTTCACGAAATATACAGACTCAAAGGGAGGAGTACCTTGAGTGTCTAACGGAAGAGGGAAAGCTAGTAAGGAAAGCAAAGGCACGGACCGAGGAAGGTTTACCACAGTCAGTTAAGAAAGGGGACAAGACATTCTTCAGGTACATCAGCAAAAGGAAGAAAAACAAAGGGGGGATTGCTATGCTCAAGGAAGAGAGGGGAATGCATGGAGGGGAACATGGAAAAGGCAGAAACACTGAATAAATATCTGTTCAATATTCACAGAGGAGGGGAGGGACTGGGGCCACAGCAGTTGCCAAGAGGGTGAAGAGGAGGACAATAGTCCATTCACTGGGAGAAAAGAATCCTGCAAGAGCTCACTGAATTGAAGGTGGACAAAGTGATGGGACCAGATGGCATACACCCAAGGATATTAAAAGAACTGCGAAGGGAGATAGCAGAACCTCTGGCAGCCATGTTCACAGAGTCATTCACCACAAGTGTGGTAACCAGAGAATTGGAGGAGGACACATGTAGTACCGCTACACAAATCCAGCAGTAGGGAGGAGGTGGGGAACTATAGGCCAGTCAGCCTCACCTCAGTAGTAGGGAAGATCATGGAGACATTGCTTAAAGAAAGGACTGTGGGACATCTAGAAGCCATTGGAGCCCAGGACCATAGGCAATATGGATTCACAGTGGGGAAGTCATGTCAGACAAATCTGGTTGATTTCTTTGACTGGGTGACAGAGGAAGTAAATATGGGTGGAGCAGCGGATGTTGCCTACCTTGATTTCACCAAAATCTTTGACATTGTCCCATATAGGAGGCTGATAAGCTGGGTAGGCTTTGCACGGGGGACAAGGTGGCAAACTGGGTTAGAAACTGGCTAACAGACAGGAGGCAGAGGGTGATGGTAAATGGGGTGTTGTCTGGGGAGAGGGGGTGACCAGAGGGGTGCCTCAAGGATCGATCCTGGGACAAGTCCTGTTCAATGTCTTCATTAGCAACATTGCAGAGGTGCTGGAGGGAAAAGTCTGCCTGTTTGCAGATGACACCAAGATCTGTAACAGAGTGGATACACCAGAGGGTGTGGAGAAAATGAGGGACCTGGGGAAGCTTGAAAAACAGTCTGAGGACTGGCAACTGAAGTTTAATTCAAACAAGTGCCAAATTATGCACCTGGGACACAGGAACCCTGGGGAAAGCTACAGGAATGGGGGGAGGGAGTTGCTGTCAGTCACAAAGGAGGAAAGGGACCTGGGAGTTATTTCAGGTGACCTGAAAATGTCAGAGTACTAAGGCAACTGGGAGTGCCAGTGGCATGCTGGGGTGCACAGACAGGGGTATCACCAGGAGAAGGAGGGAGGTAGTGATGCCATCATATAAAACCATGGTCAGGCCTCACATGGAGTACTGTGTGCAGATCTGGAGGCCGCAGCTTCATAAGGACATTAACAGGCTGGAGACGGGCCAGAGAAGGGTGACTAAGATGGTACAGGGCTTGCAACACAAGACTAATGAGGAGAGATTAAGGGACCTCAATATGTACTCACTGGAAGAGAGGAGAGAAAGAGGAGACATGATAGAAACATTTAAGTACCTAAAGAGTATAAAGAAGGTGCGGGGGGGGGGACATTTTCCAGTACAGGAGGAGCACAGGAACAAGGGGGCAAAACATGAAATTGGAAGGTGGGAGGTTAAGAGGGAATGTGAAGAAGTTGTTCTTCACAGAGATGGTGGCGGACGCATGGAATTGTCTGCCTCAGGTGGTGGGAGCAAGCACTGTGGATGGATTCAAGCATGCTTGGGATAGGCATAGGGAAACAACAGAGGTACAGCTGTGGGTGAGTCAGAAGCAGTAAGCCAGGACAAGGGCTTATGGACAGACTAGATGAGCCAGGCGGTTCTTTTCTGCCGACAATTTCTGTTTCTATGAGTGGCCTTAATTACCACTGAGTCTGTTTCTGGCTGGGCTGCATAAAAGGACATATCCTGGGGTGCCTAGTAAAGTTTATCAGCCATTCTAGGCACGGCTTGCACAAGGTTGGGCCTGTGCCAGGTAGCAGTGGCAGCATCATTCAGTGCTGGCAACAGAGGAGGAATAACTTGGGTGGAGATTCTGGGATCCCCAGGAAATCCATCAGATTCCTCCTAGTGACATCCTCTTCCTCAGTTTAGAACTCCGCAGTGGAGGAGAGCTGCTTCATAATGTTGAAGAGAGAGGGGGGTCCTTGGGGGGGACTGGGGATGTGTTTGAGTCCTCACTCCTGGAGGAAACAGCAGATCTACCAGGAGTTCACTTCAATGTTTTCCTCCTCATCCTGTTCCTCGGAGAGGATGAGGTCAGGGTGGTCATCAGCCTGTTCTGAAGCAGGAACTAACAGTTGGAGTACTGAAGTCTCTCTAGTAGGCGTGGGACGGAAGGGCCAAACTGGCGTCGACACTAAGGCAGCACCCAATGGCATGAGCAACTGCCCAGGACATGGAACAAATTGTTGTATGAGAGACATGGTAATGGAGGAAAGAATAGCATTAAGATAAATGGTGGGAAAAGGAAGCATCATTGACACAGGCATCAACAAAGGGGGCATGGAGCCCTGCTCCGACGAACCACTGCTAACCATAGTAGCAGCAGTGGGGCCCAGTGCCTATGGCCCTTGAGATTCGAGAGGTCTCGACAGCATGGCTAAAGCCAATGACCCAGAGGCCAATGACCCCATCGCAGCCCTGTGAAGGATGAGAGAAGTCTCCTCCATGGGGGGCCTGACTGGAGCAGAGGCCTGCAGACACACACACTAATGCTGAAGCAGTCGATGGAGCGATTCTAGGAGAAGAGGGGGGAGAATCCAAACTGGACAGAGATCACCATAGGGGGAACAGGTCCCTAGTCTGGTCCTTACCCCAATTAGAGCATTTCCCCAGAGGACTTGATGGCCTGAGAGCCTGAAGACGACACCGGTGATTAGGAGAGGGGACCCTGGAAGACACCTGCTCTCTGACTGTTGCTCTATGAGGAACTTCTTCAGGACTTTCTTGCGTCAGCACTGGATGGTCAGGTTGAACTTTAAGCAGAGCTCACAGGCAAGAATGCTGTGGCCAGGCCCAAGACAGCAGACACAGAGTACATGGTCGTTGGTTAAAGAAATCTTTCTGCAGTGGCAGTGACGGAAAAAAGACTATGAAGGATTAGTTCTTGACATACAAAGACAGAAAGAATCACTAAAATAAAGTGATTCAAAGCAAATATCAAAGAAAAGGTTAAGTAGTTTTGGCAGTCAAACTGAGTGACGAAGCTTCCGCGGGTTCCTTGCGCAGTCAACAGTGAGAAAGAACTAAGGAGGGAGAGGGGTCGCAATACTTATATAGGGAATGTGATGTTGGAGCCTGACATCGGCATGGGTGAACCCTAATAGACTGCTGCAGAAAAAGTTTCAATGTGATCCTGATGCCTCATGGTTAAGTTCCATAGGTGTGACTTGATGACAGAAATATCCCCAAAGAAGATCTACAAGTCCTGCACCAGAGATGGTATGATCTGGTTCAGCATGACCATCCTGAACTTGCACTTCCTGAGAAACTAATTCAGATCGAGAAGATCCAGTATGGAGCACCAACCTCCCCATCCATTTCAGAACCAGGAAGTTCCTGGACATGAATCCCTGGACTGCCATGGTGTCTGGGACAAAGGTCATGGCTCCTTTTGCAAGGAGCTGAGCCACGTCTTCCCTGAGGGTGGACAGCATGCCCTGTAATGCCAATGACTCCCTCAGCGAGTGGGGTCAGTATGGCGGGAGAGCCTCAAAGTAGAGGGGCAACCTTTTGCCCACCACATCTAGGATCCATCTGTCTGAGGTAATTATGGACCAACAAAGCCGCCCCCCCATGAGGAGCAGAGGGAGAGACTGAATGGGCAGGAGGTGGACACCCCCTGATTGATCACTGGGCAGCTTTGAAGGGGGCACCGGCTGCTGCTGCTGCCAGAGGGGCACCATTACCCCTACCCTTTTTCGGACCTTGACCGGGGAACTTGGTCTTGAGGTGCCAAGCCTGAAACTGTCCCTGCTGGGGCTGTTGCTGCCAAGGCTGCTGTGACAGAAAGAGTCAAAACTGAAAAGTTTTCTTCTTGTGTTTCTGCCCCTTCTGGGAGGAAGTCACAGAATCTAGGGTGGCAATGGACTTCTCAATCCCAGCAAGGCATCATTCCACCCCAAGGCCAAAGAGGTCGGTGCCCAAGAAGGGAACATCGGCCAACTTGTGCTGGGTATTTGCCGTGAAGGTGGACGTCTTCAGCCAGGCCCTGCAATACATTTCAACGGCAGCTGCCATGCACGGGTGCAGGAATTGCCAACATCCAAGGCTGTCTGAAGATAGTGCTTAGCCAGTGCTTGATGCTGGTCTCGGATCATTTTTACTGCAAGCTGCTCATCAGCAAGGAGGTAAAGGAGGGCACGATCCAGCACTCCCATTAGGAAGTGACCAAAATGGGCAATCATCAGCATGTAACTCGCCTTACAAAGACCAAAGGAGGACATAGCATAAATTTTCTTTATCGCGTGGTCAAGCTTTTTGGATCCTTGTCAGGGGGCTTGTTCGCATCCTCAGTATTGATGGACCTGAGAAACATGAAATTGACTATACCCTTTGGCCGAGGGGGAGGGTTCCAAAAATCAAGATAAAGTGCCAGCAGGGACTGCTTATTTGCAAACCATTCAGGCTGAGGGTACCAGGCAAGAAGCCGAGTGCTGCCAAAGCTCCAGTGCCGGTCCAAGAATGGCCTTGGCCACAGGAAAGGCAACCCCTGGGGATTCGTCCTCATCTAGGATGTCAGCAAAAGATTATTTGGCCCTTTTCTGCACAGGCTCCAAGGGAACTTCCATTGACTCAGGCATAAGCCCAAGAAGAGCTCTGACCGACACCGGCCCATGGTCAGTGGTCAGGTCCTTCACTGAATCACAGTTGAACATACGAGTCTGAGGGCTGCATCGAGGACCCATCAGAGTCATCCGAGGACTCAAAGATGGCCCTCAACCTCTTACACTGTCCACCACTCGAGACCTGTCTGAGTGGGAGATTTTCAACAACTGGCCTGGCAAGCTGGTAGCCTCATGAAAGTCCTCAGAAGAGGGCTCCCCACAAGGGCTGTCGCAGAGACAGTTCCACCTGTAACGGTGATGAGACGCATGTCAGTGACAGTTATCTTAGCAGGACTGGCGTGGGCGTGATTGGCGACAACCAATCGACCGCATGGGTCAAAGGTAAAGCCCTACCATACCCTGCCTCACTATGGCCCATTGCTGCCAGAAAAGCTCCTCATAGCGATGACAGAACTCCCTCCAACCAAAGAGGAAGTGGCGTGTCTTTGGTGATGCCTTCCAGTTGAGTAAGATCAAGAGTGTGAGGAAACCCTTGATCTCAACCATCCACATGGACGTCAATGTCAAGGAGATGTAGCCAGAGGTGCAAGGTTCACCGCCTGTACCAGCATTGACTGATCGACCCGGGGGGGGGGCTTCTCCTGAGAGGAGACGGCTGGGGTCACTGACTGCTCCTGGACCTCCTGAGTGAGGCCCTGCAGACCTGGCATCCGCAAGCCCTACTGACAACGGGTTGACAGAGTTGAGAAAAATCTCGGCCACCCATTCGACCTGTGCTGAGGCCAACAAGCCGAATGGTGTCATGGTGGAGCTAGCAGCAAGTGGCCTGTCCCTCGAACATGGAGGCCTCAGCCAAAACCGAGCACTTCAGAGGCCTCGAGCAGTCGGGGGAGTCACAGGAGTGGGAAGAGCGTGCTCTTTCTCAGTCCCATGACAGATGATGGGCTTTTTTTTTTTTTTTTTTACTTTTTATTTATAAAATTTTATGAAATACAGCAGATACTACATAAGACAATAAAAGCATTGAGAAACATACAGTCCCAAGAGTAAATGTACAGGCTCACTGGGAAATATATCATCCTAATATAGTAGATTGTCCATTCGCTGCCTCAGGACTGCCTGGAGATACGAAGGAGTAAAAGTCCAGCAAGACAATAATATAGGAGAGTCCACCCTCACCGTGTCAATTACTCAAAATTATTAGCCACTATTTTCTGCCCCCTGTAAGATCCTAAAAATAAGATGGAGGTCTGGAAAACCCATAAAAGTAACCATTAAGGAACCAAAACAGATGTCCTGGACTCAGTTAAGTTGCATTACACCCCTACCTCTTAAGCACATACAAAATGGCTGGTAGGGAGACAGGATACTGTTATGGATCTAAATTAAAATTCACAAATTGAGTGGAGTGTAAACTCACTCCAATTCTGAACTGATCACTTTATGAGTATGGTAATGACGCGCATGTTTATGCCAGGAATAACAACTACAGTATAACACCACATGACTTAAAACATTTATATGGCAACCAAAAGGTACCTACCAGTCTGATACAAAACTCCTGAATGCTCATGGAAAGACTCTGACAGACTAGAGGAGGGTATGTAAGGCACCTATAAAACCAGCCAGCTTCAGTCATTAGAATCTAATTCAAGGTCACCTTCTCAGGATTGTTCTTCCGAAGGAGGCTGAGCAGTAAGGAGCTTGGAGGCAAACGCCGCTGCTTTTTTGGGATCCATGAAGATATGTGTTTTATTAGCATGGTGGATCTGAAGATAAGCTGGGAATAGGAGTTGAGCAGCTATGTCACTTTCCAGCAAAGATTTCTTGGTAACTTGTAGGGCTTTTTTTCTAATCTGCATCTGAAAGGAAATGTCAGGAAATAATGCAATATTCCCATGTCCTCTGGTGGCCTGCAGCAAGGGGATACAAGCCTCTGCACTGGAGAGAGCCACAATGGCTGTCATAGGGCATGGGTTGCCTGCGCTTCACAGTCTGGCTCTCCTCAGGATGGCAAAGGCCTTGGTTACAGAAATACCAGTGTTCAGGCAACAGACCCAGGTCTGTAAAGATCAATCGGTTGACCAATGCAAGTATTTCAGCTCTGCCAGCCAGTCGTGGAGGGAAGCCCACTATGCGGACATAAGATTGTCTTTGTGCATTTTCAAGAGCTTCTACTTTAGCCTTTAGAAAATGAACGTCCTGCACAAACACCGCGTTTCTCTCCCGCTGGTGCTCCATTTCAGAACTGCGTTCCATAATGTGGGCAACATTTATTTGTACTTTTGTGTCAAGTTCAGTAAATCTCATTTCAACAGCAGCAAGCCTTCTATTCATGTCCTCAACTGTAGCATGTATCTTTTGTAACATCGCCATGATTTGGGGATTCAGTGGGTCAGAGGCTCTCGTGTCTGCCGATGTGAATGGCCCATGCCCTGCGCCTTTCGATCCAGCCGTCATCAAGAGATAAGCCTCCAAGTTCAGCGTTGACTGCTTATGGTTCTTTTCAGGTCCACTTCTTGCTCCCCAGCTAATAACACTTTCGGGGATACCTTCAAAGTCTGATATAGATTGGCAAGTTAGGTAAAATAAAGATTTATAGCTTAATCAAGATCAGCAGTTCAGAAAAGAGCAGCCGCCATGTTGGTTGCTTCAGAGCACCCCGGTGGGCTTTCTTGCATGTTTCTATGTTTCTGTGGGGCAGGGGAAGGATTGCCTAATTTGTTTAAATATTATGCAGTATTTATTTGGTCTTCACTGCGGGGCTGGGCCGGGAATTTGGGGTTATTTTGCACAAAGGGATTCCACTGTGCGACTTTTAAATGTCTATGCGGTGAGTACTGGATCCTACAGTGTGCTCAGTATGGGGGTAATTGACTCTCTCAAGAGGCAGAATAGGCCTAACCCACCCTAGGCTCATTCACCCTTATAGGGGAGGAGTTGGGTCGTGGTGAGTGGATAGCACAACCTAGTGCAGCCTCAAGAGTGTCTTGATTGTACCCGACCTTCTCAGGGGAGGACGATAATTTTAACTAAAAAAGGAAAGAGATACATTGGTGATATCATAGGGAAAGAGGATAGCATGGATAGCCCTAGAAGGTGGGAAGGTCACAGGGGATGGGGCAGGCAGTATGCAGCAGAGGCTGTGGGGGTAATCTAGGTGTCTGGTAGGGACTCAGGAAGGGGCATGGGGGAAGGTAGTAGGCTGCAACAACTGCGGGGCAGCTATCTTTTTAGAGGTCACATGGCGTGGTGGGGTCTGGTATGCAGACAACAGGCAACAAGGGAAGATTAGTTGGTTAAGGACAGAGATAAGGGAGAGGTTAGGGCAGATTGTTGGAACAACCTAGGACCTAGGACACATAGGAGTGCCCCAGAAGATGGCAAGCAGTCCAGACCGAGGGGTAAATGGACCAAAATTGCCACCTCATGAACCTATGGGTACAGATACTTGGGAGTGGATGAGGATTGGGAACAGTAGCAGAAATGGCCCAAGAGCAGGTAACAAATGGTGGTCTCTAAACAGTGTGCCAGGGGGAGCTTGGAGCAGGGTAGATGTGTCAAGCAATAGGTTCTTGGTGCTGACTACACTGGAAGATATGGAGGGGGAGGAGCTCGTAGAGACAGGGCTGGAGGGAAAGAGACTAACAACCCAGAGGGCAGCTGGAGGGGACAGGGCTTAGAAGGGTAAGGGACCGGGGACAGTAGCTAAGGGGAAGGAGGGGGAGCAGGGTTGTATTGGTGGGGGGATGATGGTGCTGTTACAGAGAGTGCATCAGGGGGAGTGGAGGTTGGGTCAGCTATAGGACAGGGAGAGGCCAGACAAAGGATGGGGTAGGGGCACAGGAGGAGGCTGGTAGCACAGGAGGCATCAGGGATATGCAAGGTGGGGTAAAGGTTCAGAACGAAGGCCAGGACAATGGGAAAAGTTGTGGGCAGAATCAGGAAAGAGAGGTGGGGTCCTAGTTCTGGGAGATGCAATACTAAAAGGGGTGAGATGGGGGAGTATGGGTGAAAGACAGTTTCATCTGGGTGGAGTGCATGCCAGGAATAACAGCAGGAAGGGTGGGACAGCTTATTCTTAAATATGCAGAAAAGGGGGAAGGAGAAACCTCATCTTGTGGTGCACTGGGGCAAGAACAACTTGGAGGGTAATACAGTCAGGGAGGTACAGGAGAGATTCATGGATCTTGGGAATTGGTGTTAGGAGGCAGAGAGTTCAGTGGCTTTCTCAGACATTCTTCCAGTACCCAGAGCAAGTGCTGCAAAGAAACTGAGAATAGAGGAGTTCAACACCTGCCTGGGGGCCTGGTCCTGGCGTCAGACCAAAGGGTATGGGCTGGGGATGGGATAGAACATGGGATAGCAACTCCCTGCATGCCTAAGAGAGGTTACACTTGAGCAGGGAGGGCTCTGAGGTCTTAAAACAGAGACTAGGGGAATACATAGCAACCAGGGTCAATTTAAACCCTACCAGATCAGTTCACCATATGTGGAACAGCGCACGTCAAACAGTGAAACTGATACAGCACAGGAGGAAATGGTGCCAGGTTGCAAAACTGCTAAACTGTCTATGCGTGGTTGTGCATCCTTTCTCTGTTCCCTCGCAGAGGAGAAGTCCTCTGCTGGGAGGAGGATTCACCAAGCAGCTGCCGTGGCTCGACAGGATGAGGAAAACAGAGAGAAATGCCACTGGCAATATATCACGCTGTACTGGTAGCGTGGTATACTGCTGCAGCATTGTGTCCTGCGACATTATGACCCCATGCCGATTTAAACTAGGTGTGGGGGAGGCAAGTTGGGAATGAAACAAGGTTTCCAAATAGGGGAGCCGAATGGGCTTACCACCCATACCAGTAGGAAAGGAGCAGGTGAGTGTTCATAGAGTCACAAAGAATAGTGTTCAGGGGGGCGCTGTGGAGTACACCTACTAACAAGACGTGCCTAGGGAGAGCTCTCTACAAATGAGGTTTTCAAGCTAATTAAACCTCCTTCTTCTAGCTGAAAACAAAAATTGCTAGCCAGAATAGTAATCTGCTCGACGAGCTGAATCTGAGCATATATTTTTGGAAGGATGGGTCACACCAACAAAGCAGTGGGAGGAGGCTCTAAAAATCAGCCTGTAACAGAAGCAACATCTTCAACCAGGGTCTGAACCTCCCTAGAAGGTCCTACAAAAATCCATGCACGTGATAGATGCCAAAATTGAAACAGCATTGACCCATATGGCAAATTAGGATGATAAAGTAGACAATGCTACAAAAACAGCAAAGGTAGTGGAATTGATGGCAGTTAAAGCCTTAGCATCTAGCTCCAAAATAATTCAAGAAAATGCGCAATTGCGTTATCGTATGGAGGGCCTGGAGAATGCACAATGGGCCCAGAATGTCCGCATCGTGGGGCTTCCAGATAATTGCAAGGAAGAGGGTTTATTAGCATTTTTACAATCATGGTTATTCACTGCTCTACAATTAGACTCTGACCTCGCACCCTCCAGCTTCCTGAAGGCCTATTGCATTGCCCCCAGGGCCGCTGTGATTCACAGGAATATTCCCCAAACGATTCTGCTGGTCATGATTGGAGCTGACATGAGGGACCTCATCTTACGGGCCACCAGAAGATCAGGGTCATTGACTTTCCAGGGCAAAACTGTTCATCTTTTTCCGGATCTGTCTATTGCCACCAGAGCCCGATGAAGGCGATTTGACGGAGTTCAGGTAAAGCTCTGGGGCTTGGGAAATGCACACTCCCTGCTAATGCTGGCTCACCTGAGAATCTAGTACGGTGGGCATACCTTCCAATTTACTGATCCGGAAGAGGCAGGGGAAAAAAGTGGACACAATCGGCAAAGAATTTAATCAGGCTGGATTAAACAAATTGGATTCTGAAAAGGGCAGATTTCGGGACTCTCTTATCCAGTTAAAAATGGACCTATAATACAAAGTACTGTAGTAGTTTCTTGTTAAGGCCTTGACGACGCCCTGTTTCCAAGGTCCACCAATTTACAGTTGAAGGTATTTGTATTTTTCTCAGTTTATGATTTCTGAGTTTTTTTATGAAAGTTTTTGGCTAGACTGTGGAGTAAGCTTGACAGATTGGTTCAGACAGAAGTTAAATGGCTGGAGCTAAAGGGCTGTACTTAATTAATAGCATTTTATTCATATGGGGCTAGGGCTATTATCGCATGGTCACACTACGCGGTTGCTCCTACGCTCTCAAGAAAGTAAATCTGATCATGATGTATATTCGACAAGTACAGCAAAAACCTGCATGCTAATGCTTGATGAACAGAATTCTCTCCCAGAGCACAGCCGATGTTTGGATTTAAATGTTTGAAAGGGGGTTACATCAACACAGGTTGTTGAATATAAATATATGTGTATCATTATTTTTAGTATGAATCAACCACCCAAAGTTCTGTAGGGTGCAAAATATTTTGGTAAACATCTGGACTTGAGTTTATCGGATTGCCCCCATATCCGAAATCCAGATTGCATAGATTGTCTCCTTTATACAGTGGATGTATCGACTGATGAAAATGTTGATCTCTTGCTTGAGATAACCGTATAACTCACTGAGACCTCAGAAGCTCTTTGAGAGTTCCACCACTTGAGGCCTGCATGCATTTAACAGTGCAACCTGGAGCTTCCTGAGCAAAATCAAGCGATAATTAGCATGCCACAAACAAATGTGAATACCTCATGAACCACAAGTGCTACACACAAAGTATGAGTGGCAAAGTTGTTCAGCACAAAATTACCTTTCAAATGGTGCTATGCAATTAATTATAAGTAGTTCATATTTTTTTCTATATTGGTTGAAATAGCACAAAAAAAAAATTTAAATAAAAAAGGCAACGTAAACCATTTTTATGGGAAAATATTTAACATATCAACACCAAATTAAGCATCCATATATTAGATGGCAGTACAAAACAAATTCTGTACTAAAAAGCAATTTTTCTAATATGATGCATGTATTTTTTTTTCGTTATTTTATTCAGGGTGGCTAGGTGAAGCTTAAGAGATAAATGTTAGCCACACACCACACCATACAAAAATGTGAATAACTTCTAAAGTATATGTGACAGACACAAAGTATCAGTGGTAAAATTGTTCAGCCCAAAATTACCTTTCCAACAGTGTTATGCAGTCAATTCTATTCACTTTAGGTTGTGAAATATTTAAGTTTTATGCAGTGACATCCTCAAACGTCCTAAGTCCTCAGTGGCATAAAGTGCAGGATGTCTGGAGGCATTAAAAGACCTCAGGAATATCTTTTCTGCTGCCACCTACAGGCGTCTTGGGGCTTCAATGAGATATTGTTTTTAGTGTAAAAGCAATAAAATACTATTCAAAAAATATATGTTCAGAAGGGGGAGGAAGGGCACATATTGGAGAGTAGTCTCCTTAAATGCGAGGAGCCTGGGGAATAAAGCAGCAGAGTTGCAGGCTCTGATGGTGGTGGTGGAGGTGGACATAATGGTCAGTAATGTAGGTTATAAAGGGCATGGAATACAGTTCACTATCCACACTCTTCCACTGGAAATACTAATCTTTGGTGAGATCTCTGTCATCCAGTTACACCTATGGAACTTATCCAACAGGCACTAGGATCCCATGGAAGCTTTTCTGCAGCAGTCTACTAGAAGCCACCCTTGCCGACGTCAGGTTGCAATGCTACTCACTCCATAAAAGCGCGGCTGGCCCAGCTCCCTCCTCAGTTCTTTCCCGCCATTCACCATTTGCCCTTTTTCCTAAGGCTGCTGCCACCACCACTAGAATCTGGTGAACACACTCTTGGGGCTGATGAGAGGCAGAAAGGGAGTGCTCGAAACTGATAGTTTTGACCCAGAAGGTGGAAGCTCAGAAATTTGTAATGGGCAGGATGAATGGGGATATGTAAGTAGGCATCCTACATATCCAGGGCACACAGCCAGTCTCCTTTGTTTTAGGATAGACATGATGGCAGTTAGTTATCATGCGAAAATGTCTGTACTGAATGTATTGGTTCAGGTGCCTCAGGTCTAGTATTGGTCTGAGATCTCTGGTTTGCCTGGGTACCAGAAAAAAGTGGGAGTAAAATCCCGTTTGATATTCTGGAAGGGGCACTGGTAAGACAGCCTGTTTGGCTAGAAGTGCCTTCTATTCTTCTTGAAGGATAGGGACATGACCGAGAGAATTACTGCTTCACAACTTAGCAGCTATAAATTGGGACAGAGTATTTCTTGTCCCAAATTTGGACTTAGCAGTCAGAGAATTCACTAGGTTATTTTGAGGTCTGTGACAAAGCAGCCCCTTTTAGATCTTTTATAGTAAAGAAGGGTCACTTGACTTGGATCTCAGAAAAGCTAAAATAGGACATTAGAGTAAAAAAAGGCCTCTGGAAGAAAGGCAAACAAAACTTTAAACATAGCTGATTGGGAAATTTATATATATTAAAAAAAAAAACACAGGAATGCTCCAAGAACAAATATAAGAAATTGAAAAAAACTAAATTTCTGAAACAAATGATCCTAGGAAATACTGGTCCCTGATCGGATCCCTTGAAATACCAGTTGATAATAAACTCCCACATAAACAGTTCAAATTCAACAACACGGTGTGCTTCAATCTGTAACTGCTTCTGCAAATATCTTAACTATTTTGTCTCTCTCCCAGATATTGACATCCCAACAAGGGAACTAGACACAGTCAGTCTCAAATCCTGAAAATTCCCCAGCTGCTCCAAAATTTAGATTTAAAATAATAACTTGTAGCGAAGTTAAAACAGAGTTACGAAGGCTAAAAACTAAAAAAAGCTTATGGACCTGATAGCATTGAAACTAGATTTTTTAAAAATTCTTCAGATTTAATAGCACCCATTTTAACTAAATTGTTTAATTGGAGTCTGACTGACAGATTATTTCCAGAATGTTGGAAAAAGGCAAAAATCAACTCAGTGCACAAAGGTGGATCACACTGCCCCCACAAATTATAGGCCAACAGCCCTGTTGTCCACGGTGTTGAAGGTAATGGAGAGGCTGGTGCAGAGGCAGTTAAGTAAATACCTTGAAAAGTATTCTTGCTGACCGTCTCCCAGTCAGAATTTTGGAAAGGTCAATCCACGGACACCGCGCTCACTTACCTAATAGATTTAGTATCCTCCCAATTAGAGAAGGGGAGGCCAGTGGACAACAGAATTTTAATTCAAAGACTAGGATCTCTTGGAGTGGATCATGAAACAGTAAATTGGTTTAGCTCTTATTTATCAAATAGAACCCAGCAGGTCCAAATAGGGGATACCCTATCTAAGAAAGAAATGGTCCTCAGGGGAGTCCCACAGGGCTCTATACTGGGGCCCACCCTAGTATATAAATGACGATCAAAACAGCATCCCAAACTAGCATCAAACTTTACGCTGATGATATGACTTTGCTTGCTAATTTATTTAAAAGTTTTACCCAGAAAGCATACTGAGCGGAGTACCGCTCAATTCCAGATGCATCCTAGGGGTGGGGTAGTGGAGAATATACAATATAAATTAAAATAAAGACAAAAACTGAAGTGGTTACAGAAGAATGAGAAACAAGCATGGGAAAAACAGCATAACCCATGAACAGGGATTAAACAATTTGCTGTACATAGAATATTTACATAGTAAAACAGAGAATACAATTGCCAGGCCCAACATAGTGCAGGGAGTTGATGGTAGCATAGAGGGCTATCACAATTTGAAAACCAGCTTGACAGTGGACTGCGATAACCTAGCATGAGGCCGGGGTGACTGCGCAGCAGGAGGTACAAATTAAGTTTGGGGAGGGGGACACAGGCCCCTCTGAGGTATTAGAGGCAGGTGCATGTGGAGAAGAAATGAGCCTTGAGGAGGGAGTTGAGTTGTGGAGTGGTGTCAGTGTGCCTAATGGCTGCTGGCAAGGTGTTCCATATTTTAGGCATGCGGTAATTGAAGGCAGCTTGGCCTTTGGTTGTGGTCATATGTGGGACATGGAGAAGCCGGGCATCAGTATTCCTGAGTGAGTACTCGGGTTGGGGTTGAGCTGAGAAGGCCAACTCGAGGTAGTGGGGAAGGGAGTGCGTCCAGTATTTCACTGTAGACCTGGTGCAGTGGGTTTGTCTGCGATCCTGGAGCAATGGAAGGTCTAGGGACCTATAGAAGGCAAAGTGGTGGGTCGTGGGAGGGCAGTCCAGGGCAAAGCGACAGAAAGAATGAATGAGTGGGTCTAGTCTAGCTAGGGTGCACTTAGGAGCAGCGCTGTAGACTACATCCCCGTAGTCAAACATGAGGAGGATCATTTTCTGTACAATTGCCTTGCAGGTTGACAGAGGGATGCAGCCCATTACGATATAAGGCACCCAGTTTGGGATGCGGTTTCTTATGGATCGCGTCAATATGCGAGGAAAAGTCAAGGTGCTGATCGAGCCAGACCCCAAGGTATCTAAAGGAGGTGCAAGCCTCCAAGTGAGTCCCATCGATGGTGTGGAAAGTGGGGGTGGGGGGGGGAGTCGGGAAAGTCTCTGCCTCGTGCTGAAAGTTAGGGAGACCGTTTTCTTGAGATTTAGAAAAAGTTGGTTTGGACGGAACCATAGCTGCATAGCATTGAAATCCTGTTGGAGCCTGGAGACCACTTCTGCTGCAGGAACCTGATGCATACAGTACAGTGTCATCAGCGTACATGTGAATAGATGTATGTGGCCAGGCTGATGGCAGGTCGTTCTGGAAAATGGAGACCAGTATCGGACCGAGCCTTGTGGAACCCCTGCAGTGACAGGGAGGGGTACAGAAGTGTCAGGGCCAATTCTTACCGACTCAGACCTGCCAGCCAGGTAAGAGTGGAACCAGCTGGTGGCAGCTCCAGACAGTCCAGCGTGGGAGAGTTTGGATAATACGTGGGTGTGGGAGACAGTATCAAAGGCCTTTGCTAGGTCAACAAAAATCGCTGAGGTAGTGTGCCCCTTATCCATGCCTGTGAGGATGGTGTCAGTGAGCCTTAGTAGTGAGGTGATGGTGGAGTGGGACTTCCTAAAGCCAGACTGGTAGGGTGAGAAGAAGGAAATGGAGTCGAGCCAGGAGGAGATTTGGGAGAGAACAAGGTGCTCCTATAATTTGGCCAATATGGGGAGAAGGGAGATAGGATGGTAGTTGCCTGGGGAGGAGGATGACCATGGCATGTTTCCAGTCAGATGGGATTTCAGTAAGCGAGAAAGAGAGATTGAAGAGAGTGGCCAGACGGGTGGCAATGGCTGGGGCAGATAGGTGAAGCATATTGGAGCACTATACATGAAGTGGAAAGTGGACTCCAATTGTACTTCACAAAATCAGAAAAATGGTTGATCCAGTCAAGACCGGCACCAGTGGAAACTTAGAATTTATTTTTTTTAATTGTCATCTTTATTTCGTTTTTACTTACTGTTACATTCGATTATGTCCAGGCAATACATATAAAGGAATCAAGAAAAGGTACTCACTGGAGATCCGCCGGCAACCGAATATTAAATGCTCAATAGCAGAGTTGTTAAGAGTTCGTACCAAACTGCTCAGAGGCAATTGTCCTTAAGGGTCAGGCAATTCAGAAGGACCCAGTTCAGAGTAGCTTAACTTCTTAGTAGCTGCTAGATCAAATATTGGATACCGGAGAAAATAGTAGGAGCTTAAATACATGTCAGTGTCAGTGGCTCAGTAGGTAGCACACTCGCCTCTGAGGCCGGGGAGATCAGAGGGCTGTGGGTTCAGTTCCCACATCTGGCCCTTGAGTTAATATCCCAGCACTGACACTGTAATGCAGCATGACAGGGGTGCTGTATTTCTGAGGTGCCGTCTTTCGGATGAGACGTTAAACCGAGGTCCCATCTGCCTGGATTGGTGGTAGTTCAGGTGGATGTTAAAGATCCCATGGCACTTATCGAAAAGAGTAGGGGAATTTCCCCGGTGTCCTGGCCAAATTTCCCTCATTCACTAAAAATACCACCAACAGCTTAATCTGGTTCAAGGTCAGTTGGCATTCATCTGTATCCCCCTCCCCCGGGTCGTGCCTGAAAATAGGCAGGATTTGTCTAGTGCACTTACCCGGTCAACAAAAGCTAAATAAATAAATGTCATGAACAAAAATATACGGCAACTTACATCAACTCCGGAGTAACTAGGAATTAGAGCGTGAGGGGGGTCCCCCCCACGGGATCCACGCAGGCACATCCCACAAAACCTGATGAGACGGAGTGGGGAGGGGGAGGTTATGGCATGAATGTCAAGTCCTTAAGCATGTAATATAAAAGCCATCTGTTCCATCTAATTCTAAACCTTTCCTGTCTGTTATTTAAACTGTATGTTATTTTTTTCCAGTTGATAAAATTTGTTTAGTAATTGTCCACCAGTCCTTCACAGTTGGGATTTTAGGGGTCAACCAATTTTTTGTGATGGCCTTTTTACCTGCTGCCAGTAGAATGGCTAGAAGGTAACGGACTCCTGGGTCCCTGATATCCTCAGGGAGAATAGATAGAATAAATACTTGCGGGGTCAATTAAATTGGTCTATCAAATATCTCCTGAAGTTCCAACTGTAATAAATGAATATATGATTCCAGCTTAGGGCAAGAGTAAACTATGTGTGTGAGATGGGCCTTTCCCTCTCCACATAACCGCCAGCAAGCGGCAGAATATCCCGGGGAGTAATGACTTGTGACTTCGGGAGTATTGAAGTAACGGGACAAAAATTTCCATGAAAATTCCCGTAATTGGTGTGAACTTGATGTGCGTGCCACTTGTCGGCAAGCCTGTTCCCAATGTTTTATTTCTATAGGGAGACCTAGTTCTTGTTGCCATTTCTGACGAAGATCAGTCAGATTTGCCAGGGGGGACAACATCAGAGCCCGACAGAGAGCAGAGATCAGGTGGCTCTGTTTTGGGGTGGTAAATAAAGAGTGCAACTTAGCAAACAAAGGGGGCCAGAGTTCAGGGCTACGCACCTCAGCAGGAAGTGACTCATAATAATGCCTTAATTGTAGGTACCTATAATGATGGGTGTTGGGCAGATTGAATTTTACCTGTATTTCCTGAAAAGACCAGAATCTCCCCCCAGTTGTAATCTGAAACAGGTAATTCAGGCCATATCTTGTCCACAGTCGAAAGACATGGTCCATTTTCCCAGGTTGAAAGTCTGGGAGTACTGCAATTGGGCAGATTAATGGTATAAAAGGGGAGATAGAAAATTGCCTCTTGATCTGATTCCAGATTGTCACCCTATGCTGCAGTTCCAGGGGTAAACTCAGGCCTTCAGTTAGGCGCCCTGCCCCACGATAGAGTATGGCAAAATATTCTAAGTCTGGAGTGACTGCCTGCTCTAGATCCGACCAATGCGAATCAACTTCTGACAACTGCCTTGCCATCACATGTGTGAGGTGTGCTGCTTGGTAGTACCGATAGAGGTCAGGAAGGGATAACCCACCAAGACCATTCGGTTTAGTAAGGACTTTCAGTCTAACTCTCGGCCTACGGCCCGCCCAAATAAAATAAGAAATCGCCCTCTCCCAGTCCAGAAATACAGAGCGAGGCAGAGTGATGGGAATATTATTAAAAAGATATAGTGCCCTTGGCAGAGTCACCATTCTGATAAGCTCCATCTTCCTGGAGAGGCTCAGTGGGAGTACAGTCCAGCTGGCCAAATCTTCTTTAAGACGCGTAGTAAAGGGAACATAGTTATGTTTATAGGCGTCCCTCAAATCCCTGGTTAGATCAATCCCTAAGTATTTTACCTTCCCTAGGTCCCATTTGCAAGGAAACCGTTCACGTATACCTGGACTCGGGGAATATTGAAAGGTCAGGATCTCTGTTTTTGAAATATTAACTTTATAACCTGAAAATTGCCCAAAAGTTTCTAATAATTCGCTGATTTTAGGGAGCGATTTCGCTGGGTTCCGAATATACAAGAGAACATCATCTGCATAAAGCGCAATACGATGTTCCTCCCCGCCCACCTCAATCCCCTGTATGTCCTGAGATTGCCTGACAAGCTGTGCCAAAGGCTCCATAAACAAGGTGAACAAGAGAGGAGACAGAGGGCATCCCTGTCTGGTGCCCCTGTAAAGTGGGAAAGATTTTGAATGGTGTCCCGAGACTCGCACTGAAGACCTCAAGGCTGAGTAAATATTTGCAGTTACCTGGATTAATGACAGGGGGAGCCCCATAACCTCCAGAACTGAGTACAGAAATGGCCAAAGTACTCTATCGAAGGCCTTTTCTGCGTCAAGGCTCACCAAGGCCGCAGGGTAGTCCGAGGAATACATCCTACGGATTACATGGTAGGTTCTTTATATTATCTGTAGTTGTACAGCCTCCCACAAATCCAGTTTGGTCCCTGTGTACTATTTGCGGGAGCACCGTTTCCAATCTGCGCACTATTATCCCCATAAATAATTTATAATCGGAATTTAAGACCGATATTGGTCGATATGATTCACAGAGTTGGGGGTTTTTACCAGGCTTAGGGATAACAGAGATTATAGCATAAGCCCAGGTGGGAGGGGGGGAATCTCCCTCCAAGACCGAGTTACAGGTGTTCAAGAGAGTCGGCAAGAGCAATTCTTTAGCGGCTTTATAGAATTCTGCTCCGTAGCCATCAGGTCCTGGAGCTTTCATTGTTTTAGCCCGTGCTATAGCAACAACTAATTCCTGTATCGTGATAGGGCTGAGCAACTGTTCACCCTGTTCCGGAGAAATTTTCGGTAGGGCAAGGGGCTTTAGGAATTCTTTTATTTTTTCTGGGGCTGCGGGATACTCTGCGATATCAGTAGTCTTATTCAAGGATCTACCCCCAGCTGGGTGACAAATAGTAGTGATGGCCGTAGCCTTCCTCTGTTTCCTAATTTGATAGGCTAGCAGCCTAGAGGCCCTAGGTCCCACCTCATAGTGCCTCTGTCAGAGGAAGGTCAAGGCGATTTCTGTCTGTTGTAATGCCAGCCTGTCCAGGTCCTGTTTAACCTGATTAAGCTGGGGAAGCACAGAGTTGTCCCCCTGCTTATGTGCCATTTGTAGGAAACTCAAAGTTTCCTCTAGAGTGGATTTATGTTGTCTACGGGCTTTAGCCTATAAAGATGTATATTTAATAAGGTGACCCCACAGGATGGTTTTTATGGTGTCCCAGAGAATACTTGGAGAAGTTCCCGGGACTGCATTATCCACAAGTATCTCTGATAGCTTGCCAGTTAAAAATTCCTTAAAGTGTTTAGACTTTAGATGAAAGGGATTTAAACGCCACAGTGTGGTCCTTCTCTGAACTCCCAACTTCCAAGTACTGATTATATGTGCATGATCCGACAAGGAGATATCTCCAAGTTGGGTGTCTACCAATAAGTTTAGGTGTTCTACTTGGGTAAGACATAAATCAATTCTGGAATAAGTGTGGTGAACAGCTGAATAGTGTGTGTAATTACTAATATGAGGGTACAAATGTCGCCAAGTATCCGTCCATCCCACTTCGGACTGGAATCTGCTCAGGAGCCTCTGCTGTGGGGTTTTCCTTGGGGTATTAAGACTTGAAGAGTCTCGTTCAGGGTTGGGCAAGATATTAAAGTCTCCTGCAAGCAACAAAACACCTATAGTAAACTGTGCAATTCTATCCAGTAATCTCTTAATCTCATTTACTGATGAGTCCGGTGGAAAATAAACATTCACCAAGGTGACCTCAGTCTCTGCTATTTGACCTCTAAGCAGTACCAGCCAACCATGGGGATCTACCCATTTAGCTTGCATTTGCCAGCTGGTATGTTGTGGGATTATTATTGCTACTCCTCTCCTCCTCCCACCCCGAAAGGTTGGACCATAAAGCTCGCCTCTCGAGATCCTCCCTAGCTTAACGTGTTCGGTGTTACTTAAATGGGTCTCTTGCAAATAAACTATATCAGCTTTGCATTTTTTAATTTGCGAGAGAATCCTAGTACGCTTGACTGGGGTGGAGAGACCATTAACATTCCAGGATAATAATCTCACAGGGGTCTCCACCATAGTAAGGCAGTAATAAGATCAGGGTTTAAAATTAGTGAGCTAAATAGACACAATCGAAGATCTGCAAATACAAAACTATTGCAACAAATTTTTACATAAGTAACCATATTTTTATCAAAACACAGTTGGTTGCCCTCAAACTGGCAATTCACTAAACTCAGAATAGCCAAGAAAACACTTATTAATTTAAGGCAGTGAATGAGTGGAGTAATAGACATACAATAGGTTAGAGCCAACATGGCTGCAACCTTTACTGTTAACAATTAACTAGAAAAACTCAAACTATTAACAGCAACTTCCAGAAATCAAGAGCTTCCCAAGCTCTCGAGAGTGAGGAATTCCTCACTATAAAAGGGGTGTCTACGATAGAGAAACCCCTAGGCACTTCAAATGCCTTAAAGGGATGAGGGAGAGGGGGTGTTGGCTAGTCACACTCCCAACATTTAGCCTCATGGAAAGGTGTGTTATGCCATGGGGAGATAGTAAGGGAGTAAACGTGACGGGGTCTTGGTCGGATTCCCTCCACATCCAAGCGGGCTGTTGCCCTTGTAAGCTCTGGAGTTACGTATGACCCCTGAGGAATAAGCTTAAGAGAGTGGATTAATCCAGCGTACTAACAATAAATTAAAATATGGGGAGGGGAAGGAGAAGTTAGACAACCGGGATTACTAAAAGGGTTGACCAACATCAGTGGAGTATATGACCCGCAGGCAGTGACATAGTCATGGGGGACACTGCTTAGTTCGGTTGCATCAGCAGTCTGGAAGTAGATCGCAGTACGCGACTCTATATGCTTCTTTGGGGAGCTTATGGCATGATTTAAATATTAACAGACTGCAACAAAGACAACTTCCCGCTCAGGTTTGGATCAAGTAGTCCCTAAATGTTGATTCAAGAATGGCCTGGGAAATGAAGGAGGGGGAGCGCAATTTGATGTCCCACCAATTTCCAGTGTGGGGCGTGTAGGCAGCCCGCAGATGACCGGGCAGGGAAAACCAAGTGGTGCCTCATAGCCCACCACCACAATCCCAATCATTCCCTGGGTATACCTGTTGGAAAAAGTAGGAATGAAAAGGGAAAGAAGGAGAGAAACAAAAAAAAAAGGGGTTTTGTTAGTTTTGCTGGAGAGTGCAGTTAGGAACAAGTGGCTGTGTTAAACAGGGTTTAGAAAATAATAATTAGTAGGTCAGACTTATCTGAAGAGTAGTTAGGCAGGGGTCAGCAGAAAGTAGGTCAGGATCGTAGTAGTAACGAGAATATCCAGATTATCCATTTAAGGAATATCATAAACAGTCCAGGATTAGAGTCAGCGTGTTCCACTGAGATACTCAGCAAAATCTAAGATTATTCTGGGTTTCCAGTCAGGAGGTCAAGTATTACATTGGGCCTGTTCTCGTAGGGAGCTGACGATGTTGCGTATTGCCTCAAGTCCCTGACGTTTCCTAGTCTCGCGCTGTCCAGACTGCCAGGCCTGCTGGGATAATTTTGCTGCTAGGGTACCTTTTGAAGGACGAGCAGGCAGTTTTTAAATCTCAATTTGGTGTTTTTGAAGACCTTCCATCGCTTCTTCCGACGAGGTATAGGTGAGTTGCCCATCCGGGTGGAAAACAATCAGCCTAGCCGGGTAGGGGGTCCGAAAGCGTAGGCCAGCAGCTTTCAGCGACTTTAAGATAGGTAAGTAAGCCTTACGCCTGGCCATCAATTCGGGCACATAATCATTTTCAAAGAACAGTCGCTGCCCTTTGTAGCTGACCTGACCCTTCTTTCACGCTGTATGTAGGATTAATTATTTTTCTTGGAAGCGGAGGAAACGAACCAGCACAGCTCAGGGCCTTGCTTCGGGGGGGGGGGGTGGTTTGGGGCCCAAAGTGCGATGGACTCTCTCAAACTCTAGGGTGGATTCACTTGGGACATCAAGTACCTGCCATAGCAGGAGGCGAACAAACTTATGAGGATCATTACCCTCCTCTCCTTCTGGGATCCCAGAAATCCATATGTTGTAACTCCGATTACGACTTTCGGCGTCCTCAGCCTGCTCCTGCAGGGATTGCATATTCTGACTTAATTGTGCTATGGCCAATTCCGCCCTGTCTATTCTGGTGTCGGATTCAGCTGTATGTTGCTCTAACTCCTCCTGCCGCTTCTCCAACTTCTCGATATCGGTTCTGAGGGCTGTAGTAGTGGTCCTGAATTCATTATGAAAGTCCCGAAGCTCCGAGAGGACCCGAGTCATCTGGCGTTGCAATGTGGCTAAGGGGGGCTGGCCGAGTCCTCCGCCACTCCTCCGTGAGGTTGAAGAGGCCTACGATGCTTCACTACCAGAGTCAGACAATCCACCTTCCTCAGGCATTATAGGGTTTTTTTCACAGATTTCTCCCCTCATTTCGACATTATTATACCTCCAAGTGTGTTTTTGCTAGAGGTTTTTCATTATCCAGTGGTAAAAACTGAGGTTTTATTGGCTATAGGAGGAGCACTCCTATTCAGGCTTGCATTGGGAGGGTGACGTCACCGGAAGTCTCACCGGAAACTTAGAATTTGGTGGCAGATAAGGACCACTTGGCCCACTTAGTCTGCCCATTTCCCTAACAGATAAGCTGCAGATCCTAGTTAACCAACAGCCTACTTTCTCCTACCCCCCACTAGAATTGCCTTATGTCTGTCCCATGCATTCTTGAATTTTCCCAATTTTGACTCTATGACCTCCTCAGGAAGGCCGTTCCATGCATCTACAACCCTCTCTGTGAAGAGATACTTCTTCACATTACCTCTGAGCCGTCCCCCCTCTATCTTCAAATTGTGCCCCCTTGTTCTTGCACATCTCTTTTTCTGAAAGATGCTACCCTCTTGGACTTTGTTGATTCCCTTGAGGTATTTGAAGTTTTCTCATGTCTCCCCCTTTTCCTCGAGGCTATACATCTTAAGCTCCTTTAGTCTTTCTTCATGTGTCTTCTGGTGCAGACCCTGCACCATTTTGAGTTGCCCTCCTCTGAACAGCCTCCACCCTGTATGTATTTGGAGATGGGGTCTCCAGAACCGTACACAGTACTCCAGATGTGGTCTTATCAACTGTCTGTACAGAGGGCCAACAACTTCCTGTTTTCTACTGGTGATGCCTCTCCTCATGCATCCCAGTATCCCCCCAGCTCTCCTTACTGCCTTCTCACATTGCTTGCCCACCTTTAGATCATCTGATATGACTACCCCCAGGTCCCTTTCCATTTTTGTTGTTGTCAGTATCTCACCCCCCATTGTGTACTCTTCCCCTGGGTTTTTGTTTCCCAGGTGCATTACTTTGCACTTCCTTGCGTTGAATCTAAGCTGCCATACATTTGACCATTCCTCCAACCTTGCCAAGTGCCTTTTCATTCTTTCCAGCCCATCTTGTGTATCAACCCTGTTGCAGATCTTTGTGTCATCTGCAAAGAGACATACTTTCCCTTCCAGTCCCTCTGTAATGTCACTTATAAAGACATTAAAAAGGACCGGTCCCAGTACTGAACCTTGCCATGCCACAGTACTGAATGCATCTGCTTGGATATGAGGGTTTCTGAAAAAGTCTTTGCCTGAAGCTGCTCTCATGTATAATTTTTCCAGGTGTAGAATATCCTGCCACTTTGCAGGAGTGGATGTGGCAGAGCAAAGAAACAATATTACAGTATTTATTTATTTTTTTTTTAAGTTGGGTGCCACCACTAACCAGTTTTCTAGATCAACTGGCCCGGTGGCACTGACTGCTGAGGTGCTGGATGCCACACCTCGCACCACGGCGGTGACCCGGCTTCGGAAGCAGACTTGGGTTGCCAGGGGTCGGCAGGGGAGGAGAAGGATTGAGTGTCTGAAGGATTGCTCTCCTCTCCTGGGGAGGGTTGTTGGGGTTTCCCCTCTTAGTAGCGACCCCGGGTGCACTACACCAGTGGGAAACAGGAATGGGGAGAGGCGACAGAGGAAGTCTGTGGGAGCATGCCTTCTGTGCACTAACATCATTGCACGTCCACGCCTTGGGGACTGAAACGTGGAAAAACCCTGGTACATGGGACAGGTGAAGGCAGGACACACAGATGACACCCATGCTCCATTCTGGATCCTTTCTAGCCGGCCCCGGCTCTCACCCTCACCCACCTACTACAGTGTAGATAGAGTGCTGGAGGAGTGGTGATCCCACCTCAGGGGACTCGGATCCCGGGGGGGGGGTGTTGGTCAGGTCGATGAGTGTAGGAGAAGAGCTTCCCGGGACAGGGGTCCGGTCGGAAGACCTACAGCGGAGCAGGAGAAAGCTGATCCAGTGGGTGTCCTCGCTGCAGAGAGGTCTATGGAGCTGGAGCTGGAGCTGGAGGGGGCATAAATAATGTAAAGTAAAAAAAAAAAAAGTTTTCTAGGTGGCCTGTCTAGAGCTTCGCTAGTACCACAGATTCAGGAGTCTTAGAAACGTAGAATCAGTCAGTAGCAAAGGACCACTTGGCCCCTCCCAGTCTGCCTGGACATAGCCATACATATTTTATGGTCCAACTAAAAAGTGATTTATAAAAATGGATTTCTTATGTCACAGTTGTGGACATTATGGTGACTCTGATAGTAATTCACCCACTGGGGATCAAACCTGCTGCCATGAACTGTATAGTGTTAGTTTTTCAGTTAAAGACATCAACTTTGTATGGGCTGCATGATGGCCTGATGGGCAGCGTGGCACACTCCCATGTAGGTGACAGAGTTCCTTAGTCCTGGGAAGGGTGGCATCAAGTTCTGCCACAGTGACGACCACTGTGGTGGGTCAGGGAGCTTGCTTCTCCTTGAGTGATGCCACTGATGTATTGAGTCATGCAGGGGCTGTGCTTGAGGTTGGGAAGGTGGGAGGGAGAAAACAGAAACTGGGCAGTGGTGCAGGCTTGATGAATCCCTGTCTGTCTGTCTTCGACCCGCACCATCACCTGAACCCCATCGTCTGGATGTGACTGGGGGGGAATCCGTGGGAGTTTGTGGCATGGTCCGGTGAGAGGGTTGACCAATTGGGACTACAGGGACGTGGTTGAGAGGTGTCTGCACCACAAGCCCAGACAGCTGAAAGGCTTTATTGGGAAAAATAAAAGATACCTGCTTTGTGTTATAAAGGGGGTGGGCATGTTTCTGATCTCCCTCTCATCGCCATTAAGGTTCTCTGCATCTTAGAGGTTGGACATAGTTACATCCAATCTGTCAGCCCAAGTTCCAGTTTTTGTGGTGTTTTTAGCTACAGAAACAGCCAGCGTGTCTGCCATTAAGAGTGTTGTGAAGAGATGCTGAAAGTCTCCACCCCTGTTGGAATAGGTCTAGCTTTGTAAGGTGCAACAATGGATGATTTCATGCACCCTCCCCTGGTGTACAAGTGCTGAAATGGTGGCTCTGCCTTCCTACCACAACCGCCAGTCAAAGCCCTGCTTTGTTCATCTTTCCTTATAGCTATTGCAAGCAGTGAGGTAGCCCAGAGTGAAAAGACAGGGGCTGTTTTACTGACAGTCTCCAGTTCTAAATCTCTCTGTACCATACACCGTGAAGCTTAGGTTTGTGAACATAAATTGCAAAATATAGGTAGCGCACTAATGGTGCATCATTCCCCAGTCTGATCTTATCAGTGTCAGTGGCTCAGCAGGTTGCACACTCACCTCTTGAGGCCATAAGATTATACGGCTATGGGTTCTATCCCCACACCAGGACTTGGGTTACATCCCCAAAAATACCTTACACGGTGGTGCAGCATGAGGGGGTACTGCACTCCTGAGGAACAGTCTTTCGAACGAGATGTTAAACTGAGGTCCCATCTGCCTGTTCTGGTGGTAGTTCAGGTGGATGTTAAAGATCCCATGGCACTTCCCAAAAAAGAGCAGGGGAATTTTTTTTTTTTTTTATATTAAAACAAAATATACAACCAAAACACACATCTGTTTTTTTTTTCCTCCATAAATCCACAATTATTTAACATAAATCTTCCAAATTCTCAAACAATTCCTGTACAATTCTCTTGCTGTGTTATTGGTACATCATTGTCAGTTATCCAAGGCATTGCTTTCCATAATTCTTGGATTGCATCCCCGCATTTCTCATTAACATATTTTCTTTATGTCTTTTTCCATTCTATTTAATAATTCAACATAATTCCCTTCTTTTTGTTGTAAGGTGTATGCACACCTTGCCAACCATATATGCAACTTAATCACCACCACTATAACCTGTGAAGTGCTTATATTCCATTTCACCCATTTTCTGCTAAATTTCCCATACATTATATTTTCATAGTTTAGCTGTTTGAAAACTTCTTCTCTCCATGCTTCTGCCAAGTAAGTCTAAAACTCTTTAATAAAGGAACATGAGAAGAGGAGATGCTCTATCGTTTCTAACTGCAAAATACATTTTGGTCTCACACGCATTCATTCAGCCTGTTGCTTATGTTTCTGATTTGATTGAGTATTGATTTCCCCATGGTGCGACATCCAGTGAAGATCCCACATGTTCTCTGGGATTCTTTTACTATTTAAAAATGATAGTAATGTAGCTCTATCGGACTCTGGACATTTTTCCAAAACTGTTTCTGCTGGGCACATTCTTGCTACTGTGTTATTATATCTGCCACTGTTTTAGCCTCAAAAAAGTGCTTTTAACATATTCTGGAACCACTGCTGATTTATTGAATACTTTTAAATTATTGTGTTCCCATTGACTCATCCAGGGTTTGCAAGTCTCCAAAAACATGGGTTCCCATCCCTCATTCTGCTTTGTCAATAATGGTTTTAAATTTGCATATTAAAAAAAACCATTGAAGAATATTATTGGGTTGACCGTTCGTAGTCCACCTTGTTTTATTGATAGATATGAAATATTTATTTTTATGGGGTTTAAGTGGCTCCCCCATAGGGCCTGAAAAAAATAAACTCAAGACTGCTGTTTCTATTTTCTTTGGGGGAGGGAATATATAACTAATAAAAAGGAATGCTGGAATCAAAAAAGTTTTAATCAGGTATACCCTTTGATTTTTACTCATCTTTCCTCTGTTTCATTGAACTACCTTCTGCTTGCAAATACTCATTTTTTGTTCCCAATTAACTTCATCCATCTCCCCACATCCAAATTTTGCATTTAACACTGCCCCAGAAAAGGAACCAAATAGTTTACACACCCTAATAACCTCTCTCAATAATTAATTTTCCACTAAAACATTCACGTTGTCTGCAAATGCTAATACTTTACAAGGGAACACTTGTCCAGAGACTTTTACTGCTTTTATCCTATTGGTTATATTGATTTTCCTTAATAGTGGGCCACTATAAACACCATATAGAATTGGGCTCAGGGGGCAGCCTTGTCTCACTCCCCTCTGTAACTATCATTGGTCCTATCCACCCCTGAACTACTGGAGTTACTGTAGCTGTTCTATAAACACTTTTTAACCACCCAATAAAGGTATCGGGTATCTCATAGTACTTCAAAGTGTCCCATAAATATGAGTGATTTATCCTATCAAAGGCTTTTTCTTGGTTGAGCGAGACCAGATATCCATCAATTAAACCATTTTCCCCTCTTTCTACCATTTCCCTTATAGATAGCAAACGCTGCTGTATTTTCCTCCTGGTATTGCATATGCCTGAGCCTGTGATATGACATTTTTGGATATTTTAGACAATCTATTAGCTAATATTTTTGTTAAGATCTTGAAATCCGTATTTAGGAGGCTTATAGGCCTCTAGGTTTTTTAGGTTTAATCTATCACCTTTCTTGTAAATGTAAGTTAACAAGCCGGTGTTCATATACAGAGGAACCTCAGAAGTATCCAGAATAGTATTGAGTACTGTAGTTATTTCTTCGGTCAATTCTGCCCCTATAATTTTAAAAACCTCATTAGGTAATCCATTCAGACCCGGAGATTTCCCCCTTCAACCCTGAAATCACTTCCCCCACCTCCAGGGGTCTCACCAACTGTTCTAGTTGTTCCTCCTTTAACCTGAGGATCTTTATCTCTTTCATGAATTCCTTCAAACCTGTCAAGTCTGTTTCTAGTGGTGCATACATGCTCCTAGTAGTTTGATACTCTTCTCAAGATTTCATCTTTAATTTTCCCTGTATTCCACTGTTCATCCCTTATACCTAGCATGTGTCTCCCTGTATTCTTTTTCAAGTAAGCTTCAAAAGGGCATACCATCTCCATCCTTCCTGATCCATCAGATTGGTGTTGGAAATGAACAGGTTACTCAACTGTAACAGTAGTTCTAGGAGTGGTATATGTTTTTCATCCACACTGTTTGGCATTGTCCCCTTCCACTTTAAATCTGCCGGAAGTCTTTAAGCTGGTTCCTCCCACCCACCTTGGGTGGCATATATCTCGGCTCCACCTCATGACACCAGATCTTAGCCCGCTGGAAGCCAGGTTGTGTATGTCCGCAGCCGGGGAGGTCTGGTGGGTCTGTGTGGATGAACAACATATACCACTCCTAGAACTACTGTTACAGGTGAGTAACCTGTTCTAGGAGCGTGGATATGTTGTTCATCCACACTGTTTGGCAGACTTCAAGCAGTTCTCCAGGAGGAGGGAGGCAAGGTGCACACCCCCTATTTAGGGAACAGAGATTGGAGAACTGAAGCCCCAAAACCAGCATCCCGGTGTGACTCAAGGTCAATGTGGTAGTGGGTGATGAAGGTGTTTGCTGAATTCCAGGTAGCAGCCCAACAGATTTCCTAGATGGGGATGTCCCTGGAAGCAGCCACTGATGCAGCAATATGGCAGGTAGAATGAGCTCTTATCCCTCTGGGAGGCTCCTTGCTCGCCAACTCATAGCACAGACCTATGCATGACATAATCCATCTTGCAATAGTCCGCTTCGCTGCAGGTCTGCCAGAAGCAGCTTCAGTGTAAGTGACAAACAGCTGGCTAACCTCTCCATGAATATCCGCCATCCTCTCCTTATAATAGGAAAGAGCACGTCTCAGGTCCAAAATATGGAGCCTGTACTCTGTGTCCGGGGTGTAGTTAGGGTACTAAATTGGCACAGTCAACACCTGGTTAGGGTGAAACTCTGAAACCACCTTTGGAAGGAATTTCAGGTGGAGGTGCAGGACAACTTTGTCCCTGTGGAATACCAGATAAGGAGAGTCCACCGAAAGTGCCTGAGGCGCCCCTGTCCTTCTGGCTGATGTGATAGCCACCAGGAATGCCATCTTCCACGACAAGTGTGGCAGCTCACACTTGTGCATGGGTTCGAATGGCTTGCCCATGAGCTTTGCCAAAACCAGCAGCAGATCCCACGGAGGCGGAGGTTCACGCACCAGAGGGCATATGTGATCCAGGCCGTTGAAAAAGCACCCGACCACTGTCTCCTGCGCCAATATTGGCTGACTGGCCCATGCCCAGTAAGCAGAAATCGCTGCCACGTGTACTCTAAGGGTCGAAGATCGTAGACCCTCTTTGGAGAGAGAGACCAAAGGTAGTCGAGAATGTTAGCCACAGAACAGGATAAGGGGTCCAGACCCTTACCCTGACACCAAATGGAAAATCTTTTCAATTTGAAGGCATAACATTTCCTGGTCGATTCCTTTCTAGATGCCTCCACCACCATCTTCGGAAAGACCTAAAGCCTAGAACTCTAGCCGCTCAGGTACCAGGCTGTGAGGTGCAGGGATTGAAGATCCAGATGGAAGACCTTTCCCTGAATGAGAGATATCAGGTCCGGGCATGTGCAAAGCCATTTCGGGGGCCTGCAGCTGAGGCTGAGGAGATCTGGATACCAGAACTGGCGCGGCCAGTCTGGGGCTACCAGAATCACCTTCGCCTTGTCCCTCGTCACCTTGAGTAACACCTTGTGGATCAGGGGAAATGGAGGGAAGGCATAGAGGAGGCCTGGGGTCCACGGACTCGAGAAGGCATCCCCATGCAGTGAGCCCTGCTGAGGGGGGTGGGCATGATACAGTCTCAGCTTAGCATTTTCCCTGGAGGCAAACAGGTCCACCATCGGTTTGTCCCAACGGGAGAACAGGCTGTAAGCTACCTCTGGATGGAGAGACCACTCGTGGGATGTCTGGCCTATGTGGCTGAGGGCATCCGCCAGCTGATTCGAGGCTCCAGCCACAAGGATGGCTAGGAGATCAGCCTCCAACCGGCTTACGAGGGTCCAGATGTGGAGCGCCTCTTTGCACAGCAGACAGGAGTGCATGCCGCCCTGTTTGTTGAGGTAGTACATGGTCGTGGTATTGTCTGTCTGGACTTGAACCACTTGACTCTGGAGCTGAGTAGCGAAAGCTGACAGTGCCAGTCTGACTGCTCTGAGCTCCAACAGGTTGATGTGGCATCAGGACTCCTCAGGGGTCCAGAACCCATGGGCCCTGTTGTTCCCCATGTGGGCTCCCCAGCCCATGAGAAAGGGGCATCAGTCATAAGGATGACCATCGGCTCGGTGCGGACAAATGAGATCCCTTCCTGCAACCGGTCTGGGGTGGTCCACTATTGGAGAGCGTCCCACATCTTCTGGGTTACAGTGATCAGCTGGTTGAAATGACCATATCGCTGAGTCCACTGGGCAGCCAGCTCCCATTGGGGGGGCGCATGTGCAACCGGGCCCAACGGACCACCGAGGGGCACGCCGCCATGTAACCCAGAAGGAGCAGAAAGTCCCAGGCAGGGTGCAGGTGCCCAACCAGAAATGATTGGGCAAAGGAGGAGAGAACCTCTGCCCTGTCCACCGGGGGCCGAGCTCTGGCTTGACAAGAGTCGAGCTCTGCACCGATGAAGCCCATCACCTGAGAAGGCTTGAGTTCTGACTTGGCCTCATTGATCAGGAGGCAAAGTTGGGAGCAGGTCTGGAGGGCCAGATCCCTGGACCTCTCCACCTCCTGTTGGGTGGAACCTGCCAGGAGCCAATCATCGAGGTAAGGGTAGATTCTGACTCTTCAACACCAAAGATTGGCCACCACCACTGCAATGCATTTGGTGAAGACCCATGGGGCGGATGACAGGCTGAATGGCATGGCACGGAACTCGTACAGGGCCCTTCGACCCTGAAGCAGAGGAACCGCTGATGGGACGGATGGATTGGGACGTGAAAGAACGCGTCCTGCAGATCCAGTGAACAGAACCACATGTTTCGCTCCAAGGTTGGTATGATCTGGGACAGAGTGACCATCCAAAAGGTGCGAGACCTGAGAAACCAATTCAGGTCGTGGAGCTCTAGAATGGGGCACCAAACCCCATCCGCTTGGGCACCAGGAAGTACCTGGAGATAAAGCCTGGGTCTGCTGGAGGATCTGCCACAGGAGCTACTGCCTCCTTGCGAAGGAGCTGAGCTATGTCGTCTCGAAGACCCGACTGGGTGCATGTGGAAATCTGTTCCTCCCGAGGGGCACGGTCTCAGCTGGGAGGGTACTGCTCAAACTCTAGATGCAGTCCCAGACCGACCACTTCGAGAACCCACCTGTTCAAAGTGATAGCGGACCAGCGGAAAGGAAGTGATGGAGCCGACCCCCCATGGGAGGGCCCAGAACTGGCATGATGGAGATAGGGGTGGCAACCCCCATCTTGTCACTAGGCAGGCTTGGAGGAGGAGGAGGCTCCAGGACCTGAGCCTCAGCCTCCTTTGTGGGCCTGTTGGGGTCCCGGCTTGAGCTGAGGGCACCAAGCATGAGCCTGCTGCTGATGCTGCTGTCCTTCTAGATAGGAGGGCTGTCGGACCGCAGGGGAAGAATGCCTAAAAGGCTTCTTCTGCTGGTTCTTGCCCGAAGAACCCTTGGCAGAAGTGGCGTCCAAGGTGGCATTGGACTGCTCTATGCGCTGTAGTTGACCAGCCACTCCTGGACTGAGCAAGTCGATCCCCAGGAAAGGCATGTCAGCAAGCTTATGCTGAGTATCCGCCGGGAAGGAAGAAAGCCTCAGCCAAACCCTGTGGCGACAGGCCACTGCGGCAGCCATCGAGCGGGCACAAGAATCCCTGATGTCCAAGGCCATCTGGAGCTGCTGTTTGGTAACAGCATGGCCCTGGTCACGGACCTGTTTGACTGTGGTCTGCATGTCCATGGGGAGATGAGGGAGCACTTTGTCTAATGACCCGAGAAGGGCATGAGAGAAGTGTGCCATAATAACAGCTGAGCTGGCCTTGACGAAAGCCCAGAGAAGAGGCCGCATAGACCTTTCGGGCAGTGTGGTCCATATTTTTGGACTCTTTGTCCGGAGGTCGGTCAATGTTGGCCGAACTACCAGTACACCTGAACACAGAGGCAGTCACCAGGCTCTTGGCCGAAGGGTGCTCTGTGAACCCCGCAAGGGACCCCATGGGCAGCGCGTACTTCAGGGCCATGGAGGCAGACGGTGCTGGGCGTGAGGCACGGCGCTGCCAAAGTTCAAGGGCCGGGCCAACAATGGCTTCGGCCACTGGAGAGGCCTTCGTCGGGGTATCCCTTCTCTTTAGAATATCTGTGAGAGGGTACTCTGCCTTTTCTGGATAGATTCCAGGGGCATTCCAGTGGAGTCAGAAATGAGACGGAGAATCCCTTGGAAGGAGGAAGGGCCTTCCTCCATCCCTGTGCCAACGGACGACTCATTATCCACAGAATGAGAGTGGAGCCCGGTGACATCAGAGTCCGAGGAGTCGGGATACAGCGGTCTACCGCCTAAATCACCCTCAATCTGCAGAGGGCGGTCCGGAGTGATCGTGACTGACAGACATCGGGGAAATCTGGTGTCTAGTCGGTCCTCTTTCGAGGGAACCCCTTCCGTAGGTTGTTTAGGTGGCTGTTCCACCCGAATAGGTGCAGAGACCAGAATAGGCCGAATCGGTGGACGGGCCGGCCCCACGGGCGGAGGAACCAGAGGCTTCGGTTCCAGAGGGGTCGGCTTTGGCCTGGAAGGCGAAAGCCAAGTAATGGACGGGGTGGGGGTGGAGCCAGCTTCTGTCCAGTCAGGATCAGCTGTTGCCACATAAGGTCCTCATAGCGCCGACGAGTTTCCGCCAGAGCCTCTCCTTGTCAGATGAGGATGAGGGCGACCTGTGGCGTCGCCTCTTAGAGCGCTTATGGCTCTTCCTCGGTCGTTCGGCCGAGGAGGTCCTGGACCTCGACCAAGATCAGACAAGCAGACTTGGTCGATCGGGAGACACCGGTGGGATTGGTGAAATCCGAGGGTCTGGAACCGGGTCCTTGATGGGGACGCCAGCGGGCTTGGTCTCATCAGGAAATACTAGGACCGGAGTCCGTTCTAAGGAGTCGTCGGTCACTGCCGGTGACAAAGGATCAATCGGGTCGAGGATTATCTCTACCTCGGCCACTTCCTCAGTTCTCTGGCCAGACTGGAGAACCGTAAAGCCGGCGGCCGAGTAGGCGATCTTGACCGAGACTGCATGCTCTTGGGGCTCGGACCTCTCTCGGTCCCAAGATCATCTTTGTCTCGACGAAGACGAAGGTTCTTTTTCTCTCTTCTGAGAGCAGGAGGAGTGCGAGCCTGAGGGAGCCTCACCCCGGGTGGGGAAGAGACTGGCACAACTCTTTAAAAGAACCAGTAAAGGTGGAGGCTAGGTTGAGAGGAACAAAGCTTCAACTGGCAGGCAGCGAGTGACTTCTTCCTCGAATACACCATCGCGTTCCAGCTGCTCGGCGTGAGCCCGCGCCCATGTGAGACCGCCCACCTAGCCTACTTGGACTTCACCGGAGGGTTCATTTTTTCCTAGTCTCCCCAGCTTCAGGCGTGCCTCGCGGTCGTGCAGGACGTTGGTATGGAAGGCCAAGCAATAATTGCAGGATGAAGTGTCATGGTCGACACCTAGGTAGTAGACTCGTGAGGTGAGGATCGGTGTGCGACATCTTTTGGCCGCAGGGACACCGGCGAAATCCCAGGGAAGATTTTTCCTCCATGATCGATGCTGCAAAAGCGCGATCGCTAACCCGAACGAGTTTCAATTTCGGTAAAACCGATGATTTGAAAGCCAAAGCCTACAAAATGGGAAAGCACGAGGGAGGCAACCTGCATCTTCCAGCAGAAAGGAAGATCTGGCGTCATGGGGCGGAGCCGAGGTATATACCACCCGGGTGGGTGGGAAGAGCCAGCTTGAAGACTTCCAGCAGATTTAAAGTGGAAGGGGACAATGCCAAACAGTGTGGATGAACAACATATCCACTCTCCTAGAAATAAAGATGTTGCCTTTTCTACATGATATTCTCTCAGCTTCTGTCTGGTTTCCTTAATCTGTTCTTCAAAGTTTTGTCCCGTTTCATGTGTTAGTGATAATAGCTGTTGTGGCGGTTTTGTTTTAAATACTGCATGTATTTATCTTTGCTATTTTTCCTGCTCAATTCTTTACATAGCTTACTTAAGTCTATCTTAGTATCCTCCCACCACCTTACTGAATTGTCAAATTATATAAACTGATTTCCTTGCTAACAGACATCGTTTTATAGCTTCCAATATAAAGTTATTCTGTAGGAGTGAGGTATTAAGCTTCCACCTTTCTGACTGCTAATTTGGGGACCAATCTGTAGCATTAATAAATTGTGATCTGTAAATTCCATAATGTGGTGATTTACTGCCTCTACTCTTATCTCTTCTGAAGTAAAGAAATAATCTATCCTGGTTGCTAAACTGCCTTTGTGGAAAGTTGGTGTGTGTTTTTTATTTATCCTGAAAAATACATCCAGTAGTTTAGCTTGATTAATAATTTGTAAAAGTGTATTTGAGTCACTATATTGTTTTGCAGCTCATTGTATAATTGAACAGTTTAAGTCTCCTGCCAGGATTATGTGGTATGAAGTACATAAAAAGAGCTGTATTTCTTTAAACAGATCACTTCTCAATGCCTTTGTTTGCAGTGCATATACATTTATTAACCTATAAGGAGTTTGACTGAGCACTACATCCATTACCAGTACCCTCCCAGGAACCAAGTCCCGTATTTTAAGCACCTGGATGCTATGATGCTTAAATAAAATTCCCACTCCTGAACATGTTTCCTGGCCTGTCGACCAGAAGGATTTCCCTAAATACCAGTCTCTGGCTGTCTCCTGTATTTCTTTTAAGGTATGCAACCTCACATCCTGCAAAAATATTAAACCAAATTTAGACAGGATAAGAAAGAAAATACTGCTTTTCTTTTCTGAACCTCTCTTAGTACTGCTGACGTTTACAGTACAGTACATACCGAAAAAGAATCAACCATTCCTATTTTTATTTAAATTTTCCTTTCCTAGTAGCATGTTCCTTATTTTTTTTCATTTTAGCTTTCCTTTTCTTAGGGCCTCTAGCTGCTGCTTGAAACTCTGTGTCTGTAGTGACTTCTGGTAGTGAAGATGAAATAGAGGAGGAATCAGAGTCTTCTGAATTTTCTGACTGCAAAATTTATCTATTGGAAACTGGGACTATTTTCTGCTTTTCTAATTTCTTTATGGGTGTTTTTGACTATTGCCTAGTTACCCTTCGAAATTCTTCCTTTTCTGGGATTGGGATGGGGGCACTTCGTCCTCTACATTTCCTTTTCCTCCCTGTCTATCCTGGTTATCCTCTGTCTGTTTAGGGTACTGTCCTCCATGTTTGGGCTGAGTTTCTTAATCTTTTAGCCCTGCACTCTGGGCGGCGGGGGGGCTGCTGCTCCCACTTCTGAAGTCCCTGACTTCTGCCCCAGTTTATTTTTTTGAGTTAAAGTGATAATCAGCCTCTGTTCTTCCCCATCTGCATGATCTCTATCATTGTGTGCTGCCCACTTACAATTTTGGTAAGCATGACCCTGTTTCTCACGAAGGTTAACTTACACTCATTCAAACACTGACTTCCTATATGCCCTAGTTCCCACATAAATTGCATTTTGCTGCATCACACATGCTACTTAGATGTTCCCCTGAACCACATTTGTAGCATGATTTTGGCTGTCCTGGGTAAAACAGAATGCCCCGGTCCTGTCCTTAAAAGAAAGAGTTAGGCAGATGTATTACCCCAGTCTCTGTTGTTTTCAGCAGCACCTTTACCCTCCACCCCCAGTCCACATATTCTCTGTATCCATTATGGATTCTGGGTCTTCCATCAGAGTGCATCTTTGTTTCAGCCAGTAAATTAGATCATGCATGCTCACCCCTTCGCTTCTAAATAACACTAATAGTTTCTTGTGCTGGCTTTGCCAAGGGAATTGCCAAGACATGGGACCAAAAAGATGATTTCTTGAGCGTGTCATATTTAGTCCAAAATCTCTCCAAGCCAGCCATGGTCTTAAAGCTTATATCAAAAGTGGACTCGCCCGATATATGTATAAGCGCATAAATTTCATTTGCAAAATATTTCATGCTGTCCTTTAATAGAGTTCTTGCTACAAATAGTCTGTCTGGAGGCTGCTCTAGACCCCCTGTATGAGAAAGTCTCACGGCATTATGCCTTTTTGCCAGTAAAACTGGTAGAGTGATGCAAATGATTTCTCTGTATTTTTCCCCACTGTTCACCTGAGGCCTTTGAAATGTATTAGAGCTTTGTCCAGGGCGTCTCCCATTTTGCCCTGTAGCTAGTACCTCAGATCTTGCTTCAAATGTGTTTAACTGTAGTTTAGGATTCTGCGTTAGTTCTAGCTCCGAGATAAGTACTAAAACCTCTTCCTCCAAGTCCGTGATTACAGCTCCTTTATTTGTACATTTTGCTCATTAAAAATTGCAATTGGGGATTCCCCCCCCCCCATTCCCACTGACCTGTAGCTTTGTCTTGTTGCCAGCCTGCTGTAGTAATCATGGAGTCCACTGTCCATGTTGGAACCTCTGCATTCTGCCTTTCTCATCTTAGGCCTGGTTCCTGTCGCTCCGGTATTGCCATTCCTGACAGAGTAGGAGAACATCTATCTACAGGCATTTTACTAGATCCTGGCGCCACTGTCTCGGAGGTGCTCTGCAAAAGCTTGCTCTGTTCTACCGCCGCCCAGCTTTCTGGTGGCTCTTCTGATGCCCCTACGTCACTCCCTTGCAGCTGGGCCTGTTTGACAGCATTTGCCTTGCTGTCAGATCGTAACTTTCTCAGTTTCTGTTGAAACAATATTTTTTTTTAACCATAAATGCTCGTTCTTTCTCAAACTGCTGCTCCAGCTCTGTAGCCTCCTGGTTGTTTCTTTCCTCTGTTTGCTTCGTTTTTGTCTAATTTGACTCACTTTCCATATCAGAGTTCTCCTTCTCGCTCAGCATAGAGTTATCTATTTCAGAGTCCATAGCTGTGTCGCTGCCCATCTCCTTTTCTCATCCTGTTTTTCCGTGCTGTTCTGTCATATTTATTTCTACCATTGCTTCCATTTGGGTCTCAATACATGTTAAGGTGGGAGAGGAGACCCTCTCCCCCACCTCCATCCTTTCCACCTCCTCCTGGGCGTCCATCTTGGCAGTGAGCCAAAAGGACAAGGTTTCCCCTGCAGCACAGTATGGGAAATTTCCCCAGCGTCCTGGCCAAATTTCCCCCATTCACTAAAAAATACCACACCAGCATCTTAGTCTGGTTCAATGTCAGTTGTCATCCATCTGTATTCCCCCACTCCGGGACGAGGCTAAAAATTGGCAGAATTGTCTAGTCCTCTTTTCCCAGTCAACAAAAACGAAATAAATAAAACAAAGACTATAGTAAAAAGACTAAAACAATGATTTTTTATTCATCTCAAAAGGAAAAGTATGAAACAAAACAGAAAAACAGAAAAACTCTGAAAAATGAAACTTTGGGGCAAGAAACTCAGTATAAACATCTTGTGGTATGGGTGTTTGTTACGGTTTCATGCATCTTGCCAAATTATTGTTATGTCAACTTAATTTGTTTTTTATTTAATGAAACTTTTAAAACTTTGTTGCATATTTATTCAGGACCATCTTGAAAATAGGTCTAAGACCTAAAGATGTGAATGTGAGATCTTCTCCTGTATAAAAAATAAAGCATTTTACTACTACTACGAAGTACTGAAGGCACCACATCAGCTTTATGCAAAGCAGAAAAACAGCACGCGAGAAAGCCTACACAGCCGTGAGTCTTGCCCCTTCCCCCTTCAAACAATAGGTCAGTTCGATAATAATATTATTGAAGATGGTCAATGATAGCTATGCATGTTAAGTTCATCTGAATACAGTGGGCGAGGAGTGAGATACGACAGACAGTACCAAAGTGGAGTTGTTACAGGGACAGCGAAGAGAGCGTAGCTGAGACAAGGTGGTGCTGGCGTCACACCAATGGATGTTGCACTATAGGGCTTGAGCAGCGGCAGCCAACTGTCTGTGGACAGCAGCAGGAGGCGCAGTGGGCGGAGAAGGTAACAGAAGATGCATTACGAGCCACTGTTCCAGAACTCCATATCCTCTTCCAGAACTCCATACCCTTGGCTGTGTAAAATGTGTCTGATTAGCGTCTATTTAGGGTGCTGCTAAAGCAGTCCATAAGGTTGTTCTGTCCCCAACTGGTTTGATGAGGTTTACATGGCCCATGTCAGCAGTGCAGAACTGGGGCAGACAGGGCCAAAGGCAACAGGGGGTTCAACCATAAGCTATTTGTGTATGTTTCCTTGTGTCACAGTGAAGCAACAGTGGGAAGTGTACAGTACTTAAAATATCAAAAATCTGTGCCTCAATTTCTGATGTTCCTCCAGCTTCACTCTGGCAATGTAGGGAAGGCAGTCAAGTCCTCAACCTTCCAGAGTGGCTCTCACCAGTGACCCCAGGGAGCATTTTTGCTTTGGCAAAAGGAGGAACCGGAGCCGCATGCACCACCCGAGGCCGACGTTATCACGTGGCGCTGGCAGTTGGCCAGTAACCAATGCAGACTCCTCCTCTATCCCAGTTCTGCACACTAGAGAGTGGAGTTAGGAAAGAGACAAAAGGAGGGCAGGGCAAGGGAGCCCGAGAGACAGGAAAAGGAAAGGATATAAACAGAAGAAGAAATAAAGTCGGCTTAAGAGGACAGAAATGTGTCCTATAGCAAAAATCCAGGAAATAATCTTATATAATCAGCTACACCCTTTCTTGAACAGACAGACACCCTTACCATTCACCAACATGGTTTCCAGAAATCACATAGGACCGAATCTGCTCTCCCGAGGGTCACTTCAGACATCTTTCAGGCCATGGACAAGGGTTGCACAATGAGGGTCGTCTTCATAGACCTCACAAAGGCCTTTGACCTTGTTAACAATACACTCCTCATCTCCAAGCTCCACTGTCTTGGCCTTGATTCCAACTCTCTCTCCTGGATGTCTAACTACTTATCAAATTGATTTCAGTGCGTCAAATGGACTGGAGCCCACTCCTCCTTATCCCCCATCACGGACTGGGTCTCTCCAAGGATCTATTCTTGGGCCATTACTATTCTCTATGTTCATCAGTGAAGTGCCACTGTTCAGTTGGGGGCAATTAATCCAGCTCTATGCTGTCATGCTGATGATGCCATACTCTACCAATAGAGAGGGTGAGTGCTTTCAAATACCTGGGCATGACACTTGACAAGCATCTATCCTTCAACACGCATGCAAACAATGTTATTAAGACTACTAATCAGAAACTGTCTCCTTTACCATACTGCCACCTACCTTACTCCTCATGCTAGGAAGACTATTGCCTTGGCTACCCTTCTTCCAGGCCTATTTCATGGCACACCTATAATTCACTCTGTCAAAACCTCTACTCTGGCCAAACTCATACAGGCATATCACAGGATTACTTGCTTTGCTGACATGGCACCAGCTTGTACCCACCACTGTGATGTACTCAAAGTTCCTAGGCTGGCCGTCTGAGCCCAAAATGGACTTCTCTGTAGTAAGCACAATCTTCAAACGCATCCACCTTCTTTCCTCAGCCATCCTCTCCGACCTGCTCACACTGAAACCCTTCCCCAAGACCCTCACAAACTCCTACCTCCCGCTACTAAGTTTATCCGAAGTCGACCTAGCCATAGGCAAGCATTCCTTTACATTCACAGCACTCCAAATATGGAAAGCACTTCCACACAGCCTACTTTTGTGTATGTCCCTTACACAGTTCAAGAGTCGCTTTAAGGAACTCTTCTTTCCCCCACCTATTTGTAGCGGCAACTGCGCATAATTCCCTCCTGTTCATTTCTTGTGTTCACCTCCCCCCTCCTTCCCTTGCTAGTCACTCTGGTTGCTCAATCCTCTCTATACCTCCTCCTCTCCTGTCTTCTCCCGTCCTCTGCTCTTCAACTTGTACATATGTAATATATTGTATTATGTGAATGTTAATTTCTGTAATTGATGTATGACTAAGCTCGCCATGCTCCTATACCCTAACCTGTGATTCTGAGAAGGCTCACCAGCGCTGGACTCCGATGGTGCTAAAGGATTTGATGACTTACCACCAAGGACACTGACCTACTATACCGCTGAACTTTTGTATCTGTCTCCTGCCTAATTGTACATATATTGTAATTATTTGTATTTATGCCTCATGTACAGTGTATCATCTTTCTATTCTTGGAATGTCCATTTCCTGGGGTCATCCCTGAAAAAGGGACATTACTGTCTCAGTGGGCCCACCCGGGCATCAAAATTCAAATAAAGAAAGGGTAACCTTGGGGTCTGGGGACAGGGAGCCCCAAACCTTTGAGCAGGCAAGGGAGGGATAGAGTAAGGGAGGGAGAGTAAGAGGATAGGAAAGATAAGGAAGAAAGAAAAAGGAGACACAGTGCCACCCCTGCAAAGGTCCGGAGAACTCTCTGGGGCTGTGAAGAAGGGTGCCGCTGTCTTCAGCCACATTTAAGCTTTTTCACATCTCCATCGAAGTGGAGCTGAATACAACACCCCAGGTTTGAGAAAAAAAAAAAAAACGGGGGCGGGGGAGAAGACAGACCAAGTCAGGGCACCAAACTTCAAAAAACCCTCTGACAGCCCAAAAGAGGTGGAAGGGGGACAACTGTCTCCCACTCCTGTCTTTAACAAACTCCTAGGGTGGGGAAAGGACCCATGCCGCTGCAGAGTCCCCCTGAAGAGGGACTCCTCTCACAGAGGACTTAGAGCTTAGAGATGGAGCATCCTCCTGAGACAGAATGGGAAGGATGTCAGGAGGAAAAAAAACCTTAAGACATAGTCTCACAATCCTGAGGGGGGACCCTGCATAGGGGAAAAAGGTAGCTGTAACCAGCGGGGAGAAGAGGGAGCAACAGCTCCTGAAGGAAGGATTTTAGGGGTCACCGGGGCCCTCATAACTGCTACAGACCTGAGGAGGATCCCAAGGGTTGATAATTCGAGCTAGCAAATCGAGCCAAAGAAAGGGGCTCGATCCAGCCAGAGGAGGAGTCCTTATCAGGAATGTAATAAAGAGCCCGTTTGAGCCCTCATATGAAGGGACAAGCACCCAGGCTAGCCCTTCCCCAACAGTGAACCTCTGTCACTTAACCCGAAGGAGCATAGAGTTCATAGATACCAGCAGGACCAAGCCCACAATTGGCCTCAATTAGGGAAAAACAAGCAGGGAGGAGGCACTGCCCAGAGTCTGAGGCCCATGAGGGGAAGGAGGGGGGGGAAAGCAGTAATGAATGGTAAAGATACACAGAAAGATCACAAATTACAGTAGATAAGTACTTTTCATACCTTATCTGTGTCAAACTTCACCATTCATCACTGGTTGGTGATTACCAAGCCCCCCCCCCCCCAAAAGGAGACCTGGTATATCCCTGAGGGAAGAATGTCCCTCAGCCTCCTGTGGGGGATACACAGAAGGAGGGGAAGAGACCCTCACAGGCCTGCCTGGGACTGGTCAGGGTAAGGCAGGGTCTCCCTCTGACTGGGAGAAGGAAGTTGCCCCTGAAGTTCCCACCTCACCCTGTGGGGAAGAAAGGTGGGTTCCCCGGAAGGAGGAGGTAATCACCCTTCACCGGGCCACAGGTGATAACCGGGCTAGATGAAGCCATGCCGTCTGCCTCACGCAGATTGCTGTCCCCGCTAGCCTGGACACCACCTCACTGGTATCACATGATGCCCTTGCTTGGTGCCTCGCAAGCTCTGTATCAGGCATGGATACTAGGATTTGTCCTAGTAAAGACCACAAGTGCCTGTTCTAGGCAGCACGATGGGCCGGATGCGCTGCGATGGAGAGAGACATGCCGAGGAAAACACTCTCCTCCCCCAAGAGTTAAGCTCTGCAGAGTCTGCAGCCGGGGGCCGGTCAAGTCTTGGGCTTCGATGACCAGAAGGACTGTCCAGGAGCATCACACCTGAAGAGGGGTGAGGCAGGTCTCCCAGAGATCCCTGGGGTATGTAATACCTGCGCCGGCAGTCCATCGGGGCTGGGGAGGGCACTGATGGACGCTGTCAAGCACAGTACAACGCCTCCCAAAAGGAGGATGGCCAGGCGGGTACCACCAGGTTGCCCACACTGTACTCACTTAAAAAGGTGCACGCCGCCTGCTCAGGATTGCGTCTTGCTAATGTAGATATGTGGAGCTCATCGGCCAACCCCGAAAGGAAACGCTGATAGGTGGTCTGGTCAGCATCCGAGGAAAGGTGGACAGAAGGATCCTCTTCCTCGTGAGGAAAACAAGGAAGCCGACAAGTCCAGGGAGTCAGAGTCTGGTCGCCCCAGGGGAGAGTGGTGAAACACCTGCTCGTCCATGGATCTAATGTATGCTGGGAAAAAGGCAGCCGTGCCTCTAAACTTCCGGGTCATGCCTGAAAATAGTCATTTCATGGCTAGTGCACCTACCTGGTAAACAAAAACTAAATAAATAAACTGCTCCCAGGTTAGAGGCCCTGTAGGACCAGAGTGGCCCAGAAGAGGCTGGCAGAGGTAAAGGGGCCAAATGCCTCTGAGGAAAAGAACGACCTCCGCCAGGGCTTGGGGACCGAAAAGGCGAACCAACACTCTGGAAGGATCGGTCAGTCGAGGAAGTCACTGGCCGTTCAACCATTCTGAAATGGTCAGGACTGAACCCTAAAGGGGATTCCCTCCTGTGAGGCGACCAGGGCCGCGTGGGTCCAGAAGGGCCATCCCTAGCCTCAAGAGACAAGATCCCCCTAGGGAGGCTTCAGGGAAGAAGACAGGGCAGGTGCTGCTGGTCCTACCCATGCCCCTGTGGGCTACCAGGGAAGGGCGTTGCTCCCGATGCTGTCCCCTCAACCCCTCAGACTCAATCAATCAAAATCTTTATTTATTCAGGCGAACATCATTGAGCATAGCTCATTTACAAGATGGACCTGAGTGGTCATAACAATATAAGGTTACAAATTTTACACAAAAACATGGTACAGAATGAACACAAATACAATGATTTATGAATGAGACAGATATACAAATATTTACATATATACAAGACAAAATGACAATAAACCTAAATCATATTAAAAGGAAAGAAACAGACAGTATAGTAGGGATAAAGCTCGGGCAGTTGGACTTGGGTGGGCATTTTTGTATGAAGTAGGTTGGAGGACAAGCTAGAAGAACGATAGAGAATTAGGGGGTAGCATAAAAAGGGGTGGGGGAAGGAGGGGGTGTGAGAGGACTAGGCCTTATGGAAGCAGTTGTATGATTCTGGGAATAGACTAGTGTACAGTTTTTTGAAGGATGTTAAAGGAATGAGGGTATCCAATTTCAGGGTCTTTTGAAGAGAATTCCAGATAAGTGCTAGGAATAGCTGATTGCAGCCCTTCCATACCGGTGCAGGTGATAGGAATCTTCAGCATGATGAGTTTATTGATCCTTAGGGTGTAAGGCCTGGATGTGATCCGGTTGAAACAGTCTGAGATGTAGGAAGGAGTTTGTTTGTCAGAGCTTTGTAGATCCAGACAGCAGCATTTTTGTTTCTTCTATGTTGTAGGGATGTTCAACTGACTGCATTGTAGAGAGAGCAATGATGGGTGCTGGTGGGAAGATCTGTAATGAATCTAATAGCTCTATGATACAAGGTGTCTAATTTATTTTAATGGGAGAGGGAGCAGTGGCCATAGAGGAAGTCAGCATAGTCAATGAGGGATAGGAATGATGCCAGGATTAGCCTTTGTTTGGAATCTCTGGTCAGGTATTGTTTGATCCTATAAAATAGGCCAAGTCTTTGTCTAAGCTTTTTCAGGAGCTCTTCAATGTGGCTAGTGTAGTCAAGTTTATTGTCAATCCAGACTCCAAGATATTTGAATTTGTCCACGTATTCCAGATTTTCACCAAGGATGGTAGATAATTGTGGAGGGTGAATGATGGGACAGTGGAAGAGCAGCTCTTGGTGGCAAAGAACATAGCTTTCGTTTTCTTGGCATTTAGTAGTAATTTCTTTTCTAATAGGTTGTGCTGTGGAGGAGAACTCAGACTGTAAAAGCTCACAGGCTTTTGATGGTGAGGGATTACTGACATATAGTACAGTATCATCTGCAAAAAGGTGAATATTAGATTGTGAGAGATTGAGTCAATATTGTTGATGTAAATGGCAAGAGGATGGGGCCCAGGATGGAGCCTTGCGGTACACCTCTTAGGAGTGGTTTAGAAGTGGATAGGTCACCTTCATTTTTACCAGTTGTAGTCTTCGGAGAGATAGCATCTGAGCCATTTAAGAGAGGTGAGTCAAGGCCTATGGAGTTCAGAGAGGAGATTAGTAGTTCATGGTCCACAGTGTCAAAGGCTTTGCTTAGATCCAGGAACACAGCACAGGTGTTATTCTTTTTGTCTAAGGCAGTCTGCCAGTCATTTGTAACTTTTGCTAAGGCAGAGATGGTGCTGTGCATAGATCTAAACCCAGATTGAGCTGGGTTAAGGAGATTGTTGGTATCAAGGTAGGCACTTTACTGAAAGTTTACTAGCTTTTCAAGCATCTTGGACAGTACTGGTAAGATGGAAGTGGGCCTATAGTTGTTGAGGTCCATGGGATCACCTGCCTTAAGTAGTGGAAACACTCGAGCTGTCTTCCATATTGAGGGGATAGAACCAGTGGCTAGGGACAGATTGAAGAGGTGAGTGAGGGGGGCAGCTAAGGTGTGCAGTGCTACTTTTAGAAAGCAGGGATCCAGGGAGTCTGCACCTGCACTTTTAGTTGTATCTAGTTGGAATAGAAGGTCTTCTACTTCTTTTAAGAGTATTGGTTTGAAGGAGAATGTGGAAGCAGCCTTTTGTCCCTCAGTAGATTGTAAGTTTAGTGATGATCTCATTAGGTTTGCAGGTGAGAGTCGAGAAAGCTAGGCCAGCTGTAGTGAAATGGTCGTTGAAGGCATTTAAGATTTCTTGCTTGTCAGTGATTTCAATACTATTTAGGTGCACTTTGGGTGGTAAGACAGGGTAGAAGTTTGACCTAGGATCCCTTTATGGTACCCCAGAACCTGGAGGGTTGTGACAGGAGGCATCCAATTCAGCTGTGTAGAAGGCAGCCTTGGCATTCCTTACTTGTTTTGTGCAGGAGTTTCTGGCTTTTCTGAATTGAAGCCAGTCATTTGGATCCTTTGTCTTTCTTGCCCTTTTCAGAGTTTATCTCTGGCAAGCAGTGCAGATTTGAGGTCAGCAGAGAACCAGGACAAGATTTGAGTTTGGTTCTGACACTGGTGAGAGGTGCATGTATATTGAGGGCACTTGTGATAATATCACTTAAGATCTGAAGAGCTGTCTCTATTGAAGCTGTGAGATAGAATTCTTGCCAATGTGTGGTGTGACACAAATCATGGAGATATCCTGAAATATTAAAGTTCTTTTTTGACCTTCTTGGGAGAAATTTTGCAGGGTTGGGTGGCTTGATTGTTGATCTTATGCCAGCTATGGGACAGTGATCACTTATGTCACTGAATAGCACTCCAGCATGAGAATACAGATGAGCTTATTTACCAACATGATGTCCAGGTGTGCTGTTGAGATTATTCTTTGGGTTAATTCTTGTTGGTTCTTTGATTAATTGAGTGAAACCATAAGTGTCACAGAAGGTTACTAGGGGTGCAGATGCATTGGCTAGCCAATTTAAATTCAGGTCACCTAAAATGATGGTGTCTTCAGGGCCTAGATTAGTATAGATCCTAGGTGGGATAGGAGTTTGAGGCCTGCAGAGGGGGCCTGTACCAGCCAATCAGTTGAAAAGATGATATGTTGGGAAGGGTTATTTTAATTGATAAGCATTCAATTCCTTTGGCTGTGATGCAATATTGAGGCAGGATGCAGAGATGTTTGCTTTGACATAGATGGCTACCTCACACGCCCCTGGATGGACGGTCAGATCTGAAGAGCTGGTAGTTGGGAAGATTTATTTCACTGTCTTTTGTTGCAGATTTGAGCCATGTTTCAGAGATAACCAGAAAGTCAGGTAAGGTGTGTGCAACCCAGGCCTGTATTAATGAGAACTTTTTTAGGAGGCTGCAGGCGTTGATGTGAAGAAAAAGGCCATTTATGGAGGCTAAGTCAGATGGGGAGATAGAGCTTTCTGTGGGTCCAGGGTTGATTTCAACAGTGCCAACACAGATCAGCAGAAAGATTAGTTTGATGAGGGCACCAAGTGATGGGAATAGGGAGTAATCAGAGGATTTTTTCTTCTTGCTAGGGATCCAATGTATAGTGGGTGATGATCCTGCTGTGTGGTTATAGATTTTGACATAAAGTACCAGCTTAATGGATAGGCATAGGGGGTCACTGTAGTGCCAGTAAGGGAGCAAGGGGCTTATGGAGTACCGAACTGGTTGTGAGCCTTTTCGTGGGATACCCCAAGGATTACACTGCAGAAGCGGCAGAGAGGGACCTCTTCCTCAGGACCAACCGAGGAAGCTCAACCTCATCCGCCAACTCCTGAGAGGTAACAGATGAGGGAACCTTCTCCCCTGTCCCAGATGCCCTTGCAGGTCCAGAAGTGGACCCAGCCTGGACACCCAAAACATGGGGTTCACCTCCTAAGAGTCCAGAGGCTCCACCGGCTCCGGTGGACCTTCCGGTGCCACCCTGGCACTGGAAGATCCGTCAGCGCCACGAGCAGCTCTGACACCGGCGCTGGTAGAAACCACCGGTTCCGAAGGAGGGGGCTGGACAGACGCCGAAGTGCTGGGTGGGAGAAGAGTCAGAGGACTCCTAAGAATCCGGAAGCCAGTCCGGATCCACCTCCAAATCATCGTCATCCCCCGGAGGCACAGATCAAGAAAACTTTCCTGAACCCCCCACCACAAGCAGCACCACACTGCCCATGGCGCCAGGATCCAAGGTGGTGCAGAGGAAACTGCTGGGCTGGGCAGACACAGGCCGTGACACCGGGGGAGCCTTCACCTCTAAGGAGGTGATTGCCAAAATGGTGCCTCCGCCCAACCCGTGGAGGAATCGGACAGGGCCCCCGGCACCACGAGAGGGGCCTCCGCCATGGCGAAGCTAGAAAGGGTGGAAGCCCCCTTATTCACTGTCCGTATAGAACTGGGAGGGGACCCAAAGGAAGGGTCAAGAGACCCATGTCTGGCGTCCCTAGTGCGCTTCTGTCCTACGAAAGTCAGCAGCATATGGCCGACTTTAAACATACAGTGTTCCACAACTCTGCAATACATGGAAAAACAGGCATCACAATGGTCCATATCATGGTTAGCACCCAGGCAGGTCAGGCAACGATTATGCCAGTCCGAGACAGAATAAAGCCAGCCACAGGGACAATGCCGCATTGGGGGCCAGCCCTCCTACGAAGTCTTTTTCTTGCCCTCGGACAAGACATGATCAGACGAAAAATCAACAGCAAAACAGCAAAAAAATATCTCGGCGCCAAAGAAATAAAAGGAAAGGTGTTACGGGAGTCAACAGCACCGAGAACAGATGGCTTTAGCAGAACTAGGACGAGCGAAAAACTGGATCAAATGCACTAGGCCAATGATGCAGCTAAAAACCCTCCACAGACAAGGCTGTGTTTGCTCAACAGTGGGAGAAGCAGAACTGGGATGAGGAGGAGTCTGCATAGGTTACTGGCTAACCCGTGAGCACCATGCAGTGCGTCGGCCTCGAGGGCAGCACCGCCCACAGCTCCGACTCCCCCACCTTTTACAAAAAAAAATAAATAAATGCTCCTGCGGTGTCCTGCTTCTCGACCAGAATCCAACAGTGATGAATGGTGAAGACTGACACAGATAAGACCATTGCTTAAGTAGCAACAGCTATGATGCAAGACATCTAGGTTCAAATCACACCATAACTACTTGCTAGCTACATGAACTTGAATAAGCAAGTTGGGCATCCCATGCTTCACCCAGTCATACATACCGTAATTCTTACAATTAGGGGTTCTCACACCACCTGCAGCTTATTTTTTTTGGAGGGTGGGGGGCCTAATCAGAAGACAGACATACATACATACAGTGAAGCTGGGGAAAGGGGCTTGTCCGTCTCCTTTCACAACCAAAGATTGAGATGTACAGTCTAATCTTAACATGTCCTGGTTGGAATTTTGAACATGTATTGTGCAAGTTTTCTTTACAACAGTGTTAGTACAGTTCCACAGTCTACAGTGGTGTACGACAATTCCAAACTGAGAATACTTAAGATGTCTTCCTGAGAAAATACTTAGGCTTCACACTGCGTAAAACAAAACTGAATTTTGGTTATAGTGTCGTCCATAACATCCATACAGGTCTTTATCAGAACGAGAAAGATTAGTGCTATACCAGTATGCAGTTTCAGTTAAGCTAGTATTTCATCTGAATAATGTAATTTAGGGGAAAGTAACACAATCTTCTGTAACACTGTACCTATGCATTTTTAGAGCGAGCGTATGTCTGTCACATGACCAACTAACACAAGGTTAAAGGGAAACGTCTATTTACTGACTATTTGCATAATCACAGAGTGCCCAACATACTTCTCTCACATAGAAAACTATTTTCTTACTTGCACCATTGTTTGTGTCTCCCTCATAAAGTAATAGTCCCACTGTCTTGACCCTGTGTGTGAGCCATGACATTTACTGTCTGAGTGCAGTCCGGCTGGGATGTCTGATGAAACTGCATGTGTGTGTGTGTGTGTGTGTGTGTGTGTGTGTGTATGTATGTGTGTGTGTGTATATATATATATACACACACACACATATAACAGAGCCAGGTACAAAGTTTGATAGTGCTGCATAGCAATCAGTGTAAATGTAGTGTGTGAAAGTTTATTTTCAAAGTGTCATTCTGTCACTAATGTTTTGTACCGTACTTGTGTGCACCCTGGAAATCACGCATCAAGAGGCAAAAATCTACCTGACACACAGACAGTAGAAATACAATGATTTTTCCATTGCATTTCTTGCCAGACTCTTACGAGAGAGATCTGCTGGTAATGACATCACTGTTTGATATTGGCTCTTCATGTACTCCCTTCCTGCAAACTGTCCCTCCCATGATCTTCCCCTCTTACTGTTGAACTGCAACTGCATAGGTCTTTGTGTAGATTTTGTGTGCCCTGTCCTTGTGTGACAATGTAAAAATGCTCACCCATCCAGCCATGAACTTGTCTTAGGTGGCTTTTAAAAACAAAATTAGCCTCAGGAGACACATAGTGGGTGCCGAACCCCCTTTGACTTCGTAGCGTGCATATCTGTATTTGCGTAATTGTGTGTTATGTTTGCCAAAGTAAATTTTGGATTCACTTCTTCACTTGCTGCTAAAAAACAAGGGGGTGTTCTGTGTGCGGCAACTTGCAATGGGGACTACATGGTTACCCTCTCTGACATTCACAGAGCAGTAGCAGTTTCATCCCTTCACGGTGAGTTGCAAACAGCGCTGCATACACAGATTTCTGCCAGGATTGAAAATAGTAGACAATTTCATCAATGTGTAGTATTGCCATCTACAGACACAACAGGTTGCCACCTCCTTGCTATCCAGATTGAAGGTAGCAGTGGTCACTGGTAGAAGGATAGGCACATGCCCAGTACAGTGTGTGAAAAATGTCTACTGAATATTTGTGCAATGCACATTCTCATTAGGTACTGAGACTGGTAATGCAAGCAGAAATGGTGACATGCTCTGTACATAGGACTCCCTATTTCATGACTAATCTGGCTTTATGGTTACTAAGCTGTGTGCCCCTATGTAAATGTTTGCAGATGTATTGCTGGGCCAGCTATTGAAACAGACTGGGTAATTCTACTAAGGTTGACTATGACACCCCCCTTTCACCTTCGTGACCTCCCATTGGTAGTACAAAGCCAGCTGATGCACCCCTGTCTAACTGCAATAGGAAGGCACGAAGGTGAGAGTGGGTCTCATAGGCTAGCAGCTACAATCATCGATTACTGTATGCACAAATTAAGCCACCTGTTCAGTTTGCAAGTCCCAACAGTACATGCTGAGTGGTCTCTGGGGTCAGACGGTGGTTAATCTGTGCACACATCCCAAAACTCCCAAAAAACAAACCCCACCGTGTAATACTGAGCCTTTTCTGTTTAGCTTTGGAAAAAAAAAAAAAGATCCTGTAGAGTTATCGGTCATGCAGTTATGTCATTTGGAACCCGGGAAGCTTCACACTGTGGTTTGGCAAGGTCTGGACCCCAATTTCAACAAAAATGCACACACAGGGTCCTGAGCTATCCGCTCCGTGCAGATCACCAATTTTATCAGGATGCACGTATTGTACCCAATGAAACACATTGGTGCCACAGCATGGGTTATCAAATGGTACTCTTGTGTTTTTCCTAATATCAGATGGGCAAGTAATGGCAGTGTTCAGTGTGCCCTAGATATCATGGCATATCGTGCTTGCCAATTAGCCCGTTCTAGAACACAGGCTGCCATCTGCACATTCCCATAGTTGTTCCTGCAATCAGAGTATACACATTGACTAAGCTCCCATAAGCAGTCACATAACGGTTTACTTTTATTTCCTATGACTCTCCCCATGACCATGCCAAAAAACGTAATCACTCAGTAGCAGTTGCGTCCCTTCAGTGAATTGCCAAGAGCCCTATACTCAGATTTCCTGGCAGATCTAATATATTGCATAGTTACATCAATGTTTAGCATCGCCATCTGCCACGACAGACAGCTGCCACCTCTTTTTCTATCCAGTTGCAAGCTAAGAATTGTGAATCAGAGTGTCAGTGGCACATACCAAGTTGGGTTTGTTAAAATGAATTTTGTGCCTCATTTTATAATTTGAAAACTGATACCAAGATGAACAAGACCCCAGAAAAGATAAACTACATGCAATGGCAATAAATGTATTAATTTGAATTATAATGTTCTGTTCCACTAGGCAGAGAACATTACCGTGAATGCAAGGAGCATGAGGCTGCATGAACAATTCTAGGACATACCTCCTGACAATCAGTACAGGGACCAGAGTTTGACACCAGTGATTGAAATTATAGTCACAGGGTGACAGTCAGAGTACCAGCGCAGTATGGAGGGGTGTGTACCCCCCAGGACAAAATATAAATGAATTACAAACTTTATCCTAACCCTGCCTAGATGCCTTATTCTGAGTAAACATATAGCAGTTAAAAATAACTAGGATCCTCTCTGCTTTGCTGCTTGTGACTTTCTGTTACCATATAGACAATGGACCCAACTGTAATTGTAAAGAGCAGTGGGACTGATAACGCGACTTGCAGTGGTTACTTGCTTTGTGCATATGACTACCCCTTCCACGACTGTGCATGCTGAGCAGTGTCTGAGGTTTCACAGGGGCTAACTGGTGCAAAACATCCAAAGAATCCCAAACAAACCCCACAAGTCTCATATCGAGCCTTCTCTGTTTAGCATTGAAAAACAAAAATATAACAAATAAACAAAAAACCAAGAGCCCGTTGAGTTACTGGTGAGCAGCGCTGCAGAGCGATAGTGACCCCAGTGAAATTAGGATCAGAATATATGTCTGGGTACCATCCTATGATAAGGGCTGAATTACTACAGGTGATGGTTACCATGCAGTATGACATTTGTGCCCCAGAAAAGGAAAGCATATGTTGCTCACTTGTTGCCCAGCTTACAGCAGTACACCAACACTGTTTGACAAAGCAACTGCCGTAGTCCAATGCTACAATACCAGTCTACTGTGCATAGCTTCAAACTCAGTTTTTGGGCAAACTCTGTACACCACATCAGTGAAACACTACTTGCTAACCTTATTGTTGTACACAAGCCAGAGCACAATTTTATGGACAACACTGTTTCAGGGTGTGTGTGTGTGTATGTATATATATCTCTATATAAAAAAACTTGTTTAGGTGCATGGATTACTGTCACAGTTTGACAGTCACTCTTGCTGGTTTGGTAAGGATTCTGACAGCTAAGGTTGATTATAAATATGCTGGCTTCCTTGCACGTACTGATTAGGTACTGTACCTCCAATCAGTGATAAGGTGTGCATCCATTATTGTATGATAATGAATGCATAGTTACTACCACGTGGGCATTTTGTTAGATCTTTCGTGACCTTGCCATTGAGATGGTTAGTGGGGTATTATTTCTCTTTAGTGAAGCGTGGTGCTACCATATGGAGGTGTATAATAAGGAAAGAAACATGAACAAGACACCAGACTGGGTAGTTCTGCATAACGTGTTTTTATTTAATATTTAAAGCTTTGTAACTGGCATGGCAAAGAGTGTACAACGCGAGAGCCTGATAAGAAATACTGAAGCAGACTACACTGTCACTCTGTGTAAGGGATTCATTGCAGAGAGGTGCTTCCCCATAAGAAACGTCACTTACGGTACAGCGAGGGTCGGCAGCGGTCAAGCAGCATGCAAAACGGAGGAAGGACAGGCGTTTTCATAAAAAAAAAAAAAAAAACCAGGTAAATTATTGTTTTTCAACGTTGTTTGCTTTGAGAAAGTGAGAGTGCTGCTTCTAGGGACCCCATAATGCTGTCTGGTGGACATGGACGTTTCCCTTTAAGTCATAGCTAACATTTCAGAGAACTTTTTTTTTTTTTGCAAATATAGTTTTTATTAAAAGATTTTTATCATTTTTTCAGTCACAATTTACATAATTGTAATTGATTACTTTGACAAGGTTATAATTCATATAATGGTACAATATCATTCTTCATTCATGCAACGTTAGATTCACTTGAAATCATTGTTTTATGTCATGGGTGAGCTCGAACCTACAATTCCCCATATCCATACTTCTTAACCCTGTTCTATTCTCTGAGCCTTCCTCTCATTCCCTACACTGGTTCTTTTTCTTCTGGAGTTTACCTATCAGTATATTCTCAGAGCCCAGTTGAAGTGGAGTGAGTGTTTAGGGGACAAAGTGTGGGTCCTTGGACATAATATACAAAATCCATCTATTCCACTTGATGGAGCAGGCCTCGGCCCTATCATTTAGGCTGTATGTAATCTTCTCAGATCTATATATGCTATTGACTATTTCTCTCCACTCCAGGATTGAAGGAATCACTGCAGTGAACCAGCGTTTAGTAATAGCCTTTTTCGCTGCGAGCCGGCAGATTCCCAACAGATACTGGTGGTGGGGGTTACGTAAGTCTTGTGGCAGTACATGTAAGATAAAGAATTCCCCTGTTAAGGGGAGCCGGAGTCCAAACAGCCCCTCAAATTCCTCCCACAAACCCTGGAAGAAAGGTTGTAACCTTGGACATAACCAGAGAACGTGGGAATGGTGAGGATTACTTTCTCCACATTGACGCCAGCAGACCGCTGTTATTACTAGAGTCTGGAAAATTCTTATCAATAATTGCCATGAAAACAACCTCCATGTATGGGAACAAATAATTCTCGCTGAGAATTGGCATACCATGCCCCACTGTTGTGGGGTTATTTGGGAACCCAGTTCCCCATTCCACTTCTCCCTTATAACATCTATGTTTCCACCTGATGTTTCCATCAGGGATTTATATACAACCGAAATGAGACGGGTTAACATCTTGGTTTTAAGTGCTTGCTGGAGTGTTTGAATAATGTGTGGGCATTCCCCAGGGGTATGAACGACCCGAGGAAGAGCCTCGTGATAATGTCTTAGTTGTAGGTACCGAAAAAAGTCCGATTGGTGTAACTGGAATTCCCACCGAAGTGTCCCAAAATCCTTAAAAAGGGGCCCTTCCAGAAGCTGAGAAAAACCCGTGAGGTGGGAATGTCTCCAAACACGGAAGGTATGGTCCTGTAGGGCTGGGAGAAAATTCTCTAGAAGGTCTATTGGGCAAATCAGCACAAGAAAGGGGGACAGCTTAAGCGATCTGCATGCCAGACTTTAATTTGATGTATAATCCAGGGGTTCTGAGTAGGCTGCCCCAGCGAGGGAAGGTTTTTAATAGATAATAAGCCTTTGATAATCGTGTTGTGAGAGCGTGCTCTCCTCAATTTCACTCCAGCGAGACTGGGATATTCCGACCAGACGATGCGTTATAAAGGACAGATGTGAAGCCCAGTAATATTGTTTAAGATTTGGGAGTGCAAGACCACCTTGCGATCTAGGGAGGAAAAGAGTTTTCAGTTTAATCCTGGGACATTTGCCTGCCCAAACAAACCTAGAAATAGCTTTATTCCAGACACGAAATAATTTATTCGGTAGCTTGAGTGGGACATTCTGACATAAACAGAGGGCCCTTGGGAGGATCACCATCCTCATCACGTCTATTCTCTGGATCATGTTCAGAGGGAGGACATTCCATCTCCCAAGATCGTGCTTCAGCTGAGCTGTAAAGGGTTGAAAGTTATTATTCAGGGCATCTTCGGCTCTGTGGGAGAGAAAAATGCCCAGATATTTCAATTTGGAGAGCGCCCATCGAAATGGGTATCGCATCTTGAGCCTCTCAGGTGGTGTATAATGAAAAGTGAGGGCATCAGTCTTACCGGTGTTAAGCCGGTAGCCTGAGTACGCCCCAAATTCCTCCAGGATTTGAAAGACCGAGGGTATGGATTGTGTGGGGTCAGTAAGGTACAATAGGACATCATCCGCATAGAGGGCTATGCGGTGTTCTGTTTCATCTATTTGCACTCCCGAGATCCCGGATGACAGTCTGATTGCCTGGGCTAAGGGCTCAATGAAGATGGCAAGCAAGCCAGGGGACAGGGGGCAACCCTGACGTGTTCCCCTATATAGGGGAAAAAAGAGTGATGGCCTGATACCTTCACACATGCCTGAGGGGAGGAATATATTGCCCTAAGAATAGACACAAAGGAGGCCGGGAACCCCATCGCGGTGAGGGTGGAGAAACGAAAGGGCCATGATACCCTATCAAAAGCCTTCTCAGCGTCAAGGCTGAGAAGGACTGCTGGCTGCTTGCGTGTTTGCATTACATGTACTTGATGCAGGGCTCTTCGAGTATTGTCTGAGGTGGATCTGGAACTCACAAAGCCTGTCTGATCCAGGTTTATCAGTGTCGGGAGAATTGCATCCACCCTACAGGCTAAGATGGACATAAAATATTTATAGTCCATGTTAAGCACCGAGATTGGCCTATAAGAGCCACATTGTAAAGGGTCCTTGTCTGGTTTGGGTATAAGTGAAATTGTTGCATATGACCAACTAGGCAGTGGGGCATCTCCCAGAAGGACTTCATTAAAGGCACACCGCAGTAGCTGACAAACTGACTGTGCTGTACCTTCATAAAATTCCGCCCCGAATCCGTCTGGGCCTGGTGCCTTCTGCGTTTTAGATTTAGAGATGGCTAGCATCAGTTCTTCGGAACTAATCGGCATCATCAAGCTGTTCTGCTGGTCCTAATTCAGTTTAGGAAGTGTTAGGGCTGACAGGAAGGCACTGGAGTGGATTGGGTCAGGCGTATGGTCTATGGTGTAGAGAGATTTGTAATACTGACAGAAGGCTTGGGTTATATTTTTAAGTCTAGTATGGTGCACACCTGTATTTGAGTCTTTTATTGCAGCGATAGTGGACATTTTGCGCTGCTGACGCAAACGGTATGCTAGAAGGCGAGAGGCTCGAGGGCCTATCTCACCATATCTTTGCCGAAGGTATGCCAGGGCTACCTCCGTTTGCTGGATACATAAATTATCCAGGTCCTTTTTAGTCTGTTTAATCTGGGCCAGGACTGAGTGGTCTCCTTGTTGATGGGCCAACTGTAGGAATTGTAATGTCTGCTCTAGTTGTGTTTGTCTTTCTTTACGTTCCTTAGCCAGAGAAGCTGTGTGTTTAATCAGGTGGCCCCTCAGGACTGCCTTAAGGGTGTCCCACTGGATTGTGGATGAAATTTCCTGGGTGGCATTGTCTTGGATAATTTCTGTGATTTTCTCTTTGAGGAAATTTTTAAATTGGTCACACTTCATGTGAGTGGGGTTAAATCTCCACCTGGTATTGCGCCTCTCTAGGCCCAGTTTACATGTGGTTATTTAGTGGTGCATGATCTGTGTGTGCTATTGTGCCCATTGTAGAGCTAACTAAAGAGTCCTGACTCTCCCTCTGTGTATAGCAGTGGTCTATCCTTGTGTAAGTCCCATGAACCGCTGAGTAATAGGAGTACCCTCTGTCCCTGGGGTGTAGGGATCGCCACACATCGAGCCAACCAACCTCTCCAATGAATTGTTTGAAGAATTTGTGTGGGGCCGGCTGCCTACCACCTGAAACCCTGGTAGAGTCCAAGGATGTGTTTGGGGCGATATTGAAGTCCCCCGCAAGAATTAGGGTCCCCCTGGTCAGTTCAATTACTTTGTCAAGCAGGTGTCGGATCATTGGAATGTTTGAGGCCGGTGGGAGGTAGATATTAGCCAAGGTCACCTCTTGCTCCTGCAAGGTCCCCTGGACTATTACCAAACGACCCTCTGGGTCGGCCCATTCTTTTACCATCCAAAAGGGAGTGTGGCCCTAGACTAATATGGCAACCCCTCTTTTCCTACCACCCGCCACTGCTGAAGAGAAGACCTGTGTGAAACCCCTTCCCTTTAGTTTCTTACGTTCCACAGGTGACATGAGTTTCCTGCATGTACACAATTTCAGCTGTGGATTTCTTTACTAGTGATACAATTCTTGATCTTTTTATCGGGCTACTCAGACTGTTCACATTCAATGAATATACTTTCAAATGTTTATCTGCCATTTAAAATATGAAAACATATCTAGCAATGTTAACCTTCTGTCACATGACATCTGAATTGCAACCTTTGTTGAATAAAGTAAACCAATGTGACTGTTAACTAAATTAGGATCCCTCTGAAGGGAGCCCAGAATTATTCTAAAAAACCTAAACCACCTATCTAGTGACCTTAAGAGAGAACAAAAATTAACTCTCAACCATTCTCGGGGCCTTTCAAGGCCTTTAACTAGTATCTTTAGGCTGTGGGGACCAGCCTGTTCAATAACATATGCAAAACATAGTAAATACTGAACCTTTGAACTTGATAAAGGTGAAATCCCTACTACCAACCAATAGCCCATAACAAAAACCTGTGGGCTTAAACAACTGACTTTTCTGTCAAAGATTGACAAATAGTAATAAAAAGGTTAACTTTAGGGAATACATATCCCCTATGTCTCAGTGACTCAAAGGGAACTCTTGGGTCAACTGGGCTATCAACACTAGCCTAAGCCACCAAGAAACTGTGGGGCTTCCAACAAACTGGTCATTTTCCATGACCTGAAGAAGACTCAAGGCCTACCTTCTGTGTCACCCGTAGGTCCCGGGGGCCTATGACATTATCAGTGTCTAAGATGGATTTTGGGGAGGGGGGGGCTGGTAGGGGAAAATCAAGGAAAAAGGAAATGAAAAAAGAGAAAAAAAGGGAAGGGGGTGAGGGTTTTGGGACGTCCGCAGCTACCATCTTCACTCTTCATATTTGAACAGACTTGTGCTTCAAAGGATGGGCGGTTGAAAGCAGTAATGAGAGAGGTGAGGGATAAAATTAGACTGGAGTAGAAATCACTTTACTTGGCAGTGCGTGGTTATCTACCGCCTAAATGGGGTGGGGGCCCAGCCCTGAACCCAGTGTCCGCATGCTCCTCCTTCGGGAGGGAGAAAAAGAGCATGCTTGACTCCAACTCAGACCACCCCAACACTTGGGGAGGGGTAGGCGGAGGGGGAGGGCCAAGAGGTACTCACCAGTTCATGTGAGTTTCTGCAGATGTGTCTAATAACGAAACCTTTAAACACCATTGTCCCAATTAAACCTTCCACCCGCCCCTCCACAGCAGTCACCCATCAAGAGTTAGATAATAGCAGCGTTAGTTGGGAGTGGGGGAAAGAAAGGAGTCCCCGTCTGATAGGGAAAAAAGAAAAGTCTAAAGATCCCATAACACCCAGGGCATCGCTCTTTAATAGCCCACTAGCCCTCTTCCTGCGCTGAGATCTTGGAAAATTTAGTGCCTTCTCCCCAGGGCGGGGAGTGAGGATGCTGAAATATGGAGGGGGGCAGTAGGTGTCATGGGTTAGTAACAGTCCAGACATTAGAAAAAGACAGAGTTGTTAAAAGCATTTGAAACAAAGAGTATTAATTTAGACTGGGACTTATCTGAGTTAGCAGAATCATTCAGTCTCTCTGCAGGAGTCTTTGGCATGGATGTTCTGTGTAGCTGGAAGAAATTCCTTAATGGTTGGTAAACGTTTCCCTCACAAGGAGGGCCAGGATCCTCCTGTTGTATATGATCTCACTGACTCGTTGGGGGGGGGCACCCCATTCTGGAAGTACGGATCAGCATGGAGATCTCGGGTTAGTGTCCATCGGGGGATGTTGAACAGAGCAGGGTTGCTAGTCATTGGCTCTACGTGTGTTTATCTTCTGGATGGCGTCTCGACCTTGCTTTCTCCTCGAGTCGCGCTGGCCACTGTTCCAAAGCTGCTGGGCTAATTTGGCGGCAATCAAGGGTTTTTGGGGTCTCTGCTCTAAAGGCACCTCAATGTTGCGTCTTTTCAGCTCACCAGTCGCCTCCGCTGCACTGTTAAAGGTTTGGGACCCTTCAGGAAAGAAGACCGTTAGCTTTGCAGGGTAGGGGGTCCTAAAACGGAGCCCTGCAGATTTCAAGGCCTTCATCACGGGGATATACTGCCTGCAGCGGAGCATTACTTCTGGGGCATAGTCGTTTTCAAAGAGCAGCCTGCTTATGTGGTAGGTAACTGTATCTTGTTTCCAGGCAGGGTGAAGTACAGACTCCTTTTCTTGAAATTTTAAAAATCGAACAAGGATCGTTCAGGGGCGCCCTCCCGCGGCAGGTCTTGGGCCTTATGTTCGGTGGGCCCTCTCTAACTCCAGTGTGAGATTCTCTGGAACTGTAATTACATCTCTCAGGAGCTTTCTAATAAATTGCAGCATGTCTGAGCCCTCTGATCCTTCTAGAACGCCAGAGATATGAATGTTATTTCGCCTGTTTCGGCTTTCTGCATCCTCTGCCCTTGCCTGTAGACTTTGGATATTCTGATGGAGGTGTAGAATTGCTTGCTCAGTGCTATCGACCCGCCGATCAACGCTGGTTGCTTGCAGCCCGAGCAATTCCTGCTGCTTTTCTAATTCGGATATATCTGTGCGAAGCGCCGTAGTCGTGGATCTCATCTCCTTCCTGAAATCCCTTAATTCGTTTAACACGAGGGACATCTGTCCTTGGATCGTGGATAATGATAAATGCTGCATCCGGGATCTACCTTGGTGCAAGGATGTCTAAGCCTGCGAGCCCTCACTGCCCGAGTCACCTTCCAATAATTCCCCCCACATCTCCCTCTGTAGGCGGCTTTCTTGCAGGTTGATCACCCTTCCTAGGCATTGCTGTAATCCTCAGTGTGTAAACTGGTAAATCGCTCGCTAAAAAGGTTTAAAATATGAGGATTTTGAAGGGTTAGATGGGAGCTCGTAAATTTAAGCAGCCATTAGACGCGTGACGTCACCAGAAGTCCAGAGAAAGTACAGTTACGTAAGAACTTACCGTAACAGTAGATCTTCGAGAGAGGCTCTTGCAGTAGGTAATTACATATAGGACTGACGCGAGTCGGCGGCAGGACCCCACGGAAAAATTTCTAGCTAGCAGTCCTGGCGAGGACAGCCCCACGTCAGGTGACCGGCATCATCTGACGTGTCAGTATAAAGGCGGTCCCGGACGCTTCGCCTTCAGTTCTTTCCGCCATGGGCGAAGAGGCGGACGAGAGAAAGCGGATATTTTCCTCAATGGAAAAGGATCTGAAAAAGCCTAGGGGGATGGAGGGCCGGAAGGTATTACCTACTGCAAGAGCCTCTCTCGAAGATCTACTGTTACGGTAAGTTCTTACGTAACTGTACTATCTTACTTCGAGAGGGCTCTTGCAGAAGGTAATTACATATAGGACTGAATCCCAAGCAGTCTGGAACAAATAAAAAGGCACCGGGAGGAGGAAACTACTACAAATAGTAGCAGTAGTCTTGCAAGCCTCAAGACAGGAGGCCTTGCAAAACAGCTAGCCCGAAGCCTGCTCTACGGCGAGAGGCAATGTCCAAACTGTAGTGTTTCGTAAAGGTATGGAAGGAAGTCCAGGTGGCGGCAGCGCAGATGTCTGCCGCAGACACATTCTTGAAACAAGCCGCAGAGGCCGCTACTCCACGAGTGGAGTGACCTCTGACTTGACCCGGAAGGGTCTTCTTGTACTTGTCAAAACAAAAAGTGATGCAATGAGCCAACCACTTCGACAGGCATTGCTTAGAAACAGCATTGCCTTCCCTTTTGTGAGCAAAAGAGACGAACAACTGATCAGTCTTTCTGAGATCCTTTGTCCTATTGGTGTAGTATCTCAGAATCCGGTGAACATCCATGGTATGGAGTAAATATTCTCCTTGGTTGGAGTGCTGCGTGAAAAAAAGCAGGTAACTCTATAGACTGATTCAAGGTAGACTCTGTTACCACTTTAGGTAGAAACTTAGGGTTCGTGCGAAGAGCCACTCGTTCTTTGTGAAAAATCAAATAGGGGATTTTACACATAAGGGCCTGGAGCTCGGAAATTCTTCGAGCAGAAGTAATGGCCACCAAGAAGAGCGTCTTCCCGAAGAAACTTCAAATCTGCAGATGCCGCAGGTTTGAAGGGAGGAAGGGTAAGTTTCTCGAGAACAAAGTTCAAGTCCCAAGGGGGAGCAGGAGTCCGGACGGGGGGCCTTAGATGAAGGACCCCTCTAAGAAAGGTCTTAGAGACCTCTAATTGGGCAAAGGCTTTATCTGTGAAAGGAACATGGTACGCTGAAATGGTGGCCATGTGCACTTTCAAGGAGGAATGACTGAGACCCAGGTCGAAGAGATGATGTAAATATTCCAGCAGAACGGCCACTGAACAGGAGAAAGGCGGAGTTCCTAGAGGTGGCCCAAATAGAAAATCTCTTCCATTTCATGGCATAAGTGGACCTAGTGGAGGGTTTCCTAGCCTCCACCAGAATCTCCACCACTTTTGGAGGGACACCAAAGCGAGACTGAGCTAGGTCTGCAGGAGCCATGCATGAAGTTGTAGGGACTTGAGGCCCAGATGGACCAGGGTCCCCTGATCCTGGGTCAGCAAACCTCGAGATAAAGAAAGAGGAGGAACCTCTGAGTATTGTTGTAGAAGAGAGAACCAGATTTGCCTGGGCCAGAAAGGAGCGATCACAATCATTCTCGCTCCTTCTGTTAGTTTCTGCAATACACGAGGGACCAGAGGAATTGGGGGAAAAGCATAGACGAATCTGCCCTTCCAGTTTAGAGACAGAGCGTCGCTCCAGAAAGCACCTCGCTCTGGAATGAGCGAGCAGAAGGTGGGAAGTTTTGCGTTTTGGGAGATGCAAACAGGTCTACCTGTGGAGTCCCCCAAACCTGGAAGATGTCGTCTAGCACCTTTTGGTCCAATTCCCACTCGTGTGGCAGGGCAGAGGAGTGGCTTAGTTTGTCTGCCAGGGTATTGTCGACTCCTGGAACATGAATCGCCGTGAAGTGAAGGTTGTGTTGAGTTGCCCAGTCCCAAACCCTCATTGCTTCCCTGCATAGAGGGTAGGATCGAGTCCCTCCCTGCTTGTTGATGTACCACACCACGCACATGTTGTCCGTCTGGACGGCTAGGTGACCGGGAAGAATGTATTGGTGAAGGGCTTGGAAAGCATATAGTACTGCTCGAAGCTCAAGCACATTGATGTGGAGAGCTAGTTCCAATGTGGACCATAATCCCCGGGTTCGGTGAGGACCCAGATGGGCTCCCCAACCTTCGCCTGATGCGTCTGTGGTCAGAGGCTGAGAGGAGGGATGATGGCAGAAGGGGACCCCCCCGAAACAGGTTCTCTCGAACCATCCACCATTGCAAGTCTCGTGCCATCGGCGAGGAGATCAGAACTAGATGATCTAGGTTGTCTACAAGTTGATCCCACTGGGAGCGAAGAGTCCACTGAGAGATCCTCATGTGGAGCCGAGCCCGGGGAACTGTCGGAATAGCGGCCACCATTAGCCCCAGGAGACGGAGAACCGACCGAGACGGAGAACCGACCTTGCCGGAACCCTCCTGCGTTCTGATAGCAGGGAAATCTGCGACTGAAGAGAGGCCGCCCTGTCCGGAGGCAAGAAGGCATTGCTCACCGTTGTATCGAGGATAGCCCCGATGAACTGTAGTCTCTGGGAGAGATCCAGATGAGACTCGGAATGGTTGATGGTAATACCCAGGCAAGTAAAGACCTGCTGGGTGAGGGAGAGAAAATGCTGGAGCTCCTCCCTGGACGAGGCCGCCAGGAGCCAGTCATCCAGGTAAGGGAACACCTGAACTCCCATCGTACGCAGGTGGGCCGCCACCACAGCCAGGCATTTGGTAAATACTCAGGGTGCCGAGGAAAGACCAAAGGGGAGCACCCGGAATTGGTAATGGTCCCCCTGAAAGGCAAATCGAAGATGCTTGGTGAGAAAGGCGAAAGGGGATGTGCAGATATGCATCCTGCATATCCAGCGCACAAAGCCATTGACCCGGCCGAAGAAGGGGCAGAAGGCTCTGTAGGGAGAGCATCCTGAACCTTTTGTATTCCACGTAAAGGTTCAAGGAGCTGAGATCGAGAATGGGTCTGAGATCTCCCGTCTTCTTTGGGACCAGGAAGAAATGTGAATAGTAACCCGTCCCTTGAAGGTGAAGGGGAACGGGTTCTATGGCCTGCTTCGCGAGGAGGGCAGAGATTTCTTCCCGGACCAAAGGAAGATGGTCCCCTGCATAGGACGACTTCAGAGGTGGGTGGCGGGGTGGTTCCGCTATAATCTGGAGCACCCATGAATCCGATGTTATCCTCTCCCAACCCGGAAGGTGGAGGGAGAACCTCCCTCCCTCCTACCGGTTCCTCCAGTGTGTCCAGAGGCAGTGGGAGAGGGGAGGAGTCAGGTGGTGTGGGGCAGCGCTGCAGCTGGGGCACCCGCTGCTTTTGGGCGGGGGCCTGGCAGCTGCAGGGGCCCGTTTAGTGGCCCGCCTTCCTTGGGGTTTCGCTTGTAGCCAACTGCGTCTGCGAAAAGGACGGTGCTGCGGGTGATGGGGACGGTACTTGGAATCCACGGATTTCAGAGCCGTCCCCTTCTCCTGCAAGTCGGTGACGATGTCCTTGACATCATCGCCAAAAAGCACCGAACCCCTGAAAGGTGCTTCCTGGATCGCGGACTGCACCTCCAGGACCAAACCTGACACGCAGAGCCAGGCATGACGCCGAAGACTCACGGCGAAAGTGGAGCTCCGCCCGGCAGTGTCCACTGCATCGAATGTCGTCCACAGAATGTGGCAACTGGCCGAATAAGCAGAACGGACTAATTCGGCTAACTCCTGCTTGACTTGAGAGTCAGGTAAGGAGTCAATCTTAGATTCCGCCTGAGTAAGGATGGCCTTCTGGTAATCCCCCATATGAGCAACGTAATTCAGGGCCCGAATTCCCAGTGTGGAAGAGGCGTAAATTTTTCTTCCATACTGGTCCAGGAGGCGAGATTCCTTATCCGGAGGAGATGAGCTTAGATGTTTGGGATGCGCCGACTGGCCGTGAACGGCGCTAATCACGACCGAATCTGCACGAGGGTGGGAGTCCAAATAGTCTACACCCTCTGGAGCCTGGTATAGCCTGTTAAACTTCCTAGGAAGCGGGGCTAACGCCGACGGTTGTTTCCAAATAGTGGAAACAAGGTGGGTGTGGGGCTTGATCCAGGGTGGCACTAAAGTTGGAGCTGTCAGGGGCAGGTCCAGATGTTCGGCGAGTTTAACCCACTGAGGATCTGGTTCCAAGGAGCGCCACTGATGTACTTCCTGGATTTTTCTGAGCAACTCCGTAAAGGAAGGATCCTGCGGAGGAGACTTCGGAGGGGGTCCTTGCCTGGGGCTTGGACAGAGAGCGAGGCTCGTCATCGTTCTTGGAGCATCCGTCGGAAGAATCCGAGAGGAAAGAAGAATCATCAGAAGCAGAATAAGACTCCCTAACACGGCTGGGGGGAGGAATGGGTTCCTTGGAGGGGATCCCTGGATGCGTGTCCTGCCCCTCTCGGGATCCACAGGGAAGGGCCCTGGAGTCCGGGGGCGGTGAGGGAGTGTGCCATCTCGGGCGTATGGGAGCCGGGGCCGGCAGCATCGCTGTAAGGCGGCTCTCCACTTCCTTGGTGAGCTGAGCCTTGGCCTCAGCCCACCAGGAAGCCAGAGTCTCCTGCAGATCCACCGACGGCCGAGGGGGCGGTGGAGGAGGAGGGGGAAAGGAATACGGATTGTATCTGTAAGGTGAGTATCTGAAACCTGGATGCGGGAAAACCGGCGTCGGGTATTGAGGCGTCGGGTACTGTGGCGTTGGAGGGACCAGCGTCTGGTACTGCGGCGCTGGATACTGTGGTCCCGGATACAATGGCATCGGATAAGATGGCGGGTACCCGGGCGCCGGAGGAGCTGCTGGAGCAGATGGCCTGGAAGGTGGCCCCACGGGCGGGTCAACATTGAGAGGCCCGGGGGGAGCAGGGCCCGACGGAAGGGGAAAATCCTCAGACGGCATCGGTGGGGCCGGTGTCAGGACCGGCATCCAGGGGGCCGGCATCAGATCCGATTCCCTAGGAGGAGGGTCTGACGGAAGAACATCCCCGCATCACCCGGGGATGGGGAAAAATCCCAGGATCAGGCTGGGGTGACTCGGGCTCCCGGACGGCAGCAGGCTGCGAGGAACCGAGCTGACGGGTGCTGGAGGTCCGGCGCCCTTGGTAAGCTGACGTGCGGCTTAGGGGCCAGGTCCCAGTGGGCTACCAGAGGGCCGGCGTCAGTCTTCTGGGGTCCCTCACGGAGGCAGGCCGAGGAAAGGGCGGCCGGTCCGAGGGGGACAGGTCGTGCGCCACCCGAAGGGTGGCGTCTTATCGCCTTCTCCGCCGGGACGTCCGGAAGAGCCGACGTCCTGACTTATGAGAGTCGCCCGCACCAGTAGGCCGCAAGCCTGCGGCCGAACCGGAGGCGGAGGACTCCTTTTGCCCAGAGGCGCCCGCAAGGCCCGAGCGCGAGCCAGACGGGTGGGCCGATGCCTCCTTCCTCCAAACCCTTGGAGGCTGCCGTCGGATGGGAAGTTACCTGGGCCACAACTCCGGCCGGAGTCGCGGGCAAGGAGGCCTTCTCCTGATGCCTCTCCTTGTCCCACTTTTTGCGATGTCCTTCCGGAGAAGTAGACGCCTGCCTGAGCTTCTTCAATTTTTTCTCCATCGAAGACATTTTTTTCTTGAGAAGATGGGCTTCCAGGGACTGTTGGCGTCGTCTGCGGGTAGCCGCGTTGAAGTGAAGGCAATGCGGCACTTGTCGGCTGGGTGGTCGGGGCCTAGGCAGAAGAGGCAGAGGGAATGGCCGTCCTTGTGTGGCAGTTGGGCGCCGCACGAGTCGCACTTGTTTTTGTGCTCGGAGGGTGTAGGGGACGGCATACACCGACGATGACCTGACAATAGAAGGAAAAATACTTTTAATTTTCAGTAAAACCGACGAAAGAGCAGGGCTGACTAAGCACAAACTTTACCGCGAAGCGCTGCACGAGCTAACAGCGGGAAAGAACTAGAAAGGCGGCGTCTGGGACCGCCCCTTTATACTCACGCCGATGATGCCGGGTCACCCGACGCATGTCCTCGCCAGGGACTGCTAGCTAGAAATTTTTCCGTGGGGTCCTGCCACCGACCGGCGTCAGTCCTATGTGTAATTACCTACTGCAAGAGCCCTCTCGAAGTAAGATCTACTTTTAAAAGACTTCAGAGTTTGTCTGTCCCTCCACCAGCATTCACTCATTTCCCCCCCCCCACACATCCATTAGTTTTTCAAGTCTTCTTTCCACTGTCACAAACGGGATAATGGGATGTGTCATCAAGACTGTGGGATCCATCAATACCTCAAATAACAAATTCTAGCCAGAGCCGATACGGCTGTGGTGAGCTGACAAATGACTAAAATTACACCCGTGCATACAAAATTTTGAATGACAGGGTGTAATTCAGCCATTTTTTGGAGTTGTTTCATCAAATTTTCAATATGGCATTTTTGGGACCCCACCTCGTGAAGAGTGCCACTGACATTTCGTTCACTTCTTCCGAAAGGTGATTTCACAGAGCGACCATGCCATTCTATGCCACAGGTGCGGAAACAGTTTCAGGCAGGATGTGAAAAATGACAGCTGTATTGTTAATAAGGAGGTGTGCAAAAATGGCAATGTTGAAAATCTGGAGTGAAAATATTAAAAATTGGTGCAGTTACAAGCATGCGTAGAAACTGCATAATGCATACTCATAATGCAGTAATTTTTTCACCGAATTTGCAACATGGGCTTTTTGGGACACCACCTCATGAACAATGATACTGTTTCGTTAAATCGGTCCAGGAAGGCGATTCCGTGCAATGACCGCGAAATCACCTTTCGGAACTGAGTAACGAAATGACAGTGTTCATTGGTGGGGGGGTCCCCTAGAACCCCGTGTTGAAAATTTGGACCACAATTCTTAAAAATGGCCAATATATCAACATAAGTTGAAAACCCCATCGACTGCCATTATACCACGTTTATGTTTGATTCTTCAGTTTGTGATTCGGCTTTGACAAGAGCAGAAGTGTCCCAGTCCAGCGATGACGGTGCTGACCTCCAGAGGTAAGTATCAGGTAAGGTGGGAGTTGCAGGGAGGTGGGTGGGGATAGGACGGGGGGACTGGGGCAACGATGAGGGACTTTTTTTTTTTAACCTGTAAAAAGAAAAGATGTGGATGGTTTTCTTTGACAGGTACACACAGACACAAAAAAAAAAAAAAAAAATTGGGGCACACTGGGAGGGCTCCAGTGTGCAAGTTGAGGAGTGGTGGTACATGATGCCCCTCCGAGATTGGGCACCCAAGTCGGGGAACGGAGGGAGGCGAGGAAGACAGCAGTGGGAGAGAAGAAAAAAAATAATAATTGGGTACAATGGGTGGGCTCCCAGTGCGCCACATGAGTCTGGAGGGGGGCCCACATGATGCAGACATGGGGATTGGGCAGTCTGATGGTGTGGGGATGGGGAACGGAGGGAGCGGGGAGGACAGCAGTAGTGGGAGGGAGTGAGAGGAGTGCCATCCACAAGATGGCAGCGGCAATGCAACTGCGCATGCGAGGCATTCATGCATGCGTGGTAGCAGTGAATGGCATTCTGTCATTCCCAAGATGGCGTCACCAGCGAAACTGCACATGCACATGTGGTGTGCAGGCGCAGTTCTCATACCGGAATGCAGAAGTAACAGCTGAAATATTGCGGCTGTTACTCCATAGCGGCAGAGTGCTCCCAGCTCTGTCGAACCTTCGGAAAGATACTTCTAAAAGTCCAACGGAAGCGTGCCACAATCAGCTGTTTTCAGGCTACATATCGCAAAACAGCTGTAGGCTCCACCCACAGCCATAAAAATTAGCCTTAGCCCCATGCATCAGCTGCCAGAGTTGTCAGAATTCCCAGTCAATGTTCATTATGCACTTCTCAGCTGTTACCGGTCTGTCCTCCAGACTGAAAAAACTACAGTTCTAGCCTAGCCAGACTGAAAAACAAAATTCCACTATAACCTTCCATGTCAGCCTGTACTGAGGTACTGTAACCTGGCTTCTGGAAAAAATAATCAAGGAAATACAGTGCCTAATGTTCCTTGACATTACTAAACCCATGGAGTGCAGGCAGTGTCATTTAAAAACAAGAAAATAGTTTCCCACAGGAATTTGGCAATTTAAAATCTTTTATATAATTAGGAATACTCAGCCCTTGTAACTAGCGTGCCCTCAGTTTTGATTAGTCATGTTCTGCTCATTGTTATCCGGGTCTCATCTCATTTACACTGCCTGACGTGCCTGGCCCATAGGGAGCACTGGCTCGCTGCTTGTGAGAGCCGCTTGTTTCTTTTGGAAGAGATTTTCGCTGCCATGACTACTATGGCTGCAAGTGACACTGTGCCCGGTGGCGATTTCTAGGCCACAGAAAATGTGTCGCGAGGTGGAATAGCCCAATTAGATCCTCAATACACCCCTACACAACACAAAACATACCCTTGGTTAGTAAACACTGACCTCTGGCTTAGGGAATAAAACACAGTTTATTGAAGGCAACGAGCAAGAGCAGGAATACGTTCCTGTAGTACTGTATGCTCAAATGTATGCTAGAACGTTGGTCAATGTGCGGATACTTTCTTGTTCCCCACACAAAGGCTCCTGGGACAAATGCAGAATGATTGGAAAAGCCAGGCGTCACAGCAGATCGAGCACAGAAGGCAGTTTACAATGCAGCGTAATGCGCTGGATCCCCTAAACGTCCCCTCTCCAACGTTGGAGCCAAATGGCTCTTGAAATGCTCCGGTGAGTGTCCACAAACCAGAATGTGCAGTGCCTCAACCTGTTCACACAGGCAGATGCGTTGCAAAGACGGCAGTGTAAATGGAGCTACCGATTCACAGCCCTACACTTCCAGAACCTGCTTTTCTCCACTAAAGCTACATCCATGTTTGATTTGTACTCTGGAATCAAACATAAAAAGGAATACACAGTTACAGCAATATGTACCACATGTTTATGAAAACAATAGTCTGGAAACCTAAACAATGTACAAAAAACCTTTAATACAAAAACAGTTAATAAAGTGCAACTAACTTGCCAGTCACACTGACTGAACCAACCATAACAAATGAAAAAGGGCTTTTTTGGTAAACACTGAAGTAAGAATTCTATTTACAGAGGAAGCTCATAATGGCATATGTAGAGGATCGGAAAACTTGCTGAGCTTGTGGTGCAAACTCTAATTTAAAAAGAAAAAAAAGGCTAAAAAAAAAAAAACTACCACAAAGTGCGCACGTTTTTTATAAAAAGCCAGTGATGCCACTTTTGTCAAATGGCTTGTCTTAAAAAGTCTGATAGAGCTCTGGATGCCACCAGAGCATACTGATTGCAGCTGGAATTAAAAAAAATTAAAAAATTAAATAAAAAACAATCTGCCTACAGTACCCTGCTGCAATACCTGCTTCTAGCCTACTGCAATGGAGTACAACTCAAAAAAATAAACCACTTTTTTAATCAAAATGTTGCTTTTACAAAAATGTATACAAAGTCCCGTTACTCTATACAACTCTAGGCATATCGAAAGGAAGAGTGAAAAAGGCATGCACTGAACTGCACATGATCCAAAAGTCCAGCCTCTGTATATGGGAGTAGTGCCCACTACTTGCCAGGCAGGGACAACACAAGTTAGGTTAAGCCCCACTCTCATCCTGGGCCCTACATTAAAATAAATGGCTTTTTGAATACCATTTCCTACCTGAAGATTTGCAGTGACAGAAAAGAAAAACATTATGACAACATCGGAACAGCGATGTGTGTTGCAGACTGAACAGGTTTCAAAATCAGACCCTGCTGCCCACTCCAACGATTCAAAAACAACTGACCGCTGCCTGTGTTGACACTACCTGCAGCAAGTACTCAGATCCAAACTTCCCCATGACGTGAAGGTCAAAAGTCAGACAGGAAATGTGCCCACAACCCCCTGTTAATCTGACCAGACAACTAAGATCCGGCCATTTCTTACAGCAACTAAACATGTAGCATCTTCACAAAGCTATTTAGTGGAAAGTTAAAGCAGCCTACTCTCTGCAACACAAGGGAGCAGCAGTATTTGCCATATGATCCAGTTTTGCACTGAAACTGAATACTGGTGGTAGGGGGCCTGTGCCTAAGCTAGTGGGTACCTCCCATTACCTCATTCCTAATACCTCTGTTTGGGGGACTCCACCCCTATCCGGTGGACAGCCCCACTAAATGCTCCTAGTTCACTTCAACATATATCACCGGGGCTGAGAAAAAGGGAAACTACCAACCTTGTTCAACGTCTATAAGTATTTGCCCAACCTTCCACCGCCCTTCGTGTTAAATACACTCCTTCACTTCCTTATCAGTCTAATTAATACTGTACACTATTCAAGTGCTAATGTCCACTTTTAAGAACAGAAATGCTTAGAACACTTTTCATGAGAGAAAAAAAAGAAGTCTCCCATGAATGTAAAAAACACACAAAACATGATGGCAGCAGACAGAACTGACAGCAGAAACTTGTCCAAAAACCGCTGGAAAACCAAGCGGTAACAGCAGCTTCATAATGGTGTGATCTCTGGAACTGGACTGCGCTGGAACTGATCCGGAATGCTCTGGAAACGGCGATGGTATCCGCCATTTTTGCTGGCCCACTGACGAAGACTGTAAGTGTGAGTCGACTTGCTTGTGAATCGTGGATAGTTTCTGTGGGATAAAAGACCACATAAGTAACAGTGGTAAATGTACATTACTGAATTCATTTCTGTGGTTAGAGAAAATGTTATTTAAAATGCTTTTCATAGCAGCTCTTGTGATAAACAATTTGAATAGCAATACAAGAAATGCAGGGCCGGCGTCAGCACATGGGCAACTGCAGGGGGCCCTGACAGCAGAAGGGGGCGCCCACCAGAGGCTCAAACAAAGAAAAAGTACTGTGAACTTTGATGTAGCCCAGCGCTGCTTTCAGTTGGGCTACCAGCTACTACACTACAGAATAACAGATTTGACAGGCAGCTGCTATGCTGCTTGGGTTCCGCTGCTCCACCTCCGACCACTAGTGACCATTTAAATCCGTGCGTGCTGAGTGGAAACTAGGTAACCCAGGATCCCCAAAAAAAAAAAACAAAGGCTGTGAGGCAAGCCCTGCTTGACTGGCAAGGTCCTGATCCATTTGTGAGATGAAGGAGCGTTCCGCGGGGAGGGGTGTGGATGTGCAGGCCAATAGCTGGAGTGGAGAGTGTGGCAGAGGAGAGGGCCTGGGCGGCCCAGCTGGACAGCTGTGCTGCTGTGAATGGAGTTGGGCAGAGAGGTGGCAGTGCGCTGGGGCTGAGAAGAGTGAGTAGCGAGAGACAGTGAAATTGGCTGTGCTTTGGGGGGGGGGGCTCTGAAACAGTACAGATCGCAATGGCGAACAGATGAAGCTCCTAGTGTGACCCGCACCAGCACCACATCAGGCAGGCAGAGCCCCACAGGGAGGCTGCAGGACTTTACGTTGAAAGTTTAGGCAGTTGGTTGCGGTCTGAGCGTTGAGCGACTCAGAGTTGGTGTGGAATGTGTTACGTGAAGTTTGCTAGTTGCTGTGAAGAGAAGCCAGGCGGGGTGCAACGGTGCTTCAATCTCTACTGCTCTTCTCTCCTGGGTACTACATCATCATCAGCCGGCGGCACACTGTGGGGAGTTTTCATTCTTTTCTGGTGGTACTGTACTTTATACACTGTCAGGCTTTCCAGTGCAGCATCTTTTGGAGCCATTACAAGTAGCACACAGTCACACTGCTGGGGGGGGGGTCAGAGATTTGTAATTGACTGTTCTGTACTTCACTGTTGGGCTTTCACCAACAGAGCATCTTTTGGAGCTGGTACCCCATAACAACCCTTCCCCCACAGGCAACACTGTCTGGTAGGGGCCCTGGCCTCGAGCTTTCCACATGGGCCCCCACGGGGCAAAACGGACAGGTCTGAGGGGTGCCCACTGGAGGCCCATTGCCCACAAAAACCTGACGCTGGCCCTGAAGAAATGTAAGTAGCATTTTGCAGATGACCTTGTGTGAAGCAACAGCTTTTGAATTAAAGAACAGCTGATGACTTTGGGAAAACTTTGGAAAACATAATATTTAGGCAAAATTCAGTTTGCATTTTGTATATCTTCTATAAATTTCTCTTCTCCATTATTTATTATTGAAGAAACCACCACAAAAACAAGATCTTTATCCCTAGAGTTTATCTGCTTCTGTAGCAGATTTTCTACTCGAAATCATAATGCTCTTTTGTGGCACCATAGTCTGTTGTCATGGGAATAACCAAGATGTCACAAGCAGAGTATTCTGACATCTGGGGCCCAATATTCAAAAGTATGAGCAGGTGCAAACTAGTGTTTTCCTGAACAAACCGGGTTTTGTGCCAGAGCGCGATACTCAAAAGGGGCGACTGCACGAGCAAACAGGGTTAGCACCCATGCAAAAAATAATGTATGCGGGTGGGCAAAGACAGAAATACCCATGCAACCCCATATTCAGTGCATTTGTGCTGCCCAAGAGGGGTTAGGGCAGTCATTTTGCACAGCACAAATACCGCTGCCAAACAAAACCCCATCTCACTCTGGGCAACCCTAGCAGCTGCTGGAGTTACTGCAGCCAACAACCAAGGTAGCTGGTGGGGGAGCACTCCCGCCCCATGGTGGTCCGTTGCCCCCTTCTGATCACCATCCCAGTACTGAGTTATTTAAGCCCTAGTGCACAGTGGTTCCCCCCTCCCTTCAATCCCTGGTACCCAGTGGTCCCCCCCCCCACTCTCTAATCACCTGTCCATCATAGAATAAAGTTATTCCTTGGTGCCTAGTAGTCCCCCCACCCGCTGATCGCGTCGGTATACTACTATAATATTCCCTGGTACCTAGCGGTCCCCTAAATAATGGGGATAATACAGAGTCAATGAGAAACAGAAGATGCTTTGTCGTCAAATTTTTTTTTTTTTAAGTTTTTTCCAAGTTCTTCTCAAGGCATTGGTGACTCTAATCAGAGGCACAGTAACATAAAGACAGAGACTGTCAGCAGATAAAGACCACTGGCCATCCAGTCTGCCCTATTTGGTTTCCGTACAATACCTACTGCCTATTGTCTAGATGGGTTTACCCCTCAACCCCCGCACTACTGCAAGCCATCTTTAATGTGTGTAATTACACAATAATGCATCATGGAAAGTTGTTATACAGCGATTTTCATCTTTTTTACTAAGTTGTTATACCATCGATGTGACGTCACTTTGCTGTTAACCCATTGACGGTACGTAACATCGATGGCATAACAACCGTGATCGATCTGCGCATGTGCCCAACACAATGAGACGGCCTGACTGAAATGTCCACGGCGGTGACAGCATGACCGCGTGTGGAGTGGCAGTGATAAAATTTGGACAGTAAGGATAATCCTGCTTAATTTTTAATTAGATGTGTATGACTAACAAATATTGCCGTTTAAAAAATACTCCCACAAAACAGAAGCTCTTCTACATTTCAAGGGTTTCACCACACACATTACTGACTTGGAATGCTGAGCTGCGGAAAGAGGAGGAGAAATGCTATATTGCCATCTCTGCAGGGCTCCCCCCACCTCCCTTGCGAGACTCTACTGCAAAGACCTACTCTTCATTAAGTTACTGAAATACAGGTTTAGTTAAGGGGGGTGAGGCATAATGGTCAATGAGGAAAACACCACCACCAAATATCAAGTGGTTATCACACACACGGTTTTCTTCATCCTACAAGAAACAAACAAATTACTCACCTTGGTAATTTTGTTTCTTCCAAGGTATTTTTCAATATTCTCAACTCTTACAGTCAGCCTCTATTGTTGAACTGTTCGGAGAATGTAACATATGCAAATGATGGAACACTCATTGGCTTGTGCCACCATTCAAACTGCTGTTCTTACCAACTGCTGCATTCTAGAATGCTCAGATTCATTGCAGCCTGCAAGGAAAGGCCACTTAAACTAAGCTATCGTACTAATACTAATAATAATGTAATAATAACCCCCATGTCAAAAGTCCCCAACTATCAGACAGGACCTAAAAGGAAACAATGCTCAACTGAGTTCAAAGTTATAATACAGCTAGGGTGACCCCAAAAAAAAAAAAAACAGAAATCTAGCCGATATGCAGAACCCACTGGTTCTGGAAAGGGAGGTAACAAGGGAGAGTTACAGCATACTGAAGAATACCTTGGGAGAAACAAGATTGCTAAGGTGAGTAATTTTTTCTTCTAACCCCCAGGAATTCTTCAATATGCTTAACTCTTGCAGATTATGAAGCAAGTACCTTAGGAGGTGGGCACAGAACAGATTTTGGAAACAAGCTCTGCAAAAATGCTGTGCCAAACCTGGCATCACTTCTGGACTTAGTGGCCAGGCAGTAGTGCTTTGCGAAAGCATGTACTGTTCTCCATGTAACTGCTTTACAGATTTCCAATAGTGATATATCCCAGGCAACTGCTACTGTATCAGCTGTACCCCTTGTGGAATGTGTTCTCAGTACTATTCAGCGTGAAGTGGTCCTTTTAGAAAGCTGGTTTTCCTTTTCCCACATCCCCATAAGTCAGGAACAGCTGCTGTCTGTTCTGCCTGTGTTACTTGGTATGAGTAATGCAGTAGCTCAAAGCTCTCTTAATATCCAGGCTATGCAGCCAGAGTTCACCTGAACTAGAATGCTCAGTGACTTGGCAAAGTAATAGACTGATTCAAATGGAAGTCAGAGACTACCCTTGGAAGGAACTTTCTATTAGTCCTTAGCACCACCTTGTCCCTATGGAGAAAGATGCAATTCTGCTCTATACACAGGGCATGGAGCTCACCAATCCTTCTGGCCAAAATGATAGCCACCAGGAAAACTGTTTTCCAAGTTACATATTTCAGATGTGCTGAGACCATGGGCTCAAATGGAGGTTCCATGAGCTTGGCAGTGCATACATTAAAGGTCTATGCTTGCACCGGTTCCCTGAAAGAGGTGGGAGCAGGTGGGCCAGACCTTTGAAAAACTTATTGAAAATAGGACTGGATGCCAAGGAGACACCGTTGCCAGCTGAAATGTAAGCTGACACTGAAGCCAGATGGACCTTCAGAGTAGTGGGCTGCAAGCAGTGCAAGTGGCTCAGGAGGTAGCACACTCATCTCTGAGGCTGGGAGATCAGAAGGCTGTGGATTCTATCCCCACACCAGGTACTTGGGTTAATATCCCAATACTGACACTGCAGTGCAGCATGAGGAGAGTACTGCACTCCTGAGGTGCCGTCTTTTGGATGACACGTTAAACCGAGGTCCCATCTGCCTGTTCTGGTGGTAGTTCAGGTGGATGTTAAAGATCCCATGGCACTTATCGAAAAGATAAGGGGAATTTCCCCGGTGCCCTGGCCAAATGTCCCCCCATTCACTAAAAATGCCACCAATAACTTAATCTGGTTCAAGGTTAGTTGGCATTCATCTGTAACCCCCTTCCCTCGGGTCGTGCCTGAAAATGGGCAAGAAATTGTCTAGTGCACTTACGCAGTCAACAAAAACTAAAATAAAAAAAGCCCAAGGAGTGCAAATAGGTAAGGTAGTTCAGCAAGGCTGGCAAACCTTGTCTGTGACGGTACAACATCATTGGCAGACCACCATATAGAAGACCTCTTCCATTTGGAAGTCCTCTTTGTCGAGGGCTTCCTGGATCCCCTCAGGACATTAAGGACACTCTCAGAGAGGTGCAAGCCTGCATACTCCAAGTCCTCAAGAGCCAGGCCTTGAGCCTGAGTGACCTGAGGTTTGGCTACAGGATCCTCCCCTGTAAGGAGGTTAGGAGATTGTGCCTCCGAGGAAGGTGTATTGGTGGGGCTACTGACACGGAGAGCAGCAGTGAGTACCGTGGCTGTCTGGCCCAGTCTGGAGCCATCAGAATCATTGAGGCTGGCTGGGACCTGAGCTTGATCTGGACGCTAACCAGCAGTGGAAAACGGGGAAATGCATATAGTTTCCTCCCAGACCAATCCAGCACTAGGGCATCTAGTGGAACTGTGCCTTTTGCTGGTGGCCTGCAACAGAATTTTGGCAACTGGTGGTTGTCGTGGGACACAAAGAGATGCATCTCTGGGGTGCCCCATCTTCTGAATACCACCTCCAACACTTGTCTGTTCAGAGACCACTCATGGTGACCCTAACTGATCCTGCTTAGGGCATCTATTAGTATGTTGTCCTTTTCTGGCAGATGAATACATAGAAACATAGAAGTTGATGGCAGATAAGGACCGCAAGGCCCATCCAGTCTGCCCATTTCTTTTTCTACCTTATGAATGTGCCATTGGCCTTTGCTCTGTCAATAACCTATCTATTCATACTCATCTGTATTGCTCTCTTATGCCTATCCCATGCCAGTTTGAAGCTCTGCACTGTATTCATATCCACCACTTCCTGAGGTGGACTGTTCCATGCATCCACCACCCTTTTTGTGAAAAAGAACTTCCTCACATTACCCCTTAATCGGCTTCCCTCTAATCTCATGCTGTGTCCTCTTATCCTGCTAGTTTTCTTACACTGAAACATGTTAAGACTTTTTCACCTTGTTAATGCCCTTAAGGTGTTTGAATGTTTCGATCATATCACCTCTCTCCCTCCTTTGCTCTAGGGTATGCATATTGAGCTCTGTTAATCTGTCCACATATGTTTTCTGATGCAGTCCCTGCACCATTTTGGTTGCCCTTCTCTGGAATGCCTCAATTTGGTTAATGTCCTTGTGAAGGTGTGGCCTCCAGTACTGCATGCAGTACTCCAGATGGGGCCTAACCAGTGTCTTGTAAAGAGGGATTATTACCTCCCTCTTATGACTTGTGATACCCCTACTAATACACCCCAACATCCCCCTAGCCTTACCTACTGCTTTAGTGGTCTGCTTGGATGATTTCAGGTCGTTGGTGATGATGATGCCAAAGTCTCTTTCTTCCCTTGTGACTGCCAGCAACTCCCCTCCCAGCCTATAGGTGGCTTCAGGGTTTCTCTTCCCTATGTGCATGATCTTGCACTTCTTTGCGTTAAACCCCAGTTACCACGCTTCTGATCAATTTGCTAGTTTATCCAGATCTCTTCTCATTCTGCCCACCCCATCTGGATCATCTACTCTGTTGCAGATCTTGATGTCATCTGCAAACAGACAAACCTTACCCTCCAGTCCATCTGCAATGTCACTGATGAAGATACTGAAGTGGACTGGCCCCAGGACTGATCCCTAAGGTACCCCACTTGTGAGCTGCATCTCTTCTGACTGTATACCGTTTACCACCACTCTCTGTTTTCTGCCCGTAAACCAGTTTGCCACCCAGTTGACCAACGTCTGACCCACCCAGAGCCAACCCAGCTTATTAATCAATCTTCGATGTGAAACAGTATCGAAAGCTTTGCTGAAGTCAAGGTAGGCGATATCAACTGCTCCCCTTGGTCCACCACTCTGGTTACCCAGTCAAATAAATCTATGAGATTAGTTTGACAGGGCCTTCCTTTTGTAAACCCATGCTGTTTTGGATCCTGTGCTCCTATGGATTCCAGGTGTTGCACTATCCTTTCCTTAAGGAGTGCCTCCATAATCTTGCCCACTACTAAGGTAAGACTGACTGGTCTGTAGTTCCCTGCCTCCTCCCAGCTACCACTCTTGTGGAGCGGGATCACATGAGCCCTTCTCCAGTTTTCTGGGCCCTCTCCTGTGCTCAAAGACTCACTAAACAGTTCTGATAATGGCTCTGCTAGTTCCACCCTTAGTTTCTTTAGTACCCTGGGATGTATGCCATCAGGTCCCATTGCCTTGTCCACCCTGAGCTTATTCAGCTCTTGCAGGACCCTTTCTTTTGTGAAGGACTAGTGCACACCTCCCCGTGTCCATGGTGCTGAGCTGTGGGCCTGCCTACCTTCTGTTCAGTAAATACTGAGCGGAAGTATCTATTTAGGTTAGATGCTTTTACATGGGCATCTTCCTCACATGCCCCCTTATCCCCTTTGATCTTAGCAATACCCCCTCTGGACCTCCTCCTTTCACTAATATATCTATAGAAAGTCTTGTCATCTTCTTTTACTGTTTGTGCTAGTGTTTCCCTCGGTTTGGGCCTTTGTCTGCCTTACTGCTTACCCTGCTTCCCTTAGGGAAGTTTGGTATGTCTCCTTATCTTCATCCTGTTGCGTTCCCTTATATTTCCTGAAGGCCAGCCTTTTCTGCTACTGTTTTTGAGAACCAAAGTGGTTTCCTTCTTATTTTGCACTTCCTTTTCTCTCTAACACAATGGGATGTTGCTTCAAGTATTGCATCCTTGATGCTTGCCCACTTTGCCTGTACCCACTCACCTGTATTTCTTTTTGCCAGGGCTAACTTAACTCTGTTGGCCATCTTATCAAAGTCAGCTGCTCTGAAGTCTCATATTTTTGCCTTGGAATAGGATGATTTAGTTCTAGTGGCCAAACTGAACCATACCAAGTGATGGTCACTGGCCCCCAGGTGACCTACCTGGAGAGCTGTGATCCTTTCCCTGTTAGTCAGTACTAGATCTAGAACATCTAGGATAGGAATGGCAACCAGTGAAGCTTGAAGTGAGTAGACCAGACTCCATACCTTCACTGCTTCTGTGCACAGAGTGCTGGATCTTGTTCCTCCCTGCTTGTTTATGTAGTACATTGTAGTGGCATTGTCTGTTCTGACCTGTACCACCTTGCCTTGTATCAGAGATGCAAAGGCTTGCAGGGCTAGAAACACAGCTCTGAGTTCCAGCAAATTTATGTGCTGGAGAGCCTCTGCACTTGACCAAGTGCCATGTATGGTATGTGCCTCCAAGTAGCCCCCCCCCCAGCCTAGGAGGGAGGCATCTGTTGTAAGAACTATGGAGGAAGACTTCTGCTGAAAAGGGACTCCTTCCCTGAGGTTGTCCCTGACCTGCCACCATTGAAGGGCCTGCAATAATGTCTTTGTTACTGGTATCAACTTTGAAAGGGGAACCCTTATTTGACACCAATGCGCTTCGGGGTGGAACTGGATGTCCTTCATATGAAACCTGGAGCCTATGACTGTGCCTGTTGCTGCCGCCACATGCCTGAGGAGCTGTAGGAAATGCCTTGCTGGCCTTGGCTTGCTGAGTTTGAAGGTGCCAGAAATCTGTATAATGCTGCTCACCCTTTCCTAGGGTAGATATGCCCTTCCCCTTAGGGTGCCCAGCTCTGCTTCTATGAAGTTTAGCACCTGCACTGGTTGCAGGACACTTTTTTTTTTTTTTTTTACATTGACCAGGAACCCTAGAGATTCCAGAAGGTCCTTAGTTGACTTCAGGGACACTCTTACCTGTTGTAGTGATTTTCCCACAATTAACCAGTCTAGGTAGGGGAACACTGATTCCCTGCCTTCTTAGATGTGCCACCACCAATGCCAGGCACTTTGTGAATGGTCTTGGAGCTGATGTGAGGCCGAATGGCAATGCTGAGAGATGGGAGTCTGAACCCGAGGTATTTTCTGTGGGACTCTCTTATGGGGATGTGAAAATATTCATCTTTTAGATCCAGGAAAGCCAACCAGTGTCCCTTCTGAAGGGTTGGCAGAATCAAAGCCAAGAGCGCAGCTGTCTCTGTTCGGTCGGCTGCCAATCCAGCTGGGGCCTCGTCTGCCATGGCCATGACAGACTGCCACAGGGACTTCTGATATTGGGTCGCATAGGCCATATGATTTGCCTGTCTGAAAAAAGACTGACAGGTTCCCTTTTTTGGACATACTGTCAATTTTGATTCTTTATCACGGGGGTGAGATGCTAAAGGCACCCTGGCCCTGTCACGGCTGCTGTCTGTACCACCCCCTCATGGTCGCGGTGAGAGAATAAAAATTCTGCACCTGACCTGTCTAGCTGATATTTTCTATCAGCTCTCTTGTACAAGGGTGGAATAGAGTTGGGAGTCTGCAGAATCTTGAAGATGTGCTTTTTAAGAAACTTGATTGGCAACAGTAATTTCTTGGTGGGAGTTAGTCCCATAAGATCCAAAACTCCACCTCCTCTTCATCCTCTACCAGTTAATTTGTACTTAAATCCAGAGCATCTACCATTTGTTTTACAAATGTGTAGTGTGAGGAGAAATCTTCAGGTAATCTAGGAGGGGATTCAAATACCTGGTTGGGGAAGACCTCTGGTTCAATGGGTTCCCCTTCTTCATCCTCATCATCCTCCTCATACTGTATATGGAGTGTCAGGAACCGGAACCGCAACCGATGCTTTCGGTTGCTGAACCAAAGACTGAACCAATAGATTCACCGGTACCTGCTGAACCAGTACCAAACCCTGGGAAGTAGCGGCTTGCAAAGCCTGAGTAACTTAAGGCTCGCGCAATAGCTTCATCTGTAGGCATAGCCATTGTCTCAACAAAAGTCCCTTTAGCCTTTCCAGCTGGGGGTTTTGTGTGCTTGGTTTTTTTATTTCTTTTTCACAGGTTCTGGTTTGTCAGCCAGTTTGCTTTATTTTTGATGGCTCTCCTTTACTTGGAGTGGACGGCTCAGGTTCGCTATTTTTATCTGCCTCAGTGGAGGGAGCAGGATGGTCAGAGCCCCTATCCTCCGAAACCACAAGAGATGCTATCTTCTCTTTGAACCTTTCCAGCCTTTTTTCTACAGATTAAGGTAGACAGGCTTTACAGATATCACACACTGCTGTAAAATGTGATTCCCCAAGACAGACTAAGCACAACTTGTGTTTGTCTGCCTTGGCAAAAATCTCACCACACTGTATGCAGTTTTTGAAACTGGTAGGGCCAGTTTTCTTTTTAGATCTATCTGACATAATTTAAGCCCTATAAAAAGGCTTGGTTTCAACCCCAAACTAACAGCAGTAATGTAAATAAACTTGCCCAACAGTGGTTACTATTACACATTCTCTGTTAATCGTGGTTGATTTCCCTGAGGAAAAAGACTGTGATCCGAAAAGGAACTGTGAAAAGAATGGTTCAGACAGAAAACATAATAGAAAAATATATATTAAATCAACAAAGAAGTAAAACTAACAGAAACACCAGTTCCTCAATGGTTTTTCAGAACCGAAGAGAACCACGAAACTAAGTTAAAAACAATAAACTAACATAATGCTAATTACATAGAAACATAGAATTTGACGGCAGATAAGGACCGCTTGGCCCACCTAGTCTGCCCACTTTCTTACCTAACAGATAAGCTGCAGATCCTAGTTAACCAACAGCTTACTTCCTCCTACCCCCCACTAGGACTGCCTTATGCCTGTCCCATGCATTCTTGAATTCTCCCACTGTTCTTGACTCCACGACCTCCTCAGGGAGGCTGTTCCATGCATCCACAACCCTCTCTGTGAAAAAATACTTCCTCACATTACCTCTGAGCCGTCCCCTCTAACTTCAAATTGTCCCTCTTGTTCTTGCACAACTCTTTTCTGGAAGATGCTGCCCTCTTGGACTTTGTTGATTCCCTTGAGGTACTTGAAAGTTTCTATCATGTCCCCCTCTCTCTTCTTTCCTCAAGGGTATACATATTAAGCTCCTTTAGTCTTTCTTCGTATGTCTTCTAGGTGCAGACCCTGCACAAGAAACATAGACTTTGTGACAGATAAGGACCGCTAGGCCCATCTAGTCTGCCCATTTCCCTACCTACAGGATAGGCCGCAGATCCTAGTTAACCAACAGCCTTTATCTTCCTGCCCCCCACAAGAATTGCCTTATGTCTGTCCCATGCATTCTTGAATTCTCCCACAGTTTTAGATCCCACAACTTCCTCAGGAAGGCTGTTCCATGCATCCACTACCCTCTCTGTGAAATAATACTTCCTCACATTGCCCCTGAACCGCCCTCCTTCTATCTTTAAATTGTGTCCCCTTGTTCTTGCAAGTCTCTTTTTCTGAAAGATGCTACCCTCTTGGACTTTGTTGATTCCTTGAGGTACTTGAAAGTTTCTATCATGTCCCCCTCTCCCTTCTTTCCTCAAGGGTATACATATTAAGCTCCTTTAGTCTCTCCTCATACGGCTTCTCTTGCAGACCCTGCACCATTTTAGTTGCCCTCCTCTGGACTGCCTCTATCCTGTCTATGTCCTTGCGGAGATGGGGTCTCCAGAACTGGACACAGTATTCCAGATGGGGTCTCACCAACTGTCTGTACAGAGGATAACAACTTCCTGTTTTCTGCTGATGCCTCTCCCTATACATCCCAGTATACCCCGGCCCTCCTACTGTCTTCTCACATTGCTTGCTAACCTTAAGGTCATCTGATATGATTACCCCAGGTCCCTTTCCTGTTTTGTTGTTGTTACTACCTCCCACCCATTGTGTATTCTTCCCTGGGTTCTTGTTTCCCAGGTGCATTATTTGCACTTTTTGCATTGAATCCTAGCTGCCATCGTCTGACCATTCCTCCAACCTTGCCAAGTCCTTTTCATCCTTTCCACGCCTCCTTGTGTATCAACCCTGTTGCAGATCTTTGTGTCATCTGCAAAAGGCATACTTTCCTTCCAGTCCCTCTGCAATGTCACTGATGAAGACATTAAAAAGGACTGGACCCAATACTGAACCCTGCGGTAGCCCACTAGTAACCGCCCTTTCTTCAGAGTGGACTCCATTTACAATTACCTTCTGTGTTCTGTTGTCCACCAATGTTTTACCCAGGCTACCACCCTGGGACCCACTCCCAGACTGGTTAATTTGACTATCAATCTTTTGTGTGGGACTGTGTCAAATGCCTTGCTAAAGTCTAGGTAGGCCATGTCCACAGCCCCTCCCTGGTCTACTACTTTGGTCACCCAGTCAAAGAAATCTATTAGATTCGTCTGACATGACCTTCCCGCTGTGAACCCATGCTGCCTTGGATCCTGTGCTCCACTGACCTCTAGGTACTCAACTATTCTTTCCTTCATGACTCCATCATTTCCCTACCACAGAGGTCAGACTGACAGGTCTGTAGTTTCCTGCCTCTGTCTTGGTCCCACTTTTGTGAAGGGGAATCACATCCGCCTTCCTCCAGTCCCTCAGGTACACACCATCCTCCCATGATTTATTAAAAGAGTAGCCAGTGGTTTCACTAGTTCCTTCCTTAATTCTTTTAGAATTCTGGGGTGAATTCCATCAGGACCCATTGCTTTGTCCACCTTCAGCTTTAGGAGTTCCTGCAGAACCCTTTCTTCTGTGAAAAGGACTGGGATTGACCCCCCTATCAAGAGTGCTTCTGTTAATTGGATTAGGCACGTCCCCCACCTCTTTTGTGAATACTGAGCAGAAATATTCGTTCAGTATTCCTGCTTTTTCACTGTCCCCCTCTGCCCACCCACCGTTCATTCTATTCAGCCTCACTATCCCTCCCTTTGTCTTTCTACGCTCGCTGATGTACCTATAAAAGGTTTTATCCCCCTTCTTAACTGAGTTGGCTATCTTTTCCATTTTGGTTGCCCTCCTCTGGACAGCCTCCACTCTGTCTATGTCTTTGCGGAGATGGGATCTCCAGAACTGCACATAGTACTCCAGATGGGGTCTCACCAACTGTCTGTACAGAGGGATAACAACTTCCTGTTTTCTACTATTGATGCCTCTTCCTATGCATCCCAGTATCCCCCAAGCCTTCCTTACTGCCTTCTCACATTGCTTGCCCACCTTTAGGTCATCTGATATAATTACCCCCAGGTCCCTTTCTATTTTTACTGTTGTCAGTATCTCACCCCCCATTGTGTACACTTCCCCTGGGTTTTTGTTTCCCATGTGCATTACCTTGCACTTCTTTGCATTGAATCTGAGCTGCCATACATTTGACCATTCTTCCAACCTTGCCAAATCCCTTTCATCCTTTCCACTCCATCTTGTGTATCAACCCTGTTGCAGATCTGTGTGTCATCTGCAAAGAGACATACTTTTCCTTCCAGTTCCTCTGCAATGTCACTTATAAAGACATTAAAAAGGACCGGTCCCAGTACTAAACCCTGCGGTACCCCACTAGTAACCCTTTCTTCACTGTGCACTCCATTTACTACTACCCTTTGCATCCTGTTGTCTAGCCAATTTTTTATTTAATTAATTAAGCAATTAAAGAAAAAGTAAAGGCAGCAGATGAAATACATTTAAAAGTTACCTGTTTTTTTCACACGAAAAACAAATTTCATGACTTGTGAGGAGAGATCTCAGAGGCATCTTGACTAGCAGGTGGAGAATGAAATCTGAGCATTACAGAATGCAGCAGTTGGTAAGGGCAGCAGTCAGAATGGTGGCATGAGCCAATGTGTTCCATCATTTGCATATGTTCTATTCTCCAGGCAGTTTAACACTAGAGGCTGACTGCAAGAGTTAAGCATATATGAAGAATTCCTGGGGTTAGAATAAAGAAATTAAACACTGCTGACTGATTGAAACACAGTTGTCTTACAAACTTTGATTCAGCGTACGACAGTGGAGCATTCCCAGTTTTAGTTGTGCAGCTAGCTGCTGAAGTAGGCACATCAATATTTTGAGGTTCAGCTCATTTTCTTGCTGGAACAAAAATCCTAAAAACCTGAGCACTCGCAAATAAGACTAGCAGGTAGATAAACCTTAATGCTGAAAAGACTTATAATAATAAAAGTGCGCACCGTGCCAGATACAAATATACAAGCAAAAAGCTGGATAAAATTTTCCTGCCTGTACAGACCAAAAGCCGTGGTACAAGCGGAGCTTCCAGCTGTTGTTCCCGCTTGTAGTATATACTGTACATGAATATAGTAATAATAATAAGCTTTATTTTTATGGCGCCTTTCCAAAACCAAGGCGCCTTACAAAGTTTAAAAACAACATCAGAAAAATACAGGTTACTCACCTGTAACAGGAGTTCTAGGAATGGTATATGTTGTTCATCCACACTATCTGGCAGGTTCCTTGCCGCTTTAAATCTTGCCGGAAGGTCTTCAAGCTGGCTCCTCCCACCCACCCAGGTGGTAAAACTCTCGGCTCTGCCCCATGACGCCAAATCTAGCCCGCTGGAAGCCAGGTTGTGCGTCGAAGCCGGGGGGGTCGGGAGGATGAACAACATATACCATTCCTAGAACTCCTGTTACAGGTGAGTAACCTGTATTTCTAGGGACATGGATATGTTGTTCATCCACACTACCTGGCAGACTCCCTAGCAGTTCTCCGGAGGAGGAGGCAAAGGTACCCCAATACTTACTTGGGAAAAAAAAGACTGGAGAACCGAGGCCCCAAACCAGCGTGACTCAAGGTCGATGTGGTAGTGGGTAATAAAGGTATGTGCCAACTTCCAGGTAGCAGCCCTGCAGATATCCTGGATAGGGACATCCCTGGAAGCAGCTACCGATGCAGCGGTATGGCAGGTAGAATGAGCTCTTATCCCTCTGGGAGGCTCCATGCCCGCCAACCTATAGCAGAGCTCTATGCAGGAGGTGACCCACCTGCTTATCGTCCGCTTGGCTGCAGGTCTGCCAGGTGCGGCTTCAGCGTAGGTGACAAACAGCTGGCGAACCTCTCCCGAACTTGACCGTCCGGCTCCTTATAATAGCGAGCCGTCTAGGGTCCAAAGTATGGAGCCTATATTCGCCTCCGAGGTGTGATTGGGGTAGAACACCGTCAGAGTCAACACCTGGTTAAGGTGAAACTCCGACACCACCTTCGGAAGGAATTTCGGGTGGGGCGCAGGACAACATTGTCCCTGTGGAAGACCAGATAAGGAGACTAGATGGAAAGCGCCTGGAGCTCTCCCATCCTTCTGGCTGACGTGATAGACACCAAGAAGGTGTTCTTCCACGACAGGTGGGAAATATCGCACCTGTGCACTGGTTCGAATGGCTTGCCCATGAGCTTGGCCAATACCAGCAGTAGATCCCACAGAGGTGGAGGTTCTCGCACCGGAGGGGAAATGTGGTCAAGGCCTTGGAAAGTGCCCACCACCTTCTCCTGCTATCGGGATCGCTTCCCGGCCTGCACCCGTAAGCAGAGATGGCTGCCAGGTGCACCTTAAGGGTCGCGACTGAAGTCCTTGCTGAGAAAGGACCACAGGTAGTCCAGAATGCTTGGCTAGGGACAGGCGGAAGGGCCAAGCCTTCCTCTGACACCAAATGGAGAATCTCTTCCATTTGAAGGTGAGCATTTCCTGGTCGACTTACAGGACGCCTCAACGATGTTGAGGACCTCGTCAGAAAGACCCAAGGCCTGAACCTAGCCGCCAGGAACCAGGCCGTCCAGGTGCAGGGATTGACGGTCCGATGGAATACCTTCCCTGGTTGACTGAGATCAGGTCCGAGCGGGCTGGAAGCCGCCTCGGAGCCTGGAGCTGAGGCTGAGGAGATCTGGATACCAGAACTGGCGGGGCCAGTCTGGGGCTACCAGAATCACCTGCGCCTTGTCCCTCCTCGCCTTGAGACGCACCTTGTGGATCAAGGGAAATGAGGGAAAGGCGTAGAAGAGGCCCGGGGTCCACGGCCTCGAGAAGGCATCCCCCTGCAGTGAGCCCTGCTGAGGGGGACGGGCATGGAACAGACTCAGCTTCGCATTCTCCCTAGAGGCAAACAGGTCCACCTGAGGCGTGCCCCAGTGGGAGAACAGGTCTTGTACTACCTCCGGCAGGAGAGACCACTCGTGAGACATAGCCCCTATCCGGCTTACGGCATCGGCCAGGGTGTTGGAGGCTCCTGCCACGAGAATGGCTAGGAGATCCGCCTCCAGGCTGCGCACGAGGGACCATATGCGGAGAGCTTCCTTGCATAACAGCATGGAGCGCGTCCCGCCCTGGCGGTTCAGATAGTACATGGTTGTGGCACTGTCCGTCTGGACCTGAACCACTTGACCCCGCAGAAATGGAGCGAAGGTGGTGAGAGCTAGACGGACCGCTCGGAGCTCCAGCAGGTTGATGTGGCATCGGGACTCCCGAGTGGACCAGAGGCCGTGCGCTCGGTGCTCCCTCAGATGGGCACCCCAACCCATCAGAGATGCATCGGTCGATAGAGAGACCGTCGGCTCGGGGCGGACGAACGGGATGCCCTCCTGCAGATGTGCCGGAATGACCCACCATTGGAGAGCGTTCCACATCTCCTGGGTCACTGTCATGGGCTGGTCCAACGGATCGCAGCATTGTGACCACTGGCTGGCCAGTCCCCATTGAAGGGGACGCATGTACTAACGGGCCCAATGGACCACGCTGGTGCAGGCCGCCATGAGGCCCAGGAAGTCCCGGGCAGGGCGCAATTGCCCAACCAGAAATGATTGGGCAGAGGAGGAAAGAACCTCGGCCCTGTCCGCCGGGAGCCGTGCTCTGGCTCGTAGAGAGTCGAGCTCTGCCCCGATGAATTTCATCACCTGCTTTGGCACGAGTTCCAACTTGGCCTCGCTGATGAGTAGGCCAATCTGAGAGCAAACCCGGAGGGCCAGATCTCTGGACCCCTCCGCCTCCGCTCTGGAGGGGGCTGCAATCAGCCAGTCATCCAGGTAGGGGTAAACCCGGACCCTTCGGCGCCGCAGGAACGCTGTCACTACTGCCATGCATTTGGTGAAGACCCTGGGAGCTAGAGAGAGGCCGAAGGGCATGGCCCAGAACTCGTAAAGGGATCCCTCCGCTCTGAAGCAGAGGAATCTCTGATGAGAGGAATGGATTGGGACGTGAAAGAACGCATCCTGGAGGTCCAGGGAACAGAACCACAAGCCTCGTTCCAAGGATGGGATTATCTGAGCCAGAGTGACCATCCTGAAGGTCCGAGACCTTAGGAACTTGTTCAGGTAGTGCAGGTCGAGAATGGGGCGCCAGCCCCCCATCCGTTTTGGGACCAGGAAGTACCTGGACACAAACCCCGGGTCTGGAGGAGGATCCGCCACCTTCCTGATCACCTCTTTTTCGAGGAGCAGGGCAATATCGGCTCAGCGGGCTGACAGCGAGGCTGCGGACCTCGTGGCCCCCCGAGGGGCGACGGCTCGAAAGGGTGGACCCTGCTCGAACTCCAGAGGCAGGCCTTTTCCTACCACCTCCAACACCCAGCGGTCCGTGGTGATAGCAGACCAGGCGGAAAGGAAGTGGCGGAGCCGTCCCCCCACGGGTGGGAACCCAAGGGGAATTGACGAGGCTGGGGGAGCGGCACCCTCAACCCGTCACTGGGCAGGCTTGGAGAAGGGACCGGCTGAGGGACCTCCTGGGCCTTTACCTCCTTGCTTCCTGTTGGAGGAAGCCGCCGGCTTGGGTTTGGGACGCCAAGCGAGCCTGCTGGCCCTGTTGCTGGTGCTGCTGGGCCGGTCGAGATGCAGGGGCCAAGGCAGAAAGGACTTCTGCTGCTGATGGCGGCCTTTGTCCCTCTGGGCGGAGGTGACCGAGTCCAGGGTGGCATTGGACTTCTCGATCCGCTGGAGGTGTCCCTCCACTCCAGGGCCGAAGAGGTCAGTCCCCAAGAAGGGGACATCCGCCAACTTGTGCTGGGTATCCGCCGTGAAGGTGGATATCCTCAGCCACGCCCTGCGGCGCATGGCCACCGTGGCAGCTACTGACCTGGCACAGGAATCACCTATGTCCAGAGCAGTCTGAAGCTGCTGCTTCGCCACCGCCCTACCCTGGTCCCGCACCTGGCGGACCGTGGTCTGCAGGTCAGTCGGGAGATGAGGGACAACCTCATCCAGGGAGCCCAAGAGAGCGTGGGAGAAGTGTGCCATCAGCACGGCCGAGCTGGCCTGTCGGAGGCCGAGGGAGGACGCAGCGTACACTTTGCGCCCGGCAAAGTCCAGCTTTTTGGACTCTTTGTCGGGGGGCTTATCCACATCCCGAGCGTTACCGGAATGCCGGAAAACACTGTTGGTGATTAACCCCTTGGCAGAGGTGTGCTCCGAGAAACCGGGCAAAGAGCCGGTAGGGACCACATACTTCCAGGCCATCCTGGCCGAGGGTGCAGGACAGGAAGCAGGCCGCTGCCAAAGCTCCAAGGCTGGGCCGACAATGGCCTCAGCCACCGGAAAGGCCTCCGTGGGGGAATCCCCTCGGTCCAGTATCTCCATCAGGGGATACTTGGCCCATTTGGACACGGGCTCGAGCTGCATCCCGGTGGACTCCGAGATGAGTCGAAGCAGACCCAAGAAGGATGATGGGCTATCGTCCAATGACTGGCCCCCTGGAGGACTCCAGGTCGACCTGCCTGGAGAACAGGGAGGAGTCGTCGTCGGATTCCGAAGAGTCTGCAAAGAGCTGCCTCAGCCCAGAGCCACCCTCTACCTGCCGAGGATGGTCGGGAGTGAGGGTGACCGACAACCTGTGAGGCAGGCCGTGACCCGACCGAGAATCCCTGGTCGGTGCCCCAGACTTCGGCTGTGGAGGCGGAGGTTCCACCACAATCGGTGGAGTGGCTGGTTTTGGCTGAGCAACCGGCCCTGGAGCGGGCAACTCAGCTGGGCGAGTGGTTGCTTTGGTCATTCAGGCGACAGCCACTTGATGGCCGGGGTCTGTACCGGTGTCGGCTTAGGCCCGGACAATAGCAACTGCTGCCACATTAGCTCCTCGTAGCACTGGCATAATTTACGCCGTAGCCTCCCTTCATCCAAGGAAGAGGACGAGGAGGAACAGTGTCGCCACTTACTTCGGTATCAAGACAGAGACCGCCGATGTCGGCAGGAACGGCTAGACCGAGAATAGGTCCAAGACCGAGACCCTCGGGGGGACTGAGGGTGGGTATGGGAAGGGGCGCGGGACACCCACTCTTCCCTCGGCTCGGGCACTTTAACAGGGGACTGCGGCCCGGAAGGCACATGCAGATCCTCGGTATCCACCGGGGGAACCGGTGAAGGAGGGTTGTCGGCTTCTCCAGTCGACAGCCCGTCTAACGGATCGAGAAAAATCTCGACTTCGTCGACGGGAGTCTCGGCAGGCTGGCCTGACAGGGGCACCGTGAAGCCAGCGGCCTCAGCCGCAACCTTGACCGAAGTCGACGGTCGGCTGTCCGGGGAAGGGGACCTCTCCCGCTCCCACGAAGGCCGACGGTGGGACTTACCCTTCGACTCCTTCTTCTTGGGCCGAGAAGAATGTCCCGATGGCCCCTCTCCCTTCGTGGAAAGGGACTGACAAAGCTCCTTGAATGAAGCCGTATATGAGGAACTCAGAGAGAGCAGGATAAATGCCGCGTCCGAGGAGGAGGAAGATGCGGCCTGGGCGCCTCCTCCTCGAGGGCGATCATCTGCTCGAGCTGCTCAGCCGAGCCAGCCGCCGCGGACACCACCCAACGAGCCTCTTTTGATTTTACCGGTGGGAAACGTTTCTCGGGGTGCCCGAGCTTCAATTGGGCAGCGTGATCGTCCAGGACGCTGGCTAAGAAAGAGCGGCACAACTCAAGGCCGCGTGGTCGTGATTCAGGCTCAGGCAGTAGACGCACGCGGAGTGCGGATCCGCCCTGGACATTTTCATGCCCGCAAGGGCACCTCCAAAGCCGGGAATAGATTTGTCCATCGCAGCCACGAGGGAAGATGAAGACCAAGTTTAGAAACTTCAAACCACCTGGCGAATCAAGAATTAGGATCCAGTCTAAACGCAGAGCGCTAGGGAGGAACCTGAGCTTCCAAGCGGTAAGGAAGATCTGGCGTCATGGGGCGGAGCCGAGAGTTTTACCACCCGGGTGGGTGGGAGGAGCCAGCTTGAAGACCTTCCGGCAAGATTTAAAGCAGCAAGGAACCTGCCAGATAGTGTGGATGAACAACATATCCATGTCCCTCGAACTCAGTGTTCTTAAAAATATAAAAACAACTGATACAGTTAGAGAAAAAAAAATTAACCACCAAACGCATGACACCACAAATATGTTTTCAGAGCCTATTTAACTTCCTCCACGGTCGCGCACTCACAAAACTGATGTGGTAGAGAATTCTAGAGGGTAGGGGCCGCATGAATAAAAACCCAGGCCCCAGAAGATTTTAAGCACACCCTCTGGATCTCTAGCAACCCCTCGTCAGCTGAGCGGAGCGATCGCCCAGGGCAGTAAGGGACCAGGAGCAATTTCAAGTAGTCCTGGCCCAGTCCATGTACGGCTTTAAAAGTCAGAAGACTGGCTTTAAAGGTGATCCGCCACTATACTGGCAGCCAGTGCAGTTCTCGCAGCACCGGCGAGATACGACTAGACTGAGAAGTTCCTGTCAAAAGCCAGACTGCTGCATTCTGCATCAGCTGCAGGCGGCGGATTTCCGTCCCAGGTAGCCCTAGGAAAAGGGAATTGTAATAATCCAAGCACGAGGACACAAAGGCATGGACCAGCGTAGGGAGATCGCCAGACGGAATAAGGTGCTTGATCCTGGACACATTCCTCAGGTGACAAGAGGACTTGACGACAGCTGAGACCTGCAAATGCAAAGTCAGCCCTTCATCCAAAATTACCCCCAGGGTCCGCACCTGTTCAGAGGTCGGGAGTGATAGGCCCCCCCAAGGTAAAGCCCAGAGGGCGAACCAACCCCCAGCCCCCCTATCCGGCACGCTGGATCCACAACCAACACCTCAGTCTTATCCGAGTTCTACTTCAGCCAACTCGAGTCCATCCACTCCTGGATTTCTGCGAGGCAGTTATTAAAGACTGAGAGAGCTCCATCCTGGTCATCTGCAAAAGAAAGGCAGAGCTGGGTTTCATCAGCACAGCAGTGAAACCTTAGCCCATACCTTCTTACAATGTCTCCAAGGGGTAGCATGTACACTGCGAACAACATGGGGGACAACACTGAACACTGAGGAACCCAAGACAGAGAAACTGGGTCTGAGGAATAAACCCCCGACACCACTCTCTGAGTTCTTCCGGTGAGGTAAGATGTAAACCACCTGAGGACTACATCCGATAATCCACAGATGAACCTCGATCAAGTAGGACCTCATGGTCCACAGTGTCAAATGCTGATGACAGATCTAGAAGAACCAAGATGGAATGGCTCTTCTGATCCCTAGCCATCAGGAGATCACTGAGCAGACGAACCAGCGCTGTCTCGGTACTATGCCTCTTTCTAAAACTGGACTGGAGGGGTTCATAGATATCATGGATGGTCAAGTGTTTTTCCAGCTGTACGGCCACTACCTTCTCAACCATCTTCCCTAAAAAGGGAAGGTTTGAGATTGGTCTGTAGATTGCATGGCAGTCGGGGTCCAAAGAAGCTTTCTTCAAGAGTGGTGTTACCACCGCCTCCTTCATGGAGCTGGGAAACTCACCTGTTTCCAAGGAGCACCAGACTATCCATGTGAGGACTGGATCGATGGAATCAATACAACCCAAAATCAGGGAAGTTGGTCCTGGGTCCAAACTACAGCACGTAGGGCACACACACTGTACAATCTGCGTGACATCTACGAACTCTGGTTGGTCGAAGGTACTCCAGGAAAGCTGAAGAGCAGCAGCCACATGCTGATCCAGACCAACAACCTTAGAGTGTGCTGGATGGAGTGACGCCCTGATGTCAGCCACCTTATCTGCAAAGAATTGAGCAAGTTCATCGCACTCTACTTGCGAAAAGGCTTTTCGAACTTGTAGGCAGGCTGGGTTGCACAGTCTGTCTACAGTGCAGAAGAGCTGAGCTGGTCAATCATGAGTAGCCGCAATCTCCCCGGAGAGGAATTCTGCCTTCTTACGGGTGATTGCAGATCGATAGGCTTGATAATGCTCCATCAATCTAAGGTGGTCGGCATCAAGGGAGGATCTCCACCAGCAACACTCTAACCTTCGTCCTAGTCGCCGCATCTCCCTCAAGGTCCTCAAACCATGGGGACCAAGGGTGAAGGGAGAGAGGACGAACACGACAGGAGCAACGTACATCCAGGGCCGAGAAATAGCTGTATTATAGGCTACCGAGGGCCTCTGAGTCGCTGTTTGTATGGTAGTATATTTTATTTTTATATATATATATATATATATATATATATATATATATATATATATATATATATATATATATATATATATATATATATATAAAATTAGTAGGAAGTCTAAAAACACGCCATTAGGGTTGTAGTTTATACATATTGATATTCATAGTAATACACTTGTTAAGTTCCTGTCATGCCCAGTAGGTTTTTCTGTCTATATTCACTGGAGTGTGTCCACTATCTCTGAAAAGAATAAAGATGGCCACTGAACCTACATGCTGTAACAGAGTCTCTCTGTGAGGGCACCAAGATTTACTACACCGCTGCCTCATATTTTTGAGATCAGGCTCTAAAGAGATGCAGCGAGTGACAGTGTGATGTCAACAGAAAATATTACATTTCAGAATTCAGAATGGGACACCACCACATAGTTCGACAACTGCATACCTTGTAGTGAGGTCAGAAGGGTGCTGCCAGTGCTGTCGACCTTGGTCTCTGTACTCCACACTGGCAACCTGGTCCATCAGATTCAGTAGCTCACCCATCGCTCCTGCAAAATGAAGAGAGGGAGAAAAAAATTACCCCAACACATTAAAAATACCAAAAGAGAGGTGCAGTCTACCAGCTGTACCGAAGGAGGTGCAGTCTACCAAGAGGCCCAAGGGAGATGCAGTCTACCCACAGGCCCAAGGGAAGTGCATTTTACCTGAGAGCCTAAGGGAAGTTCAGTTTACAAGGAGATACAGTCTATCAGCAGGCTACAACAAGATGTAGGCTACAAAGAGATGCAGTTTACCAGGGGGCTACCAAGGAGGTGCAGTCTACCAGCAGGCTACAAGAAGACCAAGCCAGTTTTCTTCGCTTGGTTCCAGGGGGAAGATAGCAGCAAACTAGGCATATATTATTCAGTCATCAAGTAACAAAGATTACACATAAATGCAATAAAACGGACAACAGTGGTACAAAAGAAAAGTTCAGTGCGATACCCTCAGGCAAGGACTATGCCAATATACATACACACACACACAAACACACACATATACATATTATACAGGCATGACAGTGCCTGTATATTACTTAAGCACTTCTTTGTTAAACTCATATTTTTGCACCTTAGTAACTTTGCCCCCTTTCAACAGATTTATTTGGAAAGCACAGCCTCTGTGCCACAAGCTCTTGGTCCTACAAATTTCATGAAGATCAGTGCAAGGGAGGCAAAGTTACAGAGGTGCAAAAAAACCCAAAAGTCTCAGTTTTTGAAAATGTTTAAGATTTTTTTGCCACCTAATAACTAAACAAACAGGAGGCTTTGAAACCTGAAAGTTTCAGGTTTGATAGAGGCTAGTCCAAGGTATGTGCTTTTGTGGCTTTTAGGTCCCACTGTTTAGTTTTTAAATTATTTATTAAAAATGTTCCATTTCTGAGCATGCGCAGTTCAAAGAATCAACGTTCTATTTGTAACCGAATTTTTGCAGCAGCAGCAGTTTGCACTATACGACAGCCGTGTCATATAGTGCAACCCCTACTGCTGTCGCCACTTGTAGGTCAGGGAACAGGGCTCTCATTGTAGCTCCAGCCATCCTGACTATGCTGTGCCTTCAATGGCATCTGCACACCGGGGGCCCTAATCCCCGGTGGTAGTTTGTTTATTTGTTATTTAGTTAGCCTGTTTTTTTTTTTGTAACTCACCCCCTCCAGCTGAGTGGGACACTGGGGAGCCCACTCTCCGTGTCCCGAAATAGATCAATATTATATGCATACCTGCACAAAAGAAAACCGCCTCCCAATGTCTTTTTTTTTTTTACCTGAAATAAAGAAAACGGTTCATCATCGTTGCCAACCTTCCCCAATCACAACCCTCCCACAGAGCGCCCCCATACTTACCTCTGGAGATTGTATGCTGACATCTTCTGTGTACCGGGACACCTCTGCACTCTTCAAAGCCCAACCACAAACTGAGGAATAAAGCTGACTGCTGCGGAGCTGGTTGCACTACACAACACAGCTGTTTAACAAAGGGCAGCTTTGTCGTATAGTGGAACCCTTAGTGCCGCATAACAGCTAAATACTATATGACACAGCTGTCTAATAAAAGACAGCTGTGTTGTATAGTACTTGCACTATATGACACAGCTGTTGCTTATTAAAAGACAGCTGTGTCATACAGTGTGCAGGCTGCTCGTGTCGTGGTTCGTGCTGGTAAGTCAGGGACAGGGCTACTGTCATTGCTGCCACACCAGCCTAACTGGGACTTAATCAAACTGTTAGCTGCACACTGAGGGCCCCAATACCCGGTGGCAGTGTATTTATTTATTGCTTTATTGTTATCCGACACCGGGATGCCACCCCCGGTGTCAGATGCGTCCCCCTTTGCACTTTTGCAGCCCATTGCCAAAACTGGGGGGATCCAATCCCCGTGTCGGCATTTACACCCCCCCCCCAAAGTAGTGTGAAACTGGGGAGCCCACCCACAGTGTACCGAAATGCTTCCATTCCCATTCTGCCTGCACTGGCAAAGAGAAACCGTTCCGCAATGTCTTTATTTTTTTTTAAACCTTAAAAAAAAAAAAAAAAAAAAGGGTACCTTGTCATCACTGCGCCTCCCCACCCCCAACCCAACCCAACCCTCCCTCTGAGCACCCACCTCCCCACACCCTCCCCTTACCCCTGCATTTACCTCCGGAGGTTGGCGGATGCAATCTTCTGTGGACCGGGACAGCTCAACTGTAAGCAGAAGAATCAAGTAAGTGCCGTATAATGTATTTCAGTGGCGTTTTGAACTTATGTGGATATCTTTGCCTTTTTTTATATTTTTTTTCACCAAAATTTCAACATGGGCCTTTTGGGACCCCACCTCATGAACACCATCACCGTCATTTCATTACTTGGACCCAGAAGGTGATTTCGCAGTCACGCGGAATCAGCTTTCAGGACAGAGTAATGAAATGACAGTGCCAATGTTCATGAGGTGGGGTCCCAAAAAGGCCAAGTTGAAAATTTGGTGAAAAACTTCAACAAATTACACTATAAGAGTGTGTTGCGCAATTTCTGGGCAGGCATATAACTTTGGTAATTTACAATATTGACTCCAGATTTTTAACATGCCCTTTTTTCACACCATCTCATTAACAGCACAGCTGTCATTTCTCACATCCTGCCCAGAATATGTTTTCACACCTGTGGCAAAGAATGGCGCAGCTGCTGCACGGAATCACCTTTAGGGACTGATTAACGAAATGACAGTGCCAGTGTTCATGAGATGGGGTCCCAAAAAGCCCATGCTGAAAATCATCTGAAAAATTCTAACAAATGGCCATGTTATGGGCGTGTGTTGCGCAGTTTCTACACAGGTGCATAACTTTGGTAATTTGCACTATTTTAACTCTAGATTTTCTACACACCCGTTTTTTCACACCACCTCACGAATAGTACAGCTGTCATTTTTCACATCCTGTCCGAAACCAGTTTTCACACCTGTGGCGCGGAATGGCATTTCATAGAAACAGACTTTGATTGCAGATGAGGACCACTTGACCCACCTAGTCTGCCCATTTCCCTACCTAGAAGATAAGCTGCAGATCCTATTTAACCAACAGCCTATTTCTTCCTACCCTCCCCACAAGAATTGCCTTATGTCTGTCCCATGCACTCTTGAATTCTCCCCCAGTTTTAGACGCCACAACCTCCTCAGGAAGGCTGTTTCATGCATCCACCACCCTCTCTGTGAAAAAATACTTCCTCACATTGCCCCTGAGCCGTCCCCCCTCTATCTTCAAATTGTGTGCCCTTGTTCTTGCACATCTCTTTTTCTAAAAGATGGTAACCTCTTGGACTTTGCTGATTCCACTGAGGTATTTAAATGTTTCTATCATGTCCCCCCTCTCCCTCCTTTCCTCAAGGGTACACATATTAAGCTCCTTTAGTCTCTCCTCATATGGCTTCTCTTGCAGACCCTGCACCATTTTAGTTGCCCACCTCTGAACTGCCTCCATCCTATCTATGTCCTTGAGGAGATGGGGTCTCCAGAACTGGACGCAGTACTCCAGATGGGGTCTCACCAACTGTCTGTACAGGGGGATAACAACTTCCTGTTTTCTGCTGGTGATGCCTCTACCTATACATCCCAGTATCCCCCCCAGCCCTTCCTACCGCCTTCTCACACTGCTTGCCAACCTTAAGGTCATCTGATATGATTACCCCCAGGTCCCTTTCCATTTCTGTTGTTGATACTATCCCCCCCCCAATCCCAGGTGCATTATTTTGCACTTCTTTGCATTGAATCCAAGCTGCCATACTTCTAACCATTCCTCCAACCTTGCCAAGTCCCTTCTCATCCTTTCCACGCCTCCTTGTGCATCAACCCTGTTGCAGATCTGTGTGTCATCAGCAAAGAGGCATACTTTTCCTTCCAGTCCCTCTGCAATGTCACTTACAAAGACATTAAAAAGGACTGCACCTAGTACTGAACCCTGCAGTACCCCACTAGTAACCCCTCTTTCTTCAGAGTGGACTCCATTTACAATTACCTTCTGTGTCCTGTTGTCCAGCCAATGTCTTACCCAGGCTACCATCCTGGGACTCACTCCTAGGCTGGTTAATCTGACTATTAATCTTTTGTGTGGGACTGTGTCAAATGCCTTGCTAAAGTCTAGGAAGGCACAGATGTGAAACTGTTCACCTATGGGGTTTATGAAGTGCGGTCATAAGAAGAATACGCTGAATGTTCAGGGTCAAAATATTAAAAAAACAAAGAATTTATTAAGTAACATTGATTGCAGGGATGTCCATTACACCTCTGGGGAACACGCTGCCTTACCATGCCAGTGAGCCGAGTTAATGTGTGAATTCAGAGAACCGGTTTACTGGGACAAGGCTGATAGGGAAGGTGCTGCAGCATGCAGCACCAGTCATGGTCTGGGTAGGGACGGAGCAGTATTTTGGTGCAGACGCCACACACTGTGGCGGGTCAGAGAACCTCACCCACAGGGTATATTGATGTGTGCCGGGGTCTGCTGACCCCGTGTGCTGCATCATGACCATCTCCAATACTGTATTTAGCTCATTTTGCGCAGGTCCCAAATGAGGATACAATTCCAGGACTGTCTTCAATATTGTATTTATCTCATTGAGGATGCAGTTCCACTACCACAAAAAGAAGGGAAATTAGTTGCGAAAAACTACGTTAATGCAGAGATTAGGATTGTAAAAACACAAAGCATACAAAGACGGGAAAAGAAAAGACATTAGGGATTTGGGTCTCCAGAGTATTGGCGAATCACGGGTGGGGTCTTACTTGGGGTTGTCAACCCTAATGCCCACCCCTACCCAGGATCAGATGAGGTCAAATGTAATGCCTTTGGGCCCTGCGTGAAGAACGCTTTTACAGATTATGTTGGCATACTGTACAGATTATGTTGGCCATACTGTATCTCTATGAGGCACTAGGTTGGAGCTGTATCTTGTGCTTTAGACAGGAGGCTACGGACTGCGGTGGGACATTAGCATTGACAGCCACAAGTAAGACCCCACCACTGATTTGCCAATACTCCGGAGACCCAAATCCCTAATGTCTTCATTTCCCCGTCTTTGTACGCTTTGCGTTTTTACAACCCTAATCTCTGCATTAATGTAGTTTTTTGCATATATGATATATATACACAGATATATATATATATATATATAGATAGACACACACACATATAAAAGCAGCAATGGCACTTTTACCCAGGTTTTTCTCCCCCCACGTCACTCCTTAGCCTGGGCAGCCGACCAGCCACATACACCACTAATCCACCATTCATTTCATCTATTCTGGCCCCAAAGACCACCACCAGTGGGCAGCAAGATCCATGACGTGGGGCCAAAGTGCACCAAGGCCACCAATGAAATCGACAGTGGTACAAGGGTTTCTACCCCCAAACTAGATGGCACGGCTAAACTAGTGGTGCCTTCAATAGCCATAGTGGAACTCGGGGAGAGGGATCTCCCAGCCTACTAAGGGTCACTGCTGGTTTGCCGCCCCTGCCCCAGAAGTGCTGCCACCGCCAGCATCGCCTCCCAGCCTATCCGCCCCTGCACACCCTCCCCCAAAAACCTGGCCCCCAATGCCACATTTCAAAGGGAATTTCCACTTTCTCCTCCAAAAGAAACACAGGACTTTGAGAAGTGATTTTGGTCTTGCACTCTAAATATTTTGGTTTTACTGCATTTGTTTGGGAACAAACAAGGAAGAGCCCACTCAGCTGACAAAAATGCTACTTCCTAGACTCCATATGTCCCCCAAAGGGATCCTATGTGCTATGGGAATGACGGAAAATTGTAGCTCACATAGCCATAGTGACTGTGTGTGTGTGTGTGTGTGTGTGTATTGGGGGGGGGGGGTTCCTGCAGGTTCCTTATGTTCAAATCTGCCAACTCCAAGGTCGACAGAAAGAAAACCCAAACAAAGTTGATCACTAGGCTCAACTGCGGCAGACCACTCTGCTCTAACATCTCTCAAGTAGCTGCAGTTAAAGCTATTGGCAGCAGTGGTGGTATACACATGCAGGGGTATCCTTACATACACATAGGCAGCAATGAATTGAATAAGGCAAAATATGGATTAGTTTTGCGCATTAAAGTGCTGAATCAGCTGTGAAAATTGCATAGCACAAGGCTAAGACTGTTCAGCAAGATGAAAAATGCTTTTTTTTTTTTTACGTGTTTTTAATGTGTAAACCTGACTAAAAACAAATATACATAATTACTGGTGAACATTTTTAATGCTCAGATATTTGGTTTCTAAAAGACAACTGCTCAGTTATAATTGTGCATTACAACTGGCTGTTTGTAATCGCACCCTGTCAAGCAAACTTGTACTGTTCGGAACCTCACCACTTCCCAGAGGGCCTACAGGCAGACTTCTCAAACTCTGTCTGTCCCTGGTTTATAGGGTTCACCTTCCCACTATACAGTCAGACATAATTTCTTTCAGAGTTCCATTCCAGCTTAGTGTTCTGCAAGGTTTGCCTCTCTGTGGGTTCCAGCCCTTCCCTGCAGAGGTATACATTTTTGTTCAGAAGCCACACCCTGCTGCTTCCAACAATTAACCAATAAAGGTCTAACTGCAAGTCTGCCTGCAATATAATTTTAAGTGCTGACCCCTAAAAGGCATATCTTGCCAAATCATCATTCAGCTCCAACAAAAGAACCTGACAAAACACCCCTGGATTCTTAAAAGTGATGGAGGAGGGCAAAGGGCAGACCTACCACTTGACTCCAGCTCTCCTTCAAATGTGGCTATCCCCCGGTTTTCATCATGTTTTCAACAACCAGGGTCCCACAAGATGAGGAAGCAGTGTCTGTTGCATACTAGTTTAACTTAAGAGAGGTGATGTTAAACCATGGACAAGGGTCCTGGACTTCAGGAAGGCAGATTTTATTAAGACAGGTGAATGCTTCAGGGATGATCTGGCAGGGGATACGACCTGAGTAGGGTGGAGGAAAAATGGACAAAGCTAAAAGCGGGTACAGTTAAGGCAACAAACCTCTGCGTCAAGCAAGTGAGCAAAAGCAAGAGGGAGAAAAGAAAAAAAAAAAAAAGGCCACTATGGTACTCAAAAGAGCTGAAAGGATAAAAGGGTAGCATTTGGAAGGTATAAGGAGGACAGGAAAGTGTATCAGGAAATAAAGTGGGAAGCAGGGAATGTAGTAAAGAGTGCAATGGCACAAAATGAAAAGAAAATAACCCAGATGGTAACAAAAAATTTTAATAGGACTTTCAACACTGTTCCACATAGCAGACTAGTAAGCAAGCTGGGTAGCTTTGGAGTGGGTCTAAATGTGGTAAACTGGATAAGAAATTTGTTAGGGGATAGGTGACAGAGAGTGTTGTTAAACGGAGACCACTCCAAGGAAGGAAGGAAGAGTGACCAGCGGGGTACCTCAAGGAGCCGTGTTGGGACCGGTCCTCTTTAATACCTTTGTAAGTATTGCAGAGGAGCTGGAAGGGAAGGTCTGCCTTTTTGCAGAGGACACCAACATATGCAACAGGGTGGACACACAAGTGTGTATGTGTTTGTGTGTGTAAAGGATAAGCAGAGAACTCAGAAAACTCAAGGAGTGGTCACGGGTATGGAAGATGGGTTTCAATGCAAAATAAGGCATTTAGGGCACATAAACCCAGAGTGGAGTACAAAATGGGTGGAGTGCTGACGACCACCAAGCAGGAAAGAGACAGTAGAGTTATGTAAGAACTTACTGCAACAGGAGATCCTCGAGAGACTCTCTTGCATCAGGACACACCTAAGAAACTATAGCTACCAGGTACTAGGACCACACGGAAACTCTTCTAGCCAGCAGTCTAAAGGGGGGTGGCCCACAATGACTTCGTATGCTGTGGACATCCCCTGCCATAAGCGTGGGTGGCCCCACACTCACTCAGTTCTTTTCCCGGAGACCCCTAACAGAGGACTTCCAGCTGGGGAACCAGAGTCAGAGGTTTCAGCAGAAAGAAGGTACAACAGAAGGTGTTAACCATCCTGGAGAAGGGGGGGGGAGGAGAGAGAGACAAAAAGCCCCAAGGCCAAGGGGGATGGCATGGCCTGATGCAAGAGATTCTCTCGAGGAGGTACTGTTACGTTAAGTTCTTACGTAACGGTACTATCCTCATCGAGGCGATCTCCTGCATCAGGCCACACCTAAGGAACGAGTCCCAAGCAGTTACAGAGAGTCTGGATGGCTAGAGGCCTAAGACAGGAGGCCTTGAAGTACAGTCAGGCCAAAGTCTGCCCTACTCCTAGCGGGCAATGTCCAGACTGCAGTGTTTAGCGAAGGTGTGGAAAGGACTCCAAGTGGCAGTGGCATAAATTACAATGGCTGACACATTCCAGGAACAGGCAATAGAGGTGACCATGCCTCTGGCGGAGTGGCCACGCAGAGCCCCAGGAAGGTCCTTATACATACTTCCTATAACAAAAGGTGATACAGATGGCTAACCATTTGGACAGGCATGGTTTAGAAGAAAAAAATACTCACCTTAGTAATGTTGTTTCTTCTAATGGAGTCTTGCTGTATTCTGACTAACTGCAGTTAGCCCCAGCACTTCAACTGCCCCGGAGATGAGAGGGTTAAACTCTATGCAAAGGCACAGAACGTTCATCTCGAGCTCTGTTTTCAAACCTCTGTCCCATGTACTCTGAAATGTAACCGTCAGATTCTTACGAGCCCTAAACTGTCCATCAATCCAGAAATTGTTTTAGAATTTTTGCCAAAAGGCCATATATGTAAAGAATCAGGGTATGAAGGCTCAAGTCGAGACCCCGAAAAGAATTTGAGTAGATAGATAAATTACAATCAGAAGGATAACAAAGAAAAACAACCAGTACACCCCTGGGGTGCAGCACTACACCTGCCCACCCACATCCCAAAACAACTAGGTTCCAGGAGGGGAGGCAGGGAGGGAGGTCAGAATACAGCAAGACTCCATTAAAAGAAACAACATTACTAAGGTGAGTAATTTTTTTTCTTCAAATATGTGAAGTCTTGCTCTATTCTGACTAATTGCAGACTACCAAGCAGTACCCTCCCCCCAAGAGGGAACTACAGAACCTATTTTGGGAACAGACACTGCAGCGCCAAACCTAGCATCACTTCTTGACTGAATGTTAAGGGAATAATAGAAACATAGACTTTGACGGCAGATAAGGACTATTTGGCCCACCCAGTCTGCCCATTTCCCTACCTACTGGATAAGCTGCAGATTCTAGTTAACCAACAGCCTATTTCCTGCCACCCCCCACTACAATTGCCTTGTGTCTGTCCCATGCATGTTTGAATTCCCCCACTGTTTTAGCCCCAACAACCTCCCCAGGAAGGTAGTTCCATGCATCCACCACTCTCCGTGAAAAAAGATTTCCTCACATTACTCCTGAGTCGTCCCCCCTCTATCTTTAAATTGTGTCCCCTTGTTCTTACACATCTCTTTTTCTGAAAGATGCTACCCTGCTGGACTTTGTTGATTCCCTTGAGGTACTTGAACGTTTCTGTCATGTCCCCCCTGTCCCTCCTTTCATCAAAGGTATACATATTAAGCTCTCAGTCTCTCTTCATATGACTTCTGATGCAGACCCTGCACCATTTTAGTTGCCCTCCTCTGGACTGCTTCCATCCTGTCTATGTCCTTGCGTAGATGAGGTCTCCAAAACTGCACACAGTACTCCAGATGGGGTCTCACCAACTGTCTGTATAGAGGATAACCACTTCCCTTTTTCTACTTGTGATGCCCTTCCTATGCATCCCAGTATCCCCTGGCTCTCCTTACTGACTTCTCACATTGCTTACCAACCTTTAGATCATCTGATATGAATACCCCAAGTCCCATTCCATTTTGTTGTTGTTAGTACCTCCCTGCTATTGTGTACTCTTCTCCTGGGTTTTGTTTCCAGGTGCATTACTCTGCACTTCTTGCATTGAATCTAAGTTGCCATATGTCTGACCATTCCTCCAACCTTGCCAAATCCTTCTCATCCTTTCTACACTCCCCCTTTGTATCAACTCTGTTACAGATCTTTGTATCATCTGCAAAGAGGCATACCTTTCCTTCCAGACCTCTGCAATGTCACCTATAAAGATGTTAAAGAGGACTGGACCCAGTACTGAGCCCTGAGGTACTCCACTAGTGACTCCCTTTCTTCGAATGTGTTCCACTCACTATTACCTTCTGTGTCCTGTTGTGCAGCTAGTTTGCAACCAGGCTACCACCCTGGGACCCACTCCCAGGCTGGCTAACTTGATTATTAATCTTTAAGGGACTGTGTCAAATGCCTTGCTAAAGTCTAGGTAGGCCATATCCACAGCCCCTCCTGGTCTATTACTTTGGTCACCCAGTCAAAGAACCTCTATTAGACTCATCTGACATGACCTTCCTGCTGTAAATCCATGCTGCTTTGGGTCCTGTGCCCTGCTGGCCTCTAGGTACTCAACAATTCTTTCTTTCAGAAGTGATTCCATCATTTTCCCTGCCACTGAGGTCAAACTTACAGGTCTGTAGTTTCCTGTTTCTGCCTTGCTCCCACTTTTGTGAAGGGGAATCACATCTGCCCTCCTCCAGTCCTCATGTACCACCCCATCCTCCCATGATTTGTTAAAAAGTGTGGTCAGTGGTGTCACTAGGTCCTCCCTTAGTACTTTTAGGATTCTGGGGTGAATCTATCAGGCTCTCATTGTTTTGTCCACCTTGAGTTTTAGGAGTTCTTTCAGGACTCTTTCTTCTGTAAATGGACTGGTATCAACCCCCTACCCAGAGTGCTTCTATTGTCTGGTTTAGGTAACTCATCTTCTTTTGCGAATACTGAGCAAAGTATTCATTCAGTAGCTCTGCCTTTTTCACTGTTTCCCTCTGCTACCTCCCTCTCTCCTTATTAATCTTACACTATTCTCCTTAACCTTTCTATGCTCTTAATGTACTCTATAAAGGTTTTATCCCCCTTCTTAACTGAATTGGCTATTTTTTCTTCAGTTTGGGCTTTTGCTATTCTGACTGCCTTCCCCACTTCTTTCTGCTTTAATTGATACAGTTCCCTGTCGTGCTCCTTCTGTGATGCCTTATACTTTTTGAATGCAGCCTTTCTCTCCTTAACCTTCCCTGCCACCTCTTTTGAGAACCATAGTGGTTTTTTACTCTGCTTTTTCTTTATCCGTTTTACACAAAGGCTTTTTGCCTCTATGATGGCATTTCTGATTTTTCTCCGTTGTTCTTCCACCCCTCCTTTTTGGCCATTTGCTAATGTATTCCTCAGGTATTCACCCATTTTGCCAAAGTCAGCCCTTCTAAAGTCCAGTATGCTTGTTTTTGTATGGCTTGTCTCCATGGTTGTGCTTATTGTGAAGCACACTGTCAGTGGTCGCTTTTTCCCAGATGTCTACTGACTTCTAAATTTTGATCTTCTCTCCATTTGAGAGCACCAGGTTCAGTATTGCTCCCCTCCCGAGTGGGTTCCAACACTAGCTGTCTAATGCCTGCCTTCTGCAGGGCATCGAAATGACTCCTGTTTGATGTGGCTGCAGTACATGTCATCCAGTTAACATCTGGCATATTCAGGTCCCCCATCAACAGTATCTCCCTTTTCAGCCATTTTGAGAATGCCTTCTATCATTTTCTTGTCCATTTCCTCCCTTGAGACGGGGTCTGTCTACAACTCCCCAAAGCGGATTGTGATGCCATTCCTGTCTCCAAGGTGGCCCAGAGTGCCTCTTGTCCTCCCTTTTACTTTTTAGTTCTGTAGCTTTGATCCTTCCTTATGTACAGAGCTACTCCACCTCCTCTTTCCCTCCCCTGTCCCTTCTGTAGACTCATGCATCCCAGTATGTTGACATCCCAGTCATGGTTCCCCGTGTACAATGTTTCTGTGACTGTCACAATATCCAGTTTTTCATCTTCCATCAAGGCTACTAGCTCAGGAAGCTTGTTTCCCAGACTATGGGCATTGGTACTCATTGCCCTCCATTTAATGTTGGCTTTATCCTTCCCCCCCCCCCCATGCCTGCTCTTTTTGCCCTTGTCTATTTTTCCATTTACCCCTGTCCTGCCCTCTGTTGAGCACTGTACCTCAGTGTTTACCTTACTAATCGTCATGTTTTGTGGGGGGAGGCTTGAAATTTCCTGCCTCTTATTAGCACCTCCCCCCATGGCTTGCCAAGGAAGCATTTAAACCTGTCACTTAGGGTCTTGGTTCCCTTCATGGACAGATGCAGACCATCGTGCAAGTATAGACCTTCATCTCTCCAGGTGTACCCCCAGTCCCCAATGAAGCCAAAGCCCTGTGCTCTGCACCAGTTTTGCAGCCATTCATTAAACTGCATGGTGTGTAGTACCCTAGCCTCACCCCTGCCATGGACTGGCAGCACCTCTGAGAAGGTAACTGTGCTTGCTACCTGTCTGAGGCCCCTCCCCAACTCCACAATTTCATCCTGCACTGCACTGATCCCATGCCTAGCTAGGTCATTTGTCCCAAGGTGGACAATGATATCTAGTTCCTTCTCTTGTGATGCTGCTTCTGCAATCCTGAGGATTCGCTTCTTGTCCCTTCAAGCCAGGACACCAGGTAGGCACCTTACTTCCCTCTCCTCTCCCTTCCCCAGGTCTACCCCTCTAACAATCGAGTCCCCTATCAGAAGCGGTTTCCTTCCCCTGTGGTGTCCCTTGCCACCCTTCTGTGGGTCTTCCTTGTGGGTGTCCTCAGCATTCTTCTTGGTCTCCACTGAGGGTGCCATCATAGAGGAACCTTGCTCTGCCAGACTGGCATATGGTTTGTGTAGAGGTACAGCTAGGGGACTTCGCCTCTGTTCCACCACCCGCACCCTCCCAGAACCCACTGTGGTCCAACTGCTCTTCATACTTGGCAGCCTCTGTGGCAGTGGTGCTCTTTGGGTGGGGGAGGCCTCCTTAGTCCTTGCCAGTTCAGCCTGGAGGTGGGCAACCTCCTCACTCAGAGCTGATAGCTGCCTGCAGATAGGACAGCAACGCAGTTTCCAGAATGTCTCCCGGAAAACTGCTGCCCCACAGCCAGTGCATTGCACCACTCCCCACATGTCCCTCTCCCTTATAATATACAATGTGTAATATATATATTTTTTTTTTTCTTTGTTTTTGTGGTGTGTACTTACCCTTTAGGCACTGTGCTGGATTATTAAGAATATGACAGTTCTGCCTCAAGACCTGTTGAGGAAGTGATGTCAGAACCTTGGCTATAAAGGAAACGCTATGCCTGGGGTGGGGTGGGGTGGGAAGGGTGGGTGTAGTCCACAACCACTGGTGACTGTTAGAAACAATCAAATACACCACTGCTCCACCACCCTGGTGAGTACTGCCCTTTATAGTAATTCAGCTAACCTCCAGTAACTGATTTGTCAACTATTTAAAAGTAATTTGATGCAAACTGTTACAGAATACTAGTAGACAGTCCAGTTACCCACAAAGGAAAATCAAATATGCAGTTATTTCAACCCTTCTGAAGTTGCTCACAAGAAGCAGTTTTGAAAGCCCCCTTCCTGATTTAAAAACGAAAATAATTAAACACAAAACAATACCAATGTAAGACTGTAAAGTAAGGAAAACTTCCCTCATATGTAAGTAAGAGAGATTTGTTGGAGATTTGCTTGGTAAATGTGTTAACAGTCTTCCAGGTAGCTACTTTACAGATTTCCACTAAGGGTATATCCCCGGCAGCTGCTACCGAAGCAGCCGTACCTCTGGTGGAGTGAGCTCTCAGGCCTGATGGAGGCTCTTTCCCCAATTTTGAATAGCAGAAACTGTATACAAGAAACAATCCATCCAGCAGTAGTTCTCTTAGTGGCAGGTTTTCCTTTTCCCACTACTCCAAAAGTAAGGAACAGCCGAGAACAGTCATTTCTGTGGGGTTTAGTGGAGTCTATATAATAACTCAGAACCCTTTTAACATCAAGACTGTGCAACCTCCTCTCCTCAGAGGAGGAGTGGTCAGTAAAGAATACTGGCAATGTTGTGGATTGGTTCAGGTGAAAATCTGATACTACCTTGGGAAGGAACTTCCTATTTGTGCGAAGGACCACCCTGTTCCTGTGAAATGAGATGAAATCAGGTTCCACTGATAAGGCCTGTAATTCACTGATTCTCCTGGCAGAGGTGATAGCCACCAGGAATACAGTTTTCCAAGTCAGGTACTTAAGTTCAGCTGAATAAAGAGGCTCAAAGGGAGGCTGCATCAGCTGTGCAATACAAATATTCAGATCCCACAGAGGAGTGGGATCCCTGAAAGGAGGGTTGATATGAATCAGCTCTTTGAAAAATCTTTTGAAGACTGGATGGGAGGCTAGGGAAGAGACTTTCCCTGCCGAAATGAAAGCAGAAATAGCTGCCAAATGCACCTTGAGGGTGGCAGGCCAAAGGCCCAAGCTATTAAGATGCACCAAATAATCCAGGGCAATGGCAATATCATCCGAGTCCGGCTGGATGTGCCTCTGAGTGCACCAAAACACAAACCTCTTCCATTTGGAACTGTAAGTTTTTCTAGTGGAAGGCTTTCTGCTAGCCTTGAGGATATCCAGAGCTGATCGGGAAAGATTCAGGCCTACATACTCTAGCTCTTCAAGAACCAGGCCTTGAGCCTGGGAGAGTGAATGTTGGGGTACAGGATCCTCCCCTGGGACGAGGTGAGGACATGGAATTGCCTGGGAAGGCACAGAGGTATTGTCATTGACAGTGACAACAGTAGAGGATACCAAAGTTGTCTGGAGCTACCAGAATCACTGTGCAAGGTTGGGATCTGATCTTGACCAGTACCCTGAATATCAGAAGAAAGGAAGGAAAAGCACAGAGAAACTTGTTGGTCCAATCCAACAGGAGGGCATCCAGAGGGACCGACCTCAGGAGAGGAGGTCTGCGACAGAACAGGGGGAGCTGATGGTTGTCTGGGGCTCCAAAGAGATCCATCTCTGGAGTGCCCCATCTCTTGAAAATGATTTGAAGAATGAGAGGATTCAGGAACCATTCGTTGTGACCTTGAGAAATCTTGCTGAGCACATTGTCTTTCCCTGGGAGATGCACAGCAATCAGGGAAGCTTGCAGCGAGTAAACTAGAGACTATATTTTCATGGCCTCGGTGCACAAGGCCGAAGACAGAGTACCCCCCCGCTTGTTGATGTACCAAATGGTTGTGGTGTTGTCTGTCCTGATCTGCACCACTTTCCCCGGATCATGTTCGAAAATGCCTGGACTGCCAGAAAGACAGCCCTGAGTTCGAGCAGGTTTATGTGCAGAAGGGACTCCTGAGGAGACCAAGTCCCCTGAGCCGTGTGCTGATCCAGATGGGCTCCCCACCCCAGTAGGGAAGTGTCTGTGGTGAGAATCACTGTGGGCGCCTGAGTGAGGAAGGGGAACCCCTTGCCTCAAACTGTCCTCTTTCAGCCACCAATGGAGGGCCTGAACCAGAGTTAGAGGCACTGGAATCAACTTGGAGAGGGAATCTTTTCTCTGAGACCAAAAAGCTCTCAGGTGAAACTGAATATATCTCATCTGTAACCTTGCTCCCTGCACCACTGCAGTGCATGCTGCCATATGGCCTAGCAGCTGCAAAAAATGTCTGGCTGGCCGAGGCACAAGTGGACGAAAAGAGGAAGCCAGATTGATGAGAAATTGGACCCTTGGAGAAGGAAGAAAGGCCTTGGCCTGAACAGCCTGAGAAGCTGGGTATCTACAGGACTGACATTTCCAGATTCAGGATGAATCCTAGGTAGTCCAGAAAGTTTCGAGTGGCCCTCAGAGCTGACCTGACTTGGTCTGGAGACTGGTCTACTATAAGCCAATCGTCCAAGTAAGGGAACAGTAAGATGCCTTGCTTTCTGAGGAAGGCTACCACTACTGCTAGACACTTGGTGAATACCCTTGGACCTGAAAGGCATTGCTCTGAACTGATAATGGCCTGAGGGCAGTTTGAATCTGAGGTACTTTCTGTGAGACTGCTTGATATGTGAAAATAAGCATCCTTGAGATCCAGGGAGGTTAGACAGTCTCCTGGTCTCAGAGAGGGAAGAATTAGTCCCAGAGTCACCATTTTGAACTCTGGCTTTATGATGCGTTTGTTTAGGTATCGTAGATCTAGGATGGGTCGCCACTCCCCAGTCTTTATTAGGGTAAGGAAGTACTTAGAGTACAATCCTTTTCCCCTGTGAATGACAGGGACCTTTTCCACTGCTTGCAGGAGCAGTAGAGATGAAATATCTGTCTCCAAGGCCTGTGTTTCCTCTGGAGAGGAAGGGGGAAAAATCTTTGCTCTCAGCCTTGGGAACCTGGTGAAGCTGAGAGCAAGGCCCTGGCTCACCACTTCCAGAACCCACCTGTCTGAAGTGATAGACTTCCAGGCCCGGAAGAAGTAAGCCAGCCTGTCCCCTACAGGGATTGGGGAGGCGACCCTAGCTGACCCATCAGGGTGTCTCCTTGGCAGGGGGGCTTAGACTGAGAGGAGGATGTAGCCCTTGTCATCCCCCTTCTGCCTCTTCCCCTGAAGAACCCCCTCTGCTGGAAAGAAGAGGAGGCCTGGGCCTGGTAAAAAAGGCCTTTGAAAGGGTCTGCCCCTGCCAGACCTAGATTACTGCCTTTGAGGAGTGGTCTGCTTCTCTTTGGCTGCAGCACTCCTATATGTGGTCCTGTACTCGTCCATCTTCTTCATGTAAGCCTCTGTTTGTTCCCCAAACAGAGAGTTACCAGTGACAGGAAAATCCACGGCCTTGGTCTGGGTATCCTGAGACAAGTTGGTACACCTGAGCCAGGCAAATCTTCTCATGGAAACAGATGTAGCCATAACCTGAGAATGATCATCATTCAAGTCTACAGCAGCATGGAACTGTACCTTAGAAGCTTCGATGCCATCTGCAGCCACCTGCTCCAGCTCACTGGCTAGCTGGTGGGGGGGCATTCTTAGCCAGTGCCAGAATCATATCCCACCTAGACTTCTGGTATCTGGCTGTATATGCCATGTAGTTAGATTGTCTTGAGTCCCAAAGAGGATGCCAGGTACTGCTTCTTAGCCGTGGCATCCACTTTCCTGGAATCCTTATCTGGGGGGTGAGATGCCAGAGAAATATCAGCCTTGTCACAGGCTGCAGCTTGCACTACCCTGACATGGCTGCAGTGAGTAGTAAGGAATTCCATCCCAGGCCCTGACAAAGCATACCTCCTGTCCATCTTCTTATCCACAAAAGGTATGAATGTTGGGAGTTGTAAGATTTTTTGGGTCTGTTTCCCCAGGGACTTGTGCAGAGGGATGGACACCCTTTTGGACTCTGGGACGTTTCAGTTTCTTCCATAGGGAGCTGAAGAGTGTCAGCCACCTTCCTGTAAAACAGGTAGTGGGAAGGGAACTTAGAAAGCCTGGGAGGAGACACATTGGAAGGCCTGTCTGGGGAGATGTCCGGTTCAATAGGCTCATCCAGGTCTTCATATTCTTCATCCTTATCATCTTCGTCTCCTTCCCATTCGCCCTCATAAAAAGCTTCATGGTCATAATCGGAAGCTTGTAAGTCCGACCGAACCGGCCGTCCTCGAGACGGTGCCAGTTCAGCCAGAACCGGGCAAAGCGACTGCACTATAGCAATCGCTTTGGCAATTTCGTCGGCGGCCAAAACATGGGGACCGGGATCCGAATCAGCCGACTTACGTTTTTTCTTTGTAGGAACCGATTCCGCAGAATCGACTCTCCTCTTGCCCGAGGGGGTATCGCCCAGGTCAGTAGGCACCCCCCTCAGGTTCAGCCGAAACCGAACCGGGCTAGCCATCTGGGTCAGCGGACTTCTCGGACTCCCTTTCCTTCAGCCTACTTAAGCGTTTTTCAGCAGTGGCATTAGGGAAGCTTTTACAAATTTGGCAGTCTTCCTTGAGGTGGTCAAACCCCAGACAATAAACACAGATGAGGTGTGGATTGGCCTTGGCAAAGGCCTCCCCACACTCAGTGCAGTGCTGAAACCCCGTGGGCCCGGTTTTCTTTTTGGGTTTCTCAGACATGCCTCCAAATAACCAGTCACCCTTACCAGCGTTCAAGCTAGGCGACTAACAAATCTATCGGTTCTGACCATGTCACGGGTCGGTTAAAAAAAAAAAAAAAAAAAAAGGAAAATTTGTCGTTTTTTTTTTTCAGGAACCAATAGTTACCAGAACCGAACACAACCTTTTTAACAGAAATACTTTGGTTCCTGACCAGACCGACCAGTAGGGCACCAAAAACAAAACAATTTCTCTAGTGCTCTACCTACTACACACTTACTGTACCGGGACAGCGATACGAATACCAACAAAAATAAGAAACTGTTGAAAAGAACCGATTGATTTACTGCGACCCAACCGAAGTGTAGGAGAGGATCTCCAGAGCGACTTCTCAGTTAGGTGGAGTAAAGAATATGACGGTTACACTTCAGAGTACATGGGACAGAAATTTTATTTATTTATTTAGTTTTTGTTAACCAGGTAGGTACACTAGACAGCGTAGCTGCCTATTTTCAGGTACGTCCCGGGAGATTGCAACAAAGGGTATGTAGACAATAGCAGATACAAGTAAACATCATGGGAACAAGTAGAAGTCAGACATAGTATACTTATACAAAATTTTCAGCAATGACAGTACATTTGCAGAAATCTATATGTAGTAACAAAACAGAAATATAAGTGCAAGTAACTAACAGTCATAAGTTATACAACTAGTAAGTGCAAGAAGAGGGGAAATAAGATTTCCAAGCAAGTTTGAGAGTAGTAGAGGTTGAAGCTAGTAGGCAACTAGGAGGAACCAGTACAGGAGTGGGTGGACAGCGAACAGGAGCAGGGTTCAGAGCTTAGAAGAGCCATACGAAGCTCCTGTTTGAAGCTGTGTGGAGAAAGGGAGATTCTTAGACTCAGTGGAAGGGAGTTCCATTGTTTAGGGGCCCAGCTAAAGAAAGCATTCTCCCCCATTTTGGTTTTACATCTCGGTTGGACAAGAAGGGATTTGTTAGCTGATCTCAGTGGGTAGGCAGAGGTCACAGGTTTGAGCAGTAGAGACAGTTTGTCAGGTATCTGGGAGGAGATTATATTCTTTATAAAACAGTAGGAAGTAAACTGTCGGAAGGCTGAGGGGGTAAACCATCCCAGACTGGAGTATAGTGTGCATCAGTGAGTAAGTTTGGGCAAAGATAATGCAAAACGGCAAATGTTGCTGTAGCAGACATCCCACTTTTGGAGGAGCCCTCCAGTAGTTGCCGGAGAGGCTATTAACCCATACGCCAATTTGGGTCTCTGGATCCCCTGTGCAATGGCCATCCTCACCATGGATGTTAGGCTGTGTCTCACCTTATATGCCAGTCCAAGTTGAATATTGACAGATTTAATGACTGAAGCTAGGTACAGGTCAAAATCCAAGGCAGGATCAAGGGTTACTCCTAGGTATTTAAAAGAGGTAACTGTGCGAAGGGGAGAGCCATCAAGTGCTCTGATAATGGTTGGGTGCAGGACCGAATTTCTGAACCTGAACCGAAGAGCATAGTCACCATTTTATTTTGAAAACCAAGCTCGAGATGAACGTTCTATGCCTTTGCATAGAGTTTAACCCTCTCATCTCTGGCGAAGTTGAAGTGCTGGGGCTAACTGCAATTAGAATACAGCAAGACTTCATGTTGTTTGAAACTGGCATGCCCTCTTTTCCCAGGGACGAAAGAAACGCAACAGTGGTGAGGACTTCCTGCAGTACTTGTACAGGAACGCAAAATTCTATGCACATCTAAAGTATGGAGCAATGCATCCCCTGGACTGGCATGCTCTAGATAACAGACAAGCAGGTGGATCGTTTAAATTAAGGTAAACTCGGACCCCACCTTAGGAAGAAACTTAGGATTCGTATGCACAGATACCATGTCTTTGTGGAAAATCAAAGAAAGAGGCTCACATATGGGAGCCTGAAGCTCGGAAATCCTTCAAGCAGAAGTAATAGCAACTAAAAATACAGGTTACTCACCTGTAACAGGAGTTCTAGGAATGGTATATGTTGTTTATCCACACTTACTGGCAGGTTCCTTGCCACTTTAAATCTTGCCGGAAGGTCTTCAAGCTGGCTCCTCCCACCCACCCGGTGGTAAAACTCCTTGCCTGGCCTATGACGCCAGATCTTCCTTATCATTGAGCTCAGGTTCCTCCTTTAGCGCTCTGCGTTTTAGGCCTGGATCCTAACTTGTCGGTTAATCTGAAACTCATTCTCAAGTTTAAAAGACTTCGGTCTCCTTTTTCCCTCGCGGCTGCGATGGACAAATTGACTCCCGGATTTCGGCGGTGCCCTTGTGGGCAGAAGATGTCTCGGACTGATCCGCACTCCATGTGCGTTTACTGCCTTGGCCTCGAACACGATCCACAGGCCTGCGAATTGTACAAGTCCTTTTCGGTCAACGTTCTCGAAGACCGTGCTGCCAGGCTTCCACTCGGGCGCCCCGAGAGATGTATTCCTCCGGTTAAGTCGAAGGAGGCCCGTTGAGCGGTGTCTGCGGTGGCGGGCTCGGCTGAGCAACTCAAGCAAATGATCGCCCTCAAGGAGGAGGTGGCCCAGGCCGCATCTTCTTCCTCGGTCGCATTTATCCCGCTCTCCTTGGGCTCCTCCTACTCAGCTTCTTTTAAGGAGCTTTGTCAGTCCCTCTCTACTAAAGGAGAGGGGCCATCGGGACACTCCTCTCGGTCCAAGAAAAAGGACTCTAAAGGTAAGTTCCACTGTCTATGTTCGTGGGGAGTGGGAAAGGGCCCCTTCCCAGGATAGTCGATACTCTACTTCGGTCGAGGTTGTGGCTAAGGCCGCTGGCTTCACGGTGTCCCCGTCAGGTCAGCCGGCCAAGACACCAGTCGATGCAGTCAAGATTTTTCTCGACCCGTCGGACCGGCTGTCGACTGGAGAAGCAGACAACCCATCTTCACCGTTTCCCCCGGTGGAAACCGAGGACTTGCCTGTGCCTCCTGTGCCGGATTCCCCGGTTAAGATCCCTAAGCCAGGGGAGGAACGGGCTCAAAATGAGTGAAAGTAAGTTTCTCCAACAGTTCTAGAGCCCCATACCAGTCCCTCATTGCTTCCCGACAGAGTGGGTCCCCCCCATTTCTTGATGCAGTGCACAACACTGATGCAGTCAGTCTGCGCGCCAGCAGAGGCCCTGGGACAGATATGTCAGGAAGGCTCGTAGAGGATATAGGATGGCCCTCATCTCTAGGATGTCGATGCGATGGGGAGGGCAGTCTCCCACTCAGGCCATATCCCTAGAGTTGGACGAGGCCCCAGGTGGCCCCCCCAGCCCAACCTCGAAGCAGATAAGGTAAGGATTTGCGGGGGTGAGGGATAAGGAAGAGAAACCCTACAACAGGTTGCTGGGTTCCAACCACCACAGCAGCACCTTTAGACCAGAGAGGAGACTAGAACTTGCTATTCTAGGCAGTCAGTGTGGTAGTCCCACTAGACCCTCAATGTCCACTGAGGAATCCACACGTGCAGCCTGGCTAAGGGTACCGGGACAGTGGCTGCAACCAGCAGACTCAGGAGCCCAGGAGCCTCAAGAATGATCCAGAAGCGCTCCCACCCAAGAAGGCACCCAAATGGTGTTGTCGAACGGGTACCCAGCGATGGCAACAGCGCTGAGTTCACCAAGCTGAGACAGAGAAATAGAAGGTACCACAGCTTAGGAACCACAAGGCGTGCCTAAGAAAACCCGACAGGGGAAGCAAGGAGGAGCCACCATCATAGAAGGCAAGACAATCATTGCCAAGTGACGGGGAGGGTAGGACGGCGACAGGGGAGGCACAAGTGAGCCTGGGAAGGAAGGAATTCTCCGGCCCCCACAAGGTGGTGGAAGCAACACAGCGCTGGGAGAGGCACAGGGTGGACCTGACAACAGTCTGAGGCTGTGACTGACCAAGAGGCCAAGAAAGTCCTGCCAGGGGAGGCAATGGGGCACCACCAGTAGGAAGGCAGAATAAATGGAGGCTGTCTACATCCCAAGAGCCTGGAGAAAATACAGGGCTTACCCAGGGAGACACAGTATACAGGGCGAGACTGTAAGAGTCAAATCCCTGTTCAGCCGGTTTGCAACTCGAAGTGCTTAGCTACATTTACCACAAACCTAATAGTCTGGACAGCCAGCACCAAGTGAGTGGAGGTCCAAGCGGCCGCGAAGGCACCCCGCGGCCAAACCATGCCAGGCCCTAACTAGCCTGGGGGAAAGAGGGGACTGTCTCGACTGCCACAAGGTTAAGGAAACAACACAGTGCCAGGGGAGGCACAGGGTGCTATAGGCAATGGTAAAAAGCCTGCTGGGGCAGAGCCAAGCAGGCTGCTGCCAGATCCTGACCTCTAGGGTTATGTGAGGGTGAGCGAGATGGTAGAGGCAGAGGCGTCACTGTCTCTCAGCCAGATTGGCGGGGTAGGCACAGGATGCCACAGCCGAGGGACAGGGTCAGACGGCACTGGCCAGACACAAGAAACCCATCCCTGACCCGCTCAGAGGAGGACGGGGGGGTTGGAAGAACGGGAGAGGTGAGGGTGTCACCGTCCAAGGGGAGCCCAGCCAGAGCGGGACCCTGAAAAAGCACCCAGCAGTCCCTACCAGAGAATCCTACGGTGGGATGGGAGGAGGGATGGCATTAAGGAGAATCCAAACCGCCTTTGGGGACGCAGGAAGCCCAGAAGCCAGAGGTGGCGATCTGGGGCGGCGCTCTCTGAAATCCCGGGAGAAGAACCATTCCTTTAGAAGAGTGTAGTTTTCGGAGCCACATAGAGTTACTGAAAATACTGCAGAAAGCTAGCTAGAAAATAAACTTGGAAAACAAAAGGTTAACACAAAATAAATAAATAAATAAATAAATCAGGTCGACTGAAGCGGTGGAGTTACTAGGGTCCAACATGCACAGGTCATGACGGGAAAAAAAAACTGAAGGAGCTTGGGACCACCAATGCTTATATGGCAGGGACTTTAACGCATATGTCAGTCATAGTCGGCCCCCTTTTAGACTGCTAGATAGAAAAGTTTCCATGTGGTCTTAGTGCCTGGTGTCTATAGCTTCTTAGGTGTGGCCTAATGCAAGAGATATCCTCAATGAGGATCTGGGGGTAATCATATCCGATGACCTGAAGACGGCCAAGCAGTTGAGACAAGGCAGTCGGGAGGGATAGTGGGATGCTGAGGTGCATAGGGAGGCATCACCAGCAGAAAGAGGGAGATGGTGTTGCCTCTGCATAAGTTGCTGGTTAAGACCTCACCTAGAGTACTGTGTTCAGTTCTGAAGACATCTGTGGAAGAACATACAATGGAGGCAGTCCAGAGGACGACAACTAAAATAGTGCAAGGTCTGCATCAAAACCCATACAAGGAGAGACTAAAGGACCTCAGTATGTACACCCTGGAAGAAAAGAGGGAGAGGGGGATAGGACAGAGACCTTTAAATACCTCACAGAGGTAAATAAGATACAGGAGGAAAGCATTTTTCAGAGAACTAAAAAAAAAAAAAAAAGTCGCTCAAGAAGATGGGGACATGTTATGAGGCTGGAGGGAGGGTAGATTCAGGAGAGATGCGAGAAGTACTTCACAGAAAGTGTGGTGGATTCCTGGAAGAGACTTTCAGCGGAAGTGGTGGGGTTCAAGAATGCATGGTACAGGCACAAGGGAATCTTAGTTGAAAGTAGGGAGAGCAAAGGAGCTGAAAATCAAGCAGAGTCTGCGGTGATCCTATAGATAGGGAAAACTAAGCAGACTGGGGGGGTCAAGCAGTCCTTGTATGTCATCACATTCTGTGTTTCTATATTCTTACGTACTACTAAACAGCTGAAAATACTGATGAAAACCTAGGGATAACAACATTTGAAGGAAAGCTCCTTTATTTCAAACATAAAAAAATGCTAAAGCAAGACTCTGAACAAAGGGAGCTCTCACCAGACAGGAAAAAGGCAACTCTAAAACACCAGAAAGGTACATGTAGAAAACTGTCATTGTAAACATGCAGTGCTTCTTTAAATGAAATCTGGAACAAACTTCCTAGCCCTACTTTCTCTGTCAACAAAAACAATCTCTTATACAGACAGAGCAGAGGCTTCAGAGTACTGAACCCAAGATCCTGCTTCAAAAGCAGCATTCTAGACACCTAGATGACCATGCCATGTGTTGGGGCACATGTGTCCAAAATTCCCTTGTTAATGCCTGCAAGTTCAGTGACACCTGCTGTAAACAGAAGCTCAACTAGCAAAACTACATCACCAAGTCTACAGAAAGGCTCAGACGTTCAGGTCAAATGTCTGCACTTTGTGAATGAAAGGTTTCTTGTAAGAAGTTTGATGGTAGATATCCCTCTACCACCACCCAACGCAGTACAGTGTGCCGTGCTGAGAGTCCCCTCCTCTCTCAGCTGCACTGTATTACTGAAAAAAGAGCTCATGTTCACACTGCGAGGACTATTGCTGGGCATTGAAAATTTTCATCTAAAAAGAGAAGAAAGATGACTCATAACCAATTGAGAAATAGCTTTACCTACAATGGTTTTATAAGTTACAATAAACATGTTCAATATAAATATACTTCACAACAAGCAATCACAAAATATTAATGCTCCAGGCAAGTATAACATAGCTCTATTTATTCATTTCAAAAGTCTCACCAGGAAAGACATACTGAGCAGCCAACAGCTCGTTTCCCGATGCATCCTGGGGTAGGGAGAAAGTGGTAAGTCACATACACAAAATACAATAAATCAAAGAGCATAATCAAAACACTGAAGGCAAATCAGTATAACAGATACATATAGTAACACAACAACTGCTACTAGTAACTCTAAGTTACAGATCATGGGATGACGCTAGAAAGTTTGATAAGGCACCAACAAGTGTCTTGTACAGAGATGGAATTATACACAAGCTTTTGGGGCCTCAAAGGTCCCTTCTTCAGGTTTCACCTGAAGACTTGGGAGGACAGTAGTCTCTATGCCAAGGACAGACTACACTTGAGCGAGGAAGGAAAGAAAGTGCTGAAACAGAGGATGGAGGAGTACATAGAGGTAGCTGGGAATTTAAACTAGGAGCGTGGGGTGGCACGTGTTTATTTTTGTTTAGTTGTTTTTGACCAGGTATAGCACACTAAGCTGAAAGCTTTTTTACAGGAGCGACCTGGGAGCACAAGGAGGTTAAGTGACTTGCTCAGGGTCACACAGTATGCAAGTAGAAGCTGTGGGATTCAAACCCAGGTCTGCTCCGCTGGATGTCACCAGATTTGCAGCTCAGAGCTTTAGACCACTGCGCTATACTGCCTCCTGTGAGCAAGGGACATGCAGAGACCACAGGGTGGGAAGTCATATGAGCTTACCGCCCCCCCCCCCCAATAACCATGACAAAGGGAAATATTTGTGGCAATGTGAGTAAAGGAGGGCAGGAAGGTGGTCACCCTGAATGCTAGGAGCCTTGGGAAGAAAACTGTGGAGCTACAGACTCATGGCAGAGGAGGAGGTGGACATGGCAGCCATCACCGAAACATGGCCACCCAATACAATGACTGGGACCTGTCGATACCAGGGTACAGGATATTTCCTAAGGATAAAGTGACTGGGAAGGGGGGTGGAGCTACATGTGAGGGAAGGACTGAAGTGTGTATGGGAGGAAGCGAAGGAGGGTAGTACGGAGTCGCTATGGATGCAAATACAGGATTCCAAGAATAGGATTCTCAGGATGGGAGTGGTGTACAGGCTGCCCTTTCAGACAGAGGAGTTAAGACAGGGAACTAGCGGGACAGATCAGGAGGACCTGCGAGAAGGGTAGTATGGTGATTGTGGGGGACTTCAACATGCCAGGAGTGGATTGGAGTACCCAAACAACCAGGAACAGAAGGGAGCAGGCACTGCTGGATGCCTTTCAGGACAGCTTCCTGCTGCAAATGGTCAGCGAACCAACCAGGTTAGGGAATACCCTTGACCTTGTGCTGACAAATGGGGAGTTCGTAAGGAAACAGAGGGTGGAAGAACTTCTGGCAGGAGTGACCACCACTCAGTATGGTTCACGTTACATATGGGTAAGTAAGGAGTGGAATCTGGCACAAGGATGCTGGACTTCATGAGGATGGGGGAAAGTGGTAAAAGGGTACCTGGACAGAATTCAACCTAGTGTGGGCACTAACTAGAAGTGGGAGCTCATAAAGCTGGGGATAGTGGAGGCAACCAGAACCTGCAGCAAGGCCCAGAGCAAGATGGCTAGGGCAAAGAAACCTAGCTGGGTAAGCAAGGAGGTCGTGGAAAAGGTAAGGAGGAAAAGAGCTGCCTTTAGGAAGTACAAAAAACAAAGGGGGAGAACAGGGAGGAGTACCTGAAGGAAGCAAAAGAGGTGACAAGGGCAGCAAAGGTGTCTACAGAGCTCAGGCTGGCGCAGGGCATTAAGAAGGGGGAGAAAGACTTCTTCAGGTACATCAGGGAGAAAAGGAGCTGCAAGGACCATATTGTAAGGATTAGGAAGAGGGGGTTGGGTGGAAGCAGGGGGTGATAGGGCAGAAGTGCTAAACAATTACTTCTGCTCAGTATTTACTAAGGAGAAGGGGGGGTGATGCCCAAGGGGGCAGGGAGGGCAGAAACAAGAGGGGAAGGGCGTGACAGATGGGGAAGGGCGTGACAGATAGGGAAATCACGGAAGGCAGGTTTCTGGAGGGTTTGAGCGCACTGAGAGTGGACAAGGTGCCAGGCTCAGATGGCATCCACCCCAGGGTACTGAAGGAGCTGGCAGAGGTCCTGGCGGGACCTTTGGCAGACCTATTTAATGCCTCACTACACTCAGGGTGTGTACCTCAGGACTTGAGGATGGCTCGTGTGGTGCCTCTCCACAAGAGCAGCCCCAAGGATGAACCGAGGAACTACAGACCGGTGAACCTCACATCCATCATGGGTAAGCTGATGGAGACGATCCTGAAGGAGAGGCTGGTGGCCCTCTTTGAGGCCAAAGAGCTACAGGACAGCAGACAGCATGGCTTCATACGTGGCAGATCCTGCCAAACCAACCTGGTGGAGTTCTATGACTGGGTAACTAGGCAATTGGATGGGGGCCATGCAGTGGATGTGCTGTACCCGGACTTCAGTAAGGCATTCGACTCGGTACCACATGGGAGGCTGGGAAGTAAGTTAGAAGGCTCAGGGATGGGTGCAAAGCTGGTGAGATGGGTAGAGAACTAGCTTTAGGGAAGGCAACAGAGGGTGGTGGTGGTGGGTGGGGAGTTCTCATCCCCAAGGGTAGTGACGAGCTGTGTTCTGCAGGGCCCGGTGTTGGGGTCAGTGTTTGGGATATTCATTGCGGACATATCACTGGGCATCAAGAGCAAGACCAATCTGTTTGTTGACGACACCAAGATGGGAGTGGTGGTGGACGACCTAGGGGGACGGCAGGGGATGCAGGATGATCCGGCAAAGCTGGAAACCTGGTCAGACATCTGGCAACTGAGGTTCAATGCTGCATTTTGGGGAGAAAAACCCAAGGAGGAGTTACCAGTTGGGGGGAGTGCAGCTAGCCGAGAGAGGAGGAGGAGAAGGATCTGGTGGGTGCTCATTACGAGGTCAATGAACAACTCTGTACAACAAATGAAGGCAGCTGCAAAGGCCAACAAAATGCTGGGCTGCACTGCAAGGGGTATATCCTCGAGGAGGGGGGAGGTGATTCTCGCACTGTATAGATCATTAGTTTAGACTGCACCTGGAGTACTACGTGCGGTACTGGCGTCCATATCTGAAGAGGGACATTAGGTTACTGGAGGGGGTGCAGCGCAGGGCGACAAAGATGATCAAGGGGCCAGGGGACTTACTATATGAGAGGATGCTGAGGGAAAGTACAGTTACGCAAGAACTTACCATAACAGTAGATCTTCGACAACAGCTCTTACAGCAGGTTACACCATTAGGACTGAAGTCGGCAGGCGCCAGGACCCCACGGAAATTTTCTAGCTAGCAGTATTCAGTGGGGACCGCCTCAGACGTCGATCCCACCCCCGACATCAGGCGTAGTACATATGGAGGCGGTCCCCCATAATCCTCAGGTCTCCCGGCGGAGACTCCCGGCCGCTGGATGACATCAGAAGAGGAGACCGAGGATCTGTCATCAAATGGCAAACAAAGAGGCTGTAAATGCCTTATCCTAGGAGGTTCAGGGTTCAGTATTAGGATCAGTCCTCTTTAATGTCTTTGTAAATGACACTGCAGAGGAACTGGAAGGAAAAGTATGTCTCTTTGCAAATGACACAAAGATCTGCAACAGAGCTGATGCACAAGGTGTGGTGGAAAGGATGAGAAGGGACTTCGCAAATTCAGAGGAATGGTCAAATGTATGGCAGCTTAGATTCAGTGCTAAGAAGTGCAAGGTAATGCACCTGGGAAACAAAAACCCAGGGGAAGAGTACACAATGGGGGGTGAGATACTAACAACAACAAAAATGGAAAGGGACCTGGGGGTAGTCATATCAGATGACTTAAAGGTGGGCAAGCAATGTGAGAAGGCAGTAAGGAAGGCTGGGGGGATACTGGGATGCATAGGGAGAGGCATCACCAGTAGGAAACAGGAAGTTGTTATCCCTCTGTACAGAGAGCTGGTGAGACCCCATCTGGAATAGTGTGTACAGTTCTGGAGACCCAATCTCCGCAAGGACATAGACGAGATGGAAACTGTCCAGAGGAAGGCAACTAAAATGGTGCAGGGTCTGCACCGGAAGACATATGAAGAGAGACTAAAGGAGCTTAATATGTACAGCCTCGAGGAAAGGCGGGAGAGGGGGGACATGATAGAAACGTTCAAGTACCTCAAGGGAATCAACAAAGTCCAAGAGGGTAGCATCTTCCAAAAAAGATGTGCAAGAACAAGGGGGAACAATTTGAAGATAGAGGGTGGGCAGCTCAGAGGTAATGTAAGGAAGTATTTTTTCACAGAGAGGGTTGTGGATGCATGGAACGGCCTTCCGGAGGAGGTTGTGGAGTCAAAAACAGTGGTTGAATTCAAGCATGCATGGGACAGCCATAAGGCAATTCTAGGGGATGGGGGTAGAAAGAAGTAGGCTGCTGGTTAGCTAGGATCTGCAGCTTATCCATTAGGAAGGGAAATGGGCAGACTGGGTGGGCCAAGCTGTCCTTATCTGCCGTCAAATTCTATGTTTCTATGTTTATGTTAAGGATGCTGTGACTATAACCCACCTTCAGCGGGGATGGTGGGAAGGAAAGTACCTGCTGCAAGAGCTGTTCTCGAAGATCTTCTGTTACGGTAAGTCCTTGCTTAACTGTACTATCTTACTTCAAGAAACAGCTCTTGCAGCTGGTTACACCATCAGGACTGATTCCCTAGCAATACTGGAAATCACACACCATCGGGAGGAGGAAAGGTAAAATCCTTGAATTACATCGAGCCTAGGACAGAAGTCCCTGCTCTTCGCCTCGATGCAATGTCCAGGCTGTAATGCCTGATGAAAGTGTGTATGGAGCTCCAAGTAGCTGCAGCACAAACAGCTGAGGTGGATACGTTCTTTAAAACTGCAAATGAGGTAGCCACCCCTCTGGTGGAATGACCCTTAACCGTGCCCGGTAAGGGTTTGTTGCGCTTCTGGTAACAGAACGTAATGCACTGAATGAGCCACCTGGACAGTGACTGTTTTGAAACAGGAGCTCCCATCATCCTGTGGGCAAAGGAGACGAAAAGTTGGTCCAATTTTCGGTGGTATTTGGTTCTGGTCAGGTAGTATCTGAGACACCTATGCACATCTAGAGTGTGCAGAAGGGCTTCTCCTCGATTAGGGTATTTCGGGAAATACACTGGTAGATCGATGTCCTGATTAAGGGTGAGAGCTGAGACCCACCTTAGGCAGAAATTTAGGACTAGTCCTTAGAGATACCCTGTCTTGGTGGAAAACCAAATAAGGTTCTTTGCACATTAGGTGCGTATAGTTCAGAAATTCTTCTGGCCGAAGTAACGGCAACTAAAAATACAGGTTACTCACCTGTAACAGGAGTTCTAGGAATGGTATATGTTGTTCATCTACACGACCCACCCGACCTCCCCGGCTTCAACGCACATCCTGGCTTCCAGTGGGCTAGATCTGGTATCATGGGGTGGAGCCGTGAGTTTTACCACCGGGATGGGTGGGAGGAGCCAACTTGAAGACCTTCCGGCAAGATTTAAAGCGGCAAGGAACCTGCCAGACAGTGTGGATGAACAACATATACCATTCCTAGAACTCCTGTTACAGGTGAGTAACCTGTATTTCTAGGGACATGGATATGTTGTTCATCCACACTGTCTGGCAGACTCCTAGCAGTTCTCCGGGAGGAGGCAAGGCGCATACCCCTACTTGGGAAATAAAGACTGGAGAACAAGTCCCCAAAACCAGCATCCCGCGTGACTCACAAGGTCGATGTGGTAGTGGGTGATGAAGGTGTGTGCTGACTTCCAGGTAGCAGCCCTGCAGATTTCCTGGATAGGGACATCCCTGGAAGCAGCCACCGATGCAGCGGTATGGCAGGTAGAATGAGCTCTTATCCTCTGGGAGGCTCCATGCCCGAACCTATAGCAGATCTATGCAGAGGTGACCCACCTGCCTATCGTCCGCCACGCAGTCTGCCAGGTGCGGCTTCAGCGTAGATGACAAACAGCTGGTGAACCTGTCCTCAACTTCAGCCGCCTGCTCCATGTAATAAGCAAGCACTCTTCGGGTCCAAAGTATGGAGCCTATATTCGCCTCCGAGGGTGATTGGGATAGAACACGGCAGAGTCAACACCTGGTTAAGGTGAAACTCAACACCACCTTTGGAAGGAATTTGGAGTGAGTGCAGGGACAGCCTTGTGCCTGTGGAGACCAGATAAGGGACTACGATGGAAAGCGTCTGGGCTCTCCCATCCTTCTGGCTGGCGTATAGCCACCAAGAAGGCGTGTCTTCCATGACAGGTGAGAGATGTCACACCCAGCATCGGTTCAAATGGCTTGCCCATGAGCTTAGCCAATACCAGCAGTAGATCCCACGGAGGTGGAGGTTCTTGTACCAGAGGGGATATGTGGTCAAGGCCTTTGAGAAAAGCACCCGACCACCTTCTCCTGCGCCACCGACTGCTTCCCGGCCCACGCCCGGTAAGCAGAGATGGCTGCCAGGTGCACCTTAAGGGTCATCGACCAAAGCCCTAGCTGAGAAACGGACTACAGGTAGTCCAGAATGCTTGCCAAGGAACAGGAGGAAGGGTCCAGGCCCTTACCCTGACACCAAATGGAGAATCTCTTCCATTTGAAGGCGTAGCATTTTCTGGTTGACTCCTTACAGGACGCCTCAATGACGTTGAGGACCTCGTCGGAAAGACCCAAGGCATGGAATTCTAGCCGCTCAGGAACCAGGCCATCAGGTGCAGGGATTGAAGGTCCGGATGGAATACCTTCCCCTGATTGACTGAGATCAGGTCCAGGTGGGCTGGAAGCCGCCTCGGGAGCCTGGAGCTGAGACTGAGATCATCTGGATACCAGAACTGGCAGGGCCAGTCTGGGGCTACCAGAATCACCTGCGCCTTGTCCCTCCTCGCCTTGAGAAGCACCTTGTGGATCAAGGGAAATGGGGGAAAGGCGTAGAAGAGGCCCGGAGTCCACGGCCTCGAGAAGGCATCCCCCTGCAGCGAGCCCTGCTGAGGGGGCGGGCATGAAACAGTCTCAGCTTCGCATTCTCCCCGGAGGCAAACAGGTCCGCCTGAGGCGTGCCCCAGTGGGAGAAGAGATCTTGTACTACCTCCGGCAGGAGAGACCACTCATGAGACACAGCCCCTATCCAGCTTAGGGCATCAGCCAGGGTGTTGGAGGCTCCTGCCACATGAATGGCGAGGAGATCCACCTCCAGGCTGCGCACGAGTGACCAAATGCGGAGAGCTTCCCTGCACAGAGGCATGGAGCGCGTCCCGCCCTGGCGGTTTAGGTAGTACATGGTCATGGTATTGTCCGTCTGGACCTGAACCACTTGACCCCATAGAAAAGGAGCGAAGGCGGTGAGGGCTAGACGAAATGCTCGAAGCTCCAGCAGGTTGATATGGCATCGGGACTCCAGAGGGGACCAGAGGCCATGCGCTCTGTGCTCCCCCAGATGGGCACCCCAACCCATCAGAGAAGCATTGGTCGATAGCGAGACCGCCGGCTCGGGGCAGACAAACGGGATGCCCTCCTGCAGATGTGCTGGAACGGTCCACCACTGGAGAGCGTTCCACATTCCCTGGGTCACTGTCACTAGCTGATCCAGCGGATCGAAGTGCTGTGACCACTGGCTGGCAGCCCCCATTGAAGGGGACGCATGTACCAGCGGGCCCAACGGACCACGCTGGTGCAAGGCGCCATGAGGCCCAGGAGGCGCAGAAGTCCCGGGCAGGGCGCAGTTGCCCAACCTGAAATGACTGGGCAAAGGAGGAAAGAACCTCGGCCCTGTCCTCTGGGAGCCATGCTCTGGCTCGTAGAGAGTCTAGCTCTGCCCCGATGAATTGTATCACCTGCTTTGGCACGAGTTCTGACTTGGCCTCATTGATGAGGAGGCCAATCTGAGAGCAAACCTGGAGGGCCAGATCTCTGGACCTCTCCACCTCTGCTCTGGAGGGGGCTGCAATCAGCCAGTCGTCCAGGTAGGGGTACACCTGGACCCTTCGGCGCCGCAGAAATGCTGTCACCACTGCCGTGCATTTGGTGAAGACCCTGGGAGCTAGGGAAAGGCCAAAGGGCATGGCCCGGAACTCGTAAAGGGATCCCTCCGCTCTGAAGCAGAGGAATCTCTGGTGGGACGGACGGATTGGGACATGAAAGAACGCGTCCTGAAGGTCCAGAGAACAGAACCACATGCCTCGTTCCAAGGATGGGATTATCTGAGCCAGTGTGACCATCCGGAAAGTCCAAGACCTTATGAACCTGTTCAGGTCGTGCAGGTCTAGAATGGGGTGCCAGCCCCCCGTCCGTTTTGGGACTAGGAAGTACCTGGACACAAACCCCGGGTCTGAAGGAGGATCCGCCACCTTCCTGATCACCTCTTTTTCGAGGAGCAGGGCAATAGTGGCTCGGCGAGCCGACAGAGAGGCTGTGGACCCTGTAGCCCCCCCGAGGGGCGACAGCTTGGAAGGGCGGGGCCTGCTCGAACTCCAGGAGCAGGCCCTTTCCTACCACCTCCAACACCCAACGATCCGTGGCAATTGCGGACCAGGCGGAAAGGAAGTGGCGGAGCTGTCCCCCCACGGGGGAGTTACGAGGCTGGGCAGGCTTAGAGGAGGGACCGTCCGAGGGACCTCCTGGGCCTTTACCTCCCTGCTTCCTGTTGGAGGAAGCCGCGGGCTTGGGTTTGAGATGCCAAGCGCAAGCCTGCTGGCCCTGGTGCTGGTGCTGTTGGGCCGGACGTGCTGCAGGCGCAGAAGGACGAAAGGACTTGTGCTGCTGCTGTCGGCGGCCTTTGTCCTTCTGGGTGGAGGTGACAGAGTCCAGAGTGGCACTGGACTTATCAATCCGCTGGAGGTGACCTTCCACTTCAGGGCCAAAGAGGTCGGTGCCCAAGAAGGGGATATCCGCCAGTTTGTGCTGGGTATTCGCCGTGAAGGTGGATATCCTCAGCGGCGCATGGCCACCGCAGCCACAACCGATCTGGCACAGGAGTCTTCGATGTCCAGAGCAGTTTGGAGCTGCTGCTCAGCCAGTGCCCTACTCTGGTCCCGTATCTGCCGGACCGTGGTCTGCAGGTCGGCCGGGAGATAAGGGATCACCTCATCCAGGGAGCCCATGAGGGCGTGGCAGGAGTGTGCCGTCAGCACGGCCGAGCTGGCCTGGCGGAGGTCAAGGGAGGATGCAGCGTACACCTTGCACCCAGCGTAGTCCAGTTTTTTGGACTCCTTGCCAGGGGGCCTGTCCACGTCCCTAGCATTCCCGGAATGCTGGAAAATGCTGTCAGTGACCAACCCCTCAGCAGATGGTTGTGCTGAAAAACCGGGCAAAGAGCCGGTAGGGACCGCATACTTCCTGGCCATCCTGGCCGAAGGCGCAGGACAGGAAGCAGGCTGCTGCCAGAGCTCCAAGGCTGGGCCAGCAATGGCTTCAGCCACTGGAAAGGCCTCCGTGGGTGAATCCCCTCGGTCCAATATCTCCATCAAGGGATATTTGGCCCGCTTTGATACGGACTCGAGCTGCATCCCGGTGGACTCCGAGATGAGCCGGAGCAAACCCATGAAAGACGATGGGCTTTCGTCCATCGACTGGCCCCCGCAGGACTCCAGGTCAATGGGCCTGGAGAACAGGGAGGAGTCATCATCGGACTCGGAGGAGTCTGCGAAGAGCTGCCTGGGGCCTGAGCCACTCTCCACCTGCCGAGGACGGTCGGGAGTGAGGGTGACCGACAACCTGTGGGGCAGGCCCTGACCCGAGCGAGAGTCCTTGGTCGGCGCCCCCGATTTCGGTTGTGGAGGTGGAGGTTCCACCACAAAATCGGTGGGGCAGCTGGTTTCGGCCGAACAACCGGCCCAGGCTTGGGCACCTCGGCTACAGCGAGGGGTTGTTTCGGCCGCTCGGGTGACAGCCACTTGATGGCCGGGGAAGGCGACTGCGTCTGCTTGTTCCCGGACAGAAGTAACTGCTGCCACATCAGGTCCTCGTAGCGTTGAAGCAATTTGCGCTGAAGCCTCTCCTCTTCCGAGGAGGAAGAAGAGGACGAGCGGCGGCGCCGCTTACCTCGGTTCCGAGACCGCCAGTGTCGGCGGGATCGGCTGGACCGAGATCCTCGGCGTTTGAGGACGGGGCTGAGAAGGGGCAGGGGACACCCGCTCTTCCCTCGGCTCAGAAGCCTTAACCGGGGACTGCGGCACCGGGGGCGCAGGCAGGTCCTCGGTCTCCACCGGGGGAACCGGTGAAGAAGGGTTGTCGGCTTCACCAGTCGACAGCCCATCCGACGGGTCGAGAAAAATCTCGACAGCGTCGGCGGGTGTCTCGGCGGCTGGCCTGGCCAGGGCCGCCTGGGTGAACCATGGCCTTAGCCGCAACCTCGATCAAGTCGATAGTCGGCTGTCCGGGGAAGGGACCTCTCCCGCTCCCACGAATGCTGACGATGGGACTTACCCTTTGAGTCCTTTTTGGACCGAGAGGAATGTCCCGATGGCCCCTCTCCCTTCGTGGAAAGGGGCTGGCAAAGCTGAATACGAGGAACCCAGTGAGAGCGGGATAAATGCCGCGACTGAGGAAGAGAATGATGCGGCCTGAGCTGCCTCCTCCTCGAGGGTGATCATCTGCTCGAGTTGCTCAGCCGAGCCAGCTGCCGTGGTAACCGCTCAACGGCCTCCTTCGACAACCGGCGGGTAGAGCTTCTCGGGGCGCCCAAGCTGTAACCGGGCAGCGCGATCCTCCAGGACGTTGGCCGAAAACGAACGGCATGACTCGCAGGCCTGCGGGTCGTGTTCTAGGCCGAGGCAGTAGACGCACGTGGAGTGTGGGTCTGTCCTGGACATCTTCTGCCCACAAGGGCACTGCCGAAATCCGGGAGTTGATTTGTCCATCGCAGCCGCGAGGGAGAAAGATGACCGAAGTCTTGAAAATTTTAAAATAAGTTTCAGCGAACCGAAGAATTAGGATCCAGTCTACACGCAGAGCGTTAAGGAGGGAACCTGAGCTTCCAAGCGGTAAGGAAGATATGGCGTCATGGGGCGGAGCCGAGAGTTTTACCACCTGGGTGGGTGGGAGGAGCCAGCTTGAAGACCTTCCAGCAAGATTTAAAGCGGCAAGGAACCTGCCAGACAGTGTGGATGAACAACATATCCATGTCCCTAGAAATAACATTTTCCAAGACAGAAAACGTAGCTCGCAATCGTTGGTTCAAAAGGTGGTAGCATGAGCTGCTGCAAGACGAAGGGTAGATCCCATGGTGGGATCAGCTCTTAGTCGGGGGCCTAAGGTGGAGGATGCCCCTCAGGAAGGCACGTGTCGTGTGCAATTTAGCTATAGTGCGTTGGCCTATAGGGACGGGATAGGCTGAAATGGCACACAGGTGTACCTTAATCGAGGAGTAAGCCAAACCAGAGTGGAAAAGGGACAGCAGGTAATCCAATACCAGCTTCTCTGGGCAGTCCAAAGGCGATAAACCGCGTGCTTGAAACCATAAGCAAAACCTGCACCACTTCATGGTGTAGGTCGCGTGGGTAGCCGGTTTCCTGGCGGCAGTGAGAATGTCTGCCACTTCTTGCGAGACCCCGTGTCGCATCATGGCTATGTCTCTAGGAGCCAAGCATGCAGGTTCAGGGAACGCAGGTCCGGATGGACCAAAGAACCCACCTCCTGAGACAGCAAATGAGAGCTGATTGGTAAAGGCACTGGAGGTTCCCGGGATAGCTGATGCAAGAGAGGGAACCAGATCTGTCTGGGCCAAAAGGGTGCGATCAGTATAAGCGTTGCTTGCTCCCTGCGAAGTTTTAGAAGAACTCTCTGGATCAACGGGAAAGGGGGAAAAGCGTAAGCGTAGCCCGCCCAGGAGAGGGACAACGTGTCTCGCCAGAAAACACCAGGCCCTGGATCCAGCAAGCAAAAATTGGGCAGTTCTGCATTGGATGGGGACGCGAAAAGGTCTAGCTCTGGAGTACCCCATCTGCGAAACAGATCCTCTACCACCTCCTGCAGTAGTTCCCATTCATAGACTCTGGCCTGAGAGCAGCTCAGGCTGTCTGTGATGACGTTGTCCACTAACGGAACATGAACGGCAATAAGGTTTGCGCCGTGTTGTAAGACCCAATCCCACACTCTCATGGCCTCCCTGCAAAGCGGGTAGGAAAGGCTGCCTCCTTGTTTGTTGAGGTACTACATCACCGCAGAATTGTCTGTTTGTAACAGAAGTGTACCCGGTGGAATCTCCAACTGGAAGGCCTGCAAGGTGTAAAGAACTGCCCTCATTTCCAGGATATTTATGTGAAGATGAGACTCTTTGTCCGTCCACAGGCCCTGAGGCCGGACACAGTCGAGGTGTGCTCCCCCAAACGAGCCCTGCGGCGTCTGTGGAGAGTGTCACAGTCAGGGACAGCGCTATGAAGGGGACTCCCGCCGAGAGATTCCTCGAATCTAGCCACCATTGCCAATCTCGAATTACAGCCTTCGTGATGTGGATTGGATGCTACAGATGGTCTTGCCTTTGGTCCCATTGTACCCGTAACATCCACTGGGTTACCCGCATGTGGAGACGGGCTAGTTGGACTGTCGCAATGGCCGCAGCCATGTGTCCGAGCAGGCGAAGCACCAGTCTGGCAGGAACGGTCTTCTTCACCGAAAAGTCCCTGATTAGGGATCTTACGTGTTCTGCTTTGTCCGGGGAGGGGAAGCTTTCCCTTGGACAGTGTCCAGAACTGCACCTATGAATTGCAGAGTCTGGGATGGAACCAGGCTTGACTTCTTCTAATTGATGATAATGCCCAATGTCTCGGACAGAGACTGAGTGTAGTGAATGGCAGACATCAGGGCCTCCCAGGAGGGCGCCATGAGAAGCCAATCGTCCAGGTAGGGGAACACGTAGTGGCCCTGTCTCCTCAGAGATGCAGCTACGACTGCTATGCACTTCGTGAACACCCGAGGTGCCGATGATAGCCCGAAGGGGAGAGCTCGGAACTGATAATGGTGATCCAGAAACTCGAAGCGCAGGAACCTCCTGTGCGCCTGAGCAATAGGAATATGCAGGTAAGCATCCTGCATGTCTAGGGACGCTAGAAAAACGCCCTGCTTTAGCATGGGAATCAGACCAGGGAGGGTCACCATGCGGAAGCGTTTGTACAGGACCGAGACATTGAGGTCACTGAGGTCCAGTATCGGACGGAGGTCCCCTGTCTTCTTTGGAACCAGAAAGAAGTGAGAATAATATCCTTCTCCCCTCTGGTTCCTTGGTACGTGCTCTATGGCTTCTTTTTCCAGAAGCGCGAGCACCTCCTGCTGTATGAGCAGGGCATGCTGAGCCAAGTAACGGGAGAGCATGGGAGGTCTTGTAGGTGAGTCGTCTAGAAATTCTATGCAATGGGCTTTCTTGACCAACTGAAGAACCCACCTGTCGGTGGTGATCGACTGCTACCCTAAAAAGTGGCGAGCGATGCGACCCCCGACTTTCCTTGCCCGTTGATCCAGAGGAGGGGCGGGGGCTGGGAAGGAGTCATGCTGTGGCAGCATTAGTCCCTGTGGGCTGGGCCGGCTCCGTGTAATGATGGCCTCTGCCTGGGGACGACTTGGCCTGGGCCTTACGCAAAAAAGTGCCCCTTTGCTGCTGGCCGGAACATGGCTGCTGCCTTTGTTGCTGGCCGTGAAAACGGCTCCGGTTCCTACAAAAGGAACTAGGCCTGGATCTGTACATGGCTTGTACAGATCGGACTGCCTTCCCTGCGTCCTGGAACTTGGTGATGACCTTCTCCGAGGATTCACCAAAGAGTACCTCGCCGTTGTACGGGACGTCTAGAATATTCTTCTGTACGTCCGGGGTGAAGCCGGAGACACGGAGCCAGGAGTGTCACCGGAGACAAACACCTGAAGCTGCAGCTCTGGCAGAATAGTCCAGCGGAATCGTGATGCAGCTCCAAGTACTTGGGTCCCACATCTGACCTGGTGCGGAGTAGGTTGAGGAGCTCCGCTTTCTGAGGTCGCCATGGAAGCTTTCGACCAGGTCCTGGCCCTGTTCCCACAGGGCGTTCTGGAACTGTACCATATGGGTAAGGTAGTTCAGAGACCTGATGGCGCATGTAGCAGCCGCATACGTGCGCCTCCCCAGGGCATCCAATTGCTTGGATTCCTGGTCCGGTGGCTGAGTGCTCATATGCTGGGGCCTTTGAGACCAGTCATGTGAGGCCGTGATGACCAGGGAGTCTGCCAGAGGTTGCTTTGCCAAGTACTGGTCTTCTCTCGGAGCCTTGTACAGGCGGTCAGCCTTCTTTGGCACCGCGGGAGTGGAGTGCAGACGCTTCCATGCAACCTTGGTGACGTCTGCAAAGGTGTCCATCAAGAGTGGCACTATTTATTTTATTTTATTTAAACAGCAGTTTGGAAAACCTTTGAGCCATAGGCTCATTTACAAAGGTACCTTGTCACAGTAAGACAAACCAAAATACACAGTATAGCAGTACAACACATAAGTATAACAGTAAATTAAGACACAGATACAAACAAGCTGGTACAGGTAGGATGGATGCAAACAATACCAGAGTTATGTCATCCTTAGCAGCTTAGTAATAAGCTTTTGTCGCAAGTATTGAGAATGCGGCTTTGACTAGTGGCTTGATTACAGCATCGGTGTTAATAAGGTGGTGCGTGAGGAAGTTTTGAAACACGATATAGTTGGAGCTTCAGAGATGGAGGGAGGCAGTGTGTTGAACCAGGAGGGGCCCTAAAGCTGAAGGCTCTTTGGCAGTGAGAGGTCCTAGCTCTAGGGATAACAAGAGAGGTTTTCCCAGAGGTCCGAGTATGAACTAGTGGGACAGAGCGGCGTATGGTGGTGGTCAATCCTGGTGGGGAAAGCCCAAGGAGGGTCTTTTTTGTAAGGGTACAGGTAAGATATTTGAGGCGCTCGTCGAGATCAAGTACCAGCGCTTTAGCATACAGTAGACAGGTGTGTGTCATCCTAGGTGCTCCAGTAATTAACCAGCAGGCCTTATTCAGAGTAGTGCGAATTTTATGGAGTGCGGTCTGATCAGCAGCACCATACACCGGCAGTCCATAGTCCACTAGGGACAGGATAGAGGAGGTGACTGCGAGTCGAAGAGCCTCCGGGGGGAGGCAGTGTTTATACCGATGTAAGATGCCCAATCGGATATTAGTGGCAGTGGCTAGGGCAGCAATGTGTCCATGGAAGGAGAGGGAGGGGTCAAAATGGATCCCTAGGTATTTATAGGAGCAAACTTGTTCGAGTGGGAATGAGGACCCAGAGTGAATGAGGAGTTTGAAGTTGCAGGACTTGTTTTGGGGATGAGTGAAGAACATGGTTTTTGTTTTTTTAAGATTTATCACCAATCTATGTTCCTTGAACCAGCCCTCGGCTTCAGTGAAGGACTTCTGCAGCGAGTCCTGGAGGGCAGTAGGGTTACGATTTGAGGCAAAGATGACTGCATCATCAGCGTACAATAGAATGTTCCCCGAGCAAGAGCGTGGAAGGGTGTTAAGGTAAAGGGAGAATAGTAAGGGGCCCAGAATGGAGCCCTGGGGAACCCCAGAAAAGATGGGACAGATGTCTGAGTAGGTCCCATTAATTTTTACATGCTGTGAGCGGTCAGACAGATAACTGGTGCACCAGGAGATAGGCCCAGCAGGCTTTGGGTCTTTCTGCCTAAGGTAGCGGGCAAGGCGTTGTCGTTCGGGGTCAAGGTCTTCAGCATCCCACCCCATGTTGTCCTGGATGTTCCTCATCATCTCAGCGAAAGAGGGATCATCCGGTGGAGACCTGGGGAGGTCATGTGGGTCAGGAGAGGAGAGGAGATACTGAGCGGAGAAGGAGATCTGGAGTAGTCCGAGGTGTCCGATCTTGAATCCTCCCCTGACGGAGTATACCGGCATCGTCTGGGTCGTTTGGGGCTGGGAGACCCTGATGGGGATCTGGAGGGAGGCCTTCTCCTGTCTGTAGATCTGTCCCTAGGAGATGTAGTCTGTTCCTTGGGGGTTGGTGGTAGTCCCACTGGCCCCTTAGGTGGAGGAGGGGGGGGCGTAGGAGGTGAAGGGGTAGGAGGAGGAGGAGGAGGTTTGACGGGACCACATCCTTTCTGATGGTGTCCCACTAAAAAGTAAAGAGTTCTTTTACTTCTGCGATATTCATGCCCGATGACAGGCCTGGCGCCGGTGGTCTGTTGCCGGGGTCGGGCATCGGGTCCCCGGGTGTCTCCCAGTCTGGGGAGGGTTCCTGTGGGAGCCCGGCATCCTCAGTGTCACCCACCTGGTCTTGGGCTGTGGGTGTCCTCTGTTGATTCCTATGACCAGCGTCCACGGTGGCGGAAGATGCCAACGTCGGTCTCCTAGCGGCCAGGATCTAGCGAGCAGCCTGGCGGCGACTGGTGTCTGGCAGGTGTCGTTGGCTCCTGTGAGCACCTGGCTGATTTGGAATGTTTAGCCGATGTCGGGTCCAATGCCTTTTTCAGGGACATCAGGTCCTTGTTTTTTCTGGGTGCAGGATCAGGACCTCTGGGCGGTTGGGAGACCGACCTGGAGTCGGTGTTCCGACATCGGTTGGAAGAAGAAGATGTATGGCGCTCAGAAGACTTCGAAGAGGCCTTGGATGGGGTGGAGGAAGCTGAGGGCCTCGATGTCTTGATCGGCTGGAGCAAGGAAGAGCCGCCTAAAGTCCGGACCTTAACCGGGGGGGGGCTGCGACCGAGCCCTCGAGGGAGAGCGGTCCGATCTGGAGCTGGAGCTGCGGGAGTCCAAGGCCCGAGTTGGGGACCTAGACCTCACCTTCTCCTGGTGCTTATGGGATTTAGAAGAAGATTCTCCCCTAGAGGAAGGTTCTTGGTTCATCCTTTTTAACTTCTCTTCGAAGAGATATGCCTGTAGTGCCTTCTGATGGCGGATCCGGGTGCGGCTATTGAATCCCTGGCAAAAGGAGCAGGCCTTGGTGTCGTGGTCCGGGCCTAGGCAACGCACACAGGAAGAGTGAGGATCCTTGAAAGAGATCTGTTTTCTGCAGGCACACTTAGAAAGGTGACCTTCAAGTGATGGAGTTGGAGAGGACATCAGTTGTGCAAAGAAAAAAATCCGAAAGTTCTGTGAGTGGTAAATGCGCTAGATAGAGACAGAGGCCCGATGCTGGCGAGTCGGCGGCGGAAAAACTGAGGATTATGGGACCGCCTCCATATGTACTACGCCTGACGTTCGGGGAGGGACCGACGTCGGGGGCGGTCCCCGCTGAATACTGCTAGCTAGAAAATTTCCGTGGGGTCCTGGCGCCTGCCCGTTTCCGTCCTAATGGTGTAACCAGCTGCAAGAACTGTTTCTCGAAGTAAGATCATACACTTTGATGGCAGATAAGGACCGCTTGGCCCACCCAGTCTGCCCATTTCCCTACCTACAGGATAAGCTGCAGATCCTATTTAACCAACAGCCTATTTCTTCCTACCCCCCACAAAAATTGCCTTATGTCTGTCCCATGCATTCTTGAATTCTCCCACAGTTTTAGACCCTACAACCTCCTCAGGAAGGTTGTTCCATGCGTCCACCACTCTCTCTGTGAAAAAATACTTCCTCACATTGCCCCTGAACCGTCCCCCCTCTATCTTCAAATTGTGTCCCCTTCTTCTTACACATCTTTTTCTGAAAGATGCTACCCTCCTGGACTTTGTTGATTCCACTGAGGTACTTAAACGTTTCTATCATGTCCCCCCAACTCTCTCCTTGCCTCAAGGGTACACATATTAAGCTCCTTTAGCCTCTCCTCATATGGCTTCTCTTGCAGACCCTGCACCATTTTAGTTGCCCTCCTCTGAACTGCCTCCATCCTGTCTATGCCCTTGCGGAGATGGGGTCTCCAGAACTGGACGCAGTACTCCAGATGGGGTCTCACCCACTGTCTGTACAGGGGCATAACTTCCTGTTTTCTGATGGTGCCTCTCCCTATACATCCCAGTATCCCCCCAGCCCTCCCTACCGCCTTCTCACATTGCTTGCCAACCTTATGGTCACCTGATATGATTACCCCCAGATCCCTTTCCATTTTTGTTGTTGTTACTACCTCCCCCCCTCATTGTGTAATCTTCCCCCGGGTTTTTGTTTCCCAGGTGCATTACTTTGCACTTCTTTGCACTGAATCCAAGCTGCCATACTTCTGACCATTCCTCCAAGCTTGCCAAGTCCCTTCTCATCCTTTCCACGCCTCCTTGTATATTAACCCTGTTACAGATCTTTGTGTCATCTGCAAAGAGGCATACTTTTCCTTCCAGTCCCTCTGCAATGTCACTTATAAAGACATTAAAAAGGACTGGACCCAGTATTGAACCCTGCTCTACCCAGTAACCCCCCTTTCTTCAGAGTGGACTCCATTTACAATTATCTTCTGTGTCCTGTTGTCCAGCCAATGTTTTGCAGCCTAGGGGACCCACTCCAAGGCTGGTTAATTTGATTCTAATCTTTGTGTGGGACTGTGTCAAACGCCTTGCTAAAGTCTAGGTAGGCCATGTCCACCGCCCTCCTGGTCTACTACTTTGGTCACCCAGTCAAAAATCAATTAGATTCGTCTGACATGACCTTCCACTGTGAACCCATGCTGCCTTGGGTCCTGTGCCCCACTGGCCTCTAGGTACTCAACAATTCTTTCCTTCGAAGTGATTCCATCCTTTCCCTATCTACAGAGGTCAAACTGACAGGTCTTTAGTTTCCTGCCTCTGTCTTGCTCCCACTTTTGTGAAGGGGAATCACATCAGCCTTCTTCCAGTCCTCAGGTACCACACCATCCTCCCATGATTTGCTATAAAGGATAGTCAGTGGTGTCACTAGTTCTCTGCTTAATTCTTTTAGAATTCTGGGGTGAATTCCATCTGGCCCCATTGCTTTGTCCACCTTCAGTTTTAGGAGTTCTTTCATAACCCTTTCTTCTGTGAACGGACTGGGATCGACCCCCCTCTCTAGAGTGCTTCTGTTAACTGGATTATGCACCTCCCCCACTTCCCCTTTTGTGAATACTGAACAGTAGTATTCATTCTGTATCCCTGCTTTTTCACTGTCACTCTCTGCCCACCCACCATCTATTCTATTCAGCCTCACTATCCCTCCCTTTGTCTTTCTACGCTCCCTGATATACCTGTAAAAGGTTTTATCCCCTTCTTAACCGAGTTGGCTATCTTTTCCTCAGTTTCTGCCTTTGCTATTCTGTCTACCCTCCCTGCTTCCTTCTGCCTTAACTGGTACAGTTCTCTGTCCTGCTCCTTTTGTGTTTCCTTATACTTCCTAAATGCCATCTTTTTCTCCCTAACCTTCACAGCCACTTTTTTTGAGAACCATAGTGGCTTTTTCTTTCGTTTTGATTTATTTGCTTCACACAAAGGCTTGTTGCCTCTGTGATGACAGTTCTGATATTTCCCCATTGTTGCTCCACCCCTCCTTCTAGCCTGTTTGCTAGTGCTTTTCCAAGGCACTCTCCCATCTTGCCAAAGTCAGCCCTCCTGAAGTCCAGAACCCTCACTTTTGTATGGCTTGACTCTGTAGCTGAGTTTATCATGAACCACACTGTTTGGTGGTCACTTGTTCCCAAATGGCTACCCACTTCTAGATCTGAGATCCTCTCACTGTCCCCATTTGAGATATGAGGTCTAGATTGCTCCCTCACAGTAGGTTCCAAAACTAGCTGTCTGAGGCATACCACCTGAAGGGCATCAAGAATGGCCCTGCTTTTGGATGTGGCTGCAGCAAAGCTGCTCCAGTTAACATCTGGCATATTAAGGTCCCCCATCAACAGTATCTCCTCTTTCTCTGCCATCCTAAGTATGCCTTCTATCATATCCTTGTCCATTCCCTCCCCCTAACATGGGGGTCTGTACACAACCCCTGTGCGGATTGTGGTGCCATTTCCAGTCTCTAAGGTGACCCACAGTGCCTCCTCTCCTCCCTGTTTAGTTCTTTTGTTCAGTTGCTTTTATCCCTTCCCTTACATAGAGAGCTACTCCCCCCCTTCTGCCCTCCCTGTCTCTCCTGTACATTGTGTACCCTGGTATGTTAACATCCCAGTCATGGTTCTCTGTGTACCATGTTTCTGTTACTGCTATAATATCCAGGCATCCCTCTTCCATCAAGGCCACCAGTTCAGGTAGCTTGTTGCCCAGACTACGTGCATTGGTATTCATTACACTCCATTTCTTGATGGCCTTACCCCTTTTAGCCCCATCCCTGTCCTTACTGCGTTTGTCACTTTCTCCATTTACCCCTTCGCTTCTCCCTATTGACATCTCAATGTTGGTGTCTACCTCACTTAGTACCCTGATTTTTTGGAGCGGGGCTAGGATTTCCCTGCTCCTTTCCAGTGCCTCCCCCCCTTGGCTAGTTTAAATGCTTGCCAATGAAGTATTTAAACCTATCACCTAGGATCCCGGTTCCCCTCCTGGACAGATGCAGACCATCACGGCAGTATAGGCCTGCATCCATCCAGGTGGACCCCCAGTCCCCAATGAAGCCAAATTCCTGACTCTGCACCAGTTTTTCAACCACTTATTGAATCCCATGGTGTGGAGCACCCTAGCCTCATCCGTGCCATAGACAGACAGCACCTCCGTGAAGGTTACCGTGTGTGCTATTTGTCTGAGGCCCCTCCCCATCTCCACAAATGCTTCTTGCACTGCTCTGATCCCTTTCTTAGCCAGGTCATTTGTCCCTAGGTGGATAATGACATCCAGCTCCTTCCCTGTGCAGCTGCTCCTGTGATCCTGAGGATTCGCTCCCTGTCCCTCCAAGCCATGGCGCCAGGCAGGCACCTTACCTCCCTCTCCCCTTCCTCCCCCAGTTCTACCTTCCTAACAATGGAGTCCCCCACCAGGAGTTGTTTCCTTCCCCTGTGGGGTCCCATGCCACCCTCCTGTGGGTCTCCTTTGTGGAGGTTCCCAGCATCCTCCTTGGTCTCCACTGTGGGAGCCTCCATAGAGGAACCACACTTTTCCAGAACGGCACAGAAACTGTGGAGAGGTACAACTGGAGGGATGCGCCTCTGTTCCACCACCCTCACCCTCCCTGAGCCCACTGTGATCCAACCGCTCCTGTTTCTTGGCAACCTCTGAGGCAATGGCAGTGATCCTGGTGGTCCCTGGGTGGGAGAGGAGGTCCCACAAATCCTGGCCAACTCAGCCTGGAGATGAGCAACCTCCTCCCTCAGCCCGGGGAGGTGCCTGCAGATGGGACAACACTGCATCCTCCAGAACGTCTCCCAGAAGACTGCTGCTCCACAGCCACTGCACTGCACCACACCACTTCCATCATGTCTTTTTTCTGGCCCCCTAAATGTTGTTTGGAATACTTACTCTTTCCTCTGTTTATTTTCTTCCCCTACTTACTTACTGCCTCTGTGCCCTTTTAGCTCCTGATCTTCCTGTTCTAAGACAAGAAGTTCCTGTTTTTCTCAGTAGTCTCCTTACTTGCTCAGACTCAGCAGGCAGCACACTCGCCTTTGAGGCCAAGAGATCAGAAAGCTATGGGTTCTACCCCAACACCAGGCACCTGGGTTAAATCCCAATACTGACACTGTAGTGCAACATGAGGGGGATGCTGCACTCCTGAGGTACCGTCTTTCGGATGAGACCAAGATCCCATCTGCCTGTTCTGGCAGTAGTTCAGGTGCATGCTAAAGAACCCATTGCACTTCTCGAAGAGAGTAGGGGAATTTTTGTCAAAACAAAAAACATAACATCAAAGAATACAAAAAAGAAAAATCAGTACATTTTTAGCATACAAACAAAAACAATAAAAATCATAAGAAAAGCAAAAAATTACATTTTCAAGCATTATAGAAAATAATAAAGATCACAATGAAAATATAATCATAAAGCAAAAAAACCATGATCCCATCATGTGTACAAAAAAATCGTACAATATCCCCTTCTCCTCCTATTATTCTGAAAAGTAATTCCACCCTATCATTATTCTAGAACAGGTGAATCTATAGCTTTCCCCACCTCTTGTATTGATATATTTAAAATATATGGGATCAATTCCTCCATAAAGACCTAACTTTTTCTTGTGAAAATTTGAGTATCTTTGTATTTTACTTTAATTCAGCTGTTATTTGAGAAAAAATAATAGTATTGGTAACTATTGTCTGTTGTATTAAATATTGACATTTAGATTGCCATAAATAGTACTGCATTAGTGTGAAAATAACATGCAAAGTACTTTTATGAAATTGTTTCCAGATCCCAGAATATTCTCCCAAAACCAATGTTTGACAAGATATTCTAGTCAAAAAAGGCCAGTTCCATTGTATTGCTAAATCTGCCCCAAACTGTACACTGTGTGGACAGGCACGAAGAAAATGTGTTAGTGTTTCCTCTATATTAATACAGGAATATCTGGGACAAAATCTAATTTGAACTGATTTGTGTTTCATACTACCTCTAACTCCTAGTTTACCCTGTGCACATAGACAAACTATGTCCCAGACCTGTACCGGAATCCTAGTGTCATTCAATCTTGCTAGTGCAAATGGCATTCTAGTAGGTGTACATTCTGGAAAAACTCATTATTTTAAAGATCTCATATACTACATGAGCATATAGCAGTTTCCTGTCCAAAGTCATTAATAAATGTTTATCTATTTTCCACTGTTGTAGTTTTTTTAAGTGTGGACATACCGTACATAGGAATCTTATATTGCGTTAAAAGTTTAGGTAGAAAGTGATCCCATTTTATCATAAAAGTCTGCAAGAAGTGTTGAATCCATTGTTACCATATAAGGGTTGCTGTCTCCCATCCCCATCTAATAGAATGATATACGGAATGATAAAATACTATGGGATTAATTATATTTAGGCCTCTTTTTTTAAGTGATAGATATGTAATGTCCCTTCTAACCAGATTTAAATAGACTTCCCCAGAGCATTTGAAAAAAATAACTATAAAACATTGTTTCTATGCTTACCGAGGGTGCATAAATATAACTTAAATATGTAAAAATGGGTAAGGAATTTTTTTATAATTAAAATGTTCTTTTTACCTATCCTCCAGGTTTTCCAAACTCTTACTTTTTTTTTTTTTATGTATCACAAATATCTAGCCGTTTCTCCCAATTTAGTGCAGCTAAGTCTCCTTTTCTAAACCATATACCAAGAATTTTTTGTGAAGATTTCGTAACAGGAATAACTGCAATATTAAATGAGACCTAACGTGCTGTCATTCAATGAAATCGCTTTACTTTTTTCAATATTCAGCTTAGAACCTGACATTGTAGAAAAAGTAATGAAAGCCTGAACCGCTTTTTCCTCGGATGCTATATCTTGAACCAAGACACACATATCATCCACATATGCTGTTATTTTTGCCGGACGCTGTGCTATCCCAATGATCTGATTATCCCATTGTATCTGTCTTATAATGGGGTTTAATGCGAAAGAGTATAGCAAAGGACTCAGAGGGCAGCCTTGTCTAACCCCTCCTCTGAAGTAATGACTACTCTCCTAAATATCATTAACTGAGGGGGTTATACTAGCTTTGGCATATAATTTAGATATCCATTCTACCAAAACCTTTGGTACCCCATACATGTGTAACACTTGAAACAGAGAATGATGTTCTACCCTATCAAATGCTTTGGACTGATCTAATGCTAGTACATACCCGACATTTTGTTTTATTACTGGCTTCAAATAGTTCTCTTAAAAGATATAGATTGTACTGTATTTTCCTATTTGGTATTGCACATGTCTGAGCTGAATCAATTAGAGCATCTGCTATTTTTTGTAATCCATAATGTAAGCTTTTCGCCATAATTTTACAATCACTATTTAGAATACAGATTGTCCTCCAATTGGACAAATTTTGCTTCTCTTTTTTTTTTTTTTTATAAATATAACTAATGATAGCAGTTCCCAAATCTCTACAGTCCTGATCTGTTATAAGTAGGAAGTTAAATACTGGAACTAAAAGGCAACTTATTTCCATATCATATTTTTTTGTAAAATTCATTTGGAATTCCATCCATCAAGGCCAGAAGTGCCTGATTTTAATGAATTTATAACCCGATTAATTTCTTCAGATGTGACTGGTTGCACCAATTGACAAGTATCCTCTTGTCTTATGGAGGGTATCGGGGCTGTTAAAAATGTTTTTACATCACCTCCAGTTGCTGAATTATCAAAGAAGTTTGTTTTTAAAGTTTGCTGAACTATGGACAACATCTTTAACTCAGAGGTCAATACTGTCCTTTCCCTTGAAAGAAGCCTTATCATTAGTGCATTTGCCAAGTGTTGCCTGCAGGCCATAAGGGTCAGATGCAGGTTGTTTTATTGTGCCAAACCTCATTTCCATGTCAAGAGACTTAGCTGTGTCATATTGATATTGTTTCATACATTTTTTTTTAATTTCCATTAATTGAGATTTATATTTTACTATATCTTTAGTAGGAAATAATTTATAGAGTTGATTTCTATATCTTAAATATTGTAAAAAATTTTCATTTGCTGTCTCTCTCCCGAAAGAAATAAAAAGGCGCTTTAAATCATGTTTCGTATCTATCCACCAATACCACTGACTGTCATATAGGCATTGAGTAGAGTATCCGCAGCCAAAACATTCTCAATATGTCCTTGACAATCCTCTTGTTCTAACAATGACACATTCAGTCTCCACCTCCGAGTATGTGCGAAAACCCTGGGCGGTACAGAGGTTAGACTAAATTGTTCCTGTAATATATGGTGGTCCGAAAACTCCGTAGGTTTTGCTTCCATTTTTAAGGGTACCAGAAATCTGGATACAAATAGATTGTCTATACGTGTTGCATAAGTGTCTCTAAAATAAGTGGCGCCGTCCTGTGTATGTAGTTGTCTATACGCATCTAACAGGCCCGTTTCCTTCACAATGTTTTTCAAAGCTTGTGAGTCACAATACATTTTTGGAGAAGAACCTTCTATATCTTTTAAATCTAAACTACAGTTAAAATCCCCTTCCCAAACTATATTTTTCTGGTGAACAAATAAGGCTTAACTGCATCAAACAACTCTACCCTTATTGCCTTGGTCTGAAGGGCATAAGTATTAATGAAGCGAAAAAGAAAATCCCTATAGGTACAATCCAAAAGGAGCGCTCTGCCAGGTAAAATATCTACCACCCTTGTTATGTGAAATTCTGTTCCTCTAAATAATATTCCTAAACTATCTGCCGCATCAGTGCCAAATGTCCAGTAGGAAGGACCCCACACCCAGCTTCGTTTAAGTTGTTCAATTTCCATAAGAGAATTCAGTCTGGTCTCTTGTAAGAAAATTACATCATGTTTTAATTGACTCAAGAAAGCCAAAATTTAAATTTTTTGTTTGTAGTTTTTCACACTACAAGTATTAAAGGAAGCTAAATGTAAAGAAGCCATAAGAGAAAGTTAGGAATTATATAGCTTCTTTATGTTTGGATCTTATTTTTATTTTTTATCATCAGGAGGCCTTTTATCCTCCTCTTCTACCTCTGACACAAGTTCAGATCTATTAGAGATATCTGACTAAGTCTGAATCTCCTCCATCATTTTGCAAGGGTGTGTAGGGGTTTGGAGTAGTAATTGCAAAGGGGTGCAGGTATTTGTTTAGCAGCTGCTCGAGTTACTCTACGATTTGTTTTTACCACCTCAAAGGAAGGGGGGAGCGTTTGTTGTTTTAGGGCCCTGTTCTCACCAACTAGTGAACTCCCTTCCTGTTCCTGATTTTCAACATGTTGTGAGACTTCGGTCGATTGGGAGGGGGCGCATCAGAAGGGGTACCAGAAGTAGTCATATTACTGCTCTCTTTATCCTGACTATCCTGTTGCTCTATCTGTGCTTCTTGTGGTGTAGGGTCTGTTTTAAATGTAGCTTCTCTCCCTTTTTCCGGTGCTCTAGTGACCAAGTCGTCTTGATCCCAACCCTTTGGCCCGGTTTCTTCTAGCCCAAAGACACTGATGAAAAGCATGACCTTTTTCATCGCATAAGTTGCATTGAAATATGTTTTCACATAGGTCACTTGTATGACCATAACGACCACATAAAGAGCACTTCAAAAGATTGCAAGTACTGCTTAAGTGGGTCCTTGCCCCACATTTGTAGCGGGCTCTAGGTTGTCCCCCGTAAAAATAGACTCCCCTGTCTTTTCCCAGAAAAAAGCTATTGGGCAAGTAAATAATCTCAGAATTGACTTGGAATAATTTAACTTTAAACTTCCATCCTCCTGTCCATAACCCTTCTAGATCCACAATCGCTTCGGGTGGGGGCCTAATATATCAACGGTTTTGTAGCCAGTGATATGTATCGCTGATGTTGACACCTTCTTTCCAAAACATGATAGTTACATACCTAATTTGTGGTTCGTAAGAGGGATAGCACATAAAGGGGTCCATAGTGCAGTCTGTTTTAAAGTGTTATATTTTTACCAAAATTTTTCAAGGCCTGCATTTGTCTCAAAACTTACATTGAATGTATCCTCATCCAAAATGTGGATTAGTGCATAAATATCAACAGGTATGAATCTTGCTGAGTTTTTTTAATAACTGCCTAGCCACATAATACCTATCAGGATGCTCTGCCAATCCAACTCTGTATCTAAGTCTAACAGCATTTCTCCTTGGAGCCTGTTCCAGTTTATTTTTAAATAAATCAGACATCGTCATTCCCCTGTTAGCCCCAGCACGATTTCTTTGCCTACCAGTTTGCTCATTATTTCCTTAAGTGTCATTTCTAGAATTAGCATTCCCAGTAACCTGTCCCTATAGTGATGACCCAGGCATATCATCATCCCCAGGAACCACCAGCTAATCTCTACGCAGTTGTTATATTAGAGGCCCCACTAGAAGACGGTTTGTCAGTTTGAGGTTTACATAGAAACATAGAATTTGACGGCAGATAAGGACTGCTTGGCCCACCCAGTCTGCCCATTTCCCTACCTACTGGATAAGCTGCAGATCCTAGTTAACCAGCAGCCTACTTCTTCCTACCCCCAACCCCTAGAATGGCCTTATGACTGTCCCATGCATGCTTGAATTCCACCACTGTTTTTGACTCCACAACCTCCTCCGGAAGGCCGTTCCATGCATCCACAACCCTCTCTGTGAAAAAATACTTCCTTAAATTACCTCTGAGCCGCTGCCCCCCCCGTCTTCAAATTGTGCCCCCTTGTTCTTGCACACCTCTTTTTTTGAAAGATGCTACCCTCTTGGACTTTGTTGATTCCCTTGAGGTACTTGAAAGTTTATATCATGCCCACCTCTCCCTCCTTTCCTCGAGGCTATACATATTAAGCTCCTTTAGTCTCTCTTCATGTGTCTTCCGGTGCAGACCCTGCACCATTTAGTTACTCTGGACAGCTTCCGTCCTGTCTATGTCTTTGCGGAGATTGGGTATCCAGAACTGCACGCAGTACTCCAGATGGGGTCTGACCAGCTGTCTGTACAGAGAGATAACTTCCTGTTTACTACTGGTGATGCCTCTCCCTATGCATCCCTGTATCCCCCAGCCCTCCTTGCTGCCCTCTCACATTGCTTGCCCACCTTTAGGTCATCTGATATGACTACCCCAGGTCCCTTTCCATTTTTGTTGTTAGTATCTCACCCCCATTGTACTCTTCCCTGGGTTTTGTTTCCCAGGTGCATTACCTGCACTTCTTAGCACTGAATCTAAGCTGCCATACATTTGACCATTCCTCTAACCTTGCCAAGTCCCTTCTCATCCTTTCCACCCCACCTTGTGCAGCAACTCTGTTGCAGATCTTTGTGTCATCTGCAAAGAGACATACTTTTCCTTCCAGTCCCTCTGCAATGTCGCTTATAAAGACACTGAAGAGGACCGGTCCTAATACTGAACCCTGCGGTACCCCACTAGTAACCCCCCTTTCTTCAGAGTGGACTCCATTTACTATTACTCTCTGTGTCCTATTCTCCAGCCAATTCTTTACCCAGGCTGTCATCTTGGGACCCACTCCCAGGCTGGCTAACTTGTATATTAATCTTTTGCGTGGGACTGTGTCAAATGCCTTGCTAAAGTCTAGGTAGGCCATGTCCACAGCCCCTCCCTGATCTACTACTTTGGTCACCCAGTCAAAGAAATCTAATAGATTCGTCTGGCATGACCTTCCTGCTGTGAATCCATGCTGCCTTGGGTCCTGTGCCCCTCTGGCCTCTAGATACTCGACAATTCTTTCCTTCAGAAGTGATTCCATCATTTTCCCTATCAAGGAGGTTAAACTAACAGGTCTGTAGTTTCCTGCTTCTGCCTTGCTTCCACTTTTGTGAAGGGGAATCACATCTGCCCTCCTCCAGTCCTCGGGTACCACCCCATCCTCCCATGATTTGTTAAAGAGGGTAGTCAGTGGTGTCACTAGTTCTACCCTTAGTTCTTTTAGAATTATGGGATGAATCCCATCAAGCCCCATTGCTTTGTCCACCTTCAGTTTTAAGAGTTCTTTCAGAACCCTTTCTTCTGTAAATGGGCTGGTATCAACTTCTGTATCCAGAGTGTTTCTACTGTTTGTTTTAGGTACCTCCCCCTCTTCATTTGTAAATACTGAGCAAAAATATTTGTTTAGTATCTCTGCCTTTTCACAGTCTCCCTCTGCCCACCCTCCCTTCCTTGGTCTTCCTTCACTCCCTGATGTACCTATAAAAGGTTTTATCCCCCTTCTTAACTGAGTTGGCTATCTTTTCCTCGGTTCTGGCCTTTGCTGTTCTGACTGCCTTCCCAGCTTCCTTTTGCTTTAACTGATACAGTTCTCTGTCCTGCTCCTTCTGTGATACCTTGTACTTCCTGAATGCTTTCTTTTTCTCTTGAACCTTCACTGCCACTTCCTTTGAGAACCATAGTGGTTTCTTACATCGTTTTGTTTTATTTGCTTCACACAAAGGCTCGTTACCTCTGTGATGGCAGTTTTATTATTCCCCATTGTTCTTCCACCTCCTTCCTGACCATTTGCTAAGTGCATTCTTTAGGCACTCACCCATTTTAGCCAAGTCAGCCCTCCTAAGTCCAGTACTTTGCCTTTATGGCTTGACTCTATTGCTGTGTTTTGTGAACCATACTGTTCAATGGTTGCTAGTTCCGAGAACCAGGTCTAAGATTGCTCCCTCTCGAGTGGGCTCCAATACTAGTTGTCTAAGGCATGCCCCCTGTAGGGCATCTAGAATAACCCCACTCTTCGAAGTGGCTGCTGCAACTGCACTCCAGTTAACATCTGGCATATTCAGATCACCCATCAGCAAAATCTCCCCTTTTTCTGCCATTCTAAGTATACTTTCTATCATTTCCTTGTCCATTTCCTCCCCCTGAGCTCAGGGTTTTGGCACGAGAGTCACCGTAGGAATTTGATGTAGTTGGCCTACTGCTGCTGGTCTGAAAACAGTCATCCTCACAGTTTGGGTCGGGAATCCATTTTCTGTCTACAGTCCTAGTCCATCTAGCACTTTGCAGCGCTTTATCCGCTGTCCAGTCCAAATCATGTAAACCTTTAGTGTTATTATTATGCAATCCAAATTGTTTCAGATAAGCTTGTGATGCGTTTCAGTCCGGACATCTGGTAATGCTGGTAAATCTTCTCCCGTATGCTGCATCTCACAAGCAGCATTCTCCGTGTTACTAGAGCTGTTTCTCACATCAGTGTGTCCTGTCGCAAGCTTTGCCGGTAACCGAAGATCCTCTGAAACAGTTCTGTTGATCTCCGTGCTTGCAGTTATCTCAGGCATACTCTCCGTAACAGAAATAGGAACCATATTATTCTCATTTACCGGCTGCTGTATATCAGGAATCTCAGTGTCTCTTTCGATTTCCATCGACATATTAACGTCCTTCTCAGGAAAAACACACTCCTCTACAGCTTCCAACTCCTTCACACCATCGCTCTGATCAGTCATCTTGGTGGGACAAAGTCTCCCCCCTACAGTGCAGTAGGGGAATTTTCCCCGGTGCCCTGGCCAAATTTCCCCCATTCACTAAAAATACCACCAACGGCTTAATCTGGTTCAAGGTCAGTTGGCATTCATCTGTATCCCCTTCCCCCAGGGCATGCCTGAAAATCATCAGAATTTGTCTACTGTACTTACCCAGTCAACAAAAAAATAAATAAATGTTGTTCTGATAACTGAACAATTTTAAATTTTAGAGTATATGTCAATTTTGTCAATAAGCATTTCCCAGATAAATGTTTTATTGTACTGAATGTACCGTAAAACTCAAAAAATAAGTTAAAAAAAAAAAAAAACCGGACGGTCCAGTTGGACTCCTTATCCGGTGGTTAGGAATCCATATGCTTAGCTGTTAGGTTCTCCCATGAGCAGCAATGAGATCATAGAATACACTTTGGATTGCTTGCTCAAATGTTGTTCTCCCTAGGGATCCTATATAAGCTGTCAGCTTTCTTAGGAACTGCGAGGTAGTGGAAGGGTGTTTCAAGCTACTTTCATAATGTCCTGAAGGGCTCCACCAATGGTGGGATGACTAAGGGTTTCGGGTCAGTGGCCCCTAAGAATTTTGCCAGACGGCATCTCCCGGGGTCTAACTCTTTCGTCTCCCACTGGTTAAGGGACTGACTGTGTCTCATCACATCTAGGAAGGAGGGACAGTCCGGAAGAGACCTTGGGGAATCCCTCAGTGGATCCAGGGATGGAAGAGACAAACAGTCTTCAGATGAATCGTAGGAGGAGGAGCAGCCACCACTGGATTCCTCTGAAAAAGTGTACCTGCATCCCCTAGAGCTACTCCGGCACCTAGAGGGGGATCTGAATAACAGGTGGTGACCGTGCCGCCACCGTTCAGGTGATCTTTGCCCATCGCCCCCTGGAGTCGAGCGGGCCACTGTCCGGGGTGGCGATGGTGATCTGGGTGAAAGAGCTGGTTGTCTAGATGTAGCCGGGGCAAGGTTCCCCATGGGGTTGGGGTTCGGCACCACTGGTCTAGGCAAAAGTTCACATCTGATGGTGTTCCACCAGCTGTTGGAAAGAGTCATAACCTAAGCCAAAGGGACCACAGGGCCCGGCTGAAGTACTGGCATCAGGGTAAGGGTGCCCAGGGGGCATGGTGTCAGACCCTGTGGCTTGGTCCTCCCCGGCATCAGGTCAGACAGTACCGCTGTACTGGACGTCAGTTCTGGTGGGATGGTATCCCCTGGCATCGGGTGCCCTGGTGTCTGGTCGTCAGACTCCCGAGGGGGAGACAGAGGCAGAGGGAGCTACGCCTGATCCATGGTATCCTCAAAGGCAAATGTCAGGTTCCCCAATGTCGGGTCTGTAGTTGGACCCTTGTTAGGGCCCCTGTGGATCCAACTGTGGCTTAGAGGGTGGCGTCTGGTCCAGCTCCGTAGTGGAGTCAGAGGCCTGACATCGGTCTGGAACCCCAGCCGACAACAGTTTGGAAGGTGAACGTTGTTTCATATGGGGCTCATGTTCCTAATGTCTCTTGGTGTTGTCTGACTGTCATCCTGTCCCAACAACCCAGAGGCCATGGCCTTGTGGATGGCAGGCTCTGAACTGCCGCCCAACGAAGAATAGGTCAATCCTGTTGGCTCAGAATCTAGAGCAAGCTTGTGGGGCTGGATAGCCAGGGACACAGGGCTTGGGAAGCCCTGGCCAGAACTCCACTGTACACCTGGGGCTTCCTCGACGGTAATCCCAGGAAAGCTAGGGAAACCAGAGGGGGAGAGTGTGACTTCGCACCAGAGTTATAAGTTTTGGAAGTCTTGTGTGAAGACCTAGGATGGGATTCGGACCCAGACCTGTCCCAATGATGGTACTTCCTGCTCGATTTCTTCTCTCTGTGGGAGAAATCCTTGGCAGTGGTGAAAGAAGAGTTGTGCCCCGAGTGGGTCTTCTGCATGGCAGCCACTTGTTGTTCAAGGAGGTATGCTTTCAAGATCTTCAGGCAGATGAAGAGTCCTGTTGAAACCATGGCACTGCGTGAGTCGTCCGGCTTATGGTAGTGGCCTAGGCAAGGCAGGCAGGCTGAATGGCAGTCTTTTGCTGGAATCTGCTTGCCGCATACGCACTTCGATTTCCACCACTCTGTAGAAGAAGATGGCTGGGTAGACATACACAAATTTATATTTCGATGAAAAAAACATTAACTGTGCGAAGCACAAAAATGGCAGTTGACTGGAAGCAGACGGCATCCGTGGAGCCGATATGCATGGAGTCAAGGGCAGGGAAAAAAGATTGTGCCGGGGGACTGCCTTCATATCGTTGGTAGCGTCAGGGTAGGGCCGATGCAGGGGTGGTCCCCACCTTGGGTTGCTAGCTAGAATTTTTCTGGGGGTCCTAGTGCCTGGCGGCATAGTCCTAATGGTTGTTACCTGCTGCAAGAGCTCTATCTCAAAGTGAAATCTACTGTTACAGGTGAGTAACCTCTTTTTCTAGAGACGTGGATATGGTGTACTTATCCACACTGGCAGATTCCTAGCAGATCTCCGGGAGGAGGGGGCAAGGCGCACAGTCCCCATTTAGGAAATAAAGATTGGAGACCTGAGGCCCCAAAACCAACATCCCAGCGTGACTCAAGGTCGATGTGGTAGTGGGAAATGAATGTGTGTGTGTGTGTGTGTGCAGACTTCCAGGTAGCAGCATTACAGATTTCTTAGACAGGGACATCCCTGGAAGCAGCCACAGAGGCAGCGGTATGACGGGTGGAATGTGCCCATAGCCCTACGAGAGGCTCCCTACCCACCTACCTATAGCAGAGGTCAATGCATGGTACAATCTACCTGCCTATCGTCCGCTTAGCTGCCGGTCTGCTAGGTGCAGTTTCAGCGTAGGTGACGAAGAACTGGTGAACCTCTCACCAAACTCCAGCCATGTGCGCCTCATACTAGGCAAGTGCTCACCGCAGGTCCCAAAATATAGAGCCTGTGTTCAGCCTCCGAGGTGTGACTGGTGAAGAACACCAGAAGATGCATCACCTGGTTAAGGTGAAATTCAGACACAAACTCTGGGAAGAACTTTGGGTTGGGGCAAAGGACAACCTTGTCCCTGTGGAAGATCAAGTAAGGAGACTCCACCGAGACAGCCTGGAGCTCACTGATCCTTCTGGCTGATGTGACAGCCACCAAGAAGGCAGTCTTCAATGACAGGTGTGACACTGCACACCTGTGCATCAGTTCGAATGGCTTGCCCATGAGCTTTGCCAACACCATCAATAACTCCCAAGGCAGTGGTGTTTCATGCACCTGAGGGGAAATGTGGTCAATGCCTTTGAAAAAGCGCCAGACCACCTTTTACTGTGCCTACGGCATACCAGCCCATGCCTGGTATGCAGAAATGGCTACCAGGTGCACCTATGTGCACTATGTGGGGATCAAATTTATTTTATTTATAACTTTGTTGACCAGGTAGGTGCACCGATTCCAGGGATCATTTTCAGGCACAACCCGGGCCACGTAAGAGGCGGCATACAGTAGAAACATCAGAATACGAAGAACATAAGAACAGGTAATGCATAGTGAAAGGTTACAGTTGTTACATTTGGCAATACATGGTGTCAGTAGCTGAGGGACACCAAATAACACAAAGTAAGGCTCATGGTGGTACAGTTTCAGTAAATGAGAGAACCTATTTGGCCCCACCCCTGGAACCTATTGGGGGGGGGGTGGCTAGTCCTTAAAGCAGTGGCAGGTGGATGCCAACAGGAGCCAGTCTTTGAGGAGAGTCTTGAACTGGCGGGGAGTGTTTATGGTGCGCAGTTCAGTGGGTAGCTTGTTCCACAGTGTGGGGGCTGATACAGACAGGGCTGTAGCACCCATGTTCATGGCTACCCTGGGGATTTTCAGGGAGGGGATACTGGAGGAGTGTAGGCAGCTGTGTGAGGTTTGGATGGTGAGAAGGGGAGCAAGAGGGCAAGTACAGTGCAAGGTCAAAGCAAGCTTGTAGTGGGAGCCACCCCAGTGTAGTGTAGCGTGTACAGTGGTGTGTAGAGAAAGGGGTCAGCAGGGAGAAGCGGCAGGCACTGTTGTATGCTACTGATAGTTTTGCCATGGTGGATGCGGAGGTCCTGCAGTAGATGGGAGAGCAGTAGTCCAGGATAGGTAGCAGGTTTCCCTGGATGATGGCATGGCGGGTCTCACGGGTGAGGTACTGCCGGTATCTGTAGGCAGTCCCTAGTTTTTGGTGAAATCTCAGAACCAGGGAGTTTATGTGCTCTGTAAAGGAAAGGGAAGGGTCAAGCACAACTCCTAGATATTTGAAATGTTTAACATCCTCTAGGGCATGGCCATCAGAGGACATAATGATTAGGGGTGGGTTAGATTTGCATTTCGTTAGGAAGGGCTTAGATCTGAACAACATTGTTTTTTTGTTGGTTTTTTTTTGGCATTGACCAGAAGGAGGTTGTCAGAGAACCAGTTGTGGGATGCGGTGTACTTTTGTGAGAGGGCTGCAGAGATGAGAGTAGGAGACTTTCTGCTGGACAAGAGCACGAGTTCGTAGGTGGAAAGGACTGAGTGACAGTTGAGACTATGGTTTTGCAGCAGTTCACAAGCAAGGGCTGTTCCTGTGAAAGTCTGCTATAGATGTAATCACTCTTCCAGTGGCCCAATACAAAATATCTACCAGCATCTGATCAGTGAGCCACTAATCTTGTAACCTACAATATAAAGCCCTAAAGGAATTGCAAAGGTTCAATGTCAATGCCTTTTACTGAAAGAAAGGAAAAGGACAAAACAGCATCGTAGAGTCGTCCACTCTGTGCTCAGGTCAATAAGTCCATTTAAAAAGGTCGGCAAGAAAAACAATTTCAAAGAAAACTTAGACTGGCCACGCGTATGTGGCACCATAGTGTGAATAAAATGCAGTACAATGTAACAAGTCCACCAGGATGAAGCACCCTAATTAGATGTCACTGTCCGTTTCCTATGTGACAAACTATATACCACTGGTATCCAATAAGACAACACTGGAAGAGTGACACAACACTTCAGCCTTGATGAGGTGGCACTGCAGCCTTACAGTCAACAAAAACTAACCTTTTCCACTGGTCAAAAACTCAAGCCTAACAGTTTCTACATGCATTCAATTTAGCCCTTTTGTTTTATAGTCTAGAAACTTATTATGGCTGCAGGCGGAGCCTGCATCCATGTTGTGATGAGCTGTAAAAAATGACTGACCAGATTCTGACTGCAGCACAAATTTAGAGCAGCAGCACAATACGTCAGTGAAAGCACTCCACTTGTTGCGCATGCACACTGAGCTCATGGCAGAGCAGTCCACCGTGGCCAAGACGGCCACCAGAGCTCAGCATGCATGTGTACTGAGCTTCCACAGCCATCTCTGGCATGGCGATCTGTTCCATCATGAGCTCATAAGCATTTTAGCGCTGTAAGTACAATTTTTAGCTTTGTGGTGTTTAAAGTTAGTTACTGTTAGGTTGATCTGCTGTCCCTCCACTTCGGCACATGTTAAGAATGGCGCCCTTCCACAACCTTCGCAGCTGGTCCAAGTGTGACATGTGAGCCAGACAGCAGCTGCGGCAGAGCGTATAGTAATACTCTATGGGTGAATGTATTAATAGCTCCGGTTTGAGAAGTAGACGTCTGGGAGCTATACCATGCCCAAGTATGCATCAACAGTCTACCGTTGATCTATACTTGGGCATGGTATACCTCCCAGATGTCTACTTATCAAACCGGAGCTATTAATACATTCACCCATAGAGTATTACTATACGGACTGCCGCAGCTGCTCCACATCACACACGGAACAACTGCGGGAGGTTGTGGGAGGGTGCGCCTCTCAATATGCTGGTGGGAGGCACGGCAGGATCAACCAGATAAAATAAGTAACAATAAACAACACAAAGCTAAAATTGGACTTACAGTGCTAAACTGCTAATCGGTAGCTGCCCCACACAGGTGTGGGGCTTTAGCAGGTGGGCGTTTCCCTTTACAGTGCAGCTGCAGCCATGTTGGCTCTGGCTTCAGTTTGCTCTAAAGGGGCTGGCAGCATAGCCTAGAGTGAAGAGTAATGAAAGAATGAGCTTGATGCATCCAGCAGATCTAGGTTTGATTCTCACAACTTCCACCTGCATAATGTGTGACCCCGAGCAAGTCACTTAAATTCCTCCATGTTCGCAGGTCACCCCTGAAAACAGGCCTCATCCAGTTTCCAAAGAATTAAACAAAAAAAAAAATGCTATGTACAGAGTATTCACAGCTCACTCTGCAATATCTTACTGCTAACCCCCCTAGTACGTTTATTTACCTTGCTGCGATCCCATTGGATTCTGGATGTGGTTTACCACACACTGCAGGTAGATCTGTTTCCTCTTCTCTAGCTGTGCAATGGGAATTACTCGCCTGGAGTAGGGGAAAATAAACAGACATGAGCCAGGCATTCACAAAGACAAACTGGCTTTCTATAAATTAAGTAGTGCTGATGCTGCCACCTGCTGGACAAACCTGGTACTTCACACAAGAAGGGTTCCCAACTCTAACCCTTATCACTGGAAACTGGGCAACAGCCTGGAGAACTACAACTAGGGATATCACAGTATGAAATTCTGACATTATGACAAAGAACAGTTACATACTTACCGTAGCAGCAGATCTTCAAAAGAATCTCTCATCAGGCCACACCTTTGGTACTACACCCGCATCAGAGCTAGAACCACACAAAAATTTTGCAAGTCAGGGGCTGCGCATGACATCATGCGCCAGCATCTACATAAATGTGGGAGGCCCCATTTTTCATCATCTCCCCATTAGAGAATATGCCCGGAGGACCTCTCTGTGGGGAACCAGGAGATTAGGCCAACTCCCAGCATACCAGGCAACTATGGGAGTTTGAAAAGGCAGCTATGTATTGAAACAATGCAGGAAATCCGTTGCCCTAACCCTAAGGGGTAACGAGGCTGGGATGGCATGACCTGATGAAAGAAATTCTCTTAAAGATCTACTGTCATGGAAAGTACGTTAACTGTTCTATCTTCTTCGAGATCACCTTTGGAACGAGTCCCAAACAGTACTCAAAAAAACAACAGTCTGGGTAGATGGAACATATCTGTTCATGACAGCAGGCCCTGTAACACAGCCAGGCTAACTCCTGCTCTTCGACAAGGCACAATGTCCAGACTGTAATGTTTTATGAAGGTGTAGGATAGTGCTCTGTGTGGCGATTGCACAGCTCTCAGCAGGAGAAACACTGCGAAAACAAGCAACAGAAGTGCCCGTGCCTCTTGTGGAATAAACACGAACCACTCCAGGAAGGTTCTTACTGTATGTCCTAATACAGAACATAATACAATGTGCCACTTATTTGGACAGGCACTGTTTAAACACAGGGGGAGCCCTCTTTCCCAGGGGCAAACAAAAAGCTGACAGGACTTTCTGCAGTCCTTGCTGCAATTCACATATCTGAGAATTCTACTTACATCCAAAGTATAGAGTAGTGCTTCCCATGGATTGGCATATTCTGGGTAATACACTGGAAGGTGGATGGTTCGATTCAAAGTAGATTCAGACACCACCTTTGGTAAGAACTTAGGATTCGTATGGAAAGACATTCTGTCTTTATGGAAAATCAAACAGGGAGGCTCACATATTGCAGGGTTTTATTTAACTCTAAAAATCGATTAGCGTTTTGCTCATAAAAGTTCTAAAACATTGTGAAAATGCATAGCACTTGCCTCGCTGTGTTTAGCAAACATAACACTTCTAGAAAATCTACATAAAGAGAGGATCACAGATGTAGAAGTGGGTAGCCATCTGGGAACTAGCGACCATCGAGTAGTATGGTTCACAATAAACACAGCAATAGAGTCAAGCCATACAAAGACAAAAGTACTGGACTTTAGGAGGGCTGACTTTGGCAAAATGGGTGAGTGCCTAAGGAATGCACTAGCAAATGGGCGGGAAGGAGGGGTGGAAGAACAATGGGGAATAATAAAACTGCCATCACAGAGTAACGAGCCTTTGTGTGAAGCAAATAAACAAAACAAGACCATGTAAGAAACCACTATGGTTCTCAAAGGAAGTGGCAGTGAAGGTTCAAGAAAAAAGAAAGCATTCAGGAAGTACAAGGAATGCCTTAGGAGCAGGACAGAGAACTGTATCAGTTAAAGCAAAAAGGAGGCTGGGAAGGCAGTCAGAACAGCAAAGGCCCAAACTGAGGAAAAGATAGCCAACTCAGTTAAGAAGGGGAATAAAACCTTTTATAGGTACATCAGGGAGCAAAGGAAGACCAAGGGAGGGATAGTGAGGCTTAATAAAGGGGAGGGAGGGTGGGCAGAGGGAGAATGTGAAAAGGCAGAGATACTAAACAAATATTTTTGCTCAGTATTTACAAAGGAAGAGGGGGAGGTACATAAAACAAACAGTAGTAACACTCTGGATACAGAAGCTGATACCAGCCCATTTACAGAAGAAAGGGTTCTGAAAGAACTCTTAAAACTGAAGGTGGACAAAGCAATGGGGCCTGATGGGATTCATCCCAGAATTCTAAAAGAACTAAGGGTAGAACTAGTGACACCACTGACTACCCTCTTTAACAAATCATGGGAGGATGGGGTGGTACCAGAGGACTGGAGGAGGGCAGATGTGATTCCCCTTCACAAAAGTGGGAGCAAGGCAGAAGCAGGAAACTATAGACCTGTTAGTTTAACCTCAGTGATAGGGAAAATGATGGAATCACTTCTAAAGGAAAGAATTGTTGCGTATCTAGAGGCCAGAAGGGCACAGGACCCAAGGCAGCATGGATTCACAGCGGGAAGGTCATGCCAGACGAATCTGATAGATTTCTTTGACTGGGTGACCAAAGTAGTAGATCAGGGAGGGCTGTGGACATGGCCTACCTAGACTTTAACAAGGCATTTGACACAGTCCCACACAAAGATTAATATATAAGTTAGCCAGCCTGGGTGGGTCCCAAGATGACAGCCTGGGTAAAGAATTGGCTGGAGAATAGGACACAGAGAGTAATAGTAAATGGAGTCCTCAGAAGAAAGGAGGGTTACTAGCGGGTACCGCAGGGTTCAGATTAGGACTAGTCCTCTTCAATGTCTTTATAAGCGACATTGCAGAAGGACTGAAGGAAAAATATGTCTCTTTGCAGATGACACTAAGATCTGCAACAGAGTTGATGCACAGGGTGGGGTGGAAAGGATGAGAAGGGACTTGGCAAGGTTAAAGGAATGGTCAATTGTATGGCAGCTTAGATTCAATGCTAAGAAGTGCAAGGTAATGCACCTGGGAAACAAAAACCCAGGGGAAGAGTACACAATGGGGGGTGAGATACTAACAACAACAAAAATGGAAAGGGACCTGGGGGTAGTCATATCAGATGACCTAAAGGTGGGCAAGCAATGTGAGAAGGCAGCAAGGAGGGCTGGGGGATACTGGGATGCCTAGGGAGAGGCATCACCAGTAGAAAACAGGAAGTTATTATCCCTCTGTACAGAGAGCTGGTGAGACCCCATCTGGAGTACTGCGTGCAGTTCTGGAGACCCAATCTCCACAAAGACAGACAGGATGGAAGCTGTCCAGAGGAGGGCAACTAAAATGGTGCAGGGTCTGCACCGGAGGACATATGAAGAGAGACTTATGAGCTTAATATGTATAGCCTCGAGGAAAGGAGGGAGAGGGGGACATGATAGAAACTTTCAAGTACCTAAGGAATCAACAAAGTCCAAGAGGGTAGCATCTTTCAAAAAAGAGGTGTGCAAGAACAAGAGGGCACAATTTGAAGATAGAGGGGGCGGCTCAGAGGTAATTTAGAAAGTATTTTTCACAGAGAGGGTTGTGGATGCATGGAATGGCCTTCGGAGGAGGTTGTGGAGTCAAAATCAGTGGTGGGAATTCAAGCATGCATGGAGAAAGTCATAAGGCAATTCTGGGGGGTGGGGGTAGGAAGAAGTAGGCTGCTGGTTAACTAGGATCTGCAGCTTATCCAGTAGGTAGGGAAATGGGCAGACTGGGTGGGCCAAGCGGTCCTTATCTGCCGTCAAATTCTATGTTTCTATGTTTCTGCACAGTTACTATTGTTCCAAGAAAAAAAACGCTAATCAATTATTTAAAACCCTGTATTGCGAGCCTGTAGCTCTGAAATCCTTCAAACAAAAGTGACTGCAACTAAAAGAAAAAATTGCTCACCTTAGTAATGTTGTTTCTTCTAATGGAGTCTTGCTATATTATGACAATTTCAGTTTGTCCCACCATTAGAAATGCCCCAGAGGTGAAAGAGTTAACTACCATTCTAAGAATGGAGTTTAGAGCGCGAGCTCGGTTAGAGAAGCTCTGTCTGGATAATTTCAAACTGAAACTGTCAGATCTTTACGAGCAAAAACTCACTAAGGTTCTGTGTGGAAGCTGTAACCTACACTAGCCAACTGGCTACCTAAATATTAACACATATTCCTGGTCCCAACACAAAAGACTCAAGTCAGGGAACCAGAAAATAATAAAATAAGGTAAAATAAAACACCACACCCTAAAACCCCAAGAAGGGGTGAAAAACATATAATGGGCATAACCGGTGCCCACACTGGACTGCCCACCCCATACCCAAGTAGAAGTTCTGAGAGGGGCAGGCTGGGGGGGAGGTCATAATATAGCAAGACTCCATTAGAAGAAACAACATTACTAAGGTGAGTAATTTTTTCTTCAAACAACATGAAGTCTTGCTATATTATGACAATTGCAAAATACACAGCAGTACCTCCATGGAGGAGGGACAGAACCTACTTAGGGAATAGGCTCTGAAGCACGGCTGTGCCAAATCTAACATCCCTCCTGGTCTGGATATCCAAAGAGTAATGCTTAGTGAAAGTGTGTACCGTTTTCCAGGTAGCTGCTTGACATATCTCTAAAATAGGGATGTCTCTGGCAGCAGCTAGAGACGCAGCTGTACCTCTGGTAGAGTGAGCCCTCAGGCCTGAAGGGGGGAACCTTTCCCAGTTTTTGATAACAAAACTGGATACAAGAGACAATCCACCTGGCAATGGATCTCTTAGTGGCAGGTTTACCTTTCCCAACCTCACCATAAGTGAGAAAAAGTTGGAGGGATTCGAACCTATGACCCTTGGTACGCTCGATATAGTAACTAAGGGCCCTCTTAACATCTAAACTGTGCAGCCTCCTCTCACCAGAGGAGGAATGGTTAGTGAAGAACACTGGAAGGGAGACAGATTGGATAAGATGGAAGTCTGAAACCACCTTAGGCAAAAACTTCCTGTTAGTCCTAAGGACTACTTTATCCCTGTGAAAGGAAATAAAGTCAGTCTCCACTGACAAGGCTTGTAACTCACTTATGCGCCTGGCAGAAGTGATGGCTACTAGAAAAACAGTTTTCCAAGTCAAATACTTGAGCTCTGCAGAAGACAGAGGTTCAAAGGGGGGTTGCATCAACTGAGCAATGCAAACATTAAGATCCCAGGCAGGGGCCGGGTCCCTGAAAGGTGGATTAGTATGAAGTAATCCCTTGAAAAATACAGGGTGAGTGGAAAGGGAAGAGGGCTTTCCTGCAGAAATAAAAGCAGAAACAGCTGCCAAATGTACTTTCAGGGTAGCTGGTCTCAGGCCCAAAGAATTAAGATGGACCGTATAGTCCAAAACAATGGGCAAATCAGCAGATTCCGGGGAAATATGCTTCCCCGAGCACCAGATGGAAAACCTTTTCCATTTAGAATTATAAGTAGCCCTAGTGGAAGGCTTCCTAGAAGCATTCAGGATGTAGAGAACACCTTGAGAAAGGCGTAGGTCAGCAAACTCTAACTCCTCAAGAACCAGGCCTTGAGGTTGAGGGATTTGAGATTCGGATACCAAACTCTCCCCTGGGCACAAGATAGATTGTGCTTCCCGGGGAGGCACAGGGGAAGATGGACTGCTAAGGACAGAAGGAGTGGGTACCAGGGCTGCCTGGCCCAATCTGGAGCAATCAGAATCATCCTGCAAGGCTGGGACCTGATTTTGACTAGCACCTTGAATAGGAGAGGGAAGGGGGGAAAGGCATATAGAAACTTCCCTTCCCAATCTAGGAGAAAGGCATCCAGAGGGACTGAGCCCATCACTGGGGGCCTGCAACAAAACAGTGGAAGTTGGTGATTGTCTGGGGCTGCGAAAAGGTCTATCTGAGGGGTGCCCCATCTGGCAAAATCTATCCCCAGTACTTGGGGATCCAGTGACCATTCGTGATAGCCCTGGGAAATCCTGCTGAGAGCATCTGCCAGGACATTGTCTTTTCCTGGGAGGTGAACTGCCATGAGGATAGTGTTCAGGGAATAAGCCAGAGACCACAACTTCACTGCTTCAGTGCACAAGGCCGAAGACAGAGTGCCCCCTTGTTTGTTGATGTACCACATTGTGGTGGTGGTGTCTGTTCTGACTTGTACCACTTTGTTCCAAACAGATGCAGAAAACACTTGAAGTGCTAGAAAGACAGCTCTGAGTTCCAGTAAATTGATGTGGAGCAGAGATTCCTGAAGGGACCACACTCCCTGGGTGGAGAGGTCGCCCATGTGAGCTCCCCATCCCAGAAGGGACGCATCCGTAGTGAGGGTCAAGGAATGAGATAGAGGGATGAAGGAGACCCCTAGTCTTAAATTGCTCTGATCCTGCCACCACTGAAGGGCCTGGAACAGGGTTCGAGTCACTGGGATCAACTTGGAAAGGGGATCTTTTCTCTGAGACCAAAAAGCTCTCAAGTGAAACTGAATGTCCCTCATCTGAAACCTTGCTCCTTGCACTACAGCTGTGGATGCAGCCATGTGTCCTAGGAGCTATAAGAAGTGCCTTGCTGGTCAAGAGACCTGCAGAGTGAAGGAGGAGGCCAGGGCCACCAGGTTCCTTACCCTCTCTAAGGGTAGGAAGGCTCTGACCTGCTTTGTGTCCAATTCTGCACCTATGAAGGTGAGTACCTGAACAGGTTCCAGAACTGACTTTGGAAGATTGAGCAGGAAGCCCAGAGAGGTGAGCAGCTGCTGGGTAACTTGCAGGTGTGATTTGACCTGTTCCGGAGACTGGCCTACAATGAGCCAGTCGTCTAGATAGGGAAAGATAGCAATCCCTTGCCTTCTTAAATGAGCAACTGCTACTGCCAGACATTTTGTGAATACCCTTGGGGCAGAGGTGAGGCCGAAGGGCATTGCTCTGAACTGGTAATGACCTGAGGGCAGTTTGAATCTGAGGTACTTTCGGTGGGAGCTTCTGATTAGAACATGGAAATAGGCATCCTTGAGGTCCAGGGAAGCTAGCCAGTCCCCTGGCCTTAGAGAAGGTAAAATCATTGCCAGAGTCACCATTTTGAACTTTGGTTTCAAAAGGTGCTTGTTCAGATATCTTAGGTCTAAAATGGGCCGCCATTCTCCAGTCTTTTTGGGGTAAGGAAGTACCTGGAGTACAGACCCTTGCCCTGGTGTAGGGGGGAAACCCTTTCCACAGCTCTGAGAGCTAGGAGGTTGAGACTTCTGTTTCTAAGGTAAAAGTCTCTAGAGGGTTTGCAGGTGGAAAAAATCTGGCTCTCATCTTTGGAAATGTTTTGAAGCTGAGAACCAGACCCTGCTTACTACTTCCAGGACCCATTTGTCTGATGTCAGAGACTCCCAGTCCTGAGCCAAGTAAGCCAGCCTGCCCCTACAGGTAATGGAGAACCGGCCTGGGCACCCCATCAGGGTGCCTGTTTGGCAGGGGCTTTAGGCTGAGGGTGGAGCAGACCTACTTGCACCCGTCTGCCTCTGCCTCTGAAGAACCCCTCTGAGCATAAGCAGAAGAAGCCTGAGTTTGGTAAAAGGCCTGTGAAAGGGCCTACCTCTACCCCTGGGGGTCTGCTTCTGAGGAGTGGCTTGCGCCTCCTTGGCTTGTGCAATTCTATAAGTTGTTCTGTATTCATCCATTTCTTCATGTAATTCTCTGTCTGTTCCCAAACAGAGAATTCCCACCACAGGAAAATCCATAGCCTTAGTCTGGGTATCCTGTGACAAATTAGTACACCTGAGCCAAGCTAACCTACTGAAGGCCACAGATGTAGCCATGACTCTAGAGGATACATCATTAGAATCCACAGCAGCATGGAATGCACCTTGGATGCCTCAATACCATCCGCAGCCACCTGCTCCAGCTCCTTGGCAGCTGGCCAGGGGCCTGTTTGGCCAAAGTCATGACAGTGTCCCATCTAGATTTTTGGTATCTTGCCACATAAGCCATGTAATTTGCTTGTCTGAGTCCCAAGGACGCTGCCATGTATTGTTTTTAGCCATGGCATCAATCTTCCTAGAGTCCTTGTCAGGAGGATGTGAAGCCAGGGAATATTAGCTTTATCACAGGCTGCAGCCTGAACTACTAACATGACTGCATTGCTGTGAAGAAGAAAGTCTGTATTAGGACCTGACAAAGTGTACCTCCTGTCCATCTTTTTGTCAACAGGAGGCACAGAAGTAGGGGCTTTTAGAATTTTTATTGTTTGCTTCCTAAAAGATTTATGCAAGGGGACAGATAATCTCCTAGACTCTGGGATATCCATAATTTCCACAAAATCAGGTTCCTCTTGCCCATCCACAGCTTCTTCTAATGGGAGCTGGAGGGTTTCAGCAACCTTTTTATAAAACAGAAAATGAGAAGGGGACTCAGAAAGCATGTGGGGGGGGATTCTAAAGGTCTGTCTGGGGAGATGTCCGGTTCAATGGGCACATCCAGACTCTCAAAGTCACATTCACATTGTTCATAATCCTCCTCCCCTCCTCTGGTTCATAAAATCTCTCAATATCATATTCTTGAACGGTGGAACCGGCCGAACCGACCTTTTACCAGACAGTGGCGGTTCGGACGGAACCGGAGAAAGTGACTGTACAATTTGTATAGCTTTTGCAATTTCTGCAGCAGTTGGAGAAGGAATTTTGGACTCCATACCTGCTGATTTTTTAGTTTTCTTTGCTGGAACTGGCTCTTCAGAGCCAGCTTTACGTTTGCCCGAGGAAGTCTCGCTCCTGGTCAGAGGGCACTCCCTCCGGTTGGCACCGAACCGGGCTGGCCATCCAGGTCAGCGGACTTTTTGGCCTCTCGTTCCCTGAGCCTGCCCGCTCTCTTATCCAGGGTGGCTGCAGGGAAATTTTTACAAATCTGGCAGTCTGAATTGAGGTGGTCAAACCCCAGACAATAAACACATGTAGTGTGTGGGTCAGCCTTGGCAAAGGCTTCCCCCACAGACTACAGTATTGAAACCAATGGGCCCTGGTTTTCTATTAGGTTTCTCAGACATGATGCCAGCCTAACCAAGAAACTTGCCCTTTTAATGGCAGTGCCAGGCAAGACACCCTTATCGGTTCCCAACCGTGTCACGGGTCATGGAAAAAACCGTAATGAAATCCGTTTTTTTTAGAACCGATAAGAACCGGGAACCGCACTCTAAAAGCTTTAAAATGCTTATTCTTTAAAGTTTTAAACAACCTGATCGGTTCGAACCGAACCGATAAACATTTACAAGTTCCACACAGAAATAAAACCTGTCTATTACTTACAATACCACAGACAGAGCTTGAACCGATCGGTTTGCGGTTCAAATAATAATACTCGAGGTTGAATTTAACCGAGAAATACTGTTTAAACCGAGAAATGAACCGAGCAGTAGGAGAAATCTCCGGAGCGACTGTTCAGTGAAGCGGAGTAAAGAATCTGACAGTTTCAGTTTGAAATTATCCAGACAGAACTTCTCTAACCGAGCTCGCGCTCTAAACTCCATTCTTAGAATGGTAGTTAACTCTTTCACCTCCGGGGCAGTTCTAATGGTGGGACAAACTGCAATTGTCATAATATAGCAAGACTTCATGTTGTTTGAAATAATGCTTTCCTGGAAAGAAAACATAGGCCACACCTTGCAGTGGACTCACAAATAGCCAGAGTAAGCTTTCCCAAAACAAAATTCGGGTCCCAAGCCAGGACTCTATTTCCATTGTGAGTTTCATGTATAGTATAGTGTTTGTTTATTGCATTCTAAGATTACAATAACCTCTGAACCAAACCATTTACAAAGGTTCCATGTCATGTAACACCATTTCAGCAATAAAAAACAAATGGAAGTAACAGCTGGGGGAGAAACATAAAACAAAGGGCAAAAACAAATGGAGAGGGCAAAACAAAACTAGTTTTATAGTAACATATGACAGGCATATATACAACAATGAAGCAACACCAGCAGTTATCAGTTTAACTCTGTCATAACATGCTACAGGAATCAAGCATTTGTCAATGCCGAATGCTGTCTTGCTGGCATTGGCATTGGTAGTGCAGGAGTTAGAGAGATGCATAATAGGAATGGCAGTGAACTATTGAACTGACGCCGACCCCACCCCCACCCTGCAGAGACTGACAGGCACGGAGGGTGTGCCTTTGAGTCGCTGGCCATAACGCTCACGCCATTTCACCTCACCCTACCCTGCAGACACAGACAAGTGTCATGGTGTGCTTTGGCATCTTCGGGCCTTACGCTCACCCCATTCCATAAGGAAATACACCGAGATGGGTGCACTATAGGAGAATAGAGCGAACTTTGGGGCCGAAGAGTGCAAGGCACACCTCGAAGCCTGTCACTGGCTGTAGGGTGGGGGTGGAATGGCGTGAACATTACAGCCGACAATACCAAGTCACACCCCTGGATGCCTGTCAGTCTCTACAGGGTGGGGTGTTACGGTTGGAAACCCTAATGCCCTGGGCGTTTCTTGGTATTTTCACTCCAGATTTTCAACATGGACTTTTTGTGACCCCATGTCATGAGCAGTGGCACTATTAGTTTGTTAGCTGAAAGGTGATTTTGCATAGCGACTACGCCATTTGGTGCCACATGTGCGAAAATACAGGTTACTCACCTGTAACAGGAGTTCTAGGAATGGTATATGTTGTTCATCCACACTGTCTGGCAGGTTCCTTGCTGCTTTAAATCTTGCGGAAGGTCTTCAAGCTGGCTCCTCCCACCCACCCACCCGGGTGGCAAAACTCGGCTCCGCCCATGCGCCAGATCTAGCCGCTGGAAGCGGGGTTGTGCGTCGAGGCCAGGAGGTCCGGGTGGGTTGTGTGGATGGACAACACCCACCCTAGAACTCTGTTACAGGTGAGTAACCTGTATTTCTAGGGACATGGATGTTGTTCATCCACACTGTCTGGCAGACTCCTAGCAGTTCTCCGGGAGAAGGGAGGCAAGGCACACACCCCCTTACTTGGGAAATAGAGACTGGAGAACCGAGGCCCCAAAACCAGCATCCCGGCGTGACTCAAGGTCGATGTGGTAGTGGGTGATGAAGGTGTGTGCTGACTTCCAGGTAGCAGCCCTGCAGATTTCCTGGATAGGGACATCCCTGAAAGCAGCCACCGATGCAGCAGTATGGCGGGTAGAATGAGCTCTTATCCCTCTGGGAGGCTCCATGCCCGCCAACCTATAGCAGAGATCTATGCAGGAGGTGACCCACCTGCCTATCGTCCGCTTGGCTGCAGGTCTGCCAGGTGCGGCTTCAGCATAGGTGACAAACAGCTGGCGAACCTCTCCCTGAACTTCAGCCATCTGCTCCTTATAATAAGCGAGCGCTCCTCTAGGGTCCAAGTATGAAGCCTATATTCGGCCTCCGAGGTGTGACTGGGGTAGAACACCAGCAGAGTCAACACTTGGTTAAGGTGAAACTCCAACACCACCTTCGGAAGGAATTTCGGTGGGGCGCAGGACAACCTTGTCCCTGTGGAAGACCAGATAAGGAGACTCGATGGAAAGCACCTGGAGCTCTCCCATCCTTCTGGCTGACATGATAGCCACCAAGAAGGCGGTCTTCCATGACAGGTGAGAGATGTCACACCTGTGCATCCAGTTCAGATAGCTTGCCCATGAGCTTAGTAATACCAGCAGTAGATCCGCAGGTGGAGGTTCTCGCACCAGGAGGATATGTGATCAAAGCCTTTGAAAAAGTGCCCGACCACCTTCTCCTGCGCCACCGACTGCTTCCCGGCCTGCGCCCAGTAAGCAGAGATGGCTGCCAGGTGCACCTTAAGGGTCGTCGACCGAAGCCCTAGCTGAGAAAGGGACCACAGGTAGTCCTGAAAGCTTGCCAAGGAACAGGAGGAAGGGTCCAGGCCCTTGCCCTGACACCAAATGGAGAATCTCATCCATTTGAAGGCGTAGCATTTCCTGGTCGACTCCTTACGGGACGCCTCAACGACGTTGAGGACCTCGTCGGAAAGACCCAAGGCCTGGAAATCTAGCCGCTCAGTAACCAGGCCATCTGGTACAGGGATTAAAGGTCCGGATGGAGAACCTTCCACTTGTTGACTGAGATCAGGTCCAGGCGGGCTGGAAGCCGCCTCGGGAGCCTGGAGCTGAGACTGAGGAGATCTGGATACCAGAACTGGCGGGGCCAGTCTGGGGCTACCAGAATCACCTGCGCCTTGTCCCTCCTCGCCTTGAGAAGCACCTTGTGGATCAAGGGAAATGGAGGGAAGGCGCAGAAGAGGCCCGGGGTCCACGGCCTCGAGGAGGCATCCCCCTGCAGCGAGCCCTGCTGAGGGGGATGGGCATGAAACAGTCTCAGCTTCGCATTCTCCTTGGAGGCAAACAGGTCTGCCTGAGGCATGCCCTAGTGGGAGAAGAGATCTTGTACTACCTCCGGCAAGAGAGACCACTCGTGGGATGCAGCCCCTATCCAGCTTAGGGCATCGGCCAGGGTGTTGGAGGCTCCTGCCACGTGAATGGCAAGGAGATCCGCCTCCAGGCTGTGCATGAGACACCAAATGCGGAGAGCTTCCCTGCACAAAGGCATGGAGCGCGTCCCACCCTGGCGGTTTAGGTAGTATACAGTCGTGGTATTGTCCGTCTGGACCTGAACCACTTGACCCCGTAGAAACGGAGCGAAGGCGGTGAGGGCTAGACGAACCGCTCGAAGCTCCAGCAGGTTGATGTGGCATCGGGACTCCCGGGGGGACCAGAGGCCGTGCGCTCTGTGCTCCCCCAGATGGGCACCCCAACCCATCAGAGAGGCATCGGTCGATAGAGAGACCGTCGGCTCGGGGCGGACAAACGGGATGCCCTCCTGCAGATGTGCTGGAATGGTCCACCACTGGGAAGCGTTCCACATCCCCTGGGTCACTGTCACTAGCTGATCCAACGGATCAAAGTGCTGTGACCACTGGCTGGCCAGTCCCCATTGAAGGGGACGCATGTACCAGCGGGCCCAACGGACCACGCTGGTGCAGGCCGCCATGAGGCCCAGGAGGCGCAGAAGTCCCGGGCAGGGTGCGTTTGCCCAACTTGAAATGACTGGGCAAAGGAGGAAAGAACATCAGCCCTGTCCACCGGGAGCCGTGTTGTGGCTCGAAGAGAGTCGAGCTCTGCCCCGATGAAATGTATCACCTGCTTTGGCACGAGTTCCGACTTGGCCTCGTTGATGAGGAGGCCAATCTGAGAGCAAACCTGGAGGGCCAGATCTCTGGATCACTCCACCTCCGCTCTGGAGAGGGCTGCAATCAGCCAGTCGTCCAGGTAGGGGTACACCCGGACCCTTCAGCACCGCAGGAATGCTGTCACCACTGCCATGCATTTGGTGAAGACCCTGGGAGTTAGGGAGAGGCTGAAGGGCATGGCCCGGAACTCGTAAAGGGATCCCTCCACTCTGAAGCGGAGGAATCTCTGGTGAGACGGACGGATTGGGACGTGAAAGAACGCATCCTGGAGGTCCAGGGAACAGAACCACACGACTCGTTCCAAGGATGGGACTATCTGAGCCAGAGTGACCATCCTGAAGGTCCGAGACCTTAGGAATCTGTTCAGGTCGTGCAGGTAGAGAATGGGGCGTCAGCCCCCCGTCTGTTTTGGGACCAGGAAATACCTGGACACAAACCCCGGGTCTGGAGGAGGATCCGCCACCTTCCTGATCACCTCTTTTTCGAGGAGCACGGCAATATCAGCTCGGCGGGCCGATAGCGAGGCTGCGGACCCCGTGGCCCCCCCGACGGGCGACGGCTTGGAAGGGTGGAGCCGGCTCGAACTCCAGAGGCAGGCCCTTTCCTACCACTTCCAACACCCAGCGGTCCGTGGTGATAGCGGACCAGGCGGAAAGGAAGTGGCGAAGCCGTCCCCCCACGGGGGCGACCCAGGGGGGAGTGACGAGGCTGGGGGAGACACTCCTCAACCCGTCACTGGGCAGGCTCGGAGGAGGGACCGGCTGAAGAATCTCCTGGGCCTTTACCTCCCTGCTTCCTACTAGAGGGAGCCGCAGGCTTGGGTTTGGGATGCCAAGCGCGAGCCTGCTGGCCCTGGTGCTGGTGATGTTGGGCCGGACATGCCGCAGGCGCAGAAGGACGAAAGGGCTTGTGCTGCTGCTGTCGGCGGCCTTTGTCCTTCTGGGCGGAGGTGACAGAGTCCAGCGTGGCATTGGACTTCTCGATCCGCTGGAGGTGACCTTCCACTCCAGGGCCGAAGAGGTCGGTCCCCAAGAAGGGGACGTCTGCCAACTTGTGCTGGGTACCCGCCGTGAAGGTGGATATCCTCAGCCATGCTCTGTGGCGCATGGCCACTGCGGCCGCAACCGATCTGGCACAGGAGTCCCCGATGTCCAGAGCTGTTTGGAGCTGCTGCTTCGCCACCGCCCTCCCCTGGTCCCGAACCTGCCGGACCGTGGTCTGCAGGTCAGCCAGGAGATGAGGGATCACCTCATCCAGGAAGCCCATGAGGGCGTGGCAGAAGTGTGCCATCAGCACGGCCGAGCTGGCCTGGCGGAGGCCATGGGAGGACGCAGCGTACACCTTGCGCCCGGCGTAGTCCAGCTTTTTGGACTCCTCGTCGGGGGGCTTGTCCACGTCTCTAGCGTTCCCGGAACGTCGGAAAACGCTGTCGGTGACTAATACCTCGGCAGAGGGGTGCTCCGAAAACCCCGGCAAAGAGCCGGTAGGGACCGCATACTTCCTGGCCATCCTGGCCGAGAGCGCAGGACAGGAAGCAGGCCACAGCCAAAGCTCCAAGGCTGGACCTACAATGGCCTCAGCCACCAGAAAGGCCTCCGTGGGTGAATCCCCTCGGTCCAGTATCTCCGTCAGGGGATACTTGGCCCATTTGGATATGGGCTCGAGCTGCATCCCGGTGGACTCAGAGATGAGCCGAAGCAGACCCATAAAGGATGATGGGCTTTCGTCCAGTGACTGGCCCCCGGAGGACTCCAGGTCAACCGGCCTGGAGAACAGGGAGGAGTCATCGTCTGACTCCGAGGAGTCCGCGAAGAGCTGCCTAGGGCCTGAGCCACCCTCTACCTGCAGAGGATGGTCGGGAGTGAGGGTGACCGACAACCTGTGGGGCAGGCCTTGACTCGACCGAGAGTCCTTGGTCGGCGCCCCCGATTTCAGCTGTGGAGGCGGAGGTTCCACCACAATCGGTGGGGCAGCAGGTTTCGGCCGAACAACCGGCCCAGGCTTGGGCATCTCGACTGCAGCGAGAGGTTGTTTCGGCCGTTCGGGTGACAGCCACTTGATGGCCGGGGAAGGCGTCGGTGTCGATTTGCTCCCGGACAAAAGTAACTGCTGCCACATCAGGTCCTCGTAGCGTCGACACAATTTGCGCCAAAGCCTCTCCTCTTCCAAGGAGGAAGACGAGGACGAGCGGCGTTGCTGCTTACCTCGGTGCCGAGACAGTCGATGTCTGCGCGAACGGCTGGACCGAGAAGAAGTCCGAGACCGGGATCCTCAGTGTTTCCAAGGACGGGCCTGGGAAGAAGCAGGGGACACCCGCTCTTCCCTCGGCTCGGACACCTTAACCGGGGACTACTGCACCGGGGGCGCAGGCAGATCCTCGGTGTCCACCGGGGGAACCGGTGAAGAAGGGTCGTCGGCTTCACCAGTCGACAACACGTCCAACAGGTCGAGAAAAATCTCGACCGCGTCGACAGGTGTCTTGGCCGGCTGACCTGACGGGGACGCCGTGAAGCCAGCAGCCTTAGCCACAACTTCTACCGAAGTCGACAGTCGGCTGTCCAGGGAAGGGGACCTCTCTCGCTCCCACGAACGCCGACAATGGGACTTACCCTTAGAATCCTTTTTGGACCGAGAGGAATGTCCCGATGGCCCCTCTCCCTTCGTGGAAAGGGATTGGCAAAGCTCCTTGAACGAGGCAGAATACGAGGTACCCAAAGAGAGTGGGATAAATGCCGCGACCGAGGAGGAGGAAGATGCGGCCTGGGCCGCCTCCTCCTCAAGAGCGATCATCTGCTCGAGCTGCTCAGCCGAGCCAGCCGCCGCGGTAACCGCCCAAACGGGCCTCTTTCGACTTTACCGGCGGATAGCGCTTAATGAGGCACCCAAGCTTCAACCGGGCAGCGCGTTCCTCCAAGATGTTGGCCGAGAACAAACAGCATGACTCGCAGGCCTGCGGGTCGTGTTCTAGGTACGAGGCAGACGCGACGTGGAGCGGATCCGTCCTGGACATCTTCTGCCCACAAGGGCACCACAAAACCAGGAGTCGACGGTCCACCGCAGTTGCGTAGGGAAAAGAAGACCGGTCTTGAAAATTTTAAACGAAGTTTCGACGCAATCCAAAGAGTTAGGATCCAGTCCTATCACGCAGAGCGCTAAGGAGGGAACCTGAGCTCCAAGCGTAAGGGAAGATCTGGCGTCATGGGCCGCAGCTGAGAGTTTTACCACCCGGGTGGGTGGGAGGAGCCAGCTTGAAGACCTTCCGGCAAGATTTAAAGCGGCAAGTAACCTGCCAGACAGTGTGGATGAACAACATATCCATGTCCCTAGAAACACATTTCGGGCAGGATGTGAAAAATGTCAGCTGTACTGTTCATAAAGAGGTGTAAAAAAAAAAAAAAATGGTAACGCTGAAAATCTGGAGTGAAACATAAAAAACTGGTGAAGTCACGAGCGTGCATAGAAACTGCGTAACTCAATTATTTTGCTGATATATATTTTTTTTTTAATAACAAATTTTAAACATGGCATTTTGGGACTTCCACTCATGAACAGTGGCACTGTAATTTTGTTAATCGGTCCCGAACATTGATCTCTCACAGCGACCGCGCCATTGTGCGTCACATCTGAAAACACATTTTGGGCAGGATGTGAAAAATGACAACTGTACTGTTCATAAGGAGGTGTGAAAACATGACAATGTTGAAAATCTGGAGTGAAAATAGTAAAAATTGTCGAAGTTACGAGAGTGCACGGAAGCTGTGCAATGCACGCTCGTAGTAGTCATTTTTTGGAATGTTTTCATTAAATTTGCAACATAGGCTTTTTGGGAGCCCACCTCATGAACAGTGGCACTGTCTTATTACTTGGTCCCGAAAGGTGATTCTACACAGTGACTGCGAAATTACTTTTCGGGACCAAATAACAGTGACTTATGTTTATGAGGTGGGATCCCAAGAACCCCATGTTGAAAATTTGGGACCAAAACTCCCAAAACTGGCTTGAGATATCAACCTAAACTGAAACCCCCCATTCAGTGCCAATATAGGGCTTACCGTAATTTCTTCAGTTTGCGGTCGGCTTTTGAACAGTGCAGACGTGTTCCCAGACCACTCAAGATCGCTGCTCCAGACATCCGCAGGTACGCATGGGTGAGGAGGGTGCGGGGAGGTGGGGTGCGCAGAGGGAAGGTGCAAGCTGGGGGGCTAGCGGCAATGACGAGGGACATTTGTTTTTTCCAAATTAAAAAAAAAAAAACGTTATGGGTCCATTTTCTTTTTTTATAGGTAAACTATGAATTATGGCACACTGGGGTAGGCTCCCAGTGTGCAAAAGTACTGGGTCAGATCAATACCGACCCGGGGACTGGGCACCCTGAGGTCAGAGGATATGTGGAGGGGGGGGTGGACGCACATCCGACACTGGGAGTGCGCATCCCGGTGTCAGAAAGAAACACCACAGCATGTTTTGGCACACTGGGGTGGGCTCCCAGTGTGCCACTTTATAGGATGAGTCGGATACAGGCTGACACAGGGATTAAGCACCCCCATGTTAGCATGCGGGGGAAGGGTCCACCAGCGCAATTGGATTGCGCTTACAGTAAAAGTGCCTTTGGGCACTGACTACTCACAGCCCATACGAAACTTAGGCAGTGGCCTGCTCCACACGGGCTGGGAGAAACTTCTGCGCTGGAGATAGCAGAATGTGGAGACAGGCGAGGAACGCGCCTCCTCCCACCTTTCATGCAGGGAACGGTGGGGTGGCGAGGAGGAGACGTTAAAACACAAACAGGTGTTTGCTCTCCTGCCGCCAGCCCGCCACCATGTTCACTGAAATGTTTCACCACGAAAGGCACGTACAGAAGGTGTGCCATCTGTGCCACTGCATGACGAGCTTGTTTTGCATGTCCGTGCAAGCCAACATAAAAATAAGTTTCAGGGACGTATCATGGGAGTAAGGTGGTGGGTGAAAATGGTAGAAATGGGGAGGAATAAGCAGGAGAAGAGGCCCATGGGAGGCTGACAAGAAGATAAGAGAGGCAAGTAGTGACAGAAGCTGAAAGGTAAGGAAAAGGCAGGGGGGTGGTTGAGGTAGGAATAAGGAGAAGGGTGGGAGGTGGGAATAGAGTGTTGACAAGGAGGTGAAAGAAAGGGAGCTGCTGCGGAGTGCAGTAAGAATGGGGCACATTGACAATGGGATACTGTTGCTGCTTAGTGGAAGAAATAGCTAAGCGAGTAGAGGTGCTCCCGTAGTTTATCTTTGTAAGGGCCTGTCTTAGGTTCTTGAGAGACTTCGGGGGGAGCATTCATCAAGGTAGGTGCTCTATAGGTGAAAATACACTGCGCCTGGGTGGTACGACAGAAAGGGACTAGCTATGAGTGTTTAGATGCACTACGCGTGACACATGGGGTGGGGTTGTGCAATAGAAAAGCCCGATTGGCAGAGGGGGTGAGGCTAGGGCTAAGTTTTTTTTAGCGAATAGGCAAGTCTGGTAGAAGATACTACCCTTGAGGTGTACAGGGGTAGAAATAAGGTTTTGACAATGGGGAGCCATGAATAGCTCCTGGTCATCGGCAATTTTTGGTGAACCAGGAGCTACTCAGGCCAACCAGGAGCTATTGCCTAAAAAATGAAGAAAAAGAGGTCCATATGAAAAACAAATTTTTAGTGTTTTTTTTTTTTTGTTTTGCCTTGGCAGGGACAGACTCATAACTACAGTACTAACTAGGCAGAGCAAGAATAGAGTACCAAGAGGAAGAGAGAACAGAGAAAGCAGAAGACAAGATTTGGGACAGAACTGACAGACAGAGACAGAATATGTAGAAGAAGGCAAGCGAGTAAAGGAGCAGAGTAGAAAACCTAACCTGCTTCGAAGATTAAAACTTCACAAGGAGACAGATTCATTAAATAAAGATAATAGATTTTTATGTGGGTTTTTTTTTTGCATGTTGTATACATTGTTTTTGTTAAAGATTGTACAATGCAATTCAAGGTTGGGGAGGATCCAAATAGTTTAAAATCATTAGAGTATCACAAGCAGCTAAGAATTCCCAACAAATTATACATCACTCCGTCTTCATCTGAATTTTGTTCAAAACGATGATGGAGGTACTCATCATTCTCACTTTCACTAGAAGATGTGATGTGAACTTCCTCCACTACTGAGACTTTGCTTTGGCCTGCTGACGAGGACTTGTGAGGTTTTGCTCCCAACCTACATCTTGTTTTTACGAACCACTCTTTTACTGATGGTGTGCTACACAAATCTTGTGTTTCTGGGTCCCCCATGGAGATTAAAAGTAAGTCCACTATGGTGCTGGTCTTCAGGTTAGCACTCCAGTCAGAAAAAATTATTTTCATAGCTGAAAATGCCTTTTCTAGTGCTGCATTGGATATTGGATACACTAGTACTACAGCTATGACATGAAGAACGTTGCTGAAGTATAGAGATTTTCTCTGGAAGATTACACGCCATACCTCAAGGAATGAGAGCTGCTTGTGACACTTGGTAATATTCTGTTTCAACAGTTTCCATTCTGTCACTGCAGTACACATGTTGCATCCATTCTGCAGCAAGACAGGACAGAAGTGGTTTATAAGAAACTGGATCTCCTCATTTCCAAATTCAGAAAGCTCGTTAGAATTGTCAGGCCGATTTGCAGGGTCAATGACAGTGATGCTCGTTTAACAGTGGGTCTTCTGCAAAGCCCAAGAAGCGCTGGTTGAGACAGTCCATTACACTGTTTACAATCACTTCACGTTCCAAAGGCTGAAAGAGCATCTCCTATTGCCCCCGGAGCGCAATTTCTTTAAACACTGCTGTCCCTTCCTCATTAATAACCACTTCTCTCCAGAACTTGTCCAGTGTGGTGCCATCCTCTGCTGTCAGATTTTCTATTTCTGAGAGTACTGTACTTACAGTGTCCATTACAATGGGAAGGGATATATGGGCATCCTGAAATGCATGACAGACTGTTGAAAGACCTGTGAGTATGTCAAAATAGAAGTGCAAGAGTAGCAGAAATTTAACATTGCATATCTGTTTTCTAAACCCTTTAAACTTAGCCTTGTCTGCTGGTGAAATATCCCATCTGGTGTCGGACACAACCTCATCACGTTGACCCAAAAGGCTGCTGAAATTATGAAGCACAGCATGGAGAGAGTCCTTTTTATGCAAGAGCCATCATGTTCCTTGTGATTTTTTAAATGTGATACAAGTGGTTTGAATAGCTTCAGCCGCTCTTTTTAACTTTTGGGGAGTTCCCATAAAAATAGAATATTGAGATCAACATGTTGTCAATGGTCTGAGAAAAACAGGTGTTTTTAAAAGCATATTTAGCTGCTAATTCAAGCCTATACGAAACACAATGAATGGCAAGAAGCCATGGGCACTCATATTTCAATAATGCCATCAAACCCTTATTACATCCAAAACTGACAGACACACTGTCTGCTCCTGCACCAATGCAGGATAACTGTTTTATGGCAACCATGTCCTATCCCAAAAATTGAGAGTATGCAGTAGTCATCGCAGACCTCAAACCACTTGCATCAGCAGACTCAACATCAATCCAATGAACTTCATAGTAGGTTGCCCATCCTTGAGAATTTTGGCATAAACTATCCCCTTCTCCACAGTGGTCCTGTCAGTTGTCCCATCCAGAAAGACTGAATGATACCTGTATGGAGTTGCTTCTCCTGTGAAATGATTCACAATTGGTTTTCTTAAGTGATCAGCAATAGCTGTGACAAATGTAGCATACGTTTTCTCATTGGCATAAGCATCACCAAGGATAGATGATGTCTCTTTTCTAGTTATAGTAGTCCTTTGAATTTCAGGAAGGGTCCTCCTCTTTGGCCAGGTAGTAGGCAATATCAAAAAGTTTCTCTAATTTGTATAGAGACTTTTTTATTCATTTTTAATATACATTTCTCTATTTCTCCACCTGAGGGCGTATTAGCAGCTAAAGCAGCCATTGCCTGTTTATGGCCTTCTGATACAGCATGCCTCTCGCAGATTGTTTTTTTAACATTGTTAGTTCCACTGAAACATAGAAACATAGAATTTGACAGCAGATAAGGACCACTTGGCCCACCCAGTCTGCCCATTTCCCTACCTAATGGATAAGCTGCAGATCCTACTTAACCAGCAGCCTACTTCTTCCTACCCCCACCCCCTAAAATTGCCTTATGACTGTCCCATGCATGCTTGAATTCCACCACTGTTTTTGACTCCACAACCTCCTCTGGAAGGCCGTTCCATGCATCCACAACCCTCTCTGTGAAAAAATACTTCCTTAAATTACCTCTGAGCGCCCCCCCTCTATCTTCAAATTGTGCCCCCTTGTTCTTGCACACCTCTTTTTTTGAAAGATGCTACCCTCTTGGACTTTGTTGATTCCCTTGAGGTACTTGAAAGTTTCTATCATGTCCCCCTCTCCGCCTTTCCTCGAGGCTATACATATTAAGCTCCTTAAGTCTCTCTTCATATGTCTTCCGGTGCAGACCCTGCACCATTTTAGTTGCTCTTCTCTGGACAGCTTCCATCCTGTCTATGTCTTTGCGGAGATTGGGTCTCCAGAACTGCACGCAGTACTCCAGATGGGGTCTGACCAGCTGTCTGTACAGAGGGATAACAACTTTCTGTTTTCTACTGGTGATGCCTCTCCCTATGCATCCCAGTATCCCCCCTCCTGATGCACGAATCTACATTGCTCATTTTACCAGCTCTAGTTGCCCACTTTTTGAATACATCTGGTTTCTCTCTACAAAACCTGCACCAAATCTTGGTTGCAATACCACCTTTTGCTTCAAACTGTAGCTATGTCAAATCTGGATTTTCCTTTTGGCACTGCCATAAGTGCACTGTGGATACATGACAAGAATGGGCTTGTTTTTTTTTCTTTTCCTTAGCTGTGGTAGCAGCCTCACTGACAGTACTACAGTATCTGGTGGTATGGTCCATAGCATCAAAGAGGATGGTTGTCCTGTTTCCTCTGATCCAGGCTGCTTGCATTTACGAGAAGCACTGAATCCAAAACTTAGAAGTGACATGATTACCACCACAGGAAGGAGATAGGTTGGACCTTGATGTAATTAAGAAATGTCAATTACAACAGCTGAACGTGATACATTGAGATGTTATTGTAGTTCAAGGACAAAATAAAATGAAGAAAATTACTTCACTGGCTCTTTTTTGGTAACTACAATGCAGGGATTTTTTAATTTTTTTTTTTTTATCAAGGTTATGCAACAGTTACCAAGCTGACAAGGTTAAAATGAACCTTGTATGTGCTGATGCTCACAGGTCCAGGGACCAGTTAGTTAGCCAATCTAGATTTAATTTTTTTAATCAACAAGGTGCAACAATTAAAACGTACTGACCACAAGGCTAAAATGAACCTTGTAATAAGTCGTGCTGATGCTCACAGGTCCAGGGACCAGTTAGCCAAGATGATGTGTTTTTTTTTTTTTAATCAAGGTACAACAGTTAACAAGCACTGACCATGAAGGTTAAAATGAAATAATAATAAGTCGTAATTAAGTAAAACCTGTAATAAGTCGTGCTGATGCTCATAGAACCAGGGACCAGTTAGCCACGCTGGATTTTATTTTTGTAATCAAGGTACAACAGTTAACAAGCAGACTTGGACTACATAGGCTAAGGCACCTTGAAATGTAGTTGTGCTAATGCTCACAGGGTCCTGGGACCACTTAGACAGGAAAGATTTTTTTGTAAATCTTTTTTTTTTAGCCTGGTCAAGTTATCAAGATAGAACAAATACAACTGGCTGTTCTGCACCTTTTCAAGGTGCTCAAATGAGAGGGTCCTGTGAACGATGTCACGCTACTTTATTTTTGTAAGTACAGGGATCCCCGCCTAGTTTAAAAAAAATTTGTGATCACAAAACAGGACACATTTGTGAGGCATTCCGTAAGCTTTAAAATGTAAATGGCCAAACAAAATTACCGAAACCTGTGATCACAAGCATAAACTGAAAAAAAATATGCATTTCTTTTAGCTAAATCCAAAAATTCCTTTTGGCTTCTTTCAGCTAAGCCACAGGTTCACTTGGCGAGAATGTGCTTGCTTAGAATAGAAATATTTAGAAGTTTGATTAAGAAATTATTTTTGACTGAAATATTGTCTGAATTATTCAAAGCTTTGGTTCTGTTAAAGTCAGTCTCCCCTTCCCCTGAACAGCAAACTTCAGCTGCTTCAGAATAACCAAAAGAGAAAAAAACTGGGCAGTTCTGTGGGCTTTCTAAATCACAAAGACGTCTGCTCGCTCCACCTCCCCCACAGCAGTAATTTTCTACGTTTGTTTCCACAAAAGCAAAGTACAAAATTCAAAATCTCCTAAAGGTCTGGTTAGATTTAAGCACAACTCTGTGTTGCCTTAGAAATACGGTGATATTTAAGTTTCACACTGTTAATACCTGAGGCAATTAGTGATTCAAGTAGTCTATACAACTTTGGTGGGGGGGGAAGGCAAAGCTGGGGGACGAGGTGGAAATCACGGCAGAGAGAGTGAGGGAAGCCTTCACGTCCCTTAAGATGGAGAAAGCACCAGGGCCAGATAAATTACACCCCAGAGTGCTGAAGGAACCGGCGGATGTCCTGGCGAAACCCCTGGAGGAGCTCTTCAGCATCTGTCTGAGGACAGGGTGGGTGCCCCAAGACTGGAAGGTGGCGCATATAGTGCCTATCCATAAGGGGGGGGGGGGTCAAGGGAGGTGGCAGAGAACCACAGGCCTGTCAGCCTGACATTGGTGGTGGGCAAGGTGATGGAGGGCATTGTCAAGGAGAGACGGGGAGGACCTGGAAAAGTTGGGGTGCCTGGATGATAGACAGCATGGATTCGTCCCAGGGAAATCGAATCAGGCAAACCTTGTGGAGTTCCATGAGTGGGTGACAATGCCTGGACCTAGGTAGACCAGTGGGCGTCCTCTTTCTTGACTTCAGCAAGGCATCTGACTCTGTTCCTCACGGCGGCCTGTTGGATAATCTGGAAGAAATGGGGGTGGGGAACCAGATAATCAGATGGATAGGAAATTGGCTCCAGAACTGGACCCAGGGGGTTGTGGTTGAAAGGATAGTCTCATCCCCAAGGAGGGTCATTAGTGGAGTCCCTCAGGGATCGGTCCTGTTCAACGCCTATGTCTCTGACATAAGGAAGGGTGTAAGGAGTGAGATCAGTCTCTTTGCAGATGACTCAAAACTGGGGGCGGTGGTGGATGGGGAGGAGGGGAGGGTGGCCCTACAGAGGGACCTGGAGGCTCTGGAAAGGTGGTCTAGAAAGCGGAAGCTGAGGTTCAGTGCAGGAAAATGCAAGCTACTGCTACTGGGAGCCAGAAACCTGGGCCAAGGGTACACCCGGGGGGAGGGGGATGCTACAAGTCTCAATGGCTGACAGGGACCTGGGGATGGTGGTGGATGCAAGATGAACAACTCGGAGACTTGTAGAAGGGCAGCGGCAAACGCCAACAGGATGCTTGGATGCATCGCTAGGGGGCTCACGTCCAGAAGAAGGGAAGTGATACTCCCACTGTATAACTGCTTGGTGAAGCTGCACCTTGAGTACTGCGTGCAGTTTTGGAGGCCACATTTAAAGAGGGACATTGAACTCCTGGAGAGGGTCCAGAGGAGGGCAACCAAAATTACTTGGGGCTTGGGGGATAGGACCTATGGAGAGAGGCTCAAAGAGCTAAATATGTACACACTGGAAGAGAAGGGACCGGGGTACATGACAGAGTCTTCAGGTACATGAAGGGGTAAATAGGGAGGAGCAGTCAGGGTGCTCCGAAGGAAGGGGGGCAACTAGAGGTTATGGGTGGAAGCCGGGAGATTCAGGGGAGAAAGGAGGAGGTGCTACTTCACTGGGAGAGGTGGTAGAGCCATGGAATGCACTGCCCAGGGGGCTGGTGGAGGGGTTCAAGAGGGGGTGGGACAGGTACAGGGGAAGGGTTCTGGAAGCAAAAACCAATGCAGCGAGAATATCCGGGACTGGGAAGACAGAAGCCAGAGAGGGAGAGGGGGGCAGCAAGGTCAGCTCCCAGGGTGGGGGCTGACCAAACGAGCAGACACAAAAGACCGTTGGGCCTATTCTGTTGGCATTTTAGTATGTAACTTTCTACGATGGTTCTCTATCAAATGCCATGTGGCAAACTGCTTCTAATTGTATAACTATGCATGTCCTGCCCTCCAAAGTACACTGATTGGATGACAGATAGGCATACCAATGTCTGCACACATTATCGCTTAGCAAGTGAAATCGGCAATCTGGACACATGCACAATAGAACATGTGACTGGGGCACTATGCCCTCTTCTGAGCATACAGAGACCACTGAAGCTATTCTGCACAATGAGGAAGTTCTCCCCACCCCTCATTCAGAAACACTCAGCACATGGCAATCAGAGTGGAGAGTCAGGAGACAACAGTATTCAATTCCTAAATCTGCACCAGCTCACAAGCATGAACGTACTCATAATAAACGGTGCTAAGATGTGTATGCTGACTGCAAAGGCAGCCTCAGATCATCAGCAGGGCAATATAAGGTTTATTTTAAACGCATAAATGAAGCGACGCCTTGTGGAATAAATAAGTCTAGCCTGACTTCGTTCAGAAAGTTAAGATTATATGCAGAATTCATGTGAAGAAACTGTCATTGTTGCCCTGCTGAGGATCTGACTTGGCTGATGGATCCTCAGTTCTGCTATGCAGTCGTTCCAAGAGACTTTTTGGATAGGGGACCAGGGGTTAGCACTTTCCTAGTGAGTCACTGCCTTTAAATCAGTACAGCAGTTCACTGAAACGACCCTTTGGTGTGTGACCCCCAACACACACAGTGTATCCTACTGCCATGCATCTAAATTTGTGTCAGTTACAAAAAAAAAAAAAAGAAGGTGTGTGCCGACTTCCTGGTAGCAGTCCTGCAGATCTTCTGGATAGGGATATCCCTGGAAGCAGCCACTGAGGCAGCGGTATGTCTGGTGGAATGAGCCCTTAGCCCTATGGGAGGCTCCCTACCAGCCAACCTATAGCAGAGGTCAACGCAGGAAACAATCCATCTGCCAATCGTCCGCTTCGCTGCCAAACTGCCAGAAGCAGCTTCAATGTAGGTGACAAACAGCTGGTGAACCTCTCCCCGAACTCCAGCTGTGCGCTCCTTATAACAGTCAAGTACTCGCCTCAGGTCCAGTGTACTGAGCCTGTGCTCAGCCTCCAAGGTGTGGCTGTTGAACACAGTGAGATTCATCACCTGGTTAAGGTGAAACTCTGACACAACCTTCAGGAAGAACTCTGGGACAACCCTGTCCCTATGGAAGACCAGTTAAAGAGACTCCACTGAGATCACCTAGAGCTACCAGATTCTTCTGGCGGAGTTGACAGCCACCAAGAAAGCAGTCTTCCATGTCAGATGAGAAATGTCACACCTGTGCATCAGTTCAAATGGCTTGCCCATGAGCTTTGCCAACACCAGCAATAAGTCCCAAGGTGGTGGTGGTTCGTGCACCAGACCGGAAACGTGATCAAAGCCTTTAAAGAAGTGCCAGACCACCTTCTTCTGCGTCTCCAACGGCATACCAGCCCACGCCCGGTATGCAAAGATGGCTGCCTGGTGCACCTTATGTGTCGTCGACTAAAGGCCCAACTGAGAGAGGGACCAAAGGTAACAGAGAATGTTAGCCACCGGGCAAGACAAAGGGACAAGCCCCTTGCCCTGGCACTAAATGAAGAACCTCTTTCATTTGAAGGCATAGAATTTTTGGGTAGACTCCTTCCGAGAAGCCTCAACCACGGTGAGGCATCATCGGAGACACCCCCAAAGCCTGCAACTCTAGCTGCTCAGGAACCAGGCCGTCAGGTGCAGGGATTGAAGGTCCAGATGGAATACCTTCCTCTGATTGCATGAGAGCAGGTCCGGATGTAGAGGTAGACACCACGGGAACCTGCAGCTGAGGCTGAGGAGATCAAGGTACCAGAACAGGCGGGGTCAGTCCAGAGCTACCAATATCATCCGGGCTTGACCCTCCTGGCTTTGGGCAGCACTCTGTGGACCAATGTAAAGGGAGGGAAGGCATACATGAGGCCCGGGGTCCAGGGCCTCGAGAAGGCAGCCCCCTGCAACGTTCCCTGTTGGGGGAGGGGGGCCCACACAATACAGCCTCAGCTTTGCTTTCTCCCTGGAGGCAAACAGATCCACCAGTGGAGTGCCATACCAGGAAAAGAGACTGTGCACTACCTCCTGATTGAGAGAGATCACTCGGGAGATGCCTCGCCCAGCCGGCTGAGGGTGTCCGCCAGCTGACTAGACACGCCGGCCACATGGGTGGCCAGGACATCAGCATTCAGGCTGAGCATGAGGGTCCAGATGCGGAAAGCCTCCCTGCACCCAGAAAGGGAGTGTGTCCCACCCTGTTTGTTGACGTAGTACATGGTTGTGGTTTTGTCCATCTGGACCCGAACGACCTGACCCCAAATGTGTGAAGCAAAGGCTGTCCGCACCAGCCGAACTGCCCGAAGCTCCAGCAGGTTGAGGACTCCTTCGGGGTCCAGAATCCGTGGACTCTGTGTTCCCCTAGCTGGGTACCCCAGCCCATCAGGGAGGCATTGGTCGTGATGGTGACTGTCGGCTCTGGGTGGTCAAAGGGGATTCCTTCTTGTAGATGTCCCGGGACTAACCACCACTAGAGGGCGTCCCACATCAGCTGGGTCACAGTGACCGGCTGGTCAAAGTGACCTCTGCGCTGAGACCATTGACGAGCCAGCTCCCACTGCAGAAAGTGCATTCTCCGCTGGGCTCAACAGATCATACTGGTGCAGGCCGCCATAAATCTCCGGAGGTGCAGTAAATCCCGAGCAGGGGGCGACTGCCCAACCTGAAACAATCAGGAAAAGAAGTCGAGCTCTGCCTCTGCAGGAGTTCAGCTCCGCCACAATGAAGTGAATCACCAGCGAAGGTACAAACTCAGACTTGTCCTCGTTTACCAGAAGCACGAGAGTTGAGCAGGTCTGTAGGGCCAGACCTCTGCACCACTCCACTTCCTCCCTGGAGGGACCCACTATAAGCCAGTTGTCCAGATATGGGTAAACCCTGATCCCTCGTCTCAGGTAAGATGCCACCACAGCAATGCATTTGGTGAAGACCCTGGGAGCTCAGCAGAGGCCGAAGAAGATGGCCTGGAACTCAAACGACGGAACCTACGGTGGGACAGACAGATGGGAACATGGAAGAATGCCTCCTGAAGATCTAGGGAGCAGAACCACATGTTTTGCTCCAAGAACGGAATGATATGAGACAGAGTGACTATCCTGAAGGTGCGCGATTTGTTCAGGTCGTGCAGATCCAAGATGGGGCACCAGCGCCCCATCCATTTTGGAACCAGAAAGTATCTGGAAACAAACCCTGGGATTACTGGAAGATCCGGGACTTGAGCCACTACCTCCTTCTGGAGGAGCTGAGCTATTTCTTCCCAAAGGGTTGACAGCATGTCCTCCCATGGGGCCTGGGTTTGGTACAGAGGGTAAGCCTCGCATTCAAGAGACAGACCTTGACTGTCCACTTCGAGGACCCACCTGTCTGTGGTGACAGCAGACCAGGCAGAAAGGAAGTGGCGGATCCGACCCCCCAGGGGAGGACCCAGGAGAGGTGTGACGGGCATGAAGGAGGCTCCCGTCATCAGGCAGGCCTGGAGGAAGAGGGCCCAGCTCAGGCTCCACCGGAGCCTCTCCCTCCAGGCTTATGGACAACCAAGGCCACCAACTTTAGCCAAGGTTGCTGGGCCTGAGCCTGCTGCCCAGCCTGGGGTTGGGCTGATTTGTCCACAGGAGTGGAGCTGAACCAAAAGGGTTTCCTCTTCTCAGCTGCTTGGAGCCCTTGGGGTCCCTCTGGGCAGACGTCACGGAGTCCAAGGTGACGGACTTCTCAATGTGGGTGAAGTGGCCCTCGACCCTGGGCCAAACAAGTCTGTGCCCAAGAAAGGGACATCTGCCAGCTTGTACTGAGTACATGCCGTAAAGGTCGAGATCCTCAGCCAAGCCCTGCGGCGCATGGCCACTAAGGCCACCATGGAGTGGGCACGAGTTCCCAATGTCCATGACTGTCTGAAGCCGTTTGGCTACAGCTCGGCCGTGGTCCCAGACCTGTTTGATCATGGTCTGGAGGTCCACAAGCAGATGAGGAAGGACCTCATCTATAGTGTACAGCAGGGCATGGGAGAAGTGGGCCACAATGAGGGTTGAACTTGCCTGGTGGAGACCAAGCGAGGAGGCAGCATAGACTTTCTTAGTTGCGTGGTCCAATTTCTTGGGACTCCTTCAGGGTTCGAAATTGGCACTCACCAAATGTGGGTAGATTTCACCTTGGGCGGGTAAATCTAGTGTTGTTGAGCACCTGCCAGGCGCCTTGTGGTAATCACGCAGAAGCTGACCATTACTGCAATATACTGCATGGCGCACTAGCACTGTGGTCAAGGAATAACACGCATTGTGCTACTGCAGTAAGAAAAAATTACTCACCTTAGTAATGTTGTTTCTTCTAATGGAGTCTTGCTATATTATGACATATGCAGTTTGACCCAGCCTTCGAACTGCTCCGGAGGTGAAAGAGTTAACTTTCCATGCCAGGCATGGAATCTTGAGCGCGAGCTCGGTTGAGAACTCTGTCTGTTCTTCAAACTCAAACTGTCAGATCTTTATGAGCAAAACTCACTAAGATTCTGTGTGGAAGCTGTAAACCTACACTAGCCAACTGGCTACTAAAATATTAACACATTTTTGGTCCCAAAACAAAGACTCAAGTCAGGGATCCAAAAATAAGAACCTAACACCCAAACACCCCAAAAAGTGTGAAAAACAAGGTGGGCATCTACTAAATTACCAACACACACTGTACCCACATCCCAAAAACAGAGTTCTGAGAGGGGCAGGCGGGGGAGAGTCATAATATAGCAAGACTCCATTAGAAGAAACAACATTACTAAGGTGAGTAGTTTTTCTTCAAACAACATGAAGTCTTGCTATATTATGATATATGCAGACTACACAGCAGTACCTCCATGGAGGAGGGACAGAACCTACTTAGGAAATAGGCTCTGAAGCACAGCTGTGCCAAACCGAGCATCACTCCTAGCCTGGATGTCCAGGGAGTAATGCTTGGTGAAAGTGTGAACTGTTTTCCAGGTAGCTGCTTGACATATCTCTGTGATAGGGTGTCCTGGCTGCAGCCAGGGACGCAGCTGTACCTCTGGTAGAGTGAGCCCGCAGGCCTGAAGGGGGAACCTTACCCAGTTTTTGATGACAAAATTGGATACAAGAGACAATCCACCTGGCAATGGATCTTTTAGTGGCAGGTTTCCCTTTACCAACCTCACCATAAGTGAGGAACAGTTGGAGGGAGTCAAACCTGTGACCCTTGGTACGCTCTATGTAGTAACTAAGGGCTCTCTTCACATCTAAGCTGTGCAGCCTCCTCTCGCCAGAGGAGGACTGGTCAGTGAAGTACACTGGAAGAGATACAGATTGATTAAGGTGGAAATCTGAAACCACCTTAGGCAAGAACTTCCTGTTAGTCCTGAGGACCACCTTATCTCTGTGAAAAGAGATAAAGTCAGACTCCACTGACAAAGCTTGTAATTCACTGATGTGTCTGGCAGAAGTGATGGCTACCAGAAACACAGTTTTCTAAGTCAAGTACTTAAGCTCTGCTGAAGACAAAGGCTCAAAGGGGGGGTTGCATAAAGCAATCCCTTGAAAAACTTGGAGAATACAGGGTGAGCAGAAAGAGAAGAGGGCTTTCCTGCTGATATAAAAGAAGAGACAGCTGCCAAGTGCACTTTCAGGGTAGCTGGCCTCAGCCCCAAAGTATTTAAGTGGACCATATAATCCAGGACTGTGGGCAAATCAGCAGATTCTGGGGAAATATGCTTTCCAGAGCACCATATGGAAAACCTTTTCCATTTAGAATTATAAGTAGCCCTGGTGGAAGGCTTCCTAGAAGCTTTCAAGATATCGAGTACACCTTGAGAAAGGTGTAGGTCAGATAACTCTAACTCTTCAAGAGCCAGGCCTTGAGATTGAGGGATTTGAGATTCGGGTACCAAACTCTCCCCTGGGCACAGGTTAACAGATTGTGATTCCTGGGAAGACACAGGGGAAGGTGGACTGTTTAGGACAGAAGGAGTGGATACCAGGGCTGTCTGGCCCAATCTGGAGCAATCAGAATCATCTTGCAAGGTTGAGATCTGATTTTGACTAGCACCTTGAACAAGAGAGGGAAGGGGGGGAAGGCATACAGAAACTTCCCTTCCCAGTTGAGAAGGAAGGCATCCAGAGGGACTGAGCCCAACACTGGGGGCCTGCAACAAAATAGTGGAAGTTGGTGGTTGTCTGGGGCTGCAAAAAGATCTATCTGAGGGGTGCCCCACCTGGCAAATACTACCTCAAGTACTAGGGGATCCAGAGACCATTCGTGATGGCCCTGGGAAATCCTGCTGAGAGCATCTGCCAGGACATTGTCCTTGCCTGGGAGGTGGACTGCCATGAGGGAGGTGTTCAGGGAATAAGCCAGAGACCACAACGTCATTGCCTCGGTGCACAAGGCCGAAGACAGAGTGCCCCCTTACTTGTTGATGTACCACATTGTAGTGGTGTTGTCCGTTCTGACCTGTACCACTTTGTTCTGAACAGATGCAGAAAAAACCTGAAGAGCTAGAAAAACTGCTCTGAGTTCCAACAGATTGATGTGGAGCAGAGATTCCTGAGGGGACCACAATCCCTGGGTGGTGAGGTTGCCCATGTGAGCTCCCCACCCCAAGAGAGACGCATCTGTAGTAAGGGTCAAGGAGTGAGATTGAGGGATGAAAGGAACCCCTTGTCTCAGATTGCTCTGATCCTGCCACTACTGTAGGGCCTGGATCAGGGTTCGAGTTACTGGGATCAATTTGGTTAGAGGATCTCTCCTTTGAGAACAGAAGGCTCTCAAATGGAACTGAATGTCCCTCATCTGAAATCTTGCTCCCTGCACTACTGCTGTGGAGGCAGCCATGTGCCCTAGGAGCTGCAGAAAATGCCTTGCTGGTCAAGAGACCTGCAGAGTGAAGGAGGAGGCCAGAGCCACCAGGGTCTTTGCTCTTTCTAGAGGGAGGAAAGCTCTGGCCTGCTTTGTCTCAGTTCTGCGCCTATGAAGGTGAGTAGCTGAACAGGCTCTAGAACGACTTTGGGAGATTGAGAAGGAAACCTAGAGACGTAAGCAGCTGCTGGGTAACCTGAAGGTGTGATTTGACTTGGTCTGGAGACTGGCCCACTATGAGCCAGTCGTCCAGGTATGAAAGATGGCAATCTTTGCCTTCTTAAATGAGCAACTGCTACTGCCAGGCATTTTGTGAATACCCTTGGGGCAGAGGTGAGGCCGAAGGGCATTGTTCTGAACTGGTAATGGCCTGAGGGCAGTTCGAACCTGAGGTACTTTCGGTGGGAGCTTCTGATGAGAACATGGAAGTAGGCATCCTTGAGGTCCAGGGACGCTAGCCAGTCCCCTGGCCTTAGAGAGGGTAAAATAATTCCCAGAGTCACCATTTTGAATTTTGGCTTTAAAAGGTGCTTGTTTAGGTATCTGAGATCCAGGATGGGCCGTCATTCTCCTGTCTTTTTGGGGTAAGGAAGTACCTGGAGTACAGTCCTTTGCCCTGGTGTAGGAGGTACCTTTCTACAGCTCTGAGAGCCAGGAGGGTTGAGACTTCTGTTTCAGAGCGAGAGCCTCTGATGGATTGCAGGTGGAAAGGATCTGGTTCTCATCTTTGGAAATTTTTGAAGCTGAGAACCAGTCCTGAGCTTACTACTTCCAGGACCCACTTGTCTGATGTTAAAGACTCCCAGTCCTGGATGAAGTAAGCCAGCCTACAGGTAATGGAGAATCAGCCCTGGCCTCCCATCAGGGTGCCTGTTTGGCAGGGGCTTTAGGCTGAGGGGTGGGAGCAGGCCTGCTCGTACCCCGTCTGCCTCTCCTTCTGAAGAACCCCCTCTGGGCATAGGCTGAAGAGGAGGCCTGGGCTTGGTAAAAAGGTCTGTGAAAAGGCCTGCCCCTGCCCCTGGAAAGCTGCCTCTGAGGAGTGGCCTGCCTTTCCTTGGCTTGTGCACTCCTATAAGTGGTCCTATACTCATCCATTTTCTTCATGTAATTCTCTGTCTGCTCCCCAAATAGAGAGTTACCCACAACAGGAAAATCCATGGCCTTAGCCTGGGTATCCTGTGACAGGCTAGTACACCTGAGCCAAGCCATTCTGCGAAAAGCCACAGATGTAGCCATGACTCTTGAAGATATATCATTAGAGTCCACTGCAGCATGGAATTGCACATTGGATGCCTCAATACCATCAGCAGCCACCTGCTCCAGCTCCTTGGCAAGCTGGCCAGGGACCTGTTTCGCTAGAGCCATAACAGTATCCCATCTGGATTTCTGGTATCTTGCAACACAGGCCATATAATTTGCCTGTCTGAGTCCCAAGGAAGCTGCCATGTACTGTTTCTTTGCCATGGCATCAATCCTCCTGGAGTCCTTGTCAGGGGGGTGTGAAGCCAAGGGAATATTTGGCTTATCACAGGCTGCAGCCTGCACTACCCCAACATGGCTGCATTGTTGTGAAAGGAACTCCGTATCAGGGCCTGACAATGTGTACCTCTTGTCCATTTTTTTTTTTTTTTTTTATCCACAGGAGGTATAGTGTGAGGAACTTTTAAAATTTTTATTGTCTGTTTCCTAAAAGATTTATGTAAAGGAATAGACAATCTCCTAGACTCTGGGATATCCATCATTTCTACATAGTCAGGCTCCTCCTGTTCATCCACAGCTTCCTCCAAAGGGAGCTGGAGGGTTCAGCCACTTTCTTATAAAACATAAATGAGAAGGGACTCAGAAAGCCTAGGGGGAGACACTCCTGAAAGGTCTGTCTGGGGAGATGTCCGGTTCAATGGGCACATCCAGACTTTCAAAATCACACTCACTCTCTTCATAATCTTCCTCCCCCTCCTCCGGTTCATAAAATTCCTCTATATCATATTCTTGAACCCGGTGGCACCCGACCGAACAAACAACCTTACCTGATGGTGCGGTGGTGGAACCGAAGGCGACTGGACAATTTTTGATCGCTTTGGCTATCTCTGCAGCGGTTGGAGGAAATTTTGGCTCCACACCTGCTGATTTTCTAGTCCTTTTTGCTGGGACTGACTCCTCCGAGTCAGCCCTCCGTTTGGCCGAGGAAGTCTCGCCCTGGTCAGAGGGCACTCCCTCCGGTTGGCACCGAACCGGGCTGGCCATCCGGGTCAGCGGACTTTATGGCCTCTCGTTCCCTGAGCCTACCAACTCTCTTATCCAGGGTAGCTGCAGGGAAATTCTTGCAAATCTGGCAGTCTGCATTGAGGTGGTCAAACCCCAGACAATAACACATGTGGTGTGTGGTCAGCAGCAAGGCTTCCCACAGACACTACAGTGCCCCGATGACACCCAGTGGGCCCGGTTTTTCTTTTCGGTTTCTCCAGACATAGTGCCAGCCTAACCAAAAACTTGCCGTTCAGGCAATCCGCCAAACAAAGACACCCTTATACGGTTCCCAACACGTGTCACGGGTCGTGGAAAAAACGTAATGAAATCCGTTTTTTAGAACCGATAAGAACCGGGAACCGCACTCTAATCTGCATTTAATGAAGTTTAACAACAACCTGATCGGTTCAAACCGAACCGATAATATCGTTACAAGTTCCACACGAAAAATATAAAACCTCTATACTTACAATATCACAGACAGAGCTTGAACCGACTGGTTGCGGTTAAAATATATACAAATGCGGTTTAAAAACGAGAAATTACACTTTTAACCGACAAAATGAACCGAGCAGCAGGAGAAATCTCCGGAGCGACTGTTCAGTGAGGCGGAGTAAAGAATCTGACAGTTTGAGTTTGAAGAACAACAGACAGAGTTCTCAACCGAGCTTGCACTCAAGATTCCATGCCTGGCATGGAAAGTTAACTCTTTCACCTCCGGAGCAGTTCGAAGGCTGGGTCAAACTGCATGTGTCATAATATAGCAAGACTTCATGTTGTTTGAATGTAGCGTGCAGTATACTGCACTAACAGTCAACATTTGCACGACTACCACTGTATATAGACAATGAAGTTACAGTCATGGCCGCTAGGTGTAGTCGATGGAAACTGCCAATGGGAGCTCCAGAATGCTCCAAGGACAAGGCTGACCAATGACTGCAAGCTGGAAAGGAGTCAGAGTATCATACTAACATACTAAAATTCCCGCAGAATAGGCCTAACGGTCTTTCGTGTCTGCTCGTTTGGTCAGTCCCCAACCTGGGTGCTGACCTTGCTGTCCCCCTCGCCTTCTCTGGCTTCTCCCTTCCCAGTTCCGGATATTCTTGCTGCATTGGATTTTGCTTCCACAACCCTTCCCCTGTACCTGTCCCACCCCCTCCTGAATCCCTCCACTGTCTCTGCCTCCACCAGCCCCCTAGGCAGTGCATTCCATGGCTCCACCACCCTCTCAGTGAAGTAGCACCTCCTCCTTTCTCCCCTGAATCTTCCCCCCTCCAGCTTCCACCCATGCCCTCTAGTGGCCCCTCCTCCTTCCTTGAAGCACCCGACTGTTCCTCCCCTATTTACCCTCTTCATGTACCTAAAGACCTCTATCATGTCCCCGGTCCCTTCTCTCTTCCAATGTGTACATATTTAGCTCTTTGAGCCTCTCCTCATAGGTCCTGTCCCCAAGCCCAAATTATTTTGGTTGCCTCCTCTGGACCCTCTCCAGGAGGTTAATGTCCCGCTTTAAGTGTGGCCTCCAAAACTGCACGCAGTACTCAAGGTGCGGCCTCAGCAAGCAGTTATACAGAGGGAGTATCACTTCCCTCCTTCTGGAGGTGATCCCTCTAGCGATGCATCCCAGCATCCTGTTGGCCTTGGCTGCTGCCCTCCTACAAGTCTCCGAGTTGTTCATCTTGACATCCACCACCACCCCCAGGTCCCTCTCATCAGTTGCCTTATTCTGGCCGAGTCTGTTGTGCTGCTGCATCCTAGCTGTGTCACAACTGCCCTTTCCTGGCTAATGATGTCCCGCCAGGATGGGCCTGGGCAGTCTTCTGGGTAGGTTTGTACTGCCCCATACTCTCTCTCCTTAAACACTAACTTTATTTTCATGTTCATGTTGCAGTCCCTTGCCATTTAAAAACAAAACAAAAAAAAAGAATCAAACACTTCCTCAACGTTAAAAGTTTAATACTTATTGTTAAAAACTGCAATAAAACTTGTTTTTGGGGAAAACAATTAAATTTCTGATAGTTACTAAATTGAGCTAGTAAAAATCCAGTCAGGACAGTGATTTTTTTTGTCACTAGCCCTGCTGGCTAATGGCTGAAAAAATTTGTTCCAACTCCTGCTCCTTGTCAACATCCCCAGCGTTGACGTAACGCCTAAGCACAGAGTCGGCCTCAGCCGAGGGGTGCTCTGTAAATCCCAAAAGGGAACCGGTGGGCACCGCATATCTGTGGGCCATCTAGGCAGAAGGTGCAGAGCAGGAAGCAGGGTACTGCCAAAGCTCCTGGGCAGGGCCAAGGATGACTTCTGCATCCAGGAAAGCCTCAGACAGTCTCCTCGGTCAAGGATCTCGTTCAATGGGTAATGAGCCTGCTTCTGGATAGGCTCCATTTGCATACCCATCAACTCAAAGATCAAGCAGAGAAGCCCCATGAAAGAAGACTGCCCTTCATCCATCACGAGGTCCCCCATAGACTCAACGTTAACTGGACGAGACTGCAGGGAGGACCCCTCGGACTGCGAGGAGTCATTAAAGAGTGGTCAACTGCCAGAGTCCCCACTGAACCTCCACGGACAGTCAGGGATAATGGTGACCGACAGCCGACGGGGAAGCCCCATGGCCAGTCTAGACTCCTTAGTCAGAGTGTCAGCTGCTTAGGTGGCAGTTCCACCACGATTGGTGGAGACGCTGGAGTAGGCTGAGCTGGGACCGTTTTGGTCAGTTCCATCAAGGGAAATGGCATTGGTCTTTTAGGTGATAGCCGGCGTGAAAACTAGGGTTGGTTTAGTGCCAGTAAGCACCAACTCTTGCAACATCAAGTCCTCATAGCATTGACGCAACTTGCATCAAAGCCTCTCCTCACACAAGGAGGACAAAGAGTAGCGGTGGTGCCGCTTCACGTGGTGCCGAGAGGAGGAGCATCGATGTCAACGGACTACGGACCCACGGAGGAAGACAGAGACCATGAATGCCGGGGAGAGACCGGTGGCGGGGCTTGGAAAGAGTCTGCGATTGCAAAGGCTCCTCCTGGTCTGGATCCACAGCCCAAGGTGGCAAGTCAGCGGACTGATCCGTCCCTCCAATGATCCAAGTCAGGACCAGAGAACAGACAAGAAGTGTCAGCTTCTTCGGTCGGCAATTGGTCGGTCAGCTCGAGAAAAATCTCAGCTGGGACTTCAACCAGTGTTTTGTCAGACTTGCCCAACGAGGTCACCGTGGAATCTGTGGCCAAGGCCGAGGATTCAACCAAAGTCAAATCCAGAGAAACGCAGGGATCGGAAGCCCACAAACGAGAGCGCTCCCGATCGACCAATCCTTTCATTCTCCTTTTGGACTCTTAGACTTGGATTTGCCGGAGGGTCCCTAACCGAGGGTCGGTGGAGACTGACAATTCCTTGAAGGAACCCATGAAGGTCAAGCCCAGCTGAAGTAGCATGAAGGCAGTGCCAAGGAGGAATGAGCCGCGGCCTGGGCTGCCTCCTCTTCGAAGGCCACAAACTGCTCAGCAGACCCCGCAGCCATGAAGCCCACCCAATGGGCATCCTTGGATTTGACCGGAGAGTTCCACTGCACCGGGCGGCCCAACATTAGGCAAGTGGGACAGTACTCAAGAATAGTGGGGTGAAACAAAAGGCAAATGTCACAGGCCTGGGAATTATGGTCGTGCCCCAGGCAATAAATGCACATGGTGGGTGGGTCAGTCCTGGACATCTTCTGCCCACAAGGGCACCAGTGGAACTCAGGAGCAAACCTAATGTCCATCGCAGTCACAATCAAAGATCAAGCTGAAGAATGAACTCGAAAAGTTGAAGTTTTAGAAGTAAATCCTAAGATTTTAAGCGTTGGGGCCTACTCAGCATGGAAGTGTTAAGAAGGGAACCTGCTCCTTCCAGTGGAAAGGAATATCTGGCATCATGGGGCAGAGACGAGGGAGATACTACCTGGGTAGGTGGGAGGAGCCAGCTCGAAGACTTTCCGGCACATCTTAAAAGGGAAAGTACACTGCCTATAAGTGTGGATAGAACATCATATCCACATCCCTAGAAAGGGCTTCTTTCTCTGAAGCTTAGAGCTCTTGGGATCCCTCTGGGTGAAGGTAACGGAGTCCAGGGTGGCAATGGATTTCTCAATCCTAGTGAGGTGTTCTTCCACCCCCAGCCAGGACATGTCAGTGCCCAGGAGAGGGATATCTGCCAACTTGTGCTGGGTATCTGAAATGAAGTTAGAAATCCACAGACAAGCCCTGCAGCGCATGGCCACCATGATGCAACAGACCCGGTGCAGGAATCGCCTATGTCCATGGCCGTACGGAGCTGCTGTTTGGCCACTGCATGGCCCTGGTCCCAGACTTGCTTGACCGTGGTCTGTAAGTCAGCTAGGAGCTGGTGAACCACCTTGTCGAGGGTGCCCAGTAATGCATGAGTGAAATGGGCCATCAGAAAGGCCAAACTTGCCTGCTGAAGGATGAGAAAGAGGCAGCACAGACCTTTTTGGCCATGTGATCCAATTTCTTGGACTCCTTGTTGGGAGGTTTATCTACACCCCAACATTGCAAGAATGCCGAAGGACCAGAGTTGGCAACCAACTCTCAGCCAAGGGATGTTCAGTGATACCCGACAGGGAACCTGTAGGGACCACATATTTTTGGACCATCTGAGCAGATGGCACAGGGCAAGGGGTAGGGTGCTGCCAAAGCTCCAGAGTGGGGCCAAGAATGGCCTCAGCAACCAAGAAGGCAACCCCCTGGGAGCCATCTCGGTCGAGAATTTCGGTCAAGGGATACTTGGCCCGTTTTTTGGACTGGCTCCATCTGCATCCCGGTAGATTCAGAAATTACGTGGAGCAAGCCCACAAAAGTAGCACCATGCTCTACAGACAAATCCTCACCCAATTCCACATCTAACGGATGAAAATGTAGGGAGAAGTCCTCAGACTCCGAGGATTCACCGAAAAGCGGACGACCTCCCAAATCTCTGCAGACTCTATGGGGTCTATGGGAGTAACAGTGACCAACAGCCGACAAAGAAGCCCAGGAGAGGTACAAGTGTCCTCAGGAGGGGGACCCTCCTTCAACTGCACAGGAGGCAGCTCCTCCCTGATGGGCGGGGAGGCCGGAACATGCCAAGCCTGGGGCCTTGGTGGCAGCACCCACAAAAGAGCTGGGGTGGGGGCCATAATCAGCTTAACCCCAGACAGCATGAGATACTGTCACATTAGCTCTTCATAGTGCCAGCGCATTTTGCACTGGCACCTGTCCTCGCCCGAGGTGGAAGGGTAGTAGCAATGCTGCTTGCCAGAGTGCAAAGAGCAACAGCTGCTTGACTCTGGGCTACAGGATCTCTACCTCAACCGTCGAGGAACCAGATATCGAGAAAGAGAAGAGCTGGCGAATGCTGAAGATTCCTCCGTGAGCATGGGATCCTGAGGGTTTGGGACTGGATAACAAAGCTGGTCAGAGCCTCCCAGAGCAGTGACAGGTAGGACCAGAGTCCTAGTGAGGGAAGTATCGCCCTCATCCTGCGACAACGTGACTGGTTCGAGAGAAATCTCCACAGGTTGGTCAACGCGTGTCTTGGTCAACATGGACATCATGTGGCCAGCAGCCTGGACTGAAGCATCGACTGAAACCTCCAAGGAAGTACGGGAATCTGAGGCCAGAGAGCACTCGCAATCCCACAAATGTCAATGAGTTTTTTTAGGGTCTTTTTTTAGAATATTCAGAGGATTCTGTGCCCTCAGAAGGACCTGCCTAAGGGTGGGAAGGGACTGACAAATCCCAAAATGCACCCATAAAGGTGGCCCCAAAGGAAAGGGTAACAAAAACAGAAGCCGAAGAGGCATGTTCTGCAGCCCAAGCCGCTGCCTCCTCGAAGGCAGCAAGTTGTTCAGAGGACCCCTCAGCCACGGAGACCGCCCAGAGGTTGTCTTTTGAGCAAATAGGAGGGTCCATTCATCTGGGCGCCTGAGATGACGAGCGTGTCAGTCCTCCAAAGTGTTTGGATTCAAGGTGCCCCAGGACTGGAAGGTGGCGAATACAGTGCCTATCCACAAGGGGGGATCATGAGGTGGTAGGAACCAGGCCTGTCAGCCTGACATCAGTGTAGGGCAAGGTGATGGAGGGCATTGTCAAGGAGAGGCTGGGGGGGACCTGGAAAAGTCAGGGTGCCTGGACGATAGACAGCATGGATTCGTCCCGGGGAAATCGTGTCAGACAAACCTGGTGAAGTTCTATTACTGGGTGACGAGTGCCTTGGACCTGGGTAGACCAGTGGACGTCCTCTTTCTAGACTTCAGCAAGACATTTGACTCTGTTCCTCACGTGGGCCTGTTGGATAAGCTGGGAGAAATGGGGGTGGGGAACCAGATGATCAGATGGATAGGCAATTGGCTCCAGGACCGGATCCAGAGGGTTGTAGTTGGCGATAGTCTCATCCCAAGGAGGGTCATAGTGGGGTCCCACAGGGATCAGTCCTGGGCCCTCCTCTTCAACACCCACGTCTCTGACATAAGGACAGGAATCAGGAGTGAGATGAGTCTCTTTGGATGACTCAAACTGGGGGCGGTGGTGTATGGGAGGAGGGGAGGGTGGCCTACAGGGGACCTGGAGGCTCTGGAAAGATGGTCTAGAAAGTGGAAGCTGAGGTTCAATGCAGGAAATGCAAGGTACTCCACCTGGGGCCAGGAAACCCAGGCCAAGTGTACACCCTGGGGGAAATGCTACAAGTCTTGATGGCTGAGAGGGACCTGGGGTGGTGGTGGATGTCAAGATGAACAACTCGGAGACTTGTAGGAGGGCAGCAGCCAAGGCCAACAGGATGCTGGGATGCATCGCTAGGGGATCACCTCCAGAAGGAGGGAAGTGACATCCTCTGTATAACTGCTTGTGAGGCCAAGACTTGAGTACCGCGTGCAGTTTTGGAGGCCACACTTAAAGAGGGACATTACTCTCCTGGAGAGGGTCCAGAGGAGGGCAACCAAAATGATTTGGGGCTTGGGGACAGGACCTGAGGAGAGGCTCGAAGAGCTAAATATGTACACATTGGAAGAGAGAAAGGACGGGGGACATGATAGAGGTCTTCAGGTACATGAAGAGGGTAAATAGGGGAGGAACAGTCGGGTGCTTGAAGGAAGGAGGAGGGCCACTAGACGGCATGGCTGGAAGCTGGAGGGGGAAGATTCAGGGAGAAGGAGGAGGTGCTACTTCACTGAGAGGGTGGTGGAGCCATGGAATGCACTGCCTAGGGGGCTGGTGGAGGCAGAGACAGTGGAGGGGTTCAAGAGGGGGTGGGACAGGTACAGGGGAAGGGTTCTGGAAGCAAAATCCAATGCAGCAAGTATATCCAGAACTGGGAAGGGAGAAGCCAGAGGAGGCGAGGGGGGCAGCAAGGTCAGCACCCAGGGTGGAGGCTGACCAAACGAGCAGACACGAAAGACCATTAGGCCTATTCTGCTGGCATTTTAGTATGTCAGTAAGATGCGACATAGGCCGCAAGCTTAGGGATCATATTCTGGGCCGAGGCAGTGGATGCACAAGGTGTATGGGTCTATCTGGATCATCATCTGCTCGCAGCTGCATATTTTAAAACTGAGTGCCGACACAGGAGTCGTCTATATTGCCGGTAAAGTTTTTCGAAAATTAATTTAAAAACAAGCTTGAAGACATTTTAAGTTTTTGAAAGCAAATGGCCTACTCAAATGCAGAGTGCAAAGGAGGAAACCACCTTCATCCAGCAGAAAGGAAGATCTAACGTAATAGGGAGGTGCCAAGGGAGTTACCACCCAGGTGGGTGAGAGGAGCCAGCTTGAAGACCTTCTGGCAAGATATTTAAAGGGAAAGGATACTGCCAGAAGTGTGGATGTGTACACCATATCCACGTCCCTCGAACTAGTGATTATTCTAAGAAAAGAATAAATAACGGTGGCTAGTGGTCGACGTCTACATGGCAGGTCCAAAGAGTATGATCAATGGGAAAAGAACTGAGGTGGGTCCACCCACATTCATGCAGACGCTGGTGCATGGTGTTGTCTTGGGCAGTCCCTGACTTGCAAAAGTTTCTGTGTGGTCCTAGTGCCGACGACGCTGTTGCTCCAAAGGTGTGGCCTGATGAAAGAGATATCCTCGAAGGTCTGCCACATGCAACATTGTGGTTAACATTACACTGCGGTATTACAGAAGTAATTTGTACAAAAAAAAAAAAAAAAAAAAAAAAAAGCTTCAGAGACAGTTAGCTGGGAAAGGACAGTTGTCCCTAAAAAAAAAAAAAAAAAAAAAAAAAAAAAAAAATTAGTTAAGTAGATCTGAATACCACTATATACTTTGAAATATGGTTATCAAGGTATTGAAATTGCCCACGCCATCAATACTATGACTTCCAACACCACGGTATACCATAAAACCGTGATACCATAACATCCCTAGGTGTAACTTGTTTTCAGTTAGAGGAACTCAGAAAAATATAATATAAATATTTATCAAGTATCCACCCTTTATAATATCCCACAACATAATGCCATAGAAGCCAAGTAAACTATTGAAAGTAAAATCAAAGAGCCATGCTAAAAGTTTCCATATAGTGTATGGCAGAATGTTCTAGATAAAAATCCATACCTAGAACAACCTTGTTGTGCTGCAGTAGCTACGTCATTTCGGTGTTGTGCTGCACTAGATATGTAGCTACTGCAACACAACATGAAATGCTGCCTCGAGCCACGGAACACACAGGAAACATGGTACACAGTGAACCATGACTGGGATGTTAACATACCAGGGTACATAACCTACAGGTGAGATAGGGAGGGGAGAAGAGGGGAAGGATTAGCTCTCTATGTAAAGGAAGGGATAAAAGCAACTGAACAAAAGAGTAAACAAGGAGGAGAGGAGGCACTGTGGGTCACCTTAGAGACTGGAAATGGCACCACAATCTGCACAGGGATTGTATACGGACCCCCATGTCAGGGGAGGGAATGGACAAGGATATGATAGAAGGCATTCTTAGGATGGCAGAGAAATACAGGTTACTCACCTGTAACAGGAGTTCTAGGAATGGTATATGTTGTTCATCCACACTCATTGGCAGGTATCCTTGCCGCTTTAAATCTTGCCGGAAGGTCTTCAAGCTTGCTCCTCCCACCCACCCGGGTGGTATAACTCGGCTCCGCCCATGGCGTAGATCTGGCCAGCTGGAGCTCAGGTTGTCGCGCGTCGAAGCCGAGAGGTCGGGTGGGTCGTGGATGAACAACATATACCATTCCTAGAACTCCTGTTACAGGTGAGTAACCTGTATTTCTAGGGACATGGATATGTTGTTCATCCACACTCATTGGCAGACTCTAGCAGTTCTCCGGGAGGAGGAGGCAAGACGACACCCCCAATACTTACTTGGGAAAGAGAGACTGAGAACCGAGGCCCCAAAACCAGCATCCCGGCGTGACTCAAGGTCGATGTGGTAATGGGTAATGAAGGTGTTTGCTGACTTCAGGTAGCAGCCTGCAGATTCCTGGATAGGGACGTCCCTGGAAGCAGCCACCGTTGCAGCAGTATGAGGCGGGTAGAATGAGCTCTTTACCTCTGGGAGCCCATGCCCGCCAACTTATACGAGATCTATGCAGGAGGTTACCCACCTGCTTATCGTCCGCTGGCTGCAGGTCTGCCAGATGCGGCTTCAGCGTGGGTGACAAACAGCTGGCGAACCTCTCCCGAATTTCAAGCGATGCGCTCATATAATAATGACGCCCTTCTAGGGTCAGAGTATGGAGCCTGTATTCGACCTCCGAGGTGTGATTGGGGTAGAACACCGGCAGAGTCAACACCTGGTTAAGGTGAAATCACACCACCTTCGGAAGGAATTTCTCAGGAAGAGGACAATTCCTTGTCCCTGTGGAAGACCAGGTAAGGAGACTCGATGGAAAGCGCCTGGAGCTCTCCCATCCTTCTGGCTGACGTGATAGCCACCAGAAGGCGGTCTTCACGACAGGTGAGAGAGACACACCTGTGCATAGGTTCAGATAGCTTGCCCATGAGCTTTGCCAGTACCAGCAGTAGATCCCACGGAGGTGGGGGTTCCGCAGTGGAGGAAAGTGATCAAGGCCTTTGAAAAGCGCCAGACCACCTTCTCTCCTTATGCCATCGACTGCTTCCTGCCCGCTACTGCAAGCAGAGAGATGGCTGCCAGGTGCACCCTTAGGTCGCCGACCCAAGCCCTTGACTAGGAAAGGGACCATAAATAGTCCAAGATGCTTGCCGAAAGGAACAGGAGGAAGGGTCCAAGCCCTTGCCCTGACACCAAATGGAAAACCTTTTCCATTTGAAGGCATAACATTTTCTGATGGAAACTCTTCGGAGACGCCTCAACTACATTGAGGACCTGTCGGAAAGACCCAAGGCCTGGAACTCTAGCCGCTCCAGGAACCAGGCCGTCAGGTGCAGGGATTGAAGGTCCGGATGGAACACCTTCCCTGATTGACTGAGAGCAGGTCAGGCCGAGCTGGAAGCTGCCGGAGTCCTGGAGCTGAGACTGAGAGATCTGGGTACCAGAACTGGCGAGGCCAGTCTGGGGCTATCAGAATCACCTCGCCTTGTCCTCCCTCGCCTTGAGAAGCACCCTGTGGATCAAGGAAATGGGGAAAGGCGTAAAGAGGCCCAGGTCCACTGCCTCGAGAAGGCATCCTGCAGCGAGCCCTGCTGAGGGGCGGGCATGGAACAGACTCAGCTTCGCGTTCTCCCTGGAGGCAAACAGGTCCACCTGAGGTGTGCCCCAATGGGAGAACAGATGCTGTACTACCTCCGGCAGGAGAGACCACTCGTGGGATGCAGCCCCTATCCGCTCCAGGGCATCGGCCAGGGTGTTGAGGCTCCTGCCACATGAATGGCTAGGAGATCCGCCTCCAGGCTGCGCACGGTGACCAAATGCGGAGAGCTTCCTTGCATAGAAGCATGGGCGCGTCCGCCTGGCGGTTTAGATAGTACATGGTCATGGTATTGTCCGTCTGGACTCGGACCACTTGACCCCGGAGGAAAGGAGCAAAGGCGGTGAGGCTAGGCGGACCGCTCGGAGCTCCAGCAGGTTGATGTGGCATCCGGACTCCCGCGGGGACCAGAGGCCATGAGCGTGTTCCCCAGATGGGCACTCCAACCCATCAGAGAGGCATCGGTCGATAGAAGACCGTCGGCTCGGGCGAGACGAGCAGGATGCCCTCCTGCAAATGATCTGGAGCGGTCCACCACTGGAGGCGTTCCACATCCCTGTGTCACCGACTAAAAGCTGGTCAAAGGATCGCAGCGTTGTGACCACTGGCTGGCCAGTCCCCACTGAAGGGGCGCATGTTCCAGCGGGCGCCAACGGACCACGCTGGTGCAGGCCATGAGACCCAGGAGGCGCAGGAAGTCCGGCAGGCAACTGCCCAACCAGAAATGATCGGGCAAAGGAGGAAAGAACCTCGGCCCTGTCCGCGGGAGCTGCGCTCTGGCTCGAAGAGAGTCGAGCTGCGCCCGATGAATAGAATCACCTGCTTGGCTCGAGTTCCGACTGGCCTCGTTGATAAGGAGGCCCAGTTGAGAACAGACCTGGAGGCCAGATCTCTGGACCACTCCGCCTCCTTCCTGGAGGAGCTGCTATCAGCCAGTCGTCCAGGTAAGGGTACACCGGACCCTCGGCGCGAGAGATGCTGTCACCACTGCCATGCATTTGGTGAAGACCCTGGGAGCTGGAGACAAGCCGAGGGCATGGCTTGGAACTCGAAGAGGATCCTTCCGCTCGGAGCGAAGGAATCTCTGGTGAGACAGACGGATAGGGGCGTGAAAAGCGTCCTGCAAGTCCAGAGAGCAGAACCACACGCGCGTTCAAGGATGGTATTATCTGAGCCAGAGTGACCATCCTGAAGGTTCGAGACCTTAGGAACTTGTTTAGGTCGTGTAGGTCGAGAATGGGGCGCCAAGCCCCCGTCCGCTCGGAACCAGGAAGTACCTGGACACAAACCCTGGGTCTGAAGGAGGGTCCACCACCTCTTATCACCTCCTTCTGGAGGAGGAGGGCGATGTCGGCCCGGCAGCCGCCAGTGAGGCTGGGGATCCCGAAGCCCCGAGGCGGCAGGCTCTGAAGGTGGTGCCTGCTCGAATTCCAGAGGCAGGCCTCTTCCCACACCTCAAGACCCACCTGTCCGTGGAAACAGCGGACCAGGCGGAACGGAAGTGCGGGCCGTCCCCACGGGGACCAGGGAGTAAGGTGCGGGAATGGGGCGACACCCTCAGCCCGTCACTGGGCAGGCTTGGAGGAGGGACCGGCCGAGGACCTCCTGGGCCTTTCCTCCCTGCCTCCTGTTAGAGAAGCCGGCGGCAGGTTTGGGATGTAAGGCACGAGCCTGCAGCCCTGCGTTGCTGGGCAGGCGCGCCGAGGGCACAGAAGGACGAAGGAGCTTAGGCTGTGGTTTGCTGCCTTTGTCCTTCTGAGCGGAAGAGACCGAGTCAAGGTAGCATTGGACTTCTCGATCCTCTGCAGGTGACTTTCCACCCAGGGCCGAAGGGTCAGTCCCCAAAAGGAACATCCGCCAACTTGTACGGGTATCCAAGTAAAGGTGGATATCCTCAGCCAAACCCGCCGACCGCGATAGCCACCGCGGCCGCCAACCGATCTGGCACTGAGTCCCTATATCCAAAGCAGTCTGGAGCTGCTGTTTGGCCTACTGCTCGCCTGGTCCGCACCTGCTAACCGTAGTCTGCAGATCGGGCGGGAAGATGAGGATGACCTCATCCAGGGAGCCCAACAGGGCATGAGAAAAATGTGCCATGAGGCCGGCCGAACTGGCCACAGAAGAGCCGAGGAAAGAAGCCCGTAGACTTTTAGCCCGACATAGTCAATTTCTTGGACTCCTTGTCAGAGGTTTGTCCACATCCTGGCGTTGCCTGGCATGACAGCTGTCAGTAACTCAACCCCTCAGCAGAGGGTTGTTCGAAAAACCGGACAAAGAAACGGTGGAACCGCATACTTCCTGGCCATCCTGGCAGAAGGCGAGGGCAGGAAGCAGGCGCTACCAAAGCTCGGTACCGGACCCACTGATGGCCTCGGCCACGGAAACCTCCGTCAGGAGAATCCTCGGTCCAGAATCTCCGTGGAGGGATACCTGGCCCGCTTGGAACCAGACTCGAGCTCCATCCCGGTGGACTCCGAGATGAGCCGAAGCAGTCCTAGGAAGGACGACGGGCCATCGTCCATTGACTGACCTCCCTAGGACTCCAAGTCCAGTCGCTTGGAGGAAAGGAGAATCATCTTCGGACTGGAAGAGTCCTCGAAAAACTGCCTCTGGCCTGAGCCACCCTTCACCTGCAGGTCGGTCGGGAGTGAGGGTAACTGACAACGATGGGGTGAACCCTTGGCCGACCGAGAATCAGCAGGTCAGACCCCAGTGGTAGCTGTGGAGGCGGAGGTTCCACGGAATCGGTGGAGCAGCTGGTTTGGCCGAACAACGGCCTGAGTATAGGCTCCTCGGATAAGTCGAGGGGTTGTGTCGGCCGCTCGGTGACAACCATAATGGCCGGGAGGCGGCCAATTAGGCTCCCCCGGCCAGGAGAAACTGCTGCAACATAAGGTCCTCGTACCAGCGGCGCACTTTACCGGACCTCCCCTCATCCGAGGAGGAGGACGAAAATGGTGCCGGCCACGCCGCTTACCATGATGCCGAGACCGAGACCGCCTATGACGGTGGGATCGGCTGGACGCGAAGAGGTCCGAGACCGGACCGCGAGTCCCGAATTTCCGAGGTCGGTGCGGGGAGGTGTCGCCGGAACCGACACTCCTTCGGCTCGATGGTCCATCCGAGGGCTCGAACCGGGAGGCACGGGGCGGAGCCCACGGGATCTCAACTCCTCCCGGGGAACCGGGAAGGGAATCTCGGCTGCAAAGCGACAACCCGTCCAATGGTCGAAAAATCTCGATTTCATCGGTGGGAGTCTCGGTCAACTGACCTGGCCAAGGGACACCGTGAGGCCAGTGGCGAAGCGAAGTCGACGAAGCGGCGGTCAGCAGTCGACGGCGGAGGGACCTTTCCGCTCCCAAGACGTCGACGGAGGGACTTACCCTGTCCCTCTTTTGGACCCGGAAATAAGGTCATAGCGTAGGCCCTTCTCTTTTTAGTGGAAGGACAGACCAGCTCGCTAAAAGAAGCCGTGTAAGAAGAGCCCAGAGAGGCCGGGATAAATGCGCGCCCGAAGGAAGAATACAGCCAGCGCCGCCTCCTCTTCCGAGGCGACCATCCGCTCGAAGCTGATCCTTGAGCCGCCCGCTTGTGGACACCGTAACAGACCTCCTTGGACTTCACCAGAAGCGCTACGGGGCGGCCCAGTTGCAATGGACAACCCGCAAGTCTTCGAGGGCGTGAGCCAAGAAAAGATGAGCACAGGTGTCAAGCCTGCGGGGTCGTGCTCAAGGCCTAGCAGTAGACACACATGGAGTGTGGATCCGTCCGAGATCTTCTGCCGCATGGGCATCTCCGAAAATCCGGAGTCGGTTGTCCGCCGCAGCCAGCGAGGATAGAAGACTGAAGTCTTTTACGCAAAATTTATTTTAAATCATAAGCGGAAAATAGGAACCAGTCTCAAGCGCCCAGGCGTTAAGGAGAACCTGAGCTTCCAAGCGGTAGGGAAGATCTGGCGTCATGAGGCTGGGCCGAGGTTATACCACTAGGGTGGGTGGGAACAAGCTTGAAGACCTTCCGGCAAGATTTAAAGCGGCAAGGATACCTGCCAATGAGTGTGGATGAACAACATATCCATGTCCTAGAAATACAGGTTACTCACCTGTAACAGGAATTCTAGGAGGGGTATATGTTGTTCATCCCTGTAATAACGGAGTTCTACACGCTTTTAAATCTGCAGAAAACAACTAGCTCTACCATCGACAACCAACTTCTAACTAAACTCTAGCCCATGGAGAAGCCAGGTTAACTGTCAGCTTGAGAGGGAGAATTGGGTTGTGTGGATGACCATATACCGCCTAGAACTCCTGTTACAGATGAGTAACCTGTATTTCTAGGGACGTGGATATGTTGGTCAATTCACACTTATTGGCAGACTCCTAGCAGTTCTCTGGGAGGAGGGAGGCAAGGCGCGCACCCCCTACTTAGGGAATAAGGACTGTAGAACCGAGGTCCCAAAACCAACATCCCAGAGTGACTATAGGTCGATGTGGTAATGGGTAATGAAGGTGTGTGCTGACTTCCAGGTAGCAGCCCTGCAGATTTCCTGGATACGGACGTCCCTGGAAGCAGCCACCGAAGCAGCAGTAAGGCAGGTAGAATGAGCTCTTATCCCTTTGGGAAGCTCCATGCCTGCCAACCTATAGCAGAGTTCTATGCAGGAGGTAACCCACCTGCCTGTGTCTGCTTGGCTGCAGGCCTGCCAGGTGCGGCTTCAGCATGCGGTGACAAACAACTAGCGAACCTCTCCCGAGACTTCAGCCTGTCGATCCTTATAATAAAAGGCGGCTCTTCTAGGGTCCAGAGTATGGAGCTATATTCGACCTCAGAGGGTGATTGGGGTAAAACACCAGCAGATTCAACACCTGGTTAAGGTGAAACTCCGATACAAACCGGAAGGAATTTGGGTGGGGCGCAGGACAACCTTGTCCCTGTGGAAGACCAGATAAGGAGACTCGATGGACAGCGCCGGAGCTCTCCCAACCTTCTGGCTGGCCGTGATAGCCACCAAGAAGGCAGTTTTCCACGACAAGTGAGATGTCCACACCTGTGCATTGGTTCAATGAAACGCCCATGAGCTTAGCCAATACAGCAGTAGATCCCACGGATTGGAGGTTCTGCACCGGAGGAATATGATCAAGGCCTTTGAGCGTCCAACCACCTTCTCCTGCACCACCGACTGCTTGTGCATGGTAAGCAGATATGGTACTCAGGTGCACCTTGAGTCGTGAACCCGAAGCCCTGAATTGAAAGGGACCACAGGTAGTCCAGAATGCTAGCCAAGGAACAGGAGGAAAGGTCCAACCCCTTGCCCTGACACCAAATGGAGAATCCCTTCCATTTGAAGGCATAGCATTTTCTGGTCGACTCCTTACGGGATGCCTCAACGACATTGAGGACCTCATCAAAAAGACCCAGGGCCTGGAACTCTAGCTGCTCAGGAACCAGGCCGTCAGGTGCAGGGACTGAAGGTCCGGGTGGAGTACCTTCCCCTTGTTGACTGAGATCAGGTCAGGGTGGGCTGGAAGTCTCCTCGGAAGCCTGGAGCTGAGGCCGAGGAGCTCTGGATACCAGAACTGGCGGGGCCAGTCTGGGGCTAACAGAATAACCTGTGCCTGGTCCCTCTTCACATTGAGAAGCACCTTGTGGATCAAGGTGAATGGAGGGAAGGCGTAGAAGAGGCCCGGGGCCCACGGCCTCAAGAAGGCATCCCCCTGCAGTGAGCCCTGCTGAGGGGGGCGGGCGTGAAACACCCTCAGCTTCGCATTCTCACTAAAGGCGAACAGGTCCACCTGAGGGGTGCCCCAGTGGGAAAACAGATCTTGTACTACCTCCGGCAGGAGACACCACTCGTGAGATGCAGCGCCTATCCGGCTGAGGGCATCGACCAGACTGTTGTAGGCTCCTGCCACATGGATGGCAAGGAGATCCGCCTCCAGGCTGATCACGAGAGACCATATGCGGAGAGCTTCCTTGCAGAGGGGGGCAAGGAGTGCGTCCCACCCTGTCGGTTAAGGTAGTACATGGTCATGGTGTTGTCCGTCTGGACCTGGACCACTTGACCCCGTACAAACGGAACAAAGGTGGTGAGGGTTAGTCGGACCATTCGAAGCTCCAGCAGGTTGATGTAGCATCGAGACTCCTGAGAGAACCAGAGGCCATGGGCTCTGAGCTCCCCCAGATGGGCACCCCAACCCATCAGAGAGGCGCGGTCGTCAGAGTGACCGTCAGCTCAGAGTGGACAAACAGGATATCCTGCTGCAGATGAGCTGGAACGCATCACCACTGGAAGCCATTCCTCATCTCCTGGGTGACTGTCACTGGCTGGTCCAAAGGACCGGAGCGCTGTGATAGAAACATAGAAACATAGAATTAGACGGCAGATAAGGACCGCTTGGCCCAACCAGTCTGCCCATTTCCCTACCTACTGGATAAGCTGCAGATCCTAGTTAACCAGCAGCCTACTTCTTCCTACCCCCACCCCCCAGAACTGCCTTATGACTATCCCATGCATGCTTGAATTCCACCACTGATTTTGACTCCACAACCTCCTCCGGAAGGCCGTTCCATGCATCCACAACCCTCTCTGTAAAAAAATACTTCCTTAAATTACCTCTGAGCCGCCCCCCCTCTATCTTCAAATTGTGCCCTCTTGTTCTTGCACACCTCTTTTTTTGAAAGATGCTACCCTCTTGGACTTTGTTGATTCCCTTGAGGTACTTGAACGTTTCTATCATGTCCCCCCTCTCCCTTCTTTCCTCGAGGCTATACATATTAAGCTCCTTAAGTCTCTTCATATGTCTTCGGTGCAGACCCTGCACCATTTTAGTTACCCTCCTCTGGACAGCTTCCATCCTGTCTATGTCTTTCTTGAGATTGGGTCTCAGAACTGCACACAGTACTCAGATGGGGTCTCTCCAGCTGTCTGTACAGAGGGATAATAACTTCCTGTTTTCTACTGGTGATGCCTCTCCTATGCATCCCAGTATCCCCAACCCTCCTTGCTGCCCTCTCACATTGCTTGCCCATCTTTAGGTCATCTGATATTTACCCCCAGGTCCCTTTCCATTTTTGTTGTTGTTAGTATCTCACCCCCATTGTGTACTCTTCCCTGGGTTTTTGTTTCCCAGGTGCATTACCTTACACTTCTTAGCTTTTGAATCTAAGCTGCCATACATTTGACCATTCCTCTAACCTTGCCAAATCCCTTCTGAGTCCTTTCCACCCCACCCTGTGCATCAACTCTGTTGCAGATCTTAGTGTCATCTGCAAAGAGACATACTTTCCTTCAGTCCTTCTGCAATGAGCTTATAAAAACATTGAGAGGACGGTCCTAATACTGAACCCTAGGTACCCACTAGTAACCCTCCTTTCTTCTGAGTGGACTCCATTTACTATTACTCTCTGTGTCCTATTCTCCAGCCAGTTCTTTACAGAGCTGTTATCTTGGGACCCACTCCCAGGCTAACTTCTATATTAATCTTTGTGTGGGACTGTGTCAAATGCCTTGCTAAAGTCTAGGTAGGCCATGTCACAGCCCCTCCCTGATCTACTACTTTGGTCACCAGTCAAAGAAATCTATCAGATTCGATCTGGCATGACCTTCCGCTGTGAATCCATGCTGCCTGGGGTCCTGTGCCCCTCTGGCCTCTAGATACTAAACAATTCTTTCCTTTAAAAGAGATTCCATCATTTTCCCTATCACTGAGGTTAAACTAACAGGTCTATAGTTTCCTGCTTCTGCCTTGCTCCCACTTTTGTGAAAGGGAATCACATCTGCCCTCCTCCAGTCCTCGAGTACCACCCCATCCTCCATGATTTGTTAAAAGGGTAGTCAGTGGTGTCACTAGTTCTACCCTTAGTTCTTTAGAATTCTGGGATGAATCCCATCAGGCCCCATTGCTTTGTCCACCTTCCAGTTTAAGAGTTCTTTCAGAACCCTTTGTTCTGTAAATAGGCGGTATCAACTTCTGTATCCAGAGTGTTACTACTGTTTGTTTTATGTACCTCCCTCTTCCTTTGTAAATACTGAGCAAAATATTTGTTTAGTATCTCTGCCTTTTCACAGTCTCCTCTTCCCACCCTCCCTCCTTTGTTAAGCCTCACTATCCCTCCCTTGGTCTTCCTTCGCTCCTGATGTACCTATAAAGGTTTTATCCCCCTTCTTAACTGAGTTGGCTATCTTTTCCTCGGTTTGGGCCTTTGCTGTTCTGACTGCCTTCCCAGCCTCCTTTTGCTTTAACTGATACAGTTCTCTGTCCTGCTCCTTCTACGATTCCTTGTACTTCCTAGAATGCTCTTTCTCTCTGAACCTTCCTGCCACTTCCTTTGAGAACCATAGTGGTTTCTTACATCATCTTGTTTTGTTTATTTGCTTCACACAAAGGCTCGTTACCTCTGTGATGGCAGTTTTATTATTCCCCATTGTTCTTCCACCTCCTTCCTGCCCATTTGCTAGTGCGTTCATGAGCACTCACCCATTTTAACCAAGTCAGCCCTCCTAAAGTCAATGCACTTTAGTCTTTGTATGGCTTGACTCTATTGCTGTGTTTGTGTGAACCATACTATTCGATGGTCGCTAGTTCCCAGATGGCTACCCACTTCTACATCTGTAATCCCTCTCACCATCTCCATTTGAGAGGAATCAAGTCTAATATTGCTCCCTCTCGGTGGGCTCCAGTACTAGTTGTCTAAGGCATGCCCCTGTGGGCATCTAGAATAACCCACTCTTGAAGTGGCAGCTGCAGCTGCACTCAGTTAACATCTGGCATATTCAGATCACCCATCAGCAATATCTCCCTTTTTCTGCCATTCTAAGTATACTTTCTATCATTTCCCTGTCCATTCCTCCCCCTGAGAAAGTCTGTATACAACCCTGTGCGTGTATTGGTGCCATTGCCTGTCTCCAAATTTACCTACAGTGCTTCTTCTCCTCCTGTGTACCTTTTGTTCTGTTGCTTTTATTCCTTCCTTATGTAAGAACTACTTCTCCTCCTCTTTTACCCTCCTGTCCCTCCTGTACACAGTGTATCCTGGTATTTTATGTCCCAGTCATGGTTTTGTGTGTACCATGTTTCTGTGACTGCCACGATATCAGATGTTCTTCCTCCATCAAGGCCACTAATTCAGGAAGCTTGTTACCCAGACTACGGGCATTAGTACTCATTGCTCTCCATTTTTGATGGCTTTACCTTCCAGTGCAGCATCCCCACTGACCGTTCTACCTCGTCTTTTCTCATTTAGTACCCTGTTTTGTAGGGAGAGGCTGGGATTTTCCTGCTGCTTGTCAGTGCCTCCCCTTTGACTAGTTTAAAACTTGCCAATGAGCATTTAAACCGATTGCTCAAAAGACTTGTTCCTTCCTGGACAGATGCAGACCATCCTGCCAGTATAGGCTGGTGTCCCTCCAGGTGGAACCCCAGTCCCCAATGAAGCCAAATCCTGTGCTCCGCACCATTTTTCAACCATTCATTAAACTGCATGGTGCCAATTACCCTCGCATCCCCCATGCTTTTGACAGGCAACACCTCTGAGAGGATACTGTGTGTGTGCTACTCGTCTTAGGTCCCTCCCAACTCTGCAATGTCCTCCTGCACTGCTCTAATCTCATTGATGAGCCAAGTCATTTGTCCCTAGGTGGACAATTACGTCCAACTCGGAATCCTGCAGCTGTTCTCGTGATCCTGAGGATGCGCTTCCTGTCCCTCAAGCCATAGCAGGCAGGCACTCCCACCTCATTTTTCTCATCTCCCCCAGTTCTATACCCCTAATAATTGGAGTCCCCCACAGGGCTGCTTCCTTTCCCTTTGGTGTCCTCTGCCTCCTTTCTGTGGGCCTCCCTTGTGACAGTTATCATCAGTCTTCTCTTGGGTACACATGAGGGAACTATACTCCCCAGAAGGAGTGTATGGATTGTGAGTGGAACAATTGACTGGGTGTGCCTCTGTTCCACCCTCCTCACCTCTCCTGAGCCCACTGTGGTCCAACTGCTGTGCTTTCTTGCAACCTCTGGAGGTAGTGGTGGTGGCGCTAGTGCTCCCTGGATGGGGAGGTTCCTTTCTACTGTCCAGTGTGGCCTGGGGAAGGTTTCCTTACTACTGTCCAGTGTGGCCTGAAGGCGGGCAACTTCTCCCTCAGGGCAGATAGTTGTCTGCAAATGGGCAGCATCTCAGCCTCAGAAAGACTCCCGGAAGACTGCTGCCCCACAGCCATTACATTGCACTAATCCCACATGTTTATCTAGTTTTTTTTTATTGTATTTGTATGTGGCGTCATGTGATTTGATTATATAGAAATATATTATACAACGTGTATGCTTATATTATCAGTGCAGTGTGCTAGAGAGGATATGACAGTGAAATGCACCTTGCACTCGAGGAAATGATGTCAGAACCTCAGGTATAAAGGAATTATTCCAGGGTTGGGCCTAAACTGTGTCCTCACAAAACAATCGACTAAAAGCTCTAACCCACGCTGCGGCAAGTGCCTTCCTGTCAACAAGATACCCTACACAACAATTTGACAGAGAAAGTACCCTGCTAATCAAACAGAAAAATCCAGACATCCAAGAGAGAGATTAGTTACAGATAATTCGTCCAAAATAGTATATTCCACGCAGCTTCTCAGTTGTTCCCAGCACTCCTGTACACAACCTGGAAGACGATGGACTTCTGGCTCATACAGGAGCACACCACTAGTTTATAGTAATTGAATAATGCTGACAAATGGTCTAGCTAGACAAATGGCTATGATGCTGAGCTCTGACTTGTGAAGACAATTACCCCCACCTCAGGCTATGATCATTGGCGGGCCAGCCCCCATGGCAGGGGACGCATATGCCAGTAGGCCCAACGGACCACGCTGGTGCAGGCCACCATGACGCCCAGAAGGCACAGGAAGTCCCGGGCAGGGCGCAATTGCCCAACCAGAAATGATTGGGCAAAGGAGGAAAGGACCTCGACCCTGTCCGCCGGGAGCTGTGCTCTCGCTCGAAGAGAGTCAAGCTCTGCCCCGATGAACTAAATCACCAGCGATGGCACGGGTTCTGACTTGGCCTCGTTGATGACGAGGCCAATCTGACAGCAGACATGGAGGGCCAGATCCGTGGACCGCTCCACCTCCAACCTGGAGGGAGCTGCAATCAGCCAGTCGTCCAGAGAAGGGTACACCCGGACCCCTCGGCACTGCAGGAATGCTATCACCACTGCCATGCATTTGGTGAAGACCCTGGGAGCTGAAGAGAGGCCATAGGGTATGCCTCGGAACTCGTAAAGGGATCCCTCTGCTCTAAAGCGGAAGAATTGCTCGTGAGACAGATGGATTGGGACATGAAAGAACGCATCCTGAAGGCCCAGAGAACAGAACCACATGCCTTGTTCCAAGGATGGAATGATCTGAGCCAGAGTGACAATCCTGAAGGTGCGAGACCTTAGGAACTTGTTCAGGTCATGTAGGTCGAGAATGGGGCACCAGCACCTCATCCGTTTTGGGACCAGGAAGTACCTGGACACAAACCCTGGGTCTGGAGGGGGGTTCACTACCTCCCTGATCACCTTCTTCTGGAGGAGCAAGGCAATGTCGGCTCGATGATCCGACAGAGAGGCTGCAGAACCCGTAGCCCCCCCGTGGGGCGACTGCTCGATAAGGAGGAGAAATACTCGAATTCCAGAGGCAGACCCCTGCCTACCACTACCAACACCCAGCGGTCCGTGGTGATAGTAGACCAGGCAGAAAGGAAGTGGCAGAGCCGTCCCCCCACGAGGGGATCCCAAGGAGGAGTGACGAGGTTGGGTGCGACACCCTTCAACCCGTCACTAGGCAGGCCTGGAGGAAAGGCTGGCCGAGGAGCCACCTGGACCTTTCCCTCCAGGCTTCCTGCAGGAGGAAGCAGCAGGCTTAGCTTTGGGATGCCTAGCGCGAGCCTGCTGACCCTGATGCTGGTGTTGCTGGGCCGGACATGCCGCAGGGGCTGAAGGACGAAAGGGCTTACGCTGCTGCTGGCAGCCTTTGTCCTTCTGGGCAGACATGACAGAGTCCAAGGTGGCGCTGGACTTCTTGATCTGTTGGAGATGACCCTCCACCCCGGGCCCGAACAAGTCGGTACCCAGGAAGGAGACGTCTGCTAGCTTGTGCTGTGTATCAGCCGTAAAGGTGGAGATCCACAGCCAACCTCTGCGGAGCATGGCCACTGCCGCCGCTACTGACCAGGCACACGAATCAGCAATGTACAATGAAGTTTGGAGCCATTGTTTAGCTACCGCCCTTCCCTGATTCCACACCTGCTTGATCATCGTCTGAAGGTCAGCCGGGAGATGAGGAATCACCTCATCCAGGGAGCCCAAAAGGGCATGGGAAAAGTGTGCCATCAGAACGGCTGATCTAGCCTGATGAAGACCTAAGGAGGAAGCAGCGTATACCTTCTGCCCTGAGTAGTCCAGTTTCCTGAATTCCTTATCGGGCGGTTTGTCCACATCCCGGGCGTTCCTGGAATGCCAGGAAGCGCTATCAATCACTAACCCCTCCATGAGAGGGTGCTCCGAACTGGAGAGTGAACGGTAGGGACTGCATACTTCGAGCCGTCCTGGCCAAGGTGCGGGACAAGGCGCTGGCTGCTGCCACAGCTCAGGGCTGGGCCAACAATGGCTTCGGCCACTGGAAAGACCTCCGTAGGGGAATCCCCTCGGTCCAGCATCTCCATGAGGGGGTACTTGGCCCGTTTTGAAACGGGTTTGAGCTTCATCCCAGTGGACTCAGATGAGTCGAAGCATTCCTAAAAATGAGGATGGGCACTCATCCACCGACTGAACCCCTGCAGACTCCAGATCCAGCAGCCTGGAGAACAAGGAGTCGTCGTCGTCAGACTCCGGAGAGTCTGCGAACAGCTGCTGAGTGCCTGAGCCACCCTCCACTTGCCGAGGTCGATCGGGAGTGAGGGTGACTGACAACCTATGGGACAAGCCCTGACCCGACCGAGAATCCTTGGTCGGGGCCCCCAGTCTTCAGTAGTGGAGGTGGAGGTTCCACTACAATGGTTTGAGTAGCCGGCTCTGGCCGAACAACCGGTGCTGGTTTCGGCTCCTCGACTACGAGGGGTTGTTTCGGCTGCTCAGGTGACAGCCACTTAATGGCTGGAAAAGGCAACGGAGTCGGCTTATTCCCGGACAAAAAGAGCTGCTGCCACATTAAATCCTCATAGCACCTACACAACTTGCGCCGGAGCCTATCCTCCGAAGAGGATGACGAGGATGAGCAGTGACGCCACTTTCCATGGTGCAGAGATAGAGACCACAGACATCGGCAGGACCGGCCGGACCTGAAAGAGGTCCAAGACCAAGACCTTCGCGGATTCCAAGGGTGGGTCCGAGAGGGGACGGGGGAAAACCTGCTCCTCCCTCACTTCAGGGACCTTAACTGAGGACTCCAGCACAGGAGGCACAGGCAAGTCCTCGGTTTTCACCAGGGGAACCAGTGAAGTAGGGCTGTCGGCATCACCAGTCGACAAACCATCTGACGGGTCGACAAAAATCTCGACTGCGTCGACGGGTGTCTTGGTCGGCTGACCTGACAGGGACCCGATGAAGCCAGCGCCTTAAGCCGCAACCTCGACCGAAGTCGAAAGTCGACCATCCAGTGAAGGGCTCTCTCCCGCTCCCACAAACGTAGACGGTGGGACTTCTCTTTTGAGTCCTTCTTCTTGGACCGACTGGAATGTCCCGATGGTCCTTCTCCCTTGGTGGAGAGGGACTGGCAAAGCTCCGTATAAGAAGCTGTATATGAAGAGCCCAAGCAGAGCGGGATAAATGCCCTGACCGAGAAGGAAGATGACGTGGCCTGGGCCGCCGCCTCCTCGAGGGCGATCATCTGCTCCAACTGTTCTGCGAAGCCTGCCGCCGCAGACACCGCCCAATGGGCCTCCTTCGACTTGACCGGCGGATACAGTTTTTCAGGGCACCCCAGAAGACGTTGAGCAGCACGGTCCTCCAAGCCCAAAAAGGATTTGAACAAATCGCAAGCCTGCGAATTGTGGCCAAGCCCTAGGTAGTAGACACACGTGGAGTGCGGGTTGGTCCGGGACATCATCTGCCCAAAGGGGCACTGACAAAAGCTGGGAGTCGATTTGTCCATCGCAGCTGCGAGGGAAAAAGAAGACTGAAGTCTTTTAAATTTGAGAATTAGTTTCGGGTTAACCGAAGAGTGTGGATCCAGGCCAAAAATGCAGAACGCTAAGGAGGGAACCTGAGCTTCCAAGCGGTAAGGAAGATCTGGAGTCATGGGGCGGAGCCGAGCGTTTTACCACACGGGTGGGTGGGAGAAGCCAGCTTGAAGACCTTCCGTCAAGATTTATAGCAGCAAGGAACCTGCCAATAAGTGTGGATTGAACAACATATGCACGTCCCTAGAAAGGGGAGATACTGTTGATGGGAGACCTGAATATGCCAAATGTTAACTGGAGCACATTTGCTGCAGTCACATCCAAGAGCAGGGCCATTCGATGCCCTAAAGGTGGCATGTCTCAGACAGCTAGTTTCAGAACCCACTCGTGAGGGAGCGATCTTAAACCTCGTACTCTCAAATGGGGACAGTGAGAGGATCTCAATCTAGAAGAGGGTTGCCATCTGGGAACAAGAGACCATCAAACAGTGTGGTTCACAATAAACTCAGCTACAGAATCAAGCCATACAAAAGTGAGGGTACTGGACTTCAGGATGGCTGGCTTTTGGTAAGATGGGAGAGTGCCTTAGAAAAGCACCAGCAAACAGGCTAGAAGGAGGGGTGGAGCAACAATAGAGAAACATCAAAACTGCCATCACAGAGGCAACAAGCCTTTGTGTCAAGCAAATAAAAAATGAAAGAAAAAGCCACTATGGTCCTCAAAAGAGGTGGCAGGGAAAGTCAGGGAGAAAAAGATAGCATTCAGGAAGTATAAGGAAACACAGAAGGAGCAGGACAGTGAACTGTACCAGTTAAGGCAGAAGGAAGCAGGGAGGGAAGTCAGAATAGCAAAGGCCCAAACTGAGGAAAAGATAGCCAACTCGGTTAAGAAAAGGGATAAAACCTTTTATAGGTACATCAGGGAGTGTAGAAAGACAAAGGGAGGGATAGTGAGGCTGAACAGAATGGACGGTGGGCGGACAGCGAAAAAAGTAGTAATACTGAACGAATATTTCTGCTCAGTATTCACAAAAAAGGAGGCGAGGCAATGCCTAATCCAATTAACAGAAGCACTCTTGATAGGGGGGGTCAATCCCAGTCCTTTCACAGAAGAAAGGGTTCTGAATAAGAACTCCTAAAACTGAAGGTGGACAAAGCAATGGGACCTGACAGAATTCACCCTAGAATTCTAAAACAATTAAGGGAAGAACTAGTGAAACCACTGACTGCCCTTTTTAACAAATCATGGAAGGATGGTGTGGTACCGGAGGACTGGAGGAAGGCGGACGTGATTCCCCTTCACAAAAGTGGGACCAAGACAGAGGCAGGAAACTACAGACCTGTCAGTTTGACCTCCGTGGTAGGGAAAGTGATGGAATCACTTCTGAAAGGAAGAACTGCCGAGTACCTAGAGGCCAGTGGGGCACAGGACCCAAGGCAGCATTGGTTCACAGCCGGACGGTCATGTCAGACGAATCGAATTGATTTCTTTGACTGGGTGACCAAAGTAGCAGATCAGGGAGGGGCTGTGGACATGGCCTACCAAGACTTTAGCAAGGCATTTGACACAGTCCCATACAAAAGATTAATAGTCAAATTAACCAGCCTGGGAGTGGATCCCAGGGTGGTAGCCTGGGTAAAACACTGACTAGACAACAGAACACAGAAGGTAATTGTAAATGGAGTCCACGCTGAAGAAAGAGGAGTTACTAGTGGGGTACCACAGGGTTCAGTACTGGGTCCAGTCCTTTTTAATGTCTTTATAAAAGTGACATTGCAGAGGGACAGGAAGGAAAAGTATGCCTCTTTGCAGATGACACAAATATCTGCAACAGGGATGATACACAAGGAGGCATGGAAAAGATGAGAAGGGACTTGACAGAGTTGGAGGAATGGTCAGAAGTATGGCAGCTTGGATTCAATGGAAAGAAGTGCAAAATAATGCACCTGGGAATCAAAAACCCAGGGGAAGATTACACAATTTTTTTGGGGGTAGTAACAACAACAAAAAAACGGAACGGGACCTGGGGGTAATCATATCAGACGACCTTAAGATTAGCAAGCAATGTGAGAAGGCAGCAGGGAGGGCTGGGGGGCTCTGGGATGTATAGGGAGAGGCATTACCATCAGAAAACAGGAAGTTGTTATCCCTCTGTACAGACAGCTGGAGAGACTCCATCTGGAGTACTGCATCCAGTTCTGGAGACCCCATCTCCACAAGGACATAGACAGGACAGAGGCAGTCCAGAGGAGGGCAACTAAAGTAGTGCAGGGTCTGCAAGAGAAGCCATACAAGGACAGACTAAAGGAGCTTAATATGTATATCCTTGAGGAAAGGAGGAAGAGGGGGGGGACATGACAGAAACTTAAGTACCTCAGTGGAATCAGCAAAGTCCAAGACGGTAGCATCTTTCAGAAAAAGATGTGCAAGAACAATGGGACACAATTTAAAGATTGTGGGGGCAGTTCAGGGGCACCGTGAGGAATTATTTTTTCACAGAGAGATTGGAGGATGCATGGAACAGCCTTCCTGAGGAGGTTGTGGGGTCTAAAACTGTGGGAGAATTCAAGAATACATGGGACAGACATTAGGCAATTCTTGTGGGTGAGTCTCGTACCATACCATGCATTTGAAAAAGGTTCTTATTACTGTTTAAATTACAATACAGCACACCTTGTCGTGTGTATGACCATACACTATAAAAGAATGTATGGTCCACTCTCCGCAAAAGGCGTGCATGGCCATCTCAAGGTTACCAAGGCGACCAAATAAATCTCGAGCTTCACTATAGAGGTTTAAGCAGTCACCTAGACAGCCTCTCGATGGCTAAACATGCCTGTTGTGAATAGTGGACCATACATTATTCTCTATATGGAACCTCACTGTGGGCCAGCTCCATACCACAGTGATTACATCCAACTCTTTGAAGGTCCAAGTTGGCATTGAGTCTGGTTTCCCTCCTGGGATTGACAGGGATTATCTACATCATGCGGCAGAGGCACTACGGGAAAAGCCAGAGACACCTGTTGCTGAAACACCACCTGCAGGCATCAAAGGCACCCACTGTGCAAAAAACTGCTTGCCATCCCTCCAGGTCAGGCTCCAACAGTTGGGGTGGGAAGGGAGGTAAGAGTAAACGGGGGCCAGACACTTCGTAAAAAAACAACAAACAAGACAGTAATGCAAACTGGCCTGCTACATGTGCCTCAACAGCATCCCTTGTAGCCAGCTCAGGCAGTATACATTTTTCTCACAGGTGAACGCTTACCTACAGCTCTCATAACCCTGACAGCCGAAGTACAGGGGTAGCCCATCAGGATGCAACGCCTTTTTGCAGCAGAATTACTGCAGCAAACAAGGCAATTTCAGTGGGAGTTGATCTCTTTTGTTAAGCAGGAATTTGAGACACTGTGCTGGATCTTATTTTTACTGTGCCCTTCCCAGGAAGTGGGGGTTACCTGCACATCCCACAGCAGGAGACCTACAGACTTTTATCGCTAAATGTAATGACAGGTTGTAAGACACAGACCGACTGCTAGATTCAACAGCTGCTCCTGGCAAAATGTGGTAATGGGGTAACAGGGTGGTTGACTGCCAAATTCATGATGGCCACCGTTGACCAAGTGTGAAAAAGTGGCCACCCAAAATCTGGAACAGCAAAAAAAAAAAAAAAAAATACTGTAGCCCAAGGCAGTGTGTTTTTGGTTAATAAAAGGAGCATTGCAGGCTGGCCCTGTGGCGCAAAAGGTTGAGGCTCTGGATGCCATATCTCGCGTCATGCCAGCAACCTAGGTTTGGATGCAGACTCTGGTTGTCAAGGGTTAGCCAGAATGGGAGATGCAGCGTCCAGTGGACTGCTCTCTTTCTCGAGGAGGGAGGGAGGGTTTCAGTGCCCAGCATTAGCCTGGCCCCTAGCGTTGGCTGGGTGTGAGGCAGGCAAGGACTGTCAGAAGGGGGAGAAGTGAAAGCTGCCAATATTCCATGTGCAGAAGAGTGCATGGGAATGTCTGGGCAGCACTGACCATAACTCCTCAGGGCAGAAAATAGGAAACTGAATTCCCTAGCGTCCGCTGACCCAAGCCCTGCACCCGAACACCCAGGCCTTGGTGCGTATGTGTGAAGATAAGACCTGGAGGAAAATCACATGAGAAGGGGCTGGGGTAGCTGCCACCCAGAGGGCTGCTTGAGGCCAGGAGAGAAGTATCACTAACTACAAAAAAATTAAACAGGTATTGCTCAGTTCTGTCTCCCCAATGGTCAGAACCCCATCAGACGGCCCTTGGCACCTATGGAACTCCCTCCCAGCCAGCCTGATTGACTCACCCTCCCTTACCCAGTTTAAGTCTGGCCTCAAAGTATATCTCCTCGAACTCTGCCTCTGTGGCTGCAACCACTAGCTCCCTAGCCCAGGTCTCCCACCCACCTCCACTGCCTTAACCCCACCTTCTTCCCTGATGAAACTCCTAAACAAGGCTGTCAATTATACTGCATACCTGTCTCAATTCCTACTAACTGTGTGTATCCCGACGTCTCTGTACTGTATGCATAAGCCTGAATGTGAACTTGCTGTAACCTCTGTATACTGATGCTGATGTATATTTTTATACCTATTGTAACTACTGTAAATCATGCTAATATTTGTTTTTTCTGTAACTAATTCTGGGTCGCCCCTGAAAAAGGGACCTCAGGTCTCAGTGGGTTTACCTGGTTACCAAAATCTAAATAAATAAATAAATGGGACTACATTAAAGTACAACATACCCCTTTTGGAGAACACTACAGAGTTGCAAGAACACAACCTGCTGGGGTCAAGAGTCATCAGCTCGCAATGAAATTGCTACCAGAAGCCTTCTAGCTGTAATTAGAGTGCCTACAACCACACTCTACTAGAGATCAGCTACAGGCACAGCACAACCAAATCCACTAACCCCCCCCCCCCCGGACACGCTGGCCCTACTAGCCAATGGAAGCACACGCCAGTCAGCACCTCCTCCAGCAGCACATACACACTGCTGTGCACATGCAGCATCTGCCACAACAAGCCAACATGGAGCACACACCAAAATAAGCAGCAGCCAGCATAGTGAATAAATTTCCCTTTCACTTCTCCCCTCCCCGCTATTACATTCGCAAGCCAAGCAAGCAGTAACAGGTGAGAGAAGCCGCCTGCAGCAGAAATGGAAACTGAAGAGCACATTCCTGTTCCTTCCAACTCAAATCCTTCAAGGGGACATGAATGTCTTCCCCCCCATGCTGTCCAGCTGCTGCAAACGTAGAGCCAAGCAGAACAGACAGAGAGGAGAGCACATCAAAAGGGAGCACACTTGCTATGTTACCGCTTGTCACCGGCAAAGGGAGCACACTTGCTATGTTACCGCTTGTCACCGGCAAAGGAAGCACACTTGCTATGTTACCGCTTACCACCGGCAAATGGAGCACACTTGCTATGTTACTGCTTGCCACTGGCAAATGGAGCATACTTGCCATGTTACCGCTTGCCGCCAGCAAATGTTTTTAGTGTATGGCTAAGATTTTTAAAGTTTTTTAAAGGAGACCAAAATCTTCTGTTCATGCTGTTTTTAGCAACAGTTTAGTACATGGTTTAGAATAACTAATTTGGCAGCGTGTAACATTGCATGGCTCATGCTTTCACATAGTAGCTAAATAGTCTGGGGTCACTTTAGCCACAGTGGCTAACATTTTCAAAATCCTAGGAAGAACAGTGCACATGTGGATCGCAATGATGTGCATCCAATGCTCTCAGCACCAGCATGCTATATTCCCCCAGTGTTCATTTCAGAGTGGGGGACTGGAACAACTGCCACACAGTTTTCAATTTTGACCATTTTCTTCTCCCTTGGGAACAACATTCTCTTTGTTTTAGCTACTTTAAACTGCTGTTCTGAGAAACTGGACTCTGTTTAGCTATGTGACCCATTCATTTTCTTCATTTTACCCTTACTTTTTATACCCTGTGGGTCACCATCCCATATACACAAGTATCTGAAATGAACCCTGTGCCCCTGCTATTTTAATAAAACTCATTTTATAAGTGGAATAAGGCAATTCCACTGGGGGGGATTATGCTACTTAATGTACCTTTGGATGGATAACTCCCTAAACTATCAGGCTCAGGACACCAACCTACCGTTCAGTAGCATAATCACCCCTCTGTCATGCCTCCTTTACGTAGTTCATTATCAAACAAAATGAGACCACCTACCTGACTGGACTAAAGTCAGTTGTCTGTTGAGCATTATTAACCATCACATCCTTCCATACGTCAGCCTTCAGCACAGGGGCAACTTTTCCAAGTTTCTTCTGCGCATTACCCACTGTCCCAGCGCTACCAAGATCCTTGCAGACTGCAGCCTGTGGCTTCTCCTCCTTCTTGCAGACTGCAGCCTGTGGCTTCTCCCCCTTCTTGCAGACTGCAGCCTGTGGCTTCTCCCCCTTCTTGCAGACTGCAGCCTGTGGCTTCTCCCCCTTCTTGCAGACTGCAGCCTGTGGCTTCTCCCCCTTGTTGCAGACTGCAGCCTGTGGCTTCTCCTCCTCCTTGCAGACTGCAGCCTGTGGCTTCTCCTCCTTCTTGCAGACTGCAGCCTGTGGCTTCTCCTCCTTCTTGCGGATTACAACCTGTGGCTTCTCCTCCGTCTTGCGGATTACAACCTGTGGCTTCTCCTCCTTCTTGCGGATTACAACCTGTGGCTTCTCCTCCTTCTTGCGGATTATAGCCTGTGGCTTCTCCTCCTTGCGGAGTACAGCCTGTGGCTTCTCCTCCTCGCGGAGTACAGCCTGTGGCTTCTCCTCCTTGCAGAGTACAGCCTGTGGCTTCTCCTCCTTGCAGAGTACAGCCTGTGGCTTCTCCTCCTTGCAGAGTACAGCCTGTGGCTTCTCCTCCTTGCGGAGTATAGCCTGTGTTTTTTCCACCTTGAGGAGTACAACCTGTGGTTCTTCCTCCTTGCAGAGTACAACCCGTGGCTTTTCCTGAGCAGAAAAAAAGAAAGCATAACACAAGAATGAAAATGAAAGACTTCTTTAGGAGTCACACTGCTGATAAGCAGCTTCAACTTCTGGAAGAAAAACATGTTTAAGAAGTTCATTACCCCCTCCCTTGCAAACTGGTATACACAGGGGGTCAAAGACGTACTGGCCTCCTCAGGGACGGATTCCAAGTCCCCACTACCACAAGTGGTGCATGCAAGAACCACTCCCCACAGAGACAGATACCAAGCTCCCACCTGTGACCAAGCAACCACTTGTCATTTATAAACATGCTGCATATCCTCTTAGGTGTGCAACTAGCCTGCTTAACACCATCTGACAGATTAAGGTCACTCCCAAGCCCGGATTTGCTATATCACTACAAATAACCCCTTTAATTATAAGTTTGTTCCACTGAACAGCGTCACTGTACAATTATTGTTGACCACGTGTAGAATCCTCAGCGCATCCAGACTCCCAACTTTTCATGCAGCAGGTTGGCAGCATTTTATACACTGCTTCAGGAATATTTGGAAAAACAGCTCAGTGCTCTACTGAAATGATGTCTGCCCGCCCCCATCCTGACATGATGTTTCAGAGACACCAGCTCTCTTTGTGGACAAAGGCAGGTCCACCATTTCACATATGTAAGTACCCTACAATACATACTAAAGGCATTAGTCTTAAAAGCAAGGCCTGCCTACACTTAAACAAAAACTCATCCTGTCTCATATCTCTCTGCAGTCCTCTTGGAGGCTCAGGCTCACATTCACAGAGGCGTTTTAATAAACAAAACAGCTGCCAGATAAAAATATGATGTCTTCAGTACAACACAGGCAACAGATACAGTTGTGGTCAACTGATCACCCAGGGATGGAGCACAGTTATGGTCAACCGATCACCCAGGTGTTGAGCACAGCACTGGTCAAACAGAATCACCCAGGTGGGAGGCACAGCTATACTCAATTAGCATCGGCCAGGTGTGCGATATGGCTATGGTCAACCAGGATCTTCCGGCTATGGGATATTACTATAGTGAAGCGATCAACCTGCTGTGGGGAAAGTACAGTTACGCAAGAACTTACCGTAACAGTAGATCTTTGAGAGGAGCTCTTGCATCTTGCTCTTACATAACTGTACTGTCTTCGAGGGTGGAGCTCTTGCAGCAGGTAATACCATTAGGACCGAGTCCCAAGCAGTACCCAAGGATAGGCCCAGGTCTGACAGGGTGGTGAGAGACATGCTGAAAACAGCTGATGAAAAGCATCTATGAGAGAAGGCCCTGCAGGACTGCCAGTCCAAAAATACAGGTTACTCACCTGTAACAGGTATTCTAGGAGTGGTATATGTTGTTCATCCACACTGTCTGGCAGGTTCATTGCCACTTTAATTCTTGCCAGACGGTCTTCGAGCTGGCTCCTCCTACCCACCCGGGTGGTAAAATCCTCGGCTCCGCCCCATGGTGCCAGATCTAGCACACTGGAAGCCAAGTTGCGCATCGAAGCTGGGGAGGTCGGGTGGGTCGTGTGGATGAACAACATATACCACTCCTAGAACTCCTGTTATAGGCGAGTAATCTGTATTTCTAAGGACGTGGATATGTTGTTCAATCCACACTATCTGGCAGACTCCTAGCAGTTCTCTGGGAGGAGGGAGGCAAGGCGCGCATCCCCTACTTGGGAAATAAGGACTGGAGAACCGAGGTCCCAAAACCAGCATCCCGGCGTGACTCAATGTCAGTGTGGTAATGGGAAATAAAGATGTGTGCTGACTTCCAGGTAGCCGCCCTGCAGATTTCCTGGATAGGAACGTCCCTAGAGGAAGCCAACGAAGTAGCAGTATGGCGGGTAGAATGATCTCTTATCCCTTCGGGAGGCTCCATCCCCGCCAACCTATACCACAGATCTATGTAGGAGGTGACCCACCTACTTATCGTCCACTTGGCTGCAGGTCTGCCGGGTACGGCTTCAGCATAGGTGACAAACAGCTGGCAAACCTCTCTCCGAACTTCAGACGTCTGCTCCTTATAATAAGCGAGCGCCCTTCTGGGGTCCAAAGTATGGAGCCTATATTTGGCCTCCGAGGTGTGACTGGGGTAGAACACCAGCAGAGTCAACACTTGGTTAAGGTGAAACTTCAACACCACCTTCGGAAGGAACTTCGGGTGGGGGTGAAGGACAACTTTGTCCCTGTGGAAGACCAGGTAGGGAGACTCAATGGAAAGCGCCTGGAGCTCTCCCATCCTTCTGGCTGACGTAATAGCCACCAAGAAGGCGGTCTTCCATGACAGGTGAGATGTCACACCTGTGCATCGGTTCGAATGTCTTGCCCATGAGCTTAGCCTATACCAGCAGTAGATCTCACGGAGGTGGAGATTCTCGCACTGGAGGGGATATGTGGTCTAGGCCTTTGAAAAAGCGCCCGACCACCTTCTCCTGTGTCACCAACTGCTTGCCAGCCTGTGCCGGTAAGCAGAGATGGCTGCCAGGTGTATCTTAAGGGTCGTCGACCGAAGCCCTAGCCGAGAAAGGGACCACAGGTAGTCCAAAATACTAGCCAATGGACAGGAAGAGGGGTCCAACCCCTTGTCCTGACACCAAATGGAGACTCTCTTCCATTTGAAGGCATAGCATTTTCTGGTCGACTCATTACGGGACACCTCACCAATGTTGAGGACCTCGTCAGAAAGATCCAAGGCCTGGAACTCTAGCCGCTCAGTAACCAGGCCATCTGGTACAGGGATTAAAGGTCTGGATGGAGAACCTTCCACTTGTTGACTGAGATCAGGTCTGGGAGGGCTGGAAGCCGCCTCGGGAGCCTGGAGCTGAGGAGATCTGGGTACCAGAACTGGCGAGGCCAGTCGGGTTACCAGAATTACCTGCGCCTTGAGAAGCACCTTGTGGATCAAGGGAAATGGAGGGAAGGTGTAGAAGAGGCCCAGGGTCCATGGCCTCGAGAAGGCATCCCCCAGCGGCGAGCCCTGCTGAGGGGGCGGATGTGAAAGCCTCAGCTTCGCGTTCTCCCTAGAGGCGAACAGATCCCCCTGAGGGGTGCCCCAATGGGAGAACAGGTCTAGCACTACCTCCGGCAGGAGAGACCACTCGTGAGATGCAGTGCCTGTCTGGCTGAGGGCATCGGCCAGACTGTTCGAGGCTCCTGCCACATGGATGGCTAGGAGATCCGCCTCCAGACTGATCACAAGAGATCAAATGCGGAGAGCTTCCTTGCACAGAGGGGGCAACAGACTTCTGACAGCAGAGACAGTACATGGTCGTTGTGTTGTCGGTCTGTACCTGAACCACCTGACCCCATACAAACAGAGCAAAGGTGGTGAGGACTAGTCAAACCGCTCGAAGCTCCAGCAGGTTGATGTGCCATCAAGACTCCTGACGGGACCAGAGGCCGTGGGCCCAGAGCTCCCCCAGATGATAACCCCAACCCATCAAAGAGGCGTCGGTCGTAAGAGTGACCATCGGCTCGGGCGGACAAACGGGATACCCTCCTGCAGACGAGCTGGGACAAGCCACCACAGCAGGCCATCCCACATCTTCTGGGTCATGGTCACCGGCTGGTCCAAAGGACCGGAGCGCTGTGACCACTGGCAGGCCAGCCCCCATTGCAGGGGGCATATATGCCAGACGGCCCAATGGACCGCGCTGGTGCAGACCACCATGAGGCCCAGAAGGCGCAGGAAGTCCTGGGCAGGGCGCAATTGCCCAACCAAAAATGATTGGGCAAAGGAGGAAAGGACCTCGGCCCTGTCCGCCAGGAGCCGGGCTCTGGCTCAAAGAGAGTCAAGCTCTGCCCTGATGAACTTGAATCACTTGCGATGGCATGAGTTCTGATTTGGCCTCGTTGATCAGGAGGCCAATTTGAGAGCAGACTTGGAGGGCCAGATCCCTGGACCGCTCCACCTCAAACCTGGAAGGGGCTGCAATCAGCCAGTCATCAAGGTAAGGGTACACCCGGACCCCTCGGCGCTGCAGGAATGCTGTCACCACTACCATGCATTTGATGAAGAAAGATCCTGGAATCTGGAGAAAGGCCGAAGGGCATGGCCCGGAATTCATAAAGTGATCACTCTGCTCTGAAGCGGAGGAATCGCTGAGGAGATGGATGGATTGGGACATGAAAGAACGCATCCTGGAGATCCAGAGAGCAAAACCACATGCCTATTTCCAAGGATTGAATGATCTGAACCAGAGTGACCGTCCTGAAGGTGTGCGGCCTTAGGAACTTGTTCAGGTCGTGCAGATCGAGAATGGAGTGCCAGCCCCCCTGTCTGCTTTGGGACCACGAAGTACCTGGAAACAAACCCCGGGTTAGGAGAAGGATCCGCCACCTCGCTGATTACCTCGTTCTGGAGGAGCAGAGCAATGTCAGCTCGATGAGCCAACAGAGAGGCTGCGGGAGCCCCTGTGGGGCGACAGCTCGATAGGGAGGGGACTGCTCGAATTCCAGAGGCAGACCCCTGCCGACCCACTTCCAGCACCCAACAGTCTGTGGTGATAGCGGACCAGGCAGAAAGGAAGGGAGGAACTGTCCCCCTTGGGGACATTGGGAGGAGTGACAAGGTTGGGTGCCACACCCCTCAACCCGTCACTGGGCAGGCTTGGAGGAATGGCCGGCCGAGGGGCAGCCTGGATCCTTCCCTCCAAGCTTCCTGCTGGAGGAAGCAGCAGACTTGGCCTCGGGGTGCCAAGTGTGAGCCTGCTGGCCCTGTTGCTGGTGCTGCTGGGCTGGACGTGCCGCAGGGGCAGAAGGGCTTACACTGCTGCTGGCGGCCTTTGTCCTTCTGGGCAGACATGACAGAGTCCAAGGTGGCACTGGACTTCTCGATCCTCTGGAGATGGCCTCCCACCCCCGGCCCGAACAAGTCGGTGCCCAGTAAGGGAACGTCTGCCAGCTTGTGCTGGGTATCTGCCATGAAGGTGAAGATCTGCAGCGCATGGCTACTGCGGCCGCTACTGACCGGGCGCAAGAGTCTCCAATGTCCAAAGCAGTTTGGAGCTGTTTGGCCATCACCCTTCCCTGATCCCGCACCTACTTGACCGTCACCTGAAGGTCAGCCGGGAGACTAGGAATCACCTCATCCAGGGAACCCATAAGGGTGTGTGAAAAATGTGCCATCAGCACGGCCGAGCTAGCCTGTTGAAGACATAGAGAGGAGGCAGCGTAAACTTTTTGCCTCGACTAGTCCAGCTATTTGGACTCCTTGTCGGGGGGGCTTTTCCACGTCCCTATAGTTTCCGGAGCGCCAAAAGACCCTATCAGTTACCAGCCCCTCAACAGAGGGGTGCTCCAAAAAACCAGAGAGGGAACCAGTGGGGACTGCGTACTTGCGAGCCATCCTGGCAAAAGGCACAGGACAGGATGCAGGCCACTGCCCAGGCTCAGGGCCGGATCAACAATAGCTCGTACAGGAAGGCCTCAGGTGATCGCCTCGGTCCAGAATCTCCGTGATGGATATCTGGCCCGTTTTTGTAGGGGTTCGAGCTGCATCCCAGTGGACTCAGATGAGCCGAAGGATTCCCAGGAACGAGGATGGGCTCTCATCCACCGACTGATCCCCAGAAGATTCCAGGTCAAGGGGCCTGGAATACAAGGAGGAGCCACTGGACTCCGAGGAGTCTGCGAACATGCCGAGGTCAATCGGGAGTGAGGGTGACAGACAACCTGTGGGGCATGCCCTGACCCGACCGAAAATCCTTGGTCGGGGCCCTAGTTTTAGGTTGTGGAGACAGCATTTCCACCACAATGGGTGGAGCAGCCGGTTTGGGCCGAGCAATCTGTGCCGGAGTCTGCTCCTCGACTATAACGAGGGGTTGTTTCGGTCATTCGCGTGACAGCCACTTAATGGCCGGTGAAGGTGACAGAGTCGGCTTATCAGCCAACAAGAGTTGCTGCCACATCATGTCCTCATAGCGCCAACGCAACCTGCACCGGAGCATATCCTCCGAAGAGGATAATGAGGACGAGTGGCGATGCCGCTTTCGGTGATGCCGGGACCGAGACCACCATGTCGGCGGGACCTACCCAACATGGAGGAGGACCAAGAACTTGCCGTCGGCGAAGGGTTGAAGAGGGGGCAGAGGAAACCTGCTCACCTCTTGGTACAGGGTCCTTAACCAGGGACTTCAGCAAAGGAGGCATGGGTAAGTCCTCGGTAACCACCAGAGGAACAGGTGAAGAATGGTTGTCTGCTTTTCCAGTCGACAACCCGTCCAACGGGACTGCATAGACGGGTGTCTCGGCCGGCTGACCTGATGGGGACACCGTTAAGCCAGCAGCCTTAGCCGCAACCTCGACCGAAGTCAAGAACCAACAGTCCGGGGAAGGAGATCTCTCCCACTCCCACAAACGTTCCTTTTTCTTCGACCTACTCGTACGAGTCCCCAAGGGTCCTTCTTTGGCGGAGAGGGACTGACAAAGCTCCTTAAAAGAAGCAGTGTAGGAGGAGCCCAAGGACTGCGGGATAAACGCCGATGCCAAGGAGGAAGAAGACGTAGCATGGGCCGCTTCCTCCTCGAGGGCGATCAACTGCTCCAGCTGCTCCATGGAGCCCGCAGCCGCGGACACCGCCCAACGGGCGTCCTTTGACTTCACCGGCGGATACCATTTCCCGGGGCGCCCCAGTTGAAGTCAGGCAGTGTGGTCTTCCAGAACCAAAGCCGTTAAGGACTTGCCGAGATCGCAGGCCTGTGGATCGTAGGCAAGACCCAGGCAGTAAATGCATGTGGCGTGCGGGTTGGTCAGAGACATCTTCTGCCCGCATGGGCACCGACGGAAGCCGGGAGTAGATTTATCCATCACAGCCGCGAGGAAAGATGAAGATGTAAGTCTAGTAAACTTTAAAATTATTTTCGGAAATTCCTAAGGCTTAGGATCTAGGCCTAGAACGCAGAGTGCTAAAGAGGGAACTTGAGCTTCCAAGCGGTAAGGAAGATCTGGCATCATGGGGCGGAGCCGAGGGTTTTACCACTCAGGTGGGTGGGAGGAGCCAGCTTGAAAACCTTCCGGCAAGAATTAAAGCGGCAAGAAACCTGCCAGACAGTGTGGATTGAACAACATATCCACGTCCCTAGAACCTGCTCTCCTTCTGGACACCATGTCCCGGCTGTAGTGCCTGATGAAAGTGTGGACTGAACTCCACATGGCTGCAGCGCAAGTGTCAGCTGAAGAGACATTCTTGAGTGCTGGAAAGGAAGTGGACACCACTCTGGTAGAGTGGCCCCTAACAGCACCCGACAGAGGTCTGTTATGGTGCTGATAAAAGAACGAAATACATTGTACCAGCCAATGGGCTACTGACTATTTGGAAACAGGAGCTCCCAGCATTCGCTTAGCGAATGATACGAACAACTGGTCCGACTGGCTGGAGGAGTGAGTCCTGGGGAGGTAAAATACGGTGAACATCCAAGGCATGCAACAGTACTTCACCTTGGTTAGCAAACTCTGGATAATAAACCGGAAGGTTGATGTCCTGGTTAAGGGTCAGTACGGACACCACCTTCGGCATAAATTTAGGGTTTGTGCACAGATTGACCCTGTCCCAATGAAAGACTATATGAGGTTCTTTACACATCAGGGCCTGGAGTTCGGAGACCCTTCAAGCAGAGGTAATGGCTACCAAAAGGAGGTTCTTTCAAGAGAGGAAGCGCAGCTTGCATAAGGATGCTGGCTCGAAGGGAGGAAGGGTGAGTTTCTCCAGGATGAAAAGGAGGTCCCAAGGAGGAACGATGTCCCTCTTGGGAGGTCTGACATGTAAGACCCCTCGAAGAAAGGTTTTATAGGCACTAAGCTGTGCCAGAGTCTTGTCTCCGATGGGATCATGATGTGCGGAAACTGCACACGTGCAGCTTGATGGATGAATAGCTCAATCCTAAGTCCAGAAGATGACGGAGATACTCTAGCATGTGCCTAGCCGGACAACCCAAGGGATTTAGAGCACGGGCTGTAGCTCACAGACAGAAGCATTTCCATTTCAGGGCATATGTGGCCCTGGTGGAAGGCTTCCTCGCTGCTACCAGTATCTCAGCCACTCTGCTTGACACTCCTAGTCTCTCTTCTGCTAGGACTGCAGGTGCCACGCAAGCAGGTGAAGAGACTGAAGAGCAGGATGGACAGAGTCCCCTGCTCTTGAGAGAGCAAGTGGGTGGAGAGTGACAACTGAACTGGAGGCTAAACAGAGACGGTTGCTGAAGCAGCGGATACCAGATCTGATGAGGCCATAGAGGAGCCATCAGAATCATTCTGGCTCCCTCCGACTGCAATTTGAGCAGTACTCTCTGAATGAGGGGAAAAGGAGAGAAGGTGTACAGGAACATCCCTGTCCAAGAGAGGGACAGTGCATCTCCCCAGAAAACACCAGGCCCTGGAACGAGCGGGCAAAGACTTCGCAGTTTGGCATTGCACGGGATGCAAAGACGTCCAATTCTGGACAGCCCCATCGACCGAACAGGTCGTCTGCAACATCTTGGAGCAGTTCCCACTCATGGTTCAGAGAAGCAGAGCAGCTGAGACTGTCAGTGAGAACGTTCTGAACCCAAGGCAGATGGACTGCGATGAGGTCCAGTCAGTGTTCCACTGCCCAGTCTCACACTCTCATAGCCTCCCTGCAAAGGGGGTACGAATGAGTTCCCCCTTGTTTGTTGATGTAGAAGACTACTGGTGTATTGTCTGTCTGCACCAGGAGAGGACCCGGCCAGAGCTGGTCTCCGAATGCAGTTAGTGCATTCAATACTGCTTTCATTTCCAGAATACTGATGTGTAGACGGCTTTCTGTGACAGCCCAAGACCCCTGGGTCCTGTGATTCCCTAAATGAGCCCCCCACCCAGACAGAGAGGCATCTGTGATAAGAGTCTGAATAGGAGATGGTCTCCAGAAAGGAACTTCTCCCACTAGACTGTCGTGATGGAGCCACCATTCGAGAGAACGATGCACAGCCCAAGAGATCCAGATTTGGAGATCCAGATCGTCCACCGACTGGTCCCAAAGAACCTCGAGGTGCCATTGTAGAGTCCTCATATGGAGTCTGGCTAAGGGTACAGTGGCTATGGCAACCGCCATGTGGCCTAAAAGCTATAGGACCACCCGGGCAGGGGAAGAGGGGGTCTTTTGGAGCCCACTGGCCAAAACCCGAAGGCGGTCTGCCCTGTCTGGAGGCAGAAAAGCTCTCCCCTGTCTGGTGTCCAGGACAGCCCCGATGAACTGCAGCCTTTATGTCAGCCAGGGGTGTGACTCTGACCAATTTACTGTAATCCCCAGGGAAGAAAATAGAGCCTGCATCTCTCGTAGGACTATTAGAAGTTCCTCCTCCAACCGAGCGGAGAGGAGCCAATCGTCCAGGTAAGGGTAGACAAAGAGGCCTCTCCTGCGGAGGGCCACCGCTACCACCGCCAGGCACTTGGTGAAGACCCTGGGGGCAGAGGAAAGGCCGAAAGGAAGAACCCAGAATTGGTAGTGCTCGTCTCAAGCTGAATCGCAGAAACTTTCTGTGGGACTTCAGGACCTTGTTATGCATGTAGGCCTCCTGCATATCTAGGGAGCACAGTCAGTCTCCTTGATGAAGCAGGAGAAAGAGGCCTACCAGAGTGACCATCCGAAACCTCTGGTATTTTACTGACAGGTTGAGCTGGCTCAGGTCCAGAACTGGACGAAGGTCTCCAGTTTTCTTCGTAACCAGGAAGAATCTGGAGTAATAATCTTTCCCTTTCTGGGCCTGTGGGACATTTTGCATGGCTCTTTTCTCTAGCAGCTGTTGAATCTCGGCTTTAGAAGGAGGGTGGCAGAGGGAGTCAGGCTGAGGGGGTAGGGGGGACCTGGGCCCTAGGAGTTTTGGGCTGCTTGGAGCCCTGGAAACCTTGAGGGGCAGGGTGACCCGCCTCTTGAATCCTTTACCATGGGACTGCTTACTCCCCTGAGCCAGCCCTGGACCTCTACGAAAAGGGCACTGGTGGGGTTTCTGAGGCTGGGTTTTGTACATGCAGTGCACGTCGGCCACCGCTTTCCCTGACTCCTGTAGTTTTAGCATTTGCTAGACTTCAGGGCCAAACAAAACAGCACCATGAAAAGGGGAACCCAGAATGGACTCTTGCAGGTCTGGCTGGAAGCCCGTGAGCCTGAGCCAAGACTGCCATCTCATAAAGATTCCAGAGGTGGCTGCCCTGGAGGCCATGTCTACAGCGTCATACGAACACCGGAGTGTGTTTGTCCACATCCAGACCCGACTGGGCACACGCTAAAATTTGTTTGGCATCGGAGTCGGGCATAGCTTCCACGAGGTCCACAGTCTTGCTTCACAGGAACTGTTGATATGTGATCATGTGGGCCATAAAGTTCAGTAACCTGATGGCCCCAGTGACTGAGGAGAAGATTTTACAACCCCAGCCATTAAACTTCTTGGAGACGGGATCAGGAGGTTGGGAACAGAAATATTTTGGTTGAGACCCCCTGCCATGGGCAGCTGTGAGGACCAACAAATTGGCCTTTGGTTGTTCGGCCAGAAAGGGATCAGACTTTGGGGACTTATAGAGTCTGTCCACCTTCCTAGGGACTGCCGGGATGGAGGATGGTGTCCTCCAAGTCAGGCGTGTTACATCTTGAAATGGTTCCACAAATGGCAGAATCACCAAGAGTTTGGGTTCCTTCTCCCAGAGAAACTTGGCCAGACGTTTACGCTCTGGGTCCAGATCCTCTGTGTCCCATTCATATACAGACTGGATGTGCTGCATGATATCCAAGAAGGAGGGATCATCTGGTGGGGACCTAGTGGAATTTTTAGGTTCGGAGACGGACGGACTCCCGTTTGGGAAGTCTGAATCCACACACGCCCCTCATCAGAAGAGGACATGACAGGAGGGAGGAGGAAGGAGATGGAGATGAAGGCTGTTTCTTCTCTACCCCTTGGGATGTGGACTCGGTGCTCACCCTGGTTTCCTTGAGGTTCTTGGGGGGACCCATGGGTGGTGGAGGAGGGACCATGTCTGAGGGTCTGTACAGAAGGTCCCCGTTCACAGTATTCCACCAAGTAGTGAACAGGCTTCCAATGTCTGCTACCGGGACAACCGCAGGGTCTAAGGAGCCAGGCGTCAGTTCCTTAAGAGCGGGCGTCTCTGGTTCTGGCTCAACAGGCATCAGGTCCAGGACCCCGGTGTCAGCAGGCCGGCGACCGGTATCGCCTTCATCTGGAGGGATGTCCAGTGTGGCCCTATCAAGCATCTGATTTCTTGGAGGAGGGGCGGACGGCTGGTCCTCATCCAGCGACCGCCCCATGTCTGGTGTCGGGAAGCGGGTCTACAGGATAGGCAACCGGCTAGGCTGGCGCTGGTCTGGAGAAGGGCACACCTAAGCCTGACGGGGAGGTGTCAGAGTCCGGGCGACCTCCTGCCTACCAGAGGGTTCTTCTGCCCAGAGCCCTGGGCAGGCTTTTCTGGGTCGACCCTGAGGTTTTTAGAGGTCAATGAGCCAGGGAAGTGTGATGGTGTCTCGACAAGGCAGACTCCCGGTGTTTGCCCTTTAAAGAGGCGGGAGTGGACTTAGTCGTGCGGGAGGGTTCGGATGGCTGGGCCGGAACCAAACTGGATCTCTTACCAGAGGACGATGAAGACAGCGCCTACTTCTCTGGTGACCGGAGGTAGGATTCAGACCTGGCCCTAGTCAGAGGAGGCAGGCCACGTGGCAGTCTTTGGCCAGGATCTGCTTCCCGCACGCACGACTTTCGCTGCGGTGGTGAGGATGACAACATAAACAAGGTGATAAGAAGGATTTTGAAGAATAACGTCTGATCTAATGTTTGATGACTGTCCACTGCTAAAAGAGGCGTCCATGGAACCAAACTACCCGGGTCGATGGCTGGAAAAGAACTGAGGTGGCGCCAGGGACCCCTTTATACCACGTCTAATGTCGGGAGGAACAGACGTTGGGGGGCCCTGCCTTAGACTGCTAGCTACAAGTTTTCCGTGGGGTCCTGATGACGGACGGCTTCAGTCCTAATGGTATTACCTGCTGCAAGAGCTCCACCCTCGAAGACAGATCAGGCAGCTACTGTCAAGTCAAGATCACCCGTATATGGGCCACTGCTAGGTTTAAGTACCATCTATATGTGGGCCACTGCTAGGTTTAACTAATATCACCCAAGCGTGGGGCATTGCTATGGTAAATCAGTATTGCCCAGTCACAGAGTAAGGTTTAGTGCACAGCTATGAACAAGTAGAGTTACATTCTGAATACAATAACCAGATTGTGCATTAGCACTATCAAAGTTAAGGTCAGTGTGACCCTCTGCTTGTAAAACAAGGTAGCAGGGAGTCCAGAATTTTTAATTTTCGCATAACCAAGAAAGAAATTTGCTCCACAGTCACGCTGCCACATAGCTATGGAAATGCTTCCCCATGCTAGGATGGTAGCTTGAGATCCACTTGACAGTGGACAGACAGACTCAAGTGGCCCAACACCCAAAATTAACTGGTCCTGGACACCAGGCAATGTGTTATAACCCATGTGTTTCACCACTTGTTCTTAATTACTCATCTAATTTTTTTTTTTTTTTGCTTATTTTATCCCTGCAGCCCTCCTGGCCGGCCACTCCCTCAGGTGGCCAAGGCCCCACCGCCACCGAACTCCCCCATCGCCATGTTTCTGCCCCCACTGCTTCCGGTGCCCTGGTCAACACAACTTATCCCTTGGCCAGTAGGGGCCCTCCTCATGGGGTCATGAACCTGGAGGGGAGACTTGCCCAGCAGGTGCAACACTCCTCACCGGACACACCATCATACGGTCAGCCAGGTGGCCATATTTTCAATTTGTACTGCCTCACCCTCCCAGTATGGCTGCACGCTCGCAGAGTCCTGGCTGAGCACACCTGAGGTATGTGGTCACACTGCAAATGTGCACCACCACTATGGCCGCCAGGAGCCGCTCAAGGGTGGTGCAGACTCAGACCCACCCTCTCAGGGACGAGACCATCCCAGGGATGCTCTGAATCCTCCCTGCCAGCCCCAGTTCATGTTAACCCAGGCTCGGGCATAAACCGTTCGCCAGCGTGCAAGGTGATCGCCCAGCGCCACAGAGCCAGCCTATTTTTAATTATTTTGTCCCTGAGGGCTGCTGCTTACAGTTAGCATTATCACGGCCATGCAACTTCCATTCGGGCAGCAATGCTGGGTCCTGGCTGCCCTTTAGCAGTTACCTTTTTCTTCCGGTGTTCCCATGGCTTTTCCCCCTCAGCCGTGCTACTTCCTCTGCTCACTTCAGGTAGCTATACCACACAAAAAATACATCTGTATATTATGGAACACTATACTTCCAAGAACATGTTTTTCCAAATCCTTATTCCCTTCTTTTTATGCTAATGTTATTTTGCCCTCATATAAGAACACAAGTTTCCTGGTCAGAAGCTCATGCCATTTAGATGATTTTGTAACCAGGTATCTAAGAAATAGGGTTACTTACCTGTAACCATCTATGATTGGTATTCACTTCACCTCCACACTTTGGCAGTTCCACTAGGTATAGCACATTCACCGGCCGTCTTCAAGCTTGGCTCCTCCCACCTACCAGTTGTCCACTTAACTGCCAGTCTGCCCACAGCAAATTCAGAATATGGTTGTGCCACATCGCAAAGAAAAAAGGTTGGTCCGAATAGGAATACTTCCGAGGACCACCAAGTGAATCTAACAAACTTCTGCATTTACTGAACATGAAAAATATATTTTGGCACCATACTTGAAGAAAGCCTTTTAAGCATCTATAAATACACGACAGGATGGTCTAGACAGGGTAAATTCCGAGGATGCCAACCTGGAGGAAGGTCTAAAGGTACTTTTTTTTTTTTTTTTTTACATTTTAATTGTCTATGGTGCTGAAATTGCCTAAAAACATTGTTGAACTGTACTAAACTAAGTTTGTATGCTTATACTTGAAAACTGTTTTCAACAAGTTATTAGAGCTGCAGCACACAAAATAGTTAAGCTTATAAGAACGGGGGGAAAAAAACTGCATTACAGGAAAACGAAGCTGCCATGTGGGTGAAGGGACACTATAAAAAGAAAATAAACCGGGAAAAGTGAAAGGTCTGTTCAACTGGAAAAAAGGAGAGAGAGAGAAAAAAAAAAAGACACGGAGAGATAAGAAAAATTTACCTTGAAGTCCACATGCAGCAGAAAATACAGGTTACTCACCTGTAACAGGAGTTCTAGGAATGGTATATGTTGTTCATCCACACTCATTGGCAGGTATCCTTGCCGCTTTAAATCTTGCCGGAAGGTCTTCAAGCTTGCTCCTCCCACCCACCCGGGTGGTATAACTCTCGGCTCCGCCCCATGCCGCCAGATCTGGCCGGCTGGAAGCTCAGGTCCAGCGTCAAGCCGGGAGAAATAGGAATGGGGATGAATCACGGCATACCATTCCTAGAACTCCTGTTACAGGTGAGTAACCTGTATTTCTAGGGACATGGATATGTTGTTCATCCACACCTCATTGGCAGACTCCTAGCAGTTCTCCGGGAGGAGGGAGGCAAGACGCACACCCCCATATACTTACTTGGGAAAGAGAGACTGAGAACCGAGGCTCCAAAACCAGCATCCCGGCGTGACTCAAGGTCGATGGTAGTGGGTAATGAAGGTGTTTGCTGACTTCCAGGTAGCAGCCCTGCAGATTTCCTGGATAGGGACGCCCTGGAAGCAGCCACCGCTGCAGCAGTATGGCGGGTAGAATGAGCTCTTATCCTCTGGGAGCTCCATGCCTGCCAACTTATAGCAGAGATCTATGCAGGAGGTTGCCACCTGCTTATCGTCCGCTTGGCTGCAGGTCTGCCAGATGCGGCTTCAGCGGTAGGTGACAAACAGCTGGCGAACCTCTCCCGAATTTCAGCCGATGCGCTCCTTATAATAAGCGGCCCTTCTAGGGTCCAGAGTATGGAGCCTATATTCGGCCTCCGAGGTGTGATTGGGGTAGAACACCGGCAGAGTCAACACCTGGTTAAGGTGAAACTCCGACACCACCTTCGGAAGGAATTTCGGGTGGGCGCAGGACAACCTTGTCCCTGTGGAAGACCAGGTAAGGAGACTCTGATGGAAAGCACCTGGAGCTCTCCCATCCTTCTGGCTGACGGATAGCCACCAAGAAGGCGGTCTTCCACGACAGGTGAGAGAAGCACACCTGTGCATAGGTTCAATGGCTTGCCCATGAGCTTTGCCAGTACCAGCAGTAGATCCCACGGAGGTGGGGGTTCCCGCACTGGAGGGGAAATGTGATCAAGGCCTTTGAAAAAGCGCCAGACCACCTTCTCCTGCGCCACCGACTGCTTCCCGGCCCGCGCCCGTAAGCAGAGATGGCTGCCAGGTGCACCCTTAGGTCGCCGACCTAAGCCCTTGACTAGAAAGGGACCATAAATAGTCCAAGATGCTTGCCAAGGAACAGGAGGAAGGGTCCAAGCCCTTGTTCTGACACCAAATGGAAAACCTTTTCCATTTGAAGGCATAGCATTTTCTGGTCGACTCTCACGGGACGCCTCAACTACATTGAGGACCTCGTCGGAAAGGACCAAGGCCTGGAACTCTAGCCGCTCAGGAACCAGGCCGTCAGGTGCAGGGATTGAAGGTCCGATGGAACACCTTCCTGATTGACTGAGAGCAGGTCCGGGCGAGCTGGAAGCTGCTGGAGTCCTGGAGCTGAGACTGAGGAGATCTGGTACCAGAACTGGCGAGGCCAGTCTGGGGCTATCAGAGAATCACCTGCGCCTTGTCCTCCTCACCTGAGAAGCACCTCTGTGGATCAAGGGAAATGGGGAAAGGCGTAAAAGAGGCCCGGGGTCCATTGCCTCGAGAAGGCATCCCCCTGCAGCGAGCCCCTGCTGAGGGGGGCGGGCATGGAACAGACTCAGATTCGCGTTCTCCATGGAGGCAAACAGGTCCACCTGAGGTGTGCCCCAAAGGGAGAACAGATGCTGTACTACCTCCGGCAGGAGAGACCACTTGTGGGATGCAGCCCCTATCCGGCTCAGGGCATCGGCCAGGGTGTTGGAGGCTCCTGCCACGTGAATGGCTAGGAGATCCGCCCAGGCTGCGCACGAGTGACCAAATGCGGAGAGCTTCCTTGCATAGAAGCATGGAGCGCGCCCGCCCTGGCGGTTTAGATAGTACATGGTCGTGGTATTGTCCGCCTGACTCGGACCACTTGACCCCGGAGGAACGGAGCAAAGGCGGTGAGAGCTAGGCGGACCGCTCGGAGCTCCAGCAGGTTGATGTGGCATCGGGACACCCCCGGGGACCAGAGGCCATGAGCCCGGTGTTCCCCCAGATGGGCACCCCAACCCATCAGAGAGGCATCGGTCGATAGAGAGACCGTCGGCTCGGGGCGGACGAACGGGATGCCCTCCTGCAAATGATCTGGAACGGTCCACCACTGGAGAGCGTTCCACATCCCTTGTGTCACCGACACAAGCTGGTCCAAGGGATCGCAGCGTTGTGACCACTGGCTGGCCAGTCCCCACTGAAGGGGACGCATGTTCCAGCGGGCCCAACGGACCACGCTGGTGCAGGCCGCCATGAGACCCAGGAGGCGAGGAAGTCCCGGGCAGGCAGCAATTGCCCAACCAGAAATGATCGGGCAAAGGAGGAAAGAACCTCGGCCCTGTCCGTCAGAGCCGCGCCTGGCTCGGAAGAGAGCTCTAGCTGGCGCCCGATGAATAAGAATCACCTGCTTCGGCTCGAGTTCCGGATTGGCCTCGTTGATAAGGAGGCCCAGTTGAGAGCAGACCTGGAGGGCCAGATCTCTGACCACTCCGCCTCCTTCCTGGAGGGAGCTGCTATCAGCCAGTCGTCCAGGTAAGGGTACACCGGACCCTCGGCGCCCGCAGGAATGCTGTCACCACTGCCATGCATTTGGTGAAGACCCTGGGAGCTGGAGACAAGCTCAAGGGCATGGCTTGGAATCAAGAGGATCCTTCCGCTGAATCTAAGGAATCTCTGGTGAGACGGACGGATAGGGACGTGAAAAACGCGCCCTGCAAGTCCAGAGAGCAGAACCACACGCTGCTCCAAGGATGGTATTATCTGAGCCAGAGTGACCATCCTGAAGGTTCGAGACCTTAGGAACTTGTTTAGGTCGGTAGGTCGAGAATGGGGCGCCAGCCCCCCGTCCGTTTCGGAACCAGGAAGTACCTGGACACAAACCCTGGGTCTGAAGGAGGGTCCACCACCTCTCTTACCACCTCCTTCTGGAGGAGGAGAGCGATGTCGGCTCGACGAGCCGCCAGTGAGGCTGGGGATCCCGAAGCGCCCCGAGGGGCGACGGCTCTGAAGGGTGGTGCCTGCTCGAATTCCAGAGGCAGGCCTCTTCCCACCACCTCCAAGACCCACCTGTCCGTGGTAACAGCGGACCAGGCGGAACGGAAGTGCCGGAGCCGTTCCCCCACGGGGGGACCCAGGGGTAAGGTGACGGGGATGGGGGCGACACCCCTCAGCCCGTCACTGGGCAGGCTTGGAGGAGGGACCGGCCGAGGGACCTCCTGGGCCCTTTCCTCCCTGCCTCCTGTTAGAGGAAGCCGGCGGCTTGGGTTTGGGATGCCAAGGCCGAGCCTGCTGGCCCTGACGGTGCTGGGCCGGGCGCGCCGGGGGCACAGAAGGACGAAAGGGCTTAGGCTGTGGTTTGCGGCCTTTGTCCTTCTGAGCGGAAGAGACCGAGTCCAAGGTGGCATTGGACTTCTCGATCCTCTGCAGGTGACCTTCCACCCCAGGGTCGAAGAGGTCAGTCCCCAAAGGAACATCCGCCAACTTGTGCTGGGTATCCGAGTAAAGGTGGATATCCTCAGCCAAGCTCACGACGGATAGCCACCGCGCCGCCACCGATCTGGCACATGAGTCCCCTCATATCCAAAGCAGTCTGGAGCTGCTGTTTGGCCACTGCCCTGCCCTGGTCCCACACCTGCTTAACCGTAGTCTGCAGATCGGCGGGAAGATGAGGATGACCTCATCCAGGAGCCCAACAGGGCATGAGAAAATGTGCCATGAGGACGGCCGAACTGGCCTGACGAAGGCCGAGAGGACGAGCGTAGACTTTTCGCCCGACATAGTCCAATTTCTTGGACCCTTGTCAGGAGGTTTGTCCACATCCCTGGCGCTGGGCGCTCCGGAAAACGCTGTCGGTAACCAACCCTCAGCAGAGGGTGTTCAAAACCGACAAGGAACCGTAGGGACCAGACTTCTGGCCATCCTGGCCAAGGGCGCAGGGCAGGAAGCAGGCGCTGCCAAAGCTCCAGTGCCGGACCCACTATGGCCTCGGCCACCGGAAAGGCCTCTGGCCGGAGAATCCCCGGTCCAGAATCTCCGTGAGGGATACCTGGCCCGCTTGGAACGGTTCGAGCTCCATCCCGTAGACTCCGAGATGAGCCAAGCAGTCCTAAGAAGGACGACGGCTATCGTCCATTGACTGACCTCCTGAAGACTCCAAGTCCAGTCGCTGGAGAAAGGGAGGAATCATCTTCGGACTCGGAAGAGTCCTCAAGAGCCGCCTCTGGCCTGAGCCACCCTTCACCTGCCGAGGTCGGTCGGGAGTGAGGGTAACTGACAGCCGATGGGGTAGACCCTTAGCCGACCGAGAATCCTTGGTCGGAGCCCCAATTGGTGGCTGTGGAGGCGGAGGTTCCACCGAATCGGTGGAGCAGTTGGTTTTGGCCGAACAACCGCCTGGGTAGGCTCCTCTGATAAGTCGAGGGGTTGTGTCGGCTGCCCGTGACAGCCACTTAATGGCCGGGAAGGCGACGGGTCGGGCTTATTCCCTGCCAGGAGGAGCTGTTGCAACATAAGGTCCCTCGTACTGGCCTACGTACTTACGCCGAAGCCTCCCTCATCCGAGGAGGAGGACGAGGACGAGCGGCGACGCCTACCATCGCTGTGCCGAGACCGACTATGACGGGGGATCGGCTGACCGCTGAAGAGGTCCGGAGACCGAGACCGAGAGTCCCGGAATTTCCGAGGTCGGTGCGGGGAGGTGTCGGCCGGAACCGGCACTCCCTTCGGCTCGGATGGTCCATCCGAGGGCTCCGGAACCGGAGGCACAGGCGAGCCCACGGGATCCTCAACTCCTCCCGGGGGAACCGGGGAGAGGGGAATCTCGGCTGCTAAAGGCGACAGCCCGTCCAATGGGTCGAGAAAAATCTCAACTTCATCGGTGGGAGTCTCGGTCAACTGACCTGACGGGGACACCGTGAGGCCAGTGGCCGAAGCCGAGCGGTCGACCGAAGCCGACGGTCGACGGCCCGGGGAGAGGGACCTTTCCCGCTCCCAAGAGCGTCGACGGAGGGACTACCCTGTCCCTCTTTTTGGACCGAGAATAAGGTCCAGCAGACGCAGGCCCTTCTCCTTTAGTGGAGAGGGACAGACAAAGCTCCTTAAAAGAAGCCGTGTAGGAAGAACCCAGAGAGAGCGGGATAAATGCCGCGGCCGAGGAAGATACGGCCCGCGCCGCCTCCTCTTCGAGGGCGACCATCCGCCGAAAGCTGATCCGTCACGGCCGCTGACACCGCCAACCGGCCTCCTTGACTTCACCGGAGGGAAACGCTCGACAGCCCAGTTGCAATCGGGCACGGTCTTCGAGGACGTGAGGCCGAGAAAGATGAGCACAGGTCGCAAGCCTGCGGGTCGTGCTCAAGGCCTAAGCAGTAGACACACATGGAGTGTGGATCCGTCGAGACATCTTCTGCCCGCATGGGCATCTCCAACCGGAGTCGATTTGTCCATCGTGAGCATGAGGGATAGAAGATCAAGTCTTTTTCTGCAAAATTTATTTTTAAATCCGCAAACGGAGAAATAGGAACCAGTCACAAACGCAGAGCGTTAAGGAGGGAACCTGAGCTTCCAAGCGGTAAGGAAGATCTGACGTCATGGGGCGGAGCCGAGAGTTATACCACCCGGATGGGTGGGAGGAGCAAGCTTGAAGACCTTCCGGCAAGATTTAAAGCGGCAAGGATACCTGCCAATGAGTGTGGATGAACAACATATCCATGTCCCTAGAAATGCTTTTTTTTTTTTTAAAGGATACGGAGTTGGTAACCGGATTAGTAAAAAAGAGAGCAGCTTGATGCAAAAGTTAGAGGTGTGGAAAAACATCCAAGCAACTGGGCCATCCGGGCTTACCTGGGTCTACTACCTCTGTGCTCTATTCTTTGGCGAAGTAATTCGAAACCTGCCTAATGGAGACTAATACTAGTAAAATATTAGTAGAAGTGCGCACTGCTACATCTGAATTTATTTACAAAAACAGACAGTGGGTTACCAAGTCATTATTTGAGGGAATGCTACATTATTGTAATAACTTCAAAACTTAATCTGTATGGTCACTAGTACAAGTGAAAGACTAATAAGGTCAGTGTACAAGATGTCATCTAGAAGAGAAAGGGAAAAGGCTCTGGCAGCAGAAGCAGCTGAACAAAACAGAAAAAGTTAAATAAAGATACCTCCAAAACAAAAATACAGCAAACAAAATATTAAACTGAAGAAGGTTTGTTTAGTTTCTTTGGTAAAATCCCTATTTTGAACATTACTAACCCAATTAGCCCTATTACATCATCATTGGAGTCACAGGTAATATAAAAGATGGGGAAAAAACCAAAGTAAAGAAAAGGATGCAAAAAGCATACCTGAACCCTCAAGCAAGTAAAATGAGTAAAGAACTCCATAAACATTTAAACGTCGGAGGAAAAATATTAATCCTAGAGAGCACAAGAATTTGACTGAATAAACGAATAAAGAAGTAAATAAAACACAAAAATCATTGTCTATCCAACAAGAAGTTGAAGGAGAAATACACACAAGCAATCGAGGAAAAGAATAAAGATTCAACTAACCAGAACACAGTTGAGATAACAGAGGTACCGGAATTACAATCTGAAGAAATTCAAACCCAGCCTCAGCAAGAAAAAGCAGCAGAACCATTGCCATCAGGGGTAGAAGCCTTGATGGGAGACATAAGACATTAAATGGGACCTAATGTTTGTAAAAAAATAAATAAAAAAGCAGAAGGTTTAGACACAATCATAAATGAAATGGAAAATATCAAAACTTTCTATTAACCACTTGGAAACCTCTGTCAAATATATTAATTAGAGACTGCCAATTATGGAAACTAGGATTGCAGAAACTGAGGACAAAGTGGTAATAAATGCAAGACAACTGGCTGGTCATGAAAATAGCATTATTGACATAAATAAACTTACAGATATGGAACTGAGCGAGAAGAAATAACTTGAGATTAATAGGAATACCAGAAGCTTGGGAACAAACAAAATTTAAAAGAAATTGTACTTTCCATTTTTGGACATATTTGCACATACCCACTGCAGAAATTAATACAGAAATAGAGTGCACAGAGCACTGCGTTCCAGACCGGAAGATGTGCTACCACAATACTCAGTTATTAAGTTATTTCAATCTGAAGATAATTATTGAATTATGAATGCTGTACGTAAAACAAAGAATTACGATGAAAGGTGCTACTATTTATCAAGACTTGCCTTTTGAGACAATAAATGAAAGGAAAAAATATGATTACATCAAGAAAGTGTTATGGCAATAATGCTAAAATCATCAATGTTGATACCAGCTAGACTGCATGTGCTTATTAATAACAAACCATGGGCCAGATATTCAAAACTTTGCCCTGGGGCTAAATTAGCACTGCCCGGTGGGCAAACTTGGCCCAGAGCACAAAGCGAGCCATATTCAAAAGGAATAGCCCAGGGCAAACAGGTTCTGAATATAGCATGGGAATGAGGCCGGGCAAACTGGGCTGGGAGTGCAGGGCAAACCTAGCCCTGGAACAAGACAGCTCTGAATATGGCAACCAGGAAGTGCAAACCACAACAGCCACACAGTGCACAGCGATGTGAAGGTAGGTAGAGGTGAACTATGTGGCCAATGTGTGTGCCAGCAAATGCGTGGACCCAGTACAGCTGCAGGCAGCAGCGCGTATGTGAAAGCACAGTGTGCAAAACTGTAAAATATTCCCCGAACTGTTTGCGCAGCGCTAACACATTTGTGCGCCTTTAGCACAGGGCTAAACCGTTAGCCCGGTGCAAACACGTTTGCCCAGCGCTAAACTTTGCCATATTCAAAAGTGACATGAAAATGAGCCTACTTAAGTAGTCTGCGGGCAAACATCCAGATTAGCATCTCACTATGCCCTGATCTGCATGCAGTTTGCACCGGGCTAACTGTTTAGCCCTGCGCTAAACCTGCACAAAACGTGTTAGTGCTGCGCAAACAGCTTGGGGAATATTATACAGTTTTGAACACTACTTCCACATGCACTGCTGCCTGCAGCTGTACTGAGACAAGACAGCATAGGCACAGATGGTGGTGGTGGTGCTGCATGCAACTGTCACACTGTAGGTCATGCTACAGTGCACAGCAGACACTACAGTATCAAGGGGGCCAGTAGTGTGTGGACACAGCAGTGCCTATAGTGTGTAGGGCAGTGATGATGACTGCACTATACACAGTGACAGGCCCAACATGCAGGTGTTAACTGACAGTGGACATTACTGTTATGCTGTTGTGTAACCCACAAATGCTGCACCTCTGGCATGGGATGCTCACAGTGACATGTACATGTCCGGCATTGTGTGCTGTGGCAGCTGTACAGCTGTGCGGTATGTGACCGGGGGGGGGCATATATTATCCGAAAGGCACACTGGTGTTGGGGTATTCCCAATACTGGCCCATGTGCACTGTATGATGTGTCCCAGCCTTGTGGCCACACCCGGTCTGTGGCACAGCCTGGCCACTCATACACTTTCCCCTCAACATCCTCCATGCCCACAGTGCTGCATGTGTGTGTGCTGGCATCTGTTGGTGTCCACAGAAGTGTGGTCCGCAGGTGTGTGCTGTATGGCCACACTTCATGCTGTCCACTGGCGGCAGGGTCACCACTTACTGCCTGGCATGGCTGGGACTGGCGGCAGTTGGCGGCATCATTGTGATGCCATCAGTTAGCAGCATGCTTCCTCTATGTTTGGCTTTGTCTGCGTGTCATTTATTTGTTAGGGTAGCGCAAAACCCGTGCAAAGCCATAGTGTCGTGCAAAGCTGATTGTCCAGGATTAAGACAAGCTTTTCCTGGGTGGTAATGTGTACCGCCCTAAGTTGCGCAAAACCACTTAGCGCGGCGCTAGCTGCCGAATATAGCATTGCGCCTGTATTCATGTCAGTTTGCCCCTTGCATACATTATGATTTTGCCCGGCGCAAATGCAGTTTGCCTGCGCTATTTGGTCTTTTGAATATAGCAGACCAGCGCTAATCCCGCGCTAAACCTGCGCAAAGTTTTGAATATCTGGCCCCATATTTTTTTTCTACTGCTGAACAAGCCAAAAAGAACCTCTGTCAACTTATACCAGACTTGTTTACTTACAAGAAAGTTGTTATTTAGAATGAGATGTATATGTTTAACTTAGCTGGGGGGGAGAAGGGGGTGAACACACCAAGAAAGAAACAAATGCCAGGTAACCGTGTAGGGCAGGATATCAATAATATGGGTTCATACGTTGAACACAAAGGAAAAATGATTTTTTCTGGTGTCCCCCACAGGATTTATTTCAAGTCACTGTAAACATAGGAAGAATGCAAGATCAGTCACTCAATGGCATCATTAAACAAACATTTGGACCTCAGGATAGCATCTTTGAATGTAAACAACATAAATAATCATAAATTAAACACAATTTTGCAATATGCCAAACTACATTAAATAAAAATGTTATGTGTACAAGAAACCCACTTACTAACATACTAAAATGCCAGCAGAATAGGCCTAACGGTCTTTTGCATCTGCTCGTTTGGTCAGCCCCCACCCTGGGAGCTGACCTTGCTGCCCCCCTCGCCTTCTTTGGCTTCTCCCTTCCCAGTTCTGGATATTCTCGCTGCATTGGATTTTGCTTCCAGAACCCTTCCCCTGTAACTGTCCCACCCCCTCTTGAACTCCTCCACCGTCTCTGCCTCCACCAGCCGCCTAGGTAGTGCATTCCATGGCTCCACCACCCTCTCAGTGAAGTAGCACCTCCTCCTTTCTCCCCTAATCTTCCCCCCTCCAGCTTCCACCCATGCCCTCTAGTGGCCCCCTCCTCCTTGCTTCGAAGCACCCTGACTGTTCCTCCCCTATTTACCCCCTTCATGTACCTGAAGACCTCTATCATGTCCCCCCGGTCCCTTCTCTCTTCCGAGCCTCTCCTCATAGGTCCTGTTCCCCAAGCCCCAAATCATTTTGGTTGCCCTCCTCTGGACCCTCTCCAGGAGTTTAATGTCCCTCTTTAAGTGTGGCCTCCAAAACTGCACGCAGTACTGGAGGTGCGGCCTCACCAAGCAGTTATACAGAGGGAGTATCACTTCCCTCCTTCTGGAGGTGATCCCCCTAGCGATGCATCCCAGCATTCTGTTGGCCTTGGCCACTACCATCCTACAAGTCTCCGAGTTGTTCATCTTGACATCCACCACCACCCCTTGGTCCCTCTCACCCATCGAGACTTGTAGCATTCCCCCCCCTTCCAGTGTGTACACTTGGCACGGGTTTCTGGCCCCCAGGTGCAGTACCTTGCATTTCCCTGCATTGAACCTCAGCTTCTACTTTCTAGACCATCTTTCCAGGTCCCCCTGTAGGGCCACCCTCACCTCCTCCCCATCCACCACCGCCCCAAGTTTTGAGTCATCCGCAAAGAGACTCGTCTCACTCCTGATACCTGTCCTTATGTCAGAGACGTAGGCATTGAACAGGAGGGGCCCAAGGACTGATCCCTGCGGGACCCCACTAAAGACCCTCCTTGGGGATGAGACTATCCCACCAACTACGGCCCTCTGGGTCCGGTCCTGGAGCCAATTGCCTATCCATCTGATCATATGGTTCCCCACCCCCATTTCTCCCAGCTTATCCAACAGGCCCACGTGAGGAACAGAGTCAAATGCCTTGCTGAAGTCTAGAAAGAGGACGTCCACTGGTCTACCCAGGTCCAAGGCACTCGTCACCCAGTCATAGAACTCCGCAAGGTTTGTCTGACACGATTTCCACAGGACGAATCCATGCTGTCTATAGTCCAGGCACCCTGACTTTCCAGGTCCCCCAGCCTCTCCTTGACAATGCCCTCCATCACCTTGCCCACCACCGATGTCAGGCTGACAGGCCTGTAGTTCCCTGCCACCTCCTTGATCCCCTTGTGGATAGGCACTATATGTGCCACCTTCCAGTCCTGGGGCACCCAACCTGTCCTCAGAAAGATGGTGAAAAGCTCCGCCAGGGGTTTCACCAGGACATCCGCAAGTTCCTTCAGCACTCTGGGATGTAATTTATCCGGCCCCGGTGCTTTTTCCGTCTTAAGGGACCTGAGGGCTTCCCTCACTCTCTCTGTTGTGATTTCCACTTCTGCTACCTCTTCTCCCTGCTTAGCCTTCGCCCCTCCTGCCAGTGATGCCTCCCCCTCTCCCCAGACCCGCTGATCGGTAAGGGTCCCCCCTCCTCCATATCACAGTCTCCTCCCATGTATGATGCAACACCCCCATTTTCCTTGGTGAAAACTGAGGTGAAGTACTCATTTAGTACCTCAGCCTGCTCCCCCGGGTCTTGTGCCCATCTCTCCCCTGTTTTAATCCTGCTAATCTTCCCCTTCACCCTTTGTTTTTCCCCAATGTATCTAAAGAACCCCTTGTTCCTTCTCCTCATTTCCCTGGAGAGGTTCTGCTCCTTCCTTGCCTTAGCCGCCCTCACCTCCCTAGTGGCCTTCTAGCCACTAAAGGGAGAAGGATATTAGAAAACTAAAAAGATCATGGGTAGGCCAAGTATATTCTGCCTCTGGGACAAACAATAGAGGTGTAGCTACCCTGATATCCAAAGACACAAATTTCAAATACTTAGACAAAAAAAAAAATAAAAAGGTGATCATGATGGTGGCAAGATACAGATTTGTAAAAGGAGAATTATATGGGGCTGAAATTTCAATTGGAAAAATGAATGGACAATTTGTTCAATACGATCACTTCCTCAATAAAATCGAGGAAGAGATGGTGGCACAGTATTGTGAAGGCACTATAATGGGGGTGATTGGAATGCTATATATACACTCCTATCTTAGATAAAACGTCAAAGCCAAACTAATGATCATCATAACGCATTCTTCAGTTTTATAAAAAGAAATAAATTCATAGCTGTATGCAGGGAAAGACACTAACAGATTACACATTTAGATCTCATTTAAATATGAGTATCAGAACTGACTTCATTTTAAGTAAGGAAAAGTTGTCAGTGAGGAAAAAAATGCAGATATAGGTGGCATATCAGTATCAGATCATGCTATGGTCTCTATAATATTGATACCAACAATGGACGGGATACAATCCACTCAGTGGAGGTTTGATAATTAATTTCTAAATAAGATGAAATTTGTCAGTTTAATTAAGAAAAACTGCAGGAATATTGGCTCAGAAACAATATACCTGATTTGTCCATGGCTACTAAATGGGATGCATGGAAACCTAGTAGTATAAGAAGTATAATAATCTCATACCAGATAAATAAAAACAACAAAGTAATAAATTATCAGGGTTAGAAGAAAAAAAAAATAGAAAAGGAGAGTAAGACTTCTAATTGTGACTCACGACTCAGAGAAACAACATCAAAAGAAAAAAAAAGAAGAAATTATGGTAGCAATGGAAAGTGATATATGGAAAATTAAAAATAAGTTATACTTTCAGGGAGACAAAGCTTAACTCCTATGCTCTTAACAAAACAAGAGAAAGGAACACAATTGCATTAATTACAAATCAATAAAATGAGGAGGTATATACAGACAAGTTAACTGCAAAAGAATTCACAAAATACTTTGAACTGATTTCTAATAACAATTATGACCATTTTGAGAATCTTATAAAAAACTATATACACAATACCATTAAAACAAAATTAAACATTAAACAAGGTGACTTTTCTTTATTTGAAATAAACCAAGCCATAACTGTACAAACAAATGCTCTACACTTGGCTCTGATGGCTTTACGAGTGAATTTTATGCTATCTTTAAAAAAAAAAAAAAAAGCCATGGTTAAAGCTTATGATAGAGGAAATAGTAAACTCAGATAAAATGCAGTCCTCTATTAATGACTGTATCATTATTCTTTTCTTAAAAGAAAATAAAGCAAATAAAGAGTTATTGGATATATTAAAATCAAGACTATAAGATTATCAGTAAATTAATAGTAAACAGAATACAAGAACAGATTACGGAAAAAATAGTGATAGAACAAAAGGAGGGATTTATTAAAGGGAGAAATATATCTGAAGAGCTTGAACAAGTACAGGAAATAATTACAAAATGGTCAAAATTACAAGTACATCAAATAGAAGAAAAAGTTACGATAGCATTGGATGCAACCAAAGCGTTCAATTTACTATCAAATCATCTTTATTTTTATAGTGCCTTTCAAAACCAAGGCACTGTACATAAAAAACCATATACATAAAAATAAAATTCTAAAACAGACATTAAAACAAATCATTCATAGCTAGAAAGTTAAACTCAATAAATGTCTTCAATCCAGAGAATATATGTCTGTTACCCTTCCCCAGTAGGGATTTCCATCAATAATGACATTACTAACATACTAAAATGCCAGCAGAATAGGCCTAATGGTCTTTCGTGTCTGCTCGTTTGGTCAGCCCCCACCCTGGGTGCTGACCTTGCTGTCCCCCTCGCCTTCTCTGGCTTCTCCCTTCCCAGTTCCGGATATTCTTGCTGCATTGGATTTTGCTTCCTGAACCCTTCCCTGTACCTGTCCCACCCCTCTTGAACCCCTCCACTGTCTCTGCCTCCACCCAGCCCCCTAGGTAGTGCATTCCATGGCTCTACCACCCTCTCAGTGAAGTAGCACCTCCTCTTCTCCCCTGAATCTTCCCCTCCAGCTTCCACCCATGCCCTCTAGTGCCCCTCCTCCTTCCTTCAAGCACCCTCACTGTTCCTCCCTATTTACCCTGTTCACGTACCTGAAGACCTCTATCATGTCCCCCGGTCCTTCTCTCTTCCAAAGTGTACATATTTAGCTCTTGAGCCTCTCCTCATGGTCCTGTCCCCAAGCCCCAAATCATTTTAGTTGCCCTCCTCTGACCCTCTCCAGGAGGTTAATGTCCCCTCATGCGCGCCTAAAACTGCACGAGTACTCCAGGTGCGGCCTCACCAAGCAGTTATACAGAGGGAGTATCACTCCTCCTTCTGAGGTGATCCCCAGCGATGCATCCCAGCATCTTGTTGGCCTTGGCTGCTGCCCTCCTACAAGTCTCAGAGTTGTTCATCTTGACATCCACCACCACCCCAGGTCCCTCTCAGCCATTGAGACTTGTAGTATTTCCCCAGGGTGTACACTTGGCCTGGGTTTCTGGCCCCAGGTGGAGTACCTTGCATTTCCCTGCATTAAACCTCAGCTTCCACTTTTAGACCATCTTTCTAGAGCCTCCAGGTCCCCTGCAGGGCCACCCTCCCTCCTCCCCATCCACCACCGCCCCAGTTTGAGTCATCTGCAAAGAGACTCATCTCACTCCTGATTCCTGTCCTTATGTCAGATATGGGCGTTGAACAGAAGGGGCCAATGACTGATCCCTGTGGGACCCCACTAATGACCCTCCTTGGGGAAGAGACTATCCCACCAACTACGACCCTCTGGGTCCGGTCCTGGAGCCAACTGCCTATCCATCGGATCATCTGGTTTCCCACCCATTTCTCCTAGTTTATCCAACAGGCCCACATGAGGAACAGAGTCAAATGCCTTGCTGAAGTCTAGAAAGAGGACATCCACTGGTCTACCCAGGTCCAGGCGCTTGTCACCCAGTCATAGAACTCCACCAGGTTTGTCTGACACGATTTCCCAGGATGAATCCATGCTGTCTATCGTCCAGGCACCCTGACTTATCCAGGTCCCCCAGCCTCTCCTTGACAATGCCCTCCATCACCTTGCCCACCACTGATGTCAGGCTGACAGGCCTGTAGTTCCCTGCCACCTCCCTTGATCCCCTTGTGGATAGGCACTACATGCGCCACCTTCCAGTCTTGGGGCACCCACCCTGTCCTCAGAGAGATGGTGAAAAGCTCTGCCAGGGGTTTCCTTGGGACATCTGCAAGTTCCTTCAGCACTCTAGGATGTAATTTATCCAGTCGGGTGCTTTCTCCGTCTTAAAGGGGCTGAGGGCTTCCCTCACTCTCTGCTTTGATTTCCACTTCCAGTACCTCTTCTCCCTGCTTAGCCCTCCCCCACCTGCCAGTGATGCCCCCCTCCCAGACCTGCCGATTGGTAAGGGGCCCCGCCCCCCTCCTCATTATCTCTGTCTCCTCCCATGTATGATGCAGCATCCCCATTTTCCCTGGTGAAAACTGAGGTGAAGTACTCATTTAGTACCTCAGCCTGCTCCTCTGGGTCTTGTGCCCATCTCTTCCCTGATTTAATCCTGCTAATCTGCCCCTTCACCCTTCGTCTTTCCCCAATGTATCTAAAGAACCCCTTTTTTCCTCTCCTAATTTCCCTGGCCAGGTTCTGCTCCTTCCTTGCCTTAGCCACCCTCACCACTCTAGTGGCCCTTCTAGCCATCAGCTCATACTCCCCTCGATCCCTTTCACTCCTTGAGCACTTGAATTTCTTATAGGCTGCTTTCTTTCCCCGCACCACCTCCTGGACCTCCCTGGTCCACCAACAGGGTTTTTGGGCCCTACCGATTTTCGTCTTTACTCTTGCACAGGTGCTGGTAGCATCCTGCACCCTCTCCTGATGATTTCCCACCTACTATCAGCGTCCATGTCTGACCCAATCCCATCCAAATGCTCCTTAAGGATCCTTCCCATTTCCTTAAAATCCACCCCTGAAGTCAGTTACTTCGTCTTTGTGCAGCCTTCTCACCCTCCTAGGTCCAGGCAGAACCAGACCGTGGCATGGTCACTCCCCGCTCAATGGGTCCCTTACCTCCAGGCCCTCAATCGGGTCACTGTCTGCCAGGACCACATCCAGTACCGCCTCCTGGTCGGTTCCCTCACCTGCTGAGTTAGGAACACATCTTGAAAGACATCCAACAACCTCTGTTCCCTGGTCACAGAGGATGTCATAGTCTCCAGTCTGTTCCTGGCATGTTTAAGTCCCCTAACACCACCACCTTTTCTCTGCCCAGTCTGCAGTGTCTCCAACATCCGCCACCAGACTGTCCTCCAGCTCCTCCGCCAGGGCAGGGGTCTATACACCACTCCTATTTTTACCTCTTGCCCCCTTGTTATCAAGGTGACCCAAATCGCCTCCACGGTTCCCTCCGCCTCCTCTACTCCCCTATGCCAATGCAGTTTTTACTATCATTGCTACCCTCCTCCCTTCCCTCCCCTGTCCTTCCTGAACATAGTGTAACCCTCCAGGTTCAGGTCCCAGTCATGTCTTGCAGTGGCCCAAGTCTCAGTGACCGCTGCCACATCCACTGCTCCCTCAGTTAACATCGCCTGGAGCTCAGGCATTTTATTGCCCAAGCTCCTGGCATTTAGCAGGACTACCTTCCACCCTTTCCCTATGGTTCCATTTCCCCTGCTCGTGTTCCCTTGGGGATTCTGTTTTCTCCTGGTCTGCACTTTGCCAGTTGGTCTTTTCCTGCAATCCTCCTGGTCCCCAGGGGGGTGGAGACAGAGTCCCTCCTTTATCGGCATCCCCTTGACTGCCTTTTCTCCCATCCCACCCCCCTTCACAAGTTTAAACCCCACTTTTCACCAATGAACTCCTCTATTTTCAACTTAAGGATTCCCCTCCCCTCCAAATTGAGATGTAGTCTATCTCTAGCATACAGCTCCTTATCCTCCCAGGTCTCCCCCCAATCCCCCATCAACCCATACCCTCTGGCCTCACACCACTCCCTGAGCCACTGGTTTATCTCCCTAATTTTTCTTTTGTGTTCCCCACTGCCCTTGGCACTGGCAGGATTTCTGAGAAGGAAACTGTGCATCCTATGTCATGACAGACCCTGGCGAGCTCCCTGAATCTTGCCTGTATCTCTAGCTCGCTATTTCCCTCAATGTCATTTGTGCCCAGGTGGACCAGTATGTCTGGGGAACCCCCACAGTCCTTTGCCAGCTGATATACCTCATGCTTAGCCCTGTGTACCGTTAGTCCAGTTAAGCGATACCCCTGATCATAGAATCCCCCAGCAGGAGCACTCTGACCACTCCTTTTCCTCCATTCCCCCCCCTTCCATGTCCCTCATCCTTTCTACCGGCCCTTCCACCCAGCTGGCTCCTTGTTCCTCCCCCTATCTGTGTGCCACATGCCACCCACTCCTTATTTACCATGGCCACTCCTCCTCCAATCCTATGCCTCTCCTCCTGAGTATCCTTCTGTACCTTGTTAATTCCCCTCACTGCTCACAACTGGTCCTTCTCCCCATCTGCTAAACTAGCCTGGCTCATCCTCCTTCCTTCCTGTCCCCATTTAGTTCCTCCTTGCTCGTCGTGCTCCCCTGGCCTACCCCCTCAGCTCTCTTTACTGAATCCTCCTTGTACTTCTGGTCCTTCTTTACCTTTCCTCCCAACTGGTCCTTCTCCTTGCGCTTTCCTCCCTCTTCCCCCTGCCCCTCCTGCTCCGATTCACTGCTCCCCCCATTCTCCTGCATTCCAGGTCCCCCCCTGTTCTTCCTGCTATCTGGCCCCTGCCTCCTGCCCCCCACTCCCTTTCCGTCTCTAACCACCCCTGTCGTGACTTAAAAAACTTTATTTAGCTGCATCCACTAAATAAAAAAATTAACTCTTATCAGAGTCTATAAAAATTTTTAATTGGATTAGACAGGGATATCCCGTCCCCACTATTGTTGAACTTATGTCTAGAACTTCTTTTAATGAAAATTCATTAAGAGAAAATTGTTGGAATCCCCATGGGGCATCGGAATATTAACATTAATGTGTATGCAGACGATGTATTATTGATCATGCAAAACCCTAGAGTAACCTGGCTTACAATCACTGAAGAAACAGATGTTTTCCTCATTTTCCGGTTGCGAGCTTAACCAATCTAAATCTTTAATTCTTCCAATAACGTAATTGAGTAATTAAACTAGACTTACCTTCGACCCATTAGAGATGCACAAAATATTAAATATCTGGGAATAATATTAGTGGTAAATACAAATGACTGTATAAGTATTAATATAAATTATACGTATATAAAAATGAAAAAATTATTGGAAGGGTGGGAACATTTCTCCTTCTCCCTTTGAGGAAGGATTGAGACATTAAAAATGTCTATACTGCCCTATCTAATGTATCTATATCAAGCAGTACATGGTGAATATCAAGAAAGATGGTTTTCATTAGTTAAACGAATGTTTATAAAATTCCTATGAAGAGGTGCATCTCCACGTACTGCTTGGGTCAAACTAACAATCCCTAGATGTTTAGAAGGTATGGGATGTTCAAACCCTTATATATTTTATTTAGCCACTAAAATAAAGATTGCTTTTAAATGGTCTGATAAAATATATTTAGAAGTAGATAACAAAGGTAAATATACCTCTTTAATACAAGACCTTCTGAATGATAGCAATAACAATTTAAGGGTTCAAGAGATTATCCCAAATTGTAATGCCTTTTTGAATGCAAATATAGGCACAATCGTCAAAATGCAGCTGTGGCATGTAAAATACAGACAAACAAAATGCAATAAAAAAAACTACTTATTACACTATAGTGTGCTTCCGATTTGGAAAAATCAATGCAAATCTAATAGCTATCGAGAATGGGAAGACAATTAAGACATTCCAAAATTGTAAATTGGTTAGATTTTATAGAAAATCTAAATGTCATATTTATATAAAAATTTAGAATGCTCCAATTTATAAATAAATTAAGATAATTGGTACTTATACAATACCTTATTATTTAAATTTCATGAAATTAAAAAGATAAGGGAAAATGCAACAAACTAATTCTGATATCGATTTACATAATGACAAACAACGATTCAAGTATTATTGCACAAGTATATATATTCAAATGTTCAAATCGGAAAATATAAAAGCAAAGCAAAAGTTATTAAATTCCATAATGAAATGGGAAGGAGAAATGGCAAATTCAATTTCAGATGAAAAGTAGAAATCATTAGTAATAAATGCCAATAAACTATACATGTTTGCAAAAAAAATTTAAGTATTCAGTATAAGATTATAGACCGGGCCTATACAACACCCATCATAGCATCTAATTTTTACCAAACAGGTACTAAATGCTGGCATTTATGTGGATGGCAGGGTACCCACCTACATATAGTATGTTATAGCAATGTGATAAGATAAACACATGGTGGCACAAAATTCGTCAAGAGATGGTGGTAATTTGGGGAGACTCCATTTAAGAGAATTTCCATATATTGAATGATCTTGAAGGACTAGGTTTATCTGAAACCGAAAAAATAATATGTGCATTAGCTTTTATGGCATTAAAAAGGCAAATTTAAAAAAAAAATTGAACTGGACAGAGTTAGGGAACTTGTAATACAATGAGTGGCTGCATGTTTTCAAGGAAACTATGTTTAGAAAAATTATCAGATTTTATATAAGTAGATGACTGACTGACGGAGATTAATATCAGTAACTGGGCAGAGATTATAATTAGTCTCCCACCAATTCTTAGATTACACTGATAAATTAAAAGTATCTGTAACATAGCACAAAAAAGGAAAACTAAATAAAGGACTGAGATTGGACGAATCGCATCATACTGTACATGAGCAACCATGGTTTAATACCACAGTAGATCATGGTAGACACCGGCCGCGCGCAAAAATAATTAGAACACACTTTGGATCCTGCTCGCGCCACGGCACTGTCGGTGATGAGCCAGCTGAAGAAGTTTGCACAAGACACTCAAACCTGTGGCTGAGAGAGTAGTCAGTGCTCAAAGTGCGATCCAGTTAGGGACCGAAAACAACCTGCACACTGGGAAAGTCAGAAGGTTGCACAACGGAGTGAACAGTATACTTGTTTCAGGTGCCAACCTACTTTGTGGCCGAACAGCAATGCAGTGAGCTAGCCGGGAGAGCTTGGACAGTGGGAAACTCACCACAAGATAAGCAAAGTAGTGGAGTAGAAATAAACAGATGTGAAGTGGGTGCTATGCAGAAGAACAGCGGCATAGAAATTTGTGTTAAGCCGTAGGTGTTAGATGCGGAATACACAGAGGCAGAGCACAAGCAGCCTGTGATGGCAACAGACGCTGATCCGCAGAGAAAGAATGGGTTAGCTGAAGCGGTAGCAGGTTGTCAATGTAATGATGCAAATCGCCACACATACCCAGAGTGCAACAGGAGACAGACACCGAAACACGGCACAGCGGACGTGTTAAAGGAGAGAAGAGGCCATAGGGAACAAAAGTAGCGACAGTCAGCAGGATGTATAGTAGTGCTGCAGATTTTAGCCACCTCGTTTGAATTTCATGAAAAGCACATAAGTATTTCAATGGATGTAAGATGCGCAACATGCACGCGCACATTTGAAAGTGAATTGAACGTTATAGAGAGATTAGTGAGAGATAGTGCAGTTAACAAGTCATATTCATGTATGTTCTTAATAATATTACATATCAAGTTGCTATAGTCCTTGCCATGTTACAAGTGGATTAAGCCACTCAAAAGGATGGGTCTACAGTGGAATTAATCCATGGTTGGTTGGCTGGACATACTTGGCCTGCGGCCTTGTGGTCCAACCCCCCCCAAACCGTGGATTAATTCCACAGTAGACCCATCCTTTCTCGTGGCTTAATCCTTACAGTGACATGTATGTTGCACTGACCAGAGATATGGTTTTACACTGGATGTATAAAGCAATAGGTCATTTTTCTTTTATTGTGTTTTTTTTTTTTTTTAATGTATGTAAAACATATATGTAAACAGTGGCGTCATGCCCATAGGGCCTGAGGGGGCATGTGCCCCCCCAATATTGTTGTGCAAGCTATTAAAAATATATATATTTATTATTTTATTTTTATTCTCGGATGGTTAAAAAATGTTGTTTTTCAAGGTCTTTTGGTGGGGGTGGGGGTGGGGTTCCTACTTGATTGGTGTGTGGTGAAGCGACTAAGAGCCGCTGGCTGGCGGTTTTAAAAAAATGTACTTGCTCCCGCTGGGCTGGCGACTGGCTTCAGGGCTGAGCTGAGCACCTATAAAAACAAACAGAGACAGACAAAAACAATTGCTGGTGGTAACTGCCAGGCAGTCAGCAGCCACTTACAGCCGAGGTGTGAAGAAATAGCTCACATGGCAAACTGGTTCATTCATCATCGAACCTGAGAGTTGGTCACCGTCATTCATTCCATTACTCAGTCTGAGAGAGCGCAGTGTGTTCCTCCAACATAAGAAGCCAGAAAAAAAGGTCAGTATACTGCCGAGGCTGAGTAGCAGCTGGCAGTAGCAGGGGAAGGAAGCAAGGCCAGGAAGCTGTTTTAATTGTCACCACCACTGGCACTGCCATCATCGCACCACCCCATCCCCCCACCTCTCTGTATGAGAATTACTGCAGTGCTGCTGAACCAGGCCGGCAGCTGTAACACCGTCACTCACCTAAGTTTGGGATCTCACACCCGACCCAACCCCTTGCTTTGCTTAGTTTAGTTACTGTAGTTTCCTGATAATTTAATCTATTTTAAAAGTTATTTGTATCTTCTGTGTGTGTGGCGGGGCACCCTGGCAGTAATGAAGTATCGCGGCCTGCCTCTCCCCAGTCGATGAGTCCAGCTCCTGTGACAGTGTCCAATCGAGTGGGGGTGCAGAGGCAGGAATCACAGGGCTTCTGAAGCAGACAGTCACCCGATAAATAGGTAAGGATATTTGTGGCTAGGGCAAACCGGCAAATTATTTTTTCCAGTCTCCTCATAACTTTCTCGGTATAACTATTATGGCGCTGGTGGAGTCGTCTAACAAATCTTTTCACAAAATTCACCTGGACAGTATTTTGACTTAAAAAGAAGGTGAAATTATTTACATGAGCTATACCTTTCCTTTTTCTGTTGCGGGGATGTGGCATAGTGTGCTACAGGGCAAAATGTCAGAGGTACAGTATGCCAGTAAAATATGCACAGTGCATATATTACTGGCAGACTGTACCTCTGACATTACCCTGTGCACACCATGCCTCTCCTCCACAACAGAAAAAGGAAAGGGATAGCTCACGCAAATCATTTCACATTTACAGTGCAACATAGTGCCATCAGCAGCCAGTCCCTAAATTCAATACCTGGCGCTTGCCGCCTGCCAGCTGTTTTATTTATTGAAAATATCTGGTCTAACAGTGAGAAGCGCACTCCTCATAATGCGCCTTCCTCTCAACGAAATCCTGCTTCCCGACTGAGGTCACATATTTGAACAGCTGCTCCTTGGCTGTTCAAGGGGGAATCCCATTCAGCGCAGTAGTGCTCCACTATGGAGCTGTGGCTTGACTCTCCATAACTCCACTCTCACTTGGGGCCTCAGTGCCTTGCAGCAGCTACTGCTCTGCATTAATTTAAACAGGGCACAGGCTTTTTTTGCAGTTTAACAGTTTTTATTGTATTCAAAATAGTACATACATGTATACATACAACAGGTAGATTTTGTTTATAACTTAGCTTATAAATTAAATTTATTTATTTTTATTTATTTATTTAGCTTTTGTTGACCGGGTAAGTGCACTACACAAATCCTGCCTATTTTCAGGCACGACCCGGGGGAGGGGGATACAGATGAATGCCAACTGACTTTGAACCAGATTAAGCTGTTAAAATTAAATTCCACACAGTTTAAAAATGAATAGCTTACAGGGTAACATTTCATTGAGAGTCACGTCCTAAACAGATGGAGACAGCCAGCATGCTATTGTGTTTTTTAAAATGTTTAAAATAATTTTCTTTATTTCATCAGATAGACTGGATTTTTCTGATTTTCTGATTGTTAATGCAGTAGATAAACATCCATGCTGCTTTTGAAATGTGTCTTACCCCATGAGTCAGATTAATGTGTTTATTTGCAGATTAGCTGTTTTTATAGTGAAGTTATAAGATGAAATAAAAGGAATCCTGATAGGCTGACCATGTCCTGTTGTTTCTTAAGACTATCCTTCTATATATTAAGATGATGGGTGTCCAGTTCTCCTTTATGTGTGTGTGGTTAGTATCTTGTATTTATAGCATAGTTATATTTACTAACATACTAAAATGCCAGCAGAATAGGCCTAACAGTCTTTCGTGTCTGCTCGTTTGGTCAGCCCCCACCCTGGGTGCTGACCTTGCTGTCCCTCTCGCCTTCTCTGGCTTCTCCCTTCCCAGTTCCGCATATTCTTGCTGCATTGGATATTGCTTCCAGAACCCTTCCCCTGTACCTGTCCCACCCCCTCTTGAACCCCTCCACTGTCTCTGCCTCCACCAGCCCCCTAGGCAGTGCATTCCATGGCTCTACCACCCTCTCAGTGAAGTAGCACCTCCTCCTTTCTCCCTGAATCTTCCCCTCCAGCTTCCACCCATGCCTCTAGTGGCCCCTTCCTCCTTCCTTGAAGCACCTGACTGTTCCTCCCTATTTACCCTCTTCATGTACCTGAAGACCTCGATCATGTCCCCAGTCCCTTCTCTCTTCCAATGTGTACATATTTAGCTCTTGAGCCTCTCCTCATAGGTCCTGTCCCCAAGCCCCAAATCATTTTGGTTGCCCTCCTCTGGACCCTCTCCAGGAGGTTAATGTCCCTCTTTAAGTGTGGCCTCCAAAACTGCACGCAGTACTCAAGGTGCGGCCTCACCAAGCAGTTATACAGAGGGAGTATCACTTCCCTCCTTCTGGAGGTGATCCCCCTAGCGATGCATCCCAGCATCCTGTTGGCCTTGGCTGCTGCCCTCCTACAAGTCTCAGAGTTGTTCATCTTGACATCCACCACCACCCCCAGGTCCCACTCAGCCATCGAGACTTGTAGCATTTCCCCCCTCAGGGTGTACACTTGGCCTGGGTTTCTGGCCCCCAGGTGGAGTACCTTGCAAACCTATTTAGTTTTAAGTCTTTCAGGCAGAATAAGAGTTATGTTGTGGGTGTACCTTAGACAAAACAAAGACCTTTAACAATCTACCATTCAAAAAAAAAGAAACAACAAAATGTGTAGAACTATATACAAGCGTACAAGTGGTAAGAGTTAGATTATGCATTTCTTTTTGTGGCTAATTTGAGGTTTGCTATTTGTTATGACGTCTATAGAGGTATTATACTATAGTAGAGGTATACAGGATGGGGAGAGGGTGCCTGAGAAGTACCTTCTTTCCTATGACCTGCAGGGCACAAGCTTTAATATAAACAAAAATGTGTTGCCTTTACCCAGGCTGATTCAAAATACCACTTGACCACCAGGGCTATTACTCACTAGCCAGGGCAACCTGCTCACTAGCCCTTGATTACCAGCTGCTGCACCCATTATTTCTTCTACAACAGGGTGACAGGCAAGTTGCATAAAATGCCAGTGTATGAGTGTATGTTTTGTGTAAGGGGTGTAGGCAATCACTCCTCCCCCCTTCTTAGCTTATTCCTAACAGCACTAATTAATAATATGCTCACCGCCTTTTTTGTTTTATTCACACAGTCTACCCTTCCTTTTCAGAAGATCCCCAGCTCTGGACCTCCCACGAGGTGACCCCCTAGAAAATAGTTACAACATCCTATTTTCACACAGGAGCATTGGTGGGGAGGGACTAGTTCAAGAGAAACCTCCCTATGCTGAACACCTCTGGAGCCAGCTGATAGGTTCACTGTAGCTAGGTGGTAATATGCCTACTTACTGAACAACAGTGGCCATCAGAGGTGTTCGCTATAAGAGGGATTTTGTTATACTGGGATTCACTATAGCGAAGCAGCACAGTATGTTTTTAATTTATTTTGTTTTTATTTTAGAATTATTTTAGCCAAGAAAGGCACACTGAGCCTAAGCTCATGTCCAACTGCATCCCAGGAGCACAGGGAGGTTAAATAACTTGCTCTGGGCCACACAGTATGCCAATGACTGTTGTGGGCTTCAAACTGAGGTCTTCTGGGTCTCCAGGTTCCAAGCTCAGTGCTTTATCCTTCTAGACTATACTGACTCCAGTCAGTGATCCAGTAGAGGCACACCAGACTGCTGAGGGCCCAAGTAGAAATCAGGCAGACTGGATGGACCTTAAGTCTTTTTCTGTTAGTAAACATCTATGTACAGTATCTATATTTGCATCAATACATTCAAAATCTACCTGCAGCCTAAGAGTTCGTAGCTATTCACCTGTCTCTGCACTGTGTACAGGTGTCACCTATTGCATCCTTATGGTGTTAGAACCCTACAGTTCTCTTACCCAAAGAACACATGAAGAGACAAGAGACAATGTTGAGTCATAGTACTCATTTAAGCAATATACCCACTTCCAGGAAGTGGGTATACTGGTAGACTCACCACGGCTGGTGTGGTCCAGTCATGAGGCGCAGCAGAGTTACTCAACCACACCAAAAGTGGTAAATCCATCAGTATACCCACTCTCTGGAGGGGTATATTGCTATTATACAATGTCTCCCTGTGTTTTTGTTGACCAAAAATAAATAAAGTATTTTGTGGCATTTTAATTTATTTTTAATTGAATAGTTGTTGCGCCATAAAAAATAGTCCTGGGTGGCTAGGGCATAGTTGTACTTGTGTGTGCCCAGTAAGGGTTTAGCATGACTGCTGCTGACCCCTTCCCATATTTCCCCGTGGGGCTGGGAAACACTTATTTGTGTTTCCTGAAGTGTCAGTTACACTGTGTCCTGATTGCGGGGGAAAAAAAAAAAACAGAAAAACTCTGGGCCTATTTTTTTTTCTGTCCCTGTATCTCTCAGGTTATGTGCACATGTGGTAGGTGGGCTTCTGTAACACTCATTTCCCAACCGGTCTGGTTGGGACGTGGCTGGGAGGAAAAATATGCATTTTTTTTTTTTTTTGCCTTTATCCTTTGTCTCGGTCATGGAAAACAGTGGGTGGGGAGGAGCAACAGCCGTGCATCTCAACTTTGGAACATTTCTGGGACTGCCGCACTGCTTCCATCTTTGGCTATAATGAAATAAAAATTGAAATGGTGAATTCCCATCATTTAGAAGTTAATGGATTGGCTACCACTGAACTAAGTAGTTATCTGATTATATATGATAAAAGACTCACAAAATGCACAAGTTCTGACTAAAATAAAGAAAAAATGTAATACAAAAGGTAACACTAAGTAGAATGAACAAAGGACTAAAACAATTGATCATTTCTCTAACCTATATCAGTATTATGGCATTTAGCTTGTTGGGGAACAGCTTTCTGAACTGCTAAAAGTCACCAAAATGCACCATTTCACTCCACTTTTTCAAAATTTTCCCGGGGGCATGCCCCCGGACCCCCCTAGAAAAGTTGAGATTTTGTGCCCCTCCAGAATTTCTGACTGCATGACGCCCCTGTATGTAAACATAGGCCCAGATAGTCAAGGGTGCACCTGGCGAATCCGCATTGCACCCCAACAGGCTACTGGAAAAGGCTGCCCAGCAGCGCGAACTCACGCGCCCAGGGCGCATGTAACTGTCTGCAGCGCAGATGCAGGGGCATGCCCATGCATGCATCACATCTGGATATTCAGCCCAGGATGCGGCACATATGCTCATGAACCCCTGCACTGCACCGCAAAGGGGGGCTCAAAGTTGAGCCCGTGCAGAGTAGGAACAAATCCCAGCCACCCACAGGCAGGCTGCTGTATTGCAGGGTGCAGCACAGCAGCCATGCCGTGTGTGGCCACCCACCCACAACACTGTCCGCAAGCACTCATAACCCTGGTGGTCAAGTGGACCCCCGCGATCACGGTATATGTATAAACAGTAATCCCTGATAATCTAATGCTCCCCATCTCAGATACCCCGATGAATAAAATACATGACCAGCCCTGGTGGTCTAGTGGTCCCCCACCCGAGTCCCTGATAAATGCATAACCGCGGTCCCTGGTGGTCTAGTGGAACCCCGCCCATTGCCACGATCATGGTAAGCCTCAAAAGAAATGCCCTGGTGAGCCAGTGGCACCTCCCACTCACAGAGAACCCCTTGCCCCTCGGTCACTGGCACGGCTGTAACCCGGCCGCATACCGCCCAGCCACCTGCTGAATGACAGGTACAGTATGAGCTGTAAGCCCACTGGTCCCCAGTGAGGACCAATGGGCTTGCAGGGCACACTGTACTAGACAGTCCCAAATATGTGAATGACTACCAGGGACTACTGTTTATACTGAGACCGCGATCACGACTATGGGGCGGGGGAATGCTCCAGGATCCCCCACTGCATACGTCATGTTGTGCAGGGTGCCAGGCGCAAGTAGCCGGGCAGCCCTGCGCAAGGCATGCAAATGGGCCCATAATGATATGCAAATGGCCCCATTTGCGCCTTGCATATATTATAGACTCATTTGCATGCCCCCCGCTCAATATCGCAGGTGGTGCGCCTAGCGCAGCTGCATTTGCGCTGGTGCATCCCCGTGCTCCCTATCTGAGGCTTGCACCAGCACAGTGCCACTGTGCCGTGCGCAGTACGTGCCATATTCAAAAATGCTGTGCCGGGGGGGGAGGGTCAGGGGCACTGACCAAAGCAGGTACAAGACAAGAAAGGGACATCAACTTCAATTGTTGATCCCCTCAGGGTCAACGAGAATCTACCAGCAGTGCACTACAGATCATATCCTTTGGCAGCAACACGAACATGGGAGGCACCGCAGTGGAAGTCTGTCGAGGTGTGCTGGGTGGAGGCCCACCCTAAGCAGTCTGACTGGGTTCAGCTCAGCTGAGGATGCCTGCAGAGTCTACTCCCCAGCTGGAGAGAAACCAGAAAGAGCTGGGGTCTCCGACAGTGAAAAAGCATCATCCTCATACTCCTGATCAACTAGCTCAAGAAAACCTTTGTCCATCTTGACTGGAGCCGGCATCCACTGCACCAGCAGGGGCTCCATGGTGGCGTCTAACACTAGACTAGCAGAAACGCAACCGAGGTCAAGCAGCTGGTGGGGGGGGGGAGTCAAGTGATCAGGAACAGCGAGAATGCTCCCTCTCCCAGGATCGGAGGTGGCAATGCTCATGTTTTTTATGATATTTTTTTGGGGGGGGCATTATCCAACGTCTGGAGAGCCATAAACATCCACCAAAACTCTAGGCAGTCCCCAAAGGAGTGCCCTTGGCTGAGGCCCCAAAGAAACGATTGCCAAAACCAACAGAGAGCCACCCCCCCCGATGCTGCTTCCTCAATGGCCACAAGCTGGACCACTGACCTGGCAGCTCACGAGACCTGCTGATGATCCTAAGTAGTACCATGGAGAAGCATGCCTTCTTTTCATCTGATAACAAAGGATGCATGGCCTGGTAAGATGGGCACCCACTGACATCATGGTTCTATACCAGGCATAGAAAAGAACAGTTACCGCAACAGCAGATCTTCGAGGGAATCTCTCATCAGGTCACATCTATGGAACTTGGCTGTCAGGATCCCATGGAAGCTTTTTCTGCAGCAGTGTATTAGGGGCTGCCCATGCTGACGTCATGCTCAGACATCACATATCCTATATAAGCATGGGCAGACCAGCTTTCCTCAATTCTTTCCCTACCCTCTACAGAAATCAGCCCCCGACCAAGGCTTCTGCAGTCTGCGGCGCCTTTGGCTGCCCACGCCTCGCCCACCCAACATCAGGATCAAGAAATCAGCCCCCGACCAGGGCTTCTGCCAACTGCGGTGCCTTCGGCCAACCGCTCCTCACCCTTGACTGGCCACCCGGCATCAGGATCAAGACATCGGCCCCCATCCAGGGCTTCTGCCATCTGCGGCACCTTCGGCCGCCCTATCCTCACCCTCGATCGGCCACCCATCAGGATCAAGGTACAAAAGTAGGACTGAAAGCTGTGACTGCCAGTGGCTAGTGCAGCAGCGGCTCAGGACCGAACTGGCAGGGTCAAACTGCACTACCAGTACTACTGGCCACTTGCTTTTTACCACTGCTCATGAGCAGCTTCTGCAGCAGGCTTTTCCAATAGCAATACTGCCTCACTGCCCGTAATTTGTGAAATGCATGTTTTGTTTTGTTTTTTCCTAAGGTCTAAATTAACTGTTAGCATAGGCAGCTTTGCACGCATCTAGGCAGAATATGTAACTAGAATTATTTTTTTCCCTTAGTAATTAATGGATTGCACACCTAGATAGCACATTCTAATTTTACTTTACAAAAGAGAAAAATGTCTATTTTTTGGATGCTACTAAAAGCGTAGTCAGCCCTGCACCCCTCTAGGTAATTGGCTCAGATCACAGAGGGACTATAGATTGCTCAAGTAATGTGCTGTGTGTAGATTGCCTTTTCTTTGTATTACAGCTGTATAGCTAGCGACTTTTACTTACCCCGCTTTTACACTTGAAGCTACTGTAATCCTCTGCCTGCTGTTCTCTGACCTGGTCTTCTTTTGCTTTAACCTGCTGTTATCCAACCCCTCATTCCCTGTCTAGATTTTTGCTCTAGCCATGCTTCTCCTGTGCTTGCTTTTTTGGCTCTCTCTAGGGCTATAATCCGACTCCTGCTCTCCTCTCAATTACTGCCCAACATTTTGTATCTCTCTCCTCTCTACTTCACCTCCTTAGCCATTGGAATTACCATTGGTACCAAAGGCTAGCGCACTCTGTCTGTCCCAGCCCCTTACTATAGCCACTGGAATGGCTGTTGGTGTCACGGGCCAGGCAGCCTCCCCACCCCCACCCCCCGTGTCTCTTACTCTCCCTGTCCCAGCCTTCCCACTTCCACCCCCTTCCTTGTGTTTCTTGCCACTCCCCCCTCCCCCCAATTTAGCAAGTGCCTGCACCTAGGAAACAAACTATAAATTACAACAGTTTCTCTACCTCGTTCCTCTACAGAAATCAGCACCCGACCAGAGCTTCTGCCATCTGCGGCACCTTCGGCCACCCGCTCCTCACCCTTGATCGGCCGCCCGATATCAGGATCAAGGTACAAAAGCAGGACTGTAAGCCGTGACTGCCAATGCCTAGTGCAGCAGCAGCTCAGGACCGGATTGGCAGGGTCAAACTGCACTACCAGTACTACTGGCCACTTGCTCTACCACTGCTGTTGAGCACTTCTGCGACAGGCTTTTCCAATAAGGATACTGCCTCGCTGCCTGTAATTTAGTCTCACCCACGCACCCCAGCCCCAACCTCTATTAAATGGTCTCAGACTCCACCCCACTTCTGTGATTGGTACTCTGTCCTAGAGATCGATCTCTCCCTTTCTCTCTCTCCCTCTCCCTCAAGAGGACCACTGCATTTAAGGGGTGTTACCTTTTTCTCCACACTCCCTGCCACAGTTAGCAATCACAGCTGATTAACACAGCAGGGTTCCTCTTCTTATCAAAGTCTTTAGGTGCACTGGCATTAAGCACAGACTGCTATTAGTTTGTGCCCACTAGTGTATAAATATCCCTGTCTCCCTCTCCTAAGGGCTTAGAAGTTCTATTTTACTACAATACTCCTGCTTGCCATGTTCTCTCTTTATTTGCTCTACGTAACCATAGCTATATGTTGAGCCAATTCAGAGAACCTCCTCTAGATGCTTCTTATGGGACGGATCCAGCATTCCTATATGTCCCAAACCTCTTGTTAACCCCCATGCATTGCGCATCCCATCTCTTTGTCCACCAGAGTCTGAAAGGTACCCCATTCACCCCCTTCGTAGACTTCCTCAGTGCCCTTTCTGCACCTGTGACTACCAGAGTGCTCTCCCTCCCTACCATTAGTTGAAATATTCAAATTAAATCACAATATCCTAAATCCTCATCTTCGTTATCATCATATGGGCACTCCCAGAGAAAGAAAGCAATCTTATCCACTATATGCTTTCTAAAAAAGATGCTATTTTGTCTCTTAATTTGCTCAGCAAACGTGAAATCCTGGTCCTACATCACCTCTTGCTTCCCCCACAGACTTCGCAGCTGCATCCATGCTCAAACTGTTTCTAGTTAATATCCTGAGTCTGACCAAAACATTTTACCAGCTCCAAGCACGAGCAGTCCATACCGAACCAGACCTTATCGTAATAACTAAATCTTGGCTCAAAAACGGCACATCTGACCGGCAAACTGCATTGCTAGGCTATAAGCACTTCAGGGCCGGATAGAGCCACTAAGGAGGTGGTGTGCTCATCTATACTCAAGATAAATATTCTATAACAGATGTACGTTGAATGACGAAACCAAATGAATATGAACTTGTCTCCCTTAAATTACATCTTCCGTCCACAGAAACCATTACTATTATTGGCTGTTACCGGTCCTCATCTGATGGCACAGAGATCCTCTATCCTGAATTCCATTGTCACGTCCAACAATACTGAAACTATCATACTTGGTGACCTAAATATGGACTGGCTCACCCACAAATCAAGTGCCCTTAAAAGCCTCTGTGATGAACTCTGCATGACCCAGGTCATCACTGAACCCACGAGGCCTAATGCTGTGAATGATGCCAACAGCTCTATCCTTGACATCATTCTTACCAACCACCCTCATAAAATCCATAAATCTGCTGTCTTCCGGAATGATACTAGTGACCATGGGATTGTGGTGTGCACCAGAGTCCAACAAAAGGTACACTCAACACCCAGGTTTATCATTAAATGGTCATACAGGGAGTTCAATATTGCATGCTTCCTGTCAGACCCAAGTAATGTTAACTGGCACAGACTTTACTTGGCCATAACGGCAGACAGAGCAGTTAATATACTTAATGAAAACCTCACCTCATTAATCAACAAGCATGCCCTGCTCACCAAAACCAGAGCTTGCAAGCTCTCCCACACGTGGTTCACCTAAGAACTCAAATCTGCACTTTCCAGCCGGGACAGATTATGGTCCAAGGCTAGGCATACCAAGTGCCCAGCTGATTGGCAGGCCTTCAGAGCAGCTAGGAATGCCCGTGTTAAACTCATACATGCTGCCAAGTCAATGTATTATATCATTTCTCTTGAGCAGGCATGTGGGAACCCTGCCAAAATTTGGAGAACACTTAGATCAGCTGAGGGTTTCCAAGCTTCACCCTCCATCCCAACTAAGAATCGTCTTAAAGGCGTGGACATTAAAAATAGTGATCAGATCCTTGAAGAACTGAACTCGCATTTTGCCACCGTCGGGATGGCTTTTGACAAGTCCTCCATGCAGGCCTTCTAAAGCCCAGCATTGATTCAGATTCCCACAAATATCCAGTCTCTCTTTCTCCCTTCCAACTTCAACCTGTCTCCTTCAAAGAGGTAGAAGACCTCCTCACTAAGTTAGACACCCACAAGGGTGTGGGCGGCGAAGATGGGATTAAACGTTTCTTTCTAAAACTAGGCCACTACCATCTTGCAGCACCCATACTTCACATCTTTAATCTCTCCATCTTCACAGCCACGGTTCCTTCATGTTGGAAATCTGTCCATATTATCCCTCGCTGGCGACCCCTGCGATCTTAATTATCGGCCCATCTCCATCCTGCCTATCCTAGCTAAAATCTTTGAAAAGTTAATCTACTACCAACTAAGACGCCACATCGAAACCTTCTCCCTCCTCAACCCGGCACAATCAGGCTTCAGGCCCAACCACAGCACCATCTCCGCCCTTGCAAATGTCACAAATGCCTGGTTCACTGCGCATGACACCAAAAAGGTAACCAGAGCCATTTTCTTAGATCTCAGCAAGGCGTTTGACACCATCGACCATACCCTTGCTATTGACAGTCTCCTCAAGCTAGGCGCCTCACCCGCAACGGCCAGGTGGTTCATAAACTACCTATCTGGTAGAACGCAGAAGGTCAAGGCAGATAGCCGCTTTTCAGGCTCTCTACCCATTAGTAGGGGTGTCCCACAAGGATCCATTCTTGGCCCTATACTATTCTCCCTCTATCAATAACCTTGACTCCAACATCATAACTTCAAACTCCACTTCTTTGCAGATGATACCATGTTGTATACGTCCAAACCAAAGTCATAAACGAACTCCAACCTGATTTCGCACAATTAGAACAGAACCTCATCAATTCCAAACTACTGCTCAAATGCAAAAAAAAAAAAAACAAAGGCTAGGGTCTTCGCCCCTAACAACTCAGTACATTTGGACACTATTCCAATACAAAACTATATTCTCATCACCTCTGGTGAACTGCTGGAGGTTGTAGCCAAATTTAAATACCTAGGCGTGTGGCTTGACAGTAAACTCATCTTTGACGCTTACAATGACAACCTCACGTGCAAACTCAAAAAAAAAAAAAAAGCCTAGCTGAGATTTAAGAAACAAATTTCTTTTCACATCCGAGATTAGAAGGCAGCTTGTCCAGGCCACCTTCCTACCCCTGCTTGATTACGGTGACATCTACAATTACATCTCTGCAACCAATTCTCACAAACTGGATGTCCTCTTCCATTGGGCCAATAGGTTCACAACAAATGCCCCTTCTCGAACACACCATTGCAACCTATTCAGCTGTTGGGTGGTCGCCATTCTCAACCAGGCACATGATTCATGCTGGGACACAGACACTCAAAATCCTACTGGATAAGCTACCTGGCTACTTATCCTCCCTTGTCCATATTTCTCAGAGTATGTCCTCACTCAGGAAATCAAGACTTTTTACTTTTACATATTCCACAGCTCCATGCCATTTTTGGCAAATGGGCTATATCCTACACCCTCCCCGCTGCCTGGAACCAGCTTCAGAATATTCTTAATCGTACCTGCTTGGTTCCTGTTAACACCTTTAAAACACTGGTTGTAATAAGCTGAAACATATATGTAGCTGCAAGTAGCTTGGCTGATCCTGCAATTTCTCAAGACTTGCGCCCCCCCCCCGCTCTCTCTTACCTTCTCAATTCCTCCCCTCTCTGCTACTCACCCATTTAAGAAGTTCTTAGGCTGCCCTGTACAGACGTGCTGCAAATTTGATCTTTCACTGTGTCAATTTGCATTTTTAAATCATTGTTACTGCTGCGTACTGCTATGTATGCCTCATGACTGTATGTATATTACCTTGCCTCTACCTCTTTATAAGGGCTGTATTTTTACCCTTGCCATGTATTCTGTATGTCTTGCATTTGTATATGCTCTGTGTATGCTCTCAGGATCTCCTTGTGAATGAGCTTGCTCAATGGAGTTATTCCTACAATAAACTTGAACTACCCAGAAAGAACTGGAAGGGGACAGGATCAGTTGTGTTCCAGGACAGTAGCTGCTGCTGTCATTTTCACGGGGTTCTTGTGGATTTTACTTGGTAGGTTAGTTCTTTTCTTTCTTACTTCTATGGGGCTAGCAGGGTATTGTTTTGGGGGCTGCTGGATGTTTGAAAATTGATTTGGTGGCTGTAAGTGGGGCTCATTTTGTGGATGTTTCACTGTGTAACAGGCTGCGCTGGTAGAGGCCTATTTCTTCTGATTTAAAACCTATTTGGTGGGATTTGCTTGGGCCTGGTTCTTTGGCTGCTGGGCTTGGAGGGGAGACACAGGACTGATACACTCTCTCTCGAGTCAGGTGTCTGCCCAAGACCCTCCCTCCCCAGAAGTCTGCGAATTTATAGGGGAACACCTGCCCTGCAATTGGAAGAAAAGGCTGCAGGTGCAGCTCATGTAGTTCTAGCCACTGTGGGGTTGGATTTAAAGGCTGAGAGAGAGGAGCTTAGAGAGCTGTTCATTTCCCTTATAAGTTTAATGTGTTGTACTGCACCTAGTAACAGGGTTACTGGTGTACAGTGGGACTGTATCTAACATTAGTGGGTGACCTGATTATGCAGTAGGGTGTATCTTGGACTAGGGGGGAACCTGGTGGCTCACCCAAGGAAACCTATTTGGAAGGGGATGGAACCACACGTCATTAGGGCCGGCATCTTTGGGAGGGTGGTGTGGTGCACAGGGTGTGGAGCAGCCATGATACTGGACTGGGCTTGGAAGTTTGGTGGTTGCCCAGTGTGCTACCAGCTAGCACAGCTTAGGGAGGAGGTTGCGGGGATTAGGAGAAAGCTGGGGAAGGGGTGGTATATGGTTGGGGAAGGGGCTGGGAGTCTCCAGGGTTGCACCAAGCCACTGGGGGTGAGGGGCATAGGGAAAGGAGTGCAGGAGAATACTCAGGGTCCATAGGACTGGCAGAGGGGTCAAGGACACTACCAAGGAAGCAGGCAGGTAACTGGGGACCCTCACAAAGGAGGACGGAGGGACAACATTCTCAGGAAGTAGGCAGAAGGCCAGGGCTGGACAGAAGGAAGCAAAGGCGGGGAGGTGGATCAGACCTTACACTCAATAACCGCTTCAATTCTCTTCTTCTGCTCGAGGATGAGGGGGTGATGTAGCCACGACAGGGTGGTTAGAGACGGAAAGGAGTGGGAGGCAGGGGTCAGATAGCTGGGAAGAACAGGGGGACCTGGAATGCAGGAGAATGGGGGAGCAGTGAATCAGAGCAGGAGGGCAGGGGAAGAGGGAGAAGCGCAAGGAGAAGGACCAGTTGGGAGGGAAAGGTAAGGAGAAGGACCAGAAGTACAAGGAGGATTCAGTAAGGGGGCTGAGGGTTTAGGCCAGGGGCATGGCCGAGCAAGGAGGAACTAAATGGAGACAGGAAGAAAGGAGGATGGGCCAGGCTAGTTTAGCAGATGGGGAGAAGGACCAGTTGTGAGCAGTGAGGAGGTGTAAGGTACAGAAGGATACTCAGGAGGAGGAAGGCATAGGATTGGAGGAGAGGGGTGCCATGGTAAATAAGGAGGGTGGCATGTGGCACCCAGATGAGGAGGAACAAGGAGCCGGCTGGGCGGAGGGGCCAGTAGAAAGGATGAGGGACATGGAAGGGGGAGAATGGAGAAAGGAGTGGTCAGAGTGCTCCTGCTGGGATTCTATGATCAGGGGTATCAAATGGGATAGGGAGGGAGCCTGGCCAGTTAGAACAAGATGCTTCCCTGGACTAACGGTGCACAGGGCTAAGCACGAGGTATATCAGCTGGCAAAGGTTGTGGGGTTCCCCAGACATACTGGTCCACCTAGGTACAAATGACATTGAGGGAAATAGCGAACTAGAGATACAGGCAAGATTCAGGGGAGCTCGCAGGGTCTGTCATGACATAGGATGCACAGTTTCCTTCTCAGAAATCCTGCCAGTGCCAAGGGCTAGTGGGGAACACAAAGGAAGATTGGGAGATAAACCAGTGGCTCAGGGGTGGTGTGAGGCCAGAGGTATGGGTTGATGAGGGATTGGGGAGACCTGGGAGGATAAGGCTGTATGCTAGAGATAGACTACATCTCAATTTGGAGGAGGAATCCTTAAGTTGAAAATAGAGGGGTTCACTGGTGAAAGTGGGGTTTAAACTTGTGAAGGGGGTGGGATGGGAGAAAAGGCTGTCAAGGGAGTGCCGATAAGGACGGACTCTGTCTCCACCCCTGGGGACCAGGAGGATTGCAGGAAAAGGCCAACTGGCAAAGTGTAGACCAGGGAAAACAGAATCCCATGGGAACACGAGCAGGAAATGGAACTATAGGGAAAGGGTGGAGGTAGTCCTGCTAAATGCCAGGAGCTTGGGCAATAAAATGCCTGAGCTCAGGCGATGCTAACTGAGGAGCAGTGGATGTGGCAGCGGTCACTGAGACTTGGGCCACTGCAGGACATGACTGGGACCTGAACCTGGAGGGTTACACTATGTTCAGGAAGGACAGGGGAGGGGAAGGGAGGAGGGTAGCAGTGATGGTCAAAACTGCATTGGCATAGCGGGGAGTAGAGGAGGCGGAGGAACCGTGGAGGCGATTGGGTCACCTTGATAACAGGGAGGGGCAAAGTAAAAATAGGAGTGGTGTAGACCCCTGCCCTGGTGGAGGAGCTGGAGGACAGTCTGGTGGCAGATGTTGGGAGGCACTGCAGACTGGGCAGAGGAGCAGGTGGTGGTGTTGGGGACTTAAACATGCCAGGAACAGACTGGAGACTATGACATCCTCTGTGACCAGGGAACAGAGGTTGTTGGATGTCTTTCAGAGCGCGTTCCTAACTCAGCAGGTGAGGGAACCGACCAGGGAGGCCTGGGTACTGGATGTGGTCCTGGCAGACAGTGACCCGATTGGGGCCTGGAGGTAAAGGACCCATTGGCGGGAGTGACCATGCCACGGTCTGGTTGTGCCTGGACCTAGGAGGGGTGAAGGCTGCATAAAGGCAGGTAACCCGACTTCAGGGGGATTTAAGGAAATGGGAAGGATCCTTAAGGAGGATTTGGATGGGATTGGGTCAGACATGGACGCTGATAGTAGGTGGGAAATCATCAGGAGGGTGCAGGATGCTACCAGCACCTGTGCAAGAGTAAGGCAATCGTGGGAGCCAAAAAGCCCTGCTGGTGGACAGGGAGGTCCAGGAGGTGGTCTGGGGAAAAGCAGCCTATAAGCAATTCAAGTGCTCAAGGGCGAAAGGGATCGAGAATGCGAGCTGATGGCTAGAAGGCCACTAGAGTGGTGAGGCGGTAAGGCAAGGAAAGGCAGAACCTGGCCAGGGAAGTGGGAGAGGAACAAGGGTTCTTTAGATACATTGGGGAAAAACGAAGGGTGAAGGGCAGATTAGCAGGATTAAATCAGGGAGAGATGGGCACAAGACCCGGGGGCAGGCTGAGGGTACTAAATGAGTACTTCACCTCAGTTTCACCAAGGAAAATGGGGTGCTGCATCATACATGGGAGGAGACAGAGATACTGAGGAGGGGACCCTTACCATCGAGCGGGTCTAGGGAGAGGGAGGCATCACTGGCAGGTGGGGGAGGCTAAGCAGGAGAGAGTACCAGAAGTGAAATCACAGCAGAGAGGTGAGGGAAGTCCTCAGCTCCCTTAAGACAGAGAAAGCACGGGGCCGGATAAATTACATCCCAGAGTGCTGAAGGAACTTGGATGTCCTGGCAAAGCCCTGGCCAGACTTTTCACCATCTCTCTGAGGACAGGGTGGGTGCCCCAAGACTGGAAGGTGGCGCATATAGTGCCTATCCACAAGGGGATCAAGGGGTGGCAGGAACTACAGGCCTGTCAGTCTGACACCGGTGGTGGGCAAGGTGATGGAGGGCATTGTCAAGGAGAGGCTGGGGGGACCTGGATAAGTCAGGGTACCTGGACGATAGACAGCATGGATTCATCCTGGGAAACCGTGTCAGACAAACCTGGTGGAGTTCTATGACTGGGTGACAAGTGCCTTGGACCTGGGTAGACCAGTGGACGTCCTCTTTCTAGACTTAAGCAAGGCATTTGACTCTTTCCTCCGTGGGCCTGTTGGATAAGCTGGGAGAAATGGGGTGTGGGAACCAGATGATCAGATGGATGAGCAATGGCTCCAGGACCCGGACCCAGAGGGTGTAGTTGGTGGGATAGTCTCATCCCAAGGAGGATCATTAGTGGGGTCCCAGGATCAGTCCTTGGGCCCCTTCTGTTTCCAGCGCCTCATTATCTGACATAAGGACAGGAATCAGGAGTGAGATGAGTCTCTTTGCAGATGACTCGAAACTGGGGGCGGTGGTGGATGGGGAGGAGGAGGGAGGTGGCCCTGGGGGACCTGGAGGCTCTGGAAGATGGTCTAGAGTGGAGCTCAGGTTCAATGCAGGGAAATGCAAGGTACTCCACCTGGGGGCAGAAACCCAGGCCAAGTGTTTACCCTGGGAGAAATGCTACAAGTCTCGATGGCTGAGAGGACCTGGGGGTGGTGGTGGATGTCAAGATGAACAACTCTGAGACTTGTGGAGGAGCAGCAGCCAAGGCCAACAGGATGCTGGGATGCATCGCTGGGGATCACCTCCAGAAGGAGAGTGATACTCCTCTGTATAACTGCTTGGTGAGGCCGCACCTTGAGTACTGCGTGCAGTTTTGGAGCCACACTAAAGAGGACATTAACCTCTGGAGAGGGTCAGAGGAGGCAACCAAAATGATTTGGGGCTTGGGGACAGGACCTATGAGGAGGCTCGAAAGCTAAATATACACACATTGGAAGAGAGAAGGGACCGGGGGGACATGATAGGAGTCTTCAGGTACATGAAGAGGGTAAATAGGGGAGGAACAGTCAGGGTGCTTGAAGGAAGGAGGGGGCCACTAGAGGGCATGGGTGGAAGCTGGAGGGAAGATTCAGGGGAGAAGGAGGAGGTGCTACTTCACTGAGAGGGTGGTGGAGCCATGGAATGCACTGCCTAGGGGGCTGGTGGAGGCAGAGACAGTGGAGGGGTTCAAGAGGGGGTGGGACAGGTACAGGGGAAGGGTTCTGGAAGCAAAATCCAGTGCAGCAAGAATATCCGGAACTGGGAAGGGAGAAGCCAGAGAAGGCGAGGGGGACAGCAAGGTCAGCACCCAGGGTGGGGGCTGACCAAACGAGCAGACATGAAAGACCGTTAGGCCTATTCTGCTGGCATTTTAGTATGTTAGTACCCGGAAACAATGGGAGACAGGAGTCCCACCAAGAGAGAGAGAGAGAGAGCAAGAGACACACAAGGTGCCCAGCCTGCAGAAAGACTAGAAACATAGAAGCTGACGGCAGAGAAGGACCACAAGGCCCATCCAGTCTGCCCACTTCTTTTTCTACCTTATGAATGTGGCATTGGTCTTGGCCTGTCAATGACCTATCTATTCATACTCATCTGTATTGCTCCCTTATGCCTATCCCATGCCCGTTTGAAGCTCTGCACTATATTCATATCCACCACTCCCGAGGTAGGCCAGTCCAAGCATCCACCACCCTTTATGTGAAAAAGAACTTCCTCACATTACCCCTTAATCGGCCTCCCTCTAATCTCATGCTGTGTCCTCTTGTCCTGCTATATTTCTAATATTGAAACATGTTAGACTCCTTCACCTTGTTAATGCCCTTAAGGTGTTTGAATGTTTCGCCTCAATCCCTCCTTTGCTCTAGGGTATACATTCTGAGCTCCGTTAATCTGTCCTCATATGTTTTCTGATGCAGTCCCTGCACCATTTTGGTTGACCTTCTCTGGACTGCCTCAATTTGGTTAATGTCCTTGTGAAGGTGTGGCCTCCAGTAATGCACGCAGTACTCCAGATGGGGACTAACCAGTGTCTTGTAAAGAGGGATTATTACCTCCCTCTTAAGACTTGTGATACCCCTATTAATACACCCCAACATCCCCTAGCCTTACCTACTGCTTTAGTGGTCTGCTTGGATGATTTCAGGTCATCTGTAATGATGATGCCCAAGTTTCTCTCTTCCCTTGTGACCGTCAGCAACTCCCCTCCCAGCCTATAGGTGGCTTCAGGGTTTCTCTTCCCTATGTGCATGATCTTGCACTTCTTTGCATTAAACCCCAGTTGCCACTCTTCTGACCATTTTGTCAGTTTATCCAGATCTCTTCTCATTCTGCCCACCCCATCTGGATCATCTACTCTGTTGCAGATCTTGGTGTCATCTGCAAACAGACAAACCTTACTCTCCAGTCCACCTGCAATGTCACTGATGAAGATACTGAAGAGGACTGGCCCCAGGACTGATCCCTGAGGTACCCCACTTGTGACTTGCATCTCTTCTGACTGTATACGATTTACCACCACTCTGTTTTCTGCCCGTCAACCAGTTTGCCACCCAGATGACCAACTTCTGACCCACCCCCGAGCCTACCCAGCTTATTAATCAATATTCTATCTGGAACAGTATCGAATGTTTTGCTGAAGTCCAGGTAGGTGACTTCAACTGCTCCCCCTTGATCCACCACTCTGGTTACCCAGTCAAAGAAATCTATGAGATTAGTTTGACAGGACCTTCCTTTTGTAAACCCATGCTGTCCTGGATCCTGTGCGCCTATGGATTCCAGGTGCTGCATTAACCTTTCCTTAAGGAGTGCCTCCATAATCTTGCCCACTACTGAGGTAAGAATGACTGGTCTGTAGTTCCCTGCTTCCTCCCTGCTACCAGTCCTGTGGAGCGGGATCACATGAGCCCTTCTCCACTCTTCTGGGACCTCTCCTGTGCTCAGAGACCGCACTAAACAGTTCTGATAATGGCTCTGCTAGTTCCACCCTTAGCACCTTTAGTACCCTGGGATGTATGCCATCAGGTCCCATTGCCTTGTCTACCCTGAGCTTACTGAGCTCTTGTAGGACACTTTCTTTTGTGAATGGACTAGTGCACACCTCCCTCCCCCCAGCGTCCACGGTGCTGAGCTGTGGGCCCTGCCTTACCTTCTCTTCAGTAAATACCAAGCAGAAGTATTTATTTAGGATAGAAGCTTTTACATGGTCCTCCTCTTCACACGCCCCCTTATCCCCTTCGATCTTAGCAATACCCTCTCTGGACTTTCTCCTTTCACTAATGTATCTACAGAAAGTCATCACCCTCTTTTACTGTTTGTGCTAGTGCTTCCTTGGTTTGGGCCTTTGCCTGCCTTACTGCCTTCCCTGCTTCCCTTAGGGAAACTTGGTATGCCTCCCTATCTTCATCCCCTTTTATTTCCTGAAGGCCAGTCTTTTGGTTCTGACCTTTTCTGCTACCGTTTTTGACAACCAAAGTGATTTTCTTCTTTTGCACTTCCTTTTCTCTCAAACACAATGGGATTTTGCTTCAAGTATTGCATTCTTAATGCTGTACCCCCTCACCTGTATTTCTTCTTGCCAGGGCTAGCTTAACTCTGTTGGCCATCTTATCAAAGTCAGCTGCTCTGAAGTCCCATATTTTTGCCTTGGAATGGGATGATTTAGTTCTAGTGGCCAAACTGAACCATACCATGTGATGTCACTGGCCCCCAGGTGACTTTCTACCTAGAGATCTGTGATCCTTTCCCTGTTAGTCAGTACTAGATCTAGAATATCCTCGTCTCTTGTGGGTTGTCGTACCAGTTGTTTGAGGCCCTCCCCCTGCAGGGAATCCACTACGTGTCAAGTTCTGGCAGATGTTCTTGCTGGTGTTGACCAATCTGTATCTGGCATGTTGAAGTCTCCCATTATCAGAACCTCCCCTTTAGCCGTCATGTTTTGTATATCTTCTAACAGTAATGCGTCTATGTCCTCCCCCTGGTCTGGAGGCCTGCACACAACCCCAGTTCATATGGCTGCCCCATTCCCTGTTTCCAGGGTGACCCACAGTTGTTCTGGCTCCTCATGTATATTCTGAATTTCTGTAGCTTTGATATTTTCATTGACATAAAGGGCCACTCCACTCCCCCTTTTTGCACCTCGGTCTCTTCTGAACAGTACATAGCCAGGTACTGAAGTCTCCCAAGTGTGGTTACTGGTAAACCATGTCTCGCTAATGGCTACTATGTCCAGTTTAGCCTCTGTCATTATTGTCTGCAGGTCTGGGATCTTGTTTCCCAGACTGCGAGCATTTGTGTACATGATTTTCCACTGGCCAGATTTCAGTGTGTTAGTTGTTGGGTGAGGTCTGGCATTTCCCCTGTGCATTATATGGGGAGCCAGACCTTTTAGCAGCAGCTGGACAGCCAAGCTGGAGAGAGAGAGAGAGAAAGAAAGGGGGATGGAAGGAGGGATGCCATGACCTGATGACAGATTCCCATGAAGATATACTGTTAACACTAAGTTCTTACGTAACTGTCCTATCTTCTTCGGGGAGATCTCTCATCAGGTCACACTTATAGAAAAAAGTCCCAAGCAGTGCTAGGAGTAAGGGCAGTCTGAGTGGCAGGAGGCCAGAGGTCTAAGTGCACTTTAAGAGAGAAGTATTTGAGTCCTGCATCACAAAAGGTCAGGAGATGCTCTAGAGCCTGGTTCACCGGACAGGTGAAAAAGTCCAGGTTATGAGAAGTAGCCCAGAAAGCAAACCACTTCCATTTAATACGTGGCCCTGGTGGAAGGTTTTCTGGCAGCCACCAGGACATCAGTCTCCTTTTGACACACACCAAAACGAGCACTGGCTATGCTTCAGAAGCCATGCATGCAGGTGGAGAAACTTGAGGTCTGGATGGACCAGGGTCCCCTGGGCCTGAGTCAGCAGGTCCCGGCAAAGGGGCAGGGGAACAGGAGGTTCCACAGCTAACTGTTGCAGTAATGGAAACCATATCTGCCGAGGCCCAAACAGGGCCACCAGAATTAGGGTGGCACCCTCCATCTGTATTTGAATAGCATCCTCTGAATCAGTGGGAAGGGACTGAGGGAATGCATGAAGAAACCTCCCTTTCCAGGAGAGGGACAATGCATCTCACCAGAGAACTCCAGGCCCTAGAACTAATGAGCAAAAATGCTGCAGTTTTGCGTTGACTGGGGACACAGAACGGTCCAACTCTAGATGACCCCACCTGTCGAACAGGTCTTCTGTGACCAAGGTCCACAGTTCCCACTCGTGCATTTTGGACTGTGATCTGCTGAGGCTGTCCGCCAAAGCATTTTGGGCGGCTGGCACATGGATATCTGATAGTTCAAGACCGTGATCTAGATAGCTACAGACAGTGATCTAGAGCTCCATACCAGACCCTCATTGCTTCCTGGCATAGAGGGTAGGAATGGGTCCCACCTGGCTTGTTGATGTGTTAGACCACACTGAGGTTGCCTGACTGCACCAGAAGAAAACCCAGAGAGAGAGATGTTCTGGAAGGCCTGTAAGGCATACAGGACTACATTCATTTCTGGGACGATTATGTGGAGGTGAATCTCCCAGTGGGACCAGAGGCCTTGGGTCTGGTAAGGGCCTAGGTGGGCTCCCAAAACCAGACGTGAAGCATCCGTGGTGAGGTTTTGGTGATGAGTGGGGACAAGAAAGAGGACCCCCTTTAAGAGATTGGCCAGATCCATCCACCAGCGAAGCACTTTACGTACTGGCAAGGAGACAAGGACCAGCTGATCTAGATCATCTGAGTGCTGATCCCACTGAACTCAGAGGGTCCATTGTGGGATACTCTTGTCCAACCAGTCCAGAGAGACCATAATAATGGCCGCAGCCATTAGGCCCAGTAGCCTGAGGAATGTCCTGGCTGAGACATGCCAGCTCAAAGCCACCTCCTGGGCCTAGGTAATAAAGTGATCCGCCTTGTCTGGAAGGAAGGCCTTGCCCTGAGTAGACTCCAGGACCGCCATTATGTACTGCAACTGTGGAGACGGGATCAGCACAGACTTGGGCCAATTGACAGTGACAACCAAGGACTGGAATAACTGCAGGGTGCGTTCTAGAGTCAACAACAGATGCTCCATGGACTGGACTTTCAGTAACCAGTCATCCAGGCAGGGCTCCAGATAACGTGTGTACCGGCCTATTTTACTCACCTCATTTTAGGAAATACACTTCGGAAATTTTTTTTAATGAGTACCAGTACTCACCCAACATTTGTAAATACTCCACACACCAAAGAAAAATGCTTCATAACATAACTGGAGATTCAAAAGGAACAGTTTTTTGCCAGATTTCCAGCACTTGCATTCATCCCACTTTTGTTTTACTCACTATGTTTTAAAACTGACGAGTAAATTCCTACCTGCCAATATTATTTGAAGCATTGTTGGCACCTGAAATTTCTATCTAGAAAAAAAAAAAACTAACTTTTTTTTAAATAAATGTACTCTTCAGTCCACTCTGGCAAGACATTTGTACACATCTGAATTTCGTTTTACTCGCCTCACTTTCATAATGAGGAGTACAGGTACTCATTCCAAAAAATCTCATCTAGAGCCCTGCATCCAGGTATGGGAACACACAGTGATCTTCGTGCCAGAGGACTGCTGCAGCAGCTGCTACGCACCTGGTAAATACCTATGGAGCAGAGGATAAGCAAAGGGGCAATACCCTGAACTGGTAATGCTCCCCCGGAATAGGAACCGCAGGTACCGTCCATGAGGTGAACAAACCATTATATGCAGACATGCATCCTGCATATCAAGGGCACACAGCCAGTCGCCCTGCCTGAGCACAGGAAGAAAGCCATGCAAAGTGACCATCTGGAACTTTTTGTACTGCATAAAATAGTTCAGCTCCTTGAGGTGTAGAATGGGCCTCAAGTCCCCTGTTCTTTTGGGAACCAGGAAGAACCTGGAGTAGAACCCATTGTCCCTTTGTCACCTGGGCACTGGTTCTATGATCCGTGTGTGCAGCAAGGTAAGGACCTCCTCCCTGAGCACTCTGTGTGGTCCGCAGGAAAAAAGGTGGGGCTGGGGGCATCTGGAGGCTGTCCTACAGCACGGCCCTGTTCAATTATCTGCAGGATCCAAGCATTTGTTGTAATGGTTCTTCACTGAGACAAATGAAGGGAGATCCAATCTCCAACCACCACCTCCTGGCCTGGGACAAGTGAAGGGGGGGGGGTCTGTGAAGGAGTCAGGCCGGAGCTGAACCAGCGGCCAGGGTCACACCTCCTCCTCTGGTTTGCTTGGCTCTGCATTTGCCCTGGAGCTTGGTTCTAGAACACCATTTGTGGGAGACCTCACAAAAAGGGGGGCCTCAGTTTACTCCTGGGCTGGGTATGGGTATGGGTATGTTAAAGGAAGTGGACAGACCAAATAGCCCTGCCAGAGGCCTGCACGTCATTGATTATATTCCTGCACATCTGGGCCAAAATGTTTCTGACCAACAAAAGAGGCATTCAACACTTTTTGCTGGACGTCATTTGCAAAGCCAAAGATTCTAAGCCAGGAGTGCCTTCTGAGGCAAATGCCAGAGACAGCTGCCCTAACAGTAGCATCCATAATATTATAGATGGCTCTGAGGAAATCTCTTCTGATATCTTCCGAGGCCTGGAGCACACAGACGCTCTCGTCTCTGGGAACCCTCGGGGAGGACCTGGGCAGTAGCCTTGTCTTTCTGCCGGACGGTATTCTGGTACTCAATTAGGTGAGCCAAGTAACTGGCAATTCTAAGATCCAGGGTGGCAGAGGCAAAAGTCTTCTTGCCACAGAGGTCTAGTCTTCTAGTTTGTTTTTTTTTTGGGGGGGGGGGAGGTGCTCAGGGGTCTTAGAGCTGTTATAAACTGCCTTGATAACCACTGAGACAGTTTCTGGTTGGGCAGCATAAAAGGGCAGTCCTTGAGGTGCCTGGTAAAGCTTGTCAGCCTTCCTGGGCATAACTGGAACCAGGGCGAGTCTGTGCCAGGCCGCAGCATCATTCAGTGCTGGCAGCAGAGGAGGAGGAATTACTTTGGTTGGAGACTCTAATCTCCATGAAATCCACCAAATTCCTCCAGGTTTCATCCTCTTCCTCAGTCCAAAACCCCATAGTGGAGGAGAGCTGCTTCATTATGCTGAAGAAAGAAGGGTCCCTGGGGTGGGTGGGGGGCCTGGGGATGTGATTAGCAGAGTCCTTTCTCCTGTAGGAAATAGTGAACCTTTCAGAGGATTCCACCTCAATGTCTTCCTCCTCATCCTATCCTCAGGGAGGATGAGGTCAGGATGGTATTCCTCCTCAACATCGGGCTGCTCTGAAGCAGGGACCAATAGTCAGAGTACCGAAGGCTCTCTGGAAGGCGCAGGGCGAATGGGTTGAAATGGTGTCTATGCTGCTGCTTCAGCACAGACACCAACGGCCCAGGCCGTGGACCAAGTTGTTGAATTAGAGACATGGTCATAGAGGAAAGAACAGCATTGAGATTGACAGCAGGAAAGGGAAGCGTCGTCAACAAAGATGTTGACAGAAGAAGCGCGAGACCCAGTTCAGAGGATGAACCACTAGCAATCATGGAACTAGTTGGGCCCAGTGCTTGAGGACCTTAAGGTTCAAGAGGTCTCAACAGCGCAGCCCGGCTGAGAGAAGAGTCCTTCATGGGGGGCCGAATCAAAACAGAGGCCTACACGGGGTGAGGTGCCGACGCAGAAGCAGTCTAAGCAATCGAGGAGAAATCCAGCAGGGACTGGATTGTGACGGGGTGAACGGTCCTTAGGCTGATTCTTGTCCCATCAGGAGAGTTTCCCCAAGGATTTGTCCCAGGCCTTAGCAGCCTCAGAGCCTGAAGAAGACATTGCTCCATGAGGAACTTCTGCAGGGCTATCTTGTATTGGCACAAGGTGGTGAAGTTGAACTTCAGGCAGGACTCACTGGTAAGACTGTTGTAGCTAGGCCTAAGAAAGCAGACACAGAGTTCATGATCGTTGGTAGAAGGAATCTTCTTTCTACAGCAACAGAAAAGAGCCAACAAGGGATTAGTTCCAGGACAAGGAATTTGTTCTTGACATACAAAAGGACAAAAGAATCACTTTAGACTAAAGTGATTAAAAGGTAAGGAAAAGAAAACAGGCAAGTCATTTTTGGCAGTTAAACTGTGCAACGAAGCTTCCGGGAAGTCCGTGCGCAAAGGGTTGCTGGCAGGAAAGAACTGAGGAGGGACCGAGGCCGACCGCACTTATATAGGGTGTATGACGTCGGAGACCCCTAATAGACTGCTGCAGAAAAAGATTCCGTGTGATCCTGACACCTGACAGCTAAATTCCATAAGTGTGACCTGATACAGAGATATCCCCAAAGAAGATCACAGACAATGACAACAGGAAAAGACCAAAGGTCCATCCAGTCTGCCAGAGTTCCCTATTTAGCCATGAGGCCTACTGTTCCTCCAGGGTCCTAGCCCCCCCCCCCCAAACTCTCCTCCCCAATTCTGATGCCCCAAACAACCACTATACCCTTCATTCTGCCCCAGCCATGCTTAAAATCACTAACATTTTTTGCACCCACCACTCTGTCTGGCAGTCTGTTCCACAGTTCCACCACCCTGTCTGTAAAACAGTATTTCTTCTCGGCCCTCCTGACCCTCCCTCAAGACCACGAACCGGAATTCAAGTTCAGTAGTTCCCCATAGTTCACCCTGTTAATTCTTTTTAAGAATTCGAAGGACTCTTATGTCTCCCCTCTCCCTTCTGGTCTCCATCAAGTACACATTCAGTGCCCTGAGGTGCTCCTCACAGGACATGCCCTCCTGACTCAGAATCATTTCTGTTACCCTACGCTACACTGTCTCGAGCGTACCCCTAACCTTCCTCAGCTGAGAACCCCAGAACACAGTGCAGTACTCCAGGTGTGGCCTCACCAACAATCTATAAAGGTGGAGTATTATCTCCCTTTTTCTGCTATCAGTACCCCTCCTGAAACATCCAAGCATCCGATATGCCTTGCTATAAGCCTTGCTGCACTGATTCAATTGCTTCACGGAGTCACTGATGATAACTCCAAGGACTCGTTCCTCAGCCGTGGTACTCTGTCTCAATGCTCCCATCCAGTACTCCATCCAAGAGTTCTTGTTCCCAAAGTGCATCACCTTGCACTGTCTGGCACTGAATTTCAACTAGCAAACCTTTGACTACCCCTCCAGCTTTTGCAAGTCTATCTCCATTTCCTTTATTCCCTCGTCACAATCCACCCTCCCAGTGAGCTTGGTGTCATTTGTGAACTGACACAGCCTGCTTAGGAGCCCCTCACCACTACCACTGATGAACATGTTGAAGAGGACTGGATCCAGGACAGATCCTGTGACACCCCGCTTGTGACTGCCCTCTCCTGTTTTACCCCCACTGACCACTCCTCCTTGCTGCCTCCCCTTCAGCCAGTTACCTACCCAGTCTGCTATGACCATAGCCGCACCCAGATCCTCAGTCTTATTCCACAAACATATGTGGGGTACCAAGTAGAAAGCTTTGCTGAAGATGAAGTAGAGCAAATCCACAGGATAGCCACCATCAAATTCTCTCATCGGCCAGTCAAAGAAAACTATCAGGCAAGTCGTGACAAGACCTCACTGCCACGAATCCCTGCTGCTTACTATCCTGGAAGCCGCTGCTCCCCAAGAAGTCCAAGACATCCTCTTTGACCAGTGACTCAATCAGTTTCCCTACAACAGTTCCTGCTTGTTCTTTGTCCCTTCCCACCCCCATGGAGAGGTACATCAACCACCCTCCAATCCTTCAGAACCACCCTTGTCCTCCGAGAGCTGTTGAACAGACCTACCAAGTGATCAGCCTATTCTGCTGCCAATTTCCCAAGTATCCTCAGATGCAACCCATTTGGTCCAGGGCCTCATCATTCTTTGGGGCTGCCAGTCCATTCGGGACCCTTTCGCTAGTAAATGCAGGCTGCCTCATCTCCAGGGCCCCCTTAATGGTTACTCTGATGCCCTCTCTGGCAAGGACGACCACCCCCAGTGAAAACTGAACAAAAGTAATTAAGAACGGGCCAGCCCACTGGTGCAGAGGGTTGAGGTGCTGGATGCCACACCAGCGAGCCAGGTTCGGGAACAGACTGTCACTCCGGGGTCAGCCAGGGCGATGAAGGACAGAGTGTCTGCCAACAGCTCTCCTTCCTCAGGGGTGGGGGGGGTCACAGTATTGCGCTGTAGACGGACACCCAGTGGAGGCTGTGAGTCAGCACAGGCGCGATGCTTAACAGAGGGGTTGACCCACACACAGGGTGTCAGACAGACAGTCACCCTGGCCATTGCACGTTGGTGGGGAGAAAACTGGAGGAAAAAGGACCGAGCTGGCAGGCTCCATGATGGCCGGCTGCACCCGTGTCCACCCCCGGCAATCTGAATATTGGCTTCCATCGGTGGGGGGGTATAGTGGCCCACCCTCGCCATTGGCCTTGTCACGGGGCGGAGGGGGCCATGGCAGATGGCTGGGTAGGATGGGCACGGGAAATGCCAGCCAGAGAAAGGAGTCCCCTCCGAGGGAGGGGCCGGGGCCGCCTGCCCGCTCGTAAGTGGAGTAAAATGTATACGGGAGGGCGAGTAATTAAGGACATCAGCCTTCTGCCCCCACCTCAATCACTTTATCCTCGTTAGCCTCAATTCCCCCTCCTTTCTTCCTTTTTTCACTAATTCACCCGAAAAACTGTTTTACTCTGTTCTTGACCCACTCCGCAATATGCAGCTCTATCTGCTTCTGACTGCCTAACTGCCCTTTTTACCTCCCCGGTTTTCAGCAAATATTCTTCTTCCCCCTGCTTTTCAGTATATCTGTAGAAGGCCTTTTTCTTGTCCTTCACCATTTCTCTGATCCTTCCTGAGAACCACAGTGGTTACCTGAACCCTGACCCTTCCTGAGAACCACAGTGGTTACCTGAACCTGTTCTTTTTGGTTACTGTCCTAATACATACCTTAGATGCCCCAAGAATAGTACCCTTAACTGCCCCTGCCCCACATCTCTCTTCCACCATCATCTATGTTGTCCCCCCTTACTAACTAATCCCTGACTAGCTTCTTCAGACTATACAAGTCTGCCCTTCTAAAATCAAGGACTTCAGCTCTCAGTTGCAGTTTCCAAGACCCAAGGGCTAGTTTTAACCAAATGGAGTTTTTGTCACTGTTCCCAGCGGGTCCCCTACTCCCACATTTCCTACCACCTCTAAACTGGTGGGCTCCACATCGTGAATTAAGGTCTGCCTGGTGGACATCTTAAAGTACAGGAACTTAAGAACTTACCATAACAGTAAATCTTCGATAGGTGCTCTTGCAGTAGGCAATAACCATAAGGACTGAGCCACTAGGACCACACGGAAAAATTAGCTAGCAGTGTCTGGCGGAGGACTGCCCATTTGCTGTCACATGACCGACTTCAACCCCAACGTTATATAGTGGGTGATTTCCCCTGTCTACCTCAGTTCTCCCACCGGAGATCTGTGAAAAGGTACAACAGGAGAAGGAGTGGGCTCCTGGAGCCACTGGAAAGGCTGAATAGTAAAAAGAAACAGCAGCAGGGAGATGGAGGGAGGGAAAACCCTTGCCTACTGCAAGAGTCTCTCTCTAAGATCTACTGTTACAGTAAGTGCCTATGTAACTGTACGATCTTACTTCGAGAGGGCTCTTGCAGTAGGCAATAACCATAAAGGACAGAGTCCCAAGCAGTGCAAGTCAAGCAAAGACTGAGCACAGGAGGCAAGATAAAGATCTGCAGTAAGCAGGGAACTAAAACAGAAGACCCTGAGGGACAGCCAGTCCAAAGCCTGCCGTGTCTAGAGGCAATGTCCAGACTGTAATGCTTAGTGAACATATGGACAGAGCTCCAAGTGGCTGCCGTACAGATCTCCGAAGCAGAAACATTTCTGAAACAAGCAGTAGATGTAGCCATGCCTCTGGTTGAGTGCCCTTTAACTTCTCCCAGAAGGAGTTTGTTGTACTTCTTATAACAGAATGCCATTTGCTAACCATTTGGATAAACACAGTTTAGAAACTGCAGCACCCTCCCTTTTGGGCGCAAAGGAAACTAAAAGCTGATCCATTTTGCGGACTGACTTCACACAGTTCATGTAGTAACAGAAATTCTGTGCAAATCAAGCGTGTGCAGAAGTGCCTCCCTTTGATTAGAGTGCTCAGGATAATACACTGGCAAGTGTATTGTCCGATTTAAAGTAAACTCAGAAACGACCTTTGGCAGAAACATAGGATTCATATGTAAAGCCACCAAGTCTCTGTGAAAACTCAAATAGGGGTCCTTACACATAAGGGCCTGAAGCTCAGAAATCTGATCAGAAGTAATAACTAAAAATAGCACTTTCCAAGACAAAAAGCACAGGTCGTAACTTGCGGCCGGTTCTAAGGGAGGCAAAGTAAGTTTCTCAAGAATGATATTCAGATCCCACAGAGGAACAGGGTTCCTGATTGGGAGTTTCAAATGGAGTATCCCCTTTGAAAAGGTACAGGAGACCTCCAACTGAGCCAAAGTTTTGCCTTCCAACAGAGTGTGGTAGGCAGATATGGCAGACAAGTGGACCTTCAAAGAGGAATAACTAAGCCCCAGGTCGGAGAGATGTTGCAGATACTCCAAGACCTGTAGAACAGGGCATGAGAAAGGGTCCCAGTCCTTGGGGGCTGCCCAGATAGAAAATCTCTTCCACATCATAGCGTAGATGGTGCGTGTAGATGGCTTTCTGGCCTCTACAAGAACTTCAGCAACTCTGAGGGAAACCCCAAAGCGAGCGACAGCTATGTCTGAAGGCACCACACATGAAGGTGAAGGGATCTGAGGTCCAGATGGATCAACATGCCCTGATCCTGGCTCAAGAGGTCCTGGCAGAGGACAAGAGGAACCGGAGGCTCCATTGCCAACTGCTGGAGCAGAGGGAACCATATTTTGTGAGGCCAAAATAGAGCGATGAGAATCATCTGCGCTCCCTCCACTTGTTGTTTGAGGAGAACCCTCTGAAAGAGCGGGAAGGGAGGAAAAATGTACAGGAACCTCCCTGTCCAGCAAGGACCATGCGTCTCACCAAAAGACACCAGGCCCAGAAGCAAGCAAAAAACTGGGTAGTTTTGTGTTCTATCGGGAGGCAAACAGGGATCTGGATGACCCCACAGGTCGAAGATGTCCTCGACCACCAACTGACGCAGTTCCCACTCATGAGCCCTTGCCAGAGTGTGGCAGAGACTGTCCACTAGGACGTTCTGGACACCCAGGACGTGCACTGCCATTAGCTGGAGATGGTGCTGAACTTCCCAGTGCCACGCTCTCATCGCTTTCATGCACAAGGAGGACTGTCCTGGCCACTGTCCAATGGCTGGAGGCCACATGCCAGGCTTGCCTCTGCAGTGTTTATGCCCTGTCCAAAGCGAGGAAGGCCTGACCCTGGGCTACATCTAGTACCACCCCAATAAATAAATTGGAGGTGCTTGGAAGGAGTGAGGAGAGACTAAGAATAATTCACCATGACCACCACCCTGTGGAACATGTCTAGAGAAGCTTCCAGCTGGTCCCTCGATGGGGCTGACAGGAGCCAGTCATCGAGGTACAGAAACACAGTGGCCCTGACGACATAAAGCCGCTGCCACCACCACTAGACACTTGGTGAATTCCCTAGGTGCCGACAAAAGGCCAAAGGGGAGGGCCTTGAATTGAAAATGCTCACCCTGGAAAGAAAACCTGAGGAACAGACAGTGGGCAGGGAAGATAGGAACATGCAGGTATGCATCCTGCATATCCTTTGTGCAGAGCCAGTGTCCTTGATGGCGTAGTGGCAACAATCCTGGAAGGGTCAACATGCAAAACCTTTTGTACTCTATATACAGGCAGAGCGTGCTGAGGTCCAGTATCGGTCAAGGGTCCCCTGTCTTTTATGACACCAGGAAGAAGTGGGAATAATACACCCCCTTCCTGCTTAACCCTGAGGAACAGGTTCTGTGGTGGATTTTCGCAACAGAGCTGCAATCTCCTCTCTCAGGAGTAGAATGTGACCTTGCGGGTAAAGAGAGTCACCTGGAGGATTTTCTGGAAGTCTCTCTATGAACTCTATTGTGTGACCTTGAGCTATCAGCTGAAGAACTCAAGAGTCTGTCGTGATCGCCTCCCACCCAGACAGGTGGCTGGCAAATCTGTCCCCAACTGGCTCCTCCAGAGCTGTGGGTTGGGAGGGGCTGAGCCATGAGTCAAGCGGAGGGAGAGTTGGGATGCCATCCTGGAAGTTCTGTGCGACTTGGCGGGGGGCGGGCTGGGCCATGAGTCAGAAGCGGAGGAGGTTGGGATGCCATCCTGGAAGTTCTGTGCGACTTGGCGGGGGTGTAGAGGCAGATGAAGGAGCCAGACATTTGCCCTGTTTAGCGGGCTGCTGCCTTGTCTGGTGCTTTTGCTGACAGCAAAAGGGCAGCCGAGACTTGGGATAGGTGTGATTGAGGAAGTGCACAGAATGAAGGGCCTTTCCTTGCTCCTGCAGATCTTGAAGACCCCTCCAAAGAGCACAGAGCCCCCAAATGGGGCATCCAGAACAGATGCCTTAACATCCTGGGCTAAGCCAGATACCTCTAACCAGAGTGACTACGTATACAGACTGCCGTCGTCGTATTTCTGGCAGAAGCATCGACGGTGTCATAGGTTGTCCGTAAGGTGTGATGGCAGGTAATCTTTGCCGTCCTCACCATCTGCTCAATTTTGGTCTTGGCTTCAGAATCTGGCAAGGCCTCAAATTCTGCCTTCAGTTGGCTGAGAATGGCCTTTTGGAAGCAAACCATGTGGGCTACATAATTCAGAGCCTGCAGAGCCAAGGTGGACGATGAACAGACCTTTCAGTCGAACTGGTCAAGCTGCCTCGACTCCTTGTCAGGAGGGGAGGTTAGTTGAGTGGTCGTGACCTGCACTGATAGCCACTGAAATCAGCTGTGCTGTGGTTAGCTAGATGATCTTTCCCCTCTGGAGTGTGGTACAATCTATCTTTTTGGCTACAGCTGCGACAGACAACAGCCATTGCCATATAGTAGTGGCTAAATCGTCGTGAGGGCCTGTCCATGGGGGAACGAGGTGGGGCATCGGCTCGGGAAGGTCAAGGTGTTCTGCCAGCCTTCGTCACTGGGGGTCCTGCTCCTCTGTCTTCCAACCACTGGCCTCCTGAATTCTTCAGGGGATGTCCATAAAGGAGGGATCCTCTGAGGGAGACTTAGTTTCCTTGGGCTTAGGGTCCTCCAGCAGAGATTCAGAGCCTAAGGAAGAAGAAAAATCAGATTCGGAGTCTGGTGAAGGGCTCCTGTCAGGGGACAGGGACCTCCAACGGGGGTCCCATTTCCAAGGGTCAGCCAGCAAACAACCTCGTTCCTCCACTGCAGAGGTACCCACCATGCATCCGGAAGATGGGGAGCAGGCCTCAATAGGAGACAGGGACTTTGGAGCAGGGGTCGCACGGACTGGCATAGGGGTCGTGTTCAGCTGGCACTGGACCAACTCCAAAGTGAGCTGGTGCTCGGCTTTGTTTCACCAGGACTCAAAGAGAGCATCATAATCCACCAGCGCTTGCGGAGAAGCCAGTGGAGGATACTGGTAAGCAGGAGTTTGATACCCTAACGATGCATAGCCTGGCGTTAGGTGCCCTGATGTCGGGTACCTGGGCACTGGATACCTCGATGTCGGGCAGCCTGGCAGCAGGTAACCAGACAAAGGGTAGCCCGGCGTCAGGTAATCTGGAAAAGGCCCCAACGACGGGGCTGAGGGACCACGCTGAGGCCCCAAAGAAAGACCAGAGGCTCCATACTTTGGAAGGTTGGACTGTGAGCCTAAGGGAGGACCTGGCGTCGGCCCAGACGGGGTGACAGGTGCCTCTGGGTTCTGGGGCAGAGGTGGCCACACGGAGGGACCAAAGGAGAGTTAGTAGGAAGGTCCCCAGGAGGGTCTGGTATAGAGCAGCCCAGCGCTGGCTGACTGATAGGGCCAGCGGGCAGCAGCTCCTCTGGCTCTGGGTGGGGAGGAGAATTCAAGGGCCCCACAGATGTGAGGTATCCTTGGGGGATTCTCTCAGGGCAGCTGCATCTGAAGCCGCAGCGGTGGCATCAGACCTCGAGTCGGAGTCCAACGGGCGCGTTGGGGCTGTGCAGGCGTCGGCAGAGTCGGCGTCCCTCTTACCAGCCGAACCACTTGGCTTAGGCCCTGAGGGAGGTTTGAAGGGCTTAACGGGTCTTCGAATCCCTGGAAGTCCCTGCCAGAACTGTTACCAGCTCGGGCAAGGGGAAGGGGGACCAAAGGCTGCTCCAAAGCAGGAGAAGCATGATTGGCTGGAGTGACGCCTCCCGTACTGGTAGAGGGCCGCTCGACAGCCACAACCTCGAAAAAGAGCCACAGCTTGGAGGGAGACAGATCCCAGTCCCAATTCTTGTCCTTGTCCCGCTTGTGCTTCTTCTGCTTGGAAGAATGCGAGTCAGAAGAGCCCCCAGGAGATGAAGAAGCAATCCGCACCTGCTGCAGCTCCTTTTCCACTGAAGCCAATTTTTGTTTCAAAAAGTGGGCTTCTAGGACTTGCTGACGGCGTTTCCATGTGGCCTGGTTGAAACTCTGGCAGTCTTCAGTGTCGTGGTCTGGCCCAAAGCAAAGAAGACACAAGGTATGCTGTCTTTCTCTGGTATCTGCTTGCCGCACGCACACTTGTTCTTGCAGGATTCAGAAGGAGTTGGAGGAGACATGCAATCCAATGTCAAAAAAACTGATTTTTGTAAGAAAATAAAGAAATTCAAAGGATACACATAAAAAAAATGGTGGTCGACTGTAGCAGAGTTCTGTGAGGTCTGACATTTTATTTTTATTTTATTTAGTTTTTGTTGACTGGTTAAGTGCACTAGACAAATCCTGCCTATTTTCAGGCACGACCTGGGGGAGGGGGATACAGATGAATGGCAACAGACCTTGAACCAGATTAAGCTGTTGGTGGTATTTAGTGAATGAGGGAAATTTGGCCAGGACACCGGGGAAATTCCCCTACTCTTTTCAATAAGTGCCATGGGATCTTTAACATTCACCTGAACTACCACCAATGCAGGCAGATGGGACCTCGATTTAACATCTCATCCAAAAGACGGATTGCGCAGGTCGATGGCAGGAAACAACTGGGGTGGGCATAGGGGACCGCCCACTATAAACGTTGGGCCGACATCAGTCACGTGACGTCGGGTGGGTGGTCCCCCGCCAGCCACTGCTAGCCAATTCTTCCGTGTGGTCCTAGCGCCTGGTGGCTCAGTCCTTATGGTTAGTGCCTACTGCAAGAGCCCTCTCCAAGTAAAATCTAACTGTACCACCAAACACTTCTGGAATGCATCCAGCAAAACCTGGCTTCTGGTGCTCCTATCCATTTAACTTCCCAATCAATGTCTGGCAGGTTCAGATCACCCACCACCACTACTTCCCACCTGACTATCCCTCTTTCCAATTCTTCTCTGAGCTCTCTGTCCCTCTCCTCCCTTTGCCTGGCAGTCTATAGATCACCCCCAAGCACAGCTGCTTGCCATAGGCTGTCATAAGTTGGACCAACAGCGACTTTGTCTCCCCATTACTACCCCAATGCATTCATCTTCTGTCACCTCCATGCCATCCTTCACCTAAATGGTTACTCCCCCACCCACCGTTCCTCTATCCCTCCTGAATATCAAGTACCCAAGGACCGTCATACACCGGTCGTCAGTTTCTGAAGCCCATGTTTCTGTTATAGCCACAATGCCCACCTCCGTGTCTGCCATCAGCGCCTGGAGCTCACTGATTTTTATTACCTAGGATCCTGGTATTAAGGAATACCCCCTCCCATCTGACCCTGATCCTGCTTTGCTACTACCACTGCGCTACAGATATCCTCATCCCCTTGTTTTTTTTGGTGCTTGCATCCTTTGCATTCCTCCTCTCTCAAAGTCCCTTCATCTAGCCCAGTATGGGCCAGTTTTCTTTGTACCTGCTATGTTGCAACAATGCCCCCGATGTGGGAGAGTACTAGCTTGGATTCCCTTCCTGTCCCTTGCCACAAAGGTACCCCTATACCAAGTCTCCCCGCAGTCAGTTTAAATGCCCGATACAGACATCAAATTTCTGCCCCAGCATGCAGGTCCCCTCTCTAATCAGGTGAAGTCCATCACCCCTGAAGAGCCTCCTGTCCCACAGTCCCCCACAAAGAGGTACCTCTTATACTTACACCATCCCTTAAGGATTATGTTTTTCCACATTGGATTCAGCTGTTCTTTAATCTAGTTTTTTTTTTTTTGTTTGCTTTTTTTTTTTGTGTGTTTTGTTTTTGTTTGTTGTCATGGAATACATCCAGTTGAACATGCATTCCAGCCTGCTCCCAAAAAGGGAGGCACTCCATGCTGAGCCACCAGCATGAGGAAAACCAGTCAGTGCCTTGAATTCCAACATCTTTCAAGGGATTTCACAATAGCTCAATGACAAGATCTCTTAATATCTTCTATTAAAGGAGAACTACTGGTTTACTTGGTATTGCACTGCAGTACTTAAGGAGGATCCAAAAGAAGCACCAATTTTGCAATCCCACATATAGAAACCCACAAGCACCTAGGTAGACATTTTATCTGTTGGCCACTGACTGCCAGATCGTGCTAAACGCAAAGCCTGAGAGGGTTTGACACACAGTTAACTCTTGTAAAGCATGGCTCTATGTACAAAGGTCTTCCTAAGCAATCACGTGTGCCCTCTACTTTTTCTTTGTTCATGTACACAAAGTCTAGCCTCAGTCTCCACATGTATGTTTAACATATATATGGACATTGAGGCAAAACTTTTGTATTCATGAAATAAAAAAAAAAAAAAGATACGTTAGTAAGATCTCCGTACACAGAGCGATATCTTACAACAGGCAATCGTACGTTACTCTTGTGGGCTTGGCACTCATGTTTAGCGCAATTTCAGACAGTTGGCGGCCAGCACATGAAATTTCCACCTAGGTGCTGGCCATGACCTTAGCTCTGTCAGGGGCTCCGGTTTGCTTACCTGGATCTCCATATAAAGGGCCACAGGCTCGGTGCTTCTCTTGAACCCTCCTTAAGAACTACAGCCAAAAAAAAACGTAAATCTCTATTAAGTGGTAATTCAGCATAGTTAAAAAAACAATGCTAAAACCACGCAGCACTGTATGCTATGATAAACAGTATCTATTTTCTCACCTGTGTTACTCTGGCAATGCATCTCTCTTCAGGTGCAACTGGGACTTCCAATATCCCCATCTCCCACTTTTAAGCTTCTCTAAAGCTCTAAATGCTACAATTGCGACAATCTGTATCACATTAATATTGCTATATCTTACATGTGAATTTTTTGTGGGTTATCACCAAACATTTCACTATTGCAAATAGGCTACTTACTTTAACATCATCTTGAGGAGGGGCGATATCCAACATTTCATCTTCCACAACCACATGAGATAGTCCCTTTATTTTGACATTTTCTGATGGAGTAGCAGTGTCCAACATCTTATCTTCTACAACCACAGTCTGTTGTGGGGGGAAGTTTTCTGAAATTGGGGATTTTGCCTCTGGGGATTCGGGGCAAAGCTCAGGTGGAGAACTGCCCATTCTGCTCAGGTTCAACAGCAGCAATGGAGTCAGACCATCAGCGTCAGCATTTTGTTCCTCATGTTCCATTTCCTGATGTACGCATTCAGCAAGGCCGACGTTATCAGGCAGATGTGATGAGTCAACAGAAATGGCCTCCAGTGGTCTTGCACACTTCGGCCAACTAGAGGTCACAAGAAAAGTTTCTGAAAGGAAGTTACTGCTATTCACTGAGTATTTCATAGTTTCAGGTTCCGGCTGAGCATGTGGCTGCTGGATGCCATCCCCAAGTCCAAGGCCAGTGCTGCTATCTGGTTTTGGACCGTTATCAAGCTTTTTCAGAGATGGGTATTCACAGCTGTCCATGAATGGCCTCTCATCCACCTCTACAGAACTATCGATGGGGCTCAAAGATAGCAACTCGTTAATGTCAAAATCAAACTCTGGCTCCAGTTGTTCATCATAGCATGGAGAATCCAACTCACAGTTAGAGCCTACTAATAAACTGTCTATATAGTCAATTGTGAGATAGAGAGAGTCTGGGGAAGATGCATAGGGCTCACTTTCATTCAGTTGGTTAGAAGGACAGAGGCTACTATTGGAAACTTTTTCTGGACTGGATGCCAACGTCTGGACAGAAATATCAGGCTGCGACTCCTCACCGGGACCATCAGTATCTTCATGGCCTCTAAGCTCACAAACAGGTCCATCGTCATCTAAAAGACTTTCATCTCCAGCCTCGTCATCAGCCAAAATCTCTTGAATTTCTTGCTCACTGTAATTTAAAGGCGAACCCGCTGTTTCACTGTCCGTGAGCTCCAGCAATGAATCATCTAGGTAGTCGTCCTCTTCTATGGTGGATGTCCTTACTTTTACCAAACTCGGCTTGCCAAAACTACATGGGAATTTAATAGGTTCCACCTCATCCAAGGCATTGGCGGAGCCCGTGAAACAAGCAGAATCTGAACTCCAAGAGGTGTGACTGCTAGATGGATATGGGGTACTGCAATACTGGACTGACAGGCGGGGTTTCTTGAAAGGTGACTGAATAGGCAGGTTGTCTTCAGTCAAATCCTCCAAAGATCTCTTGCCAGTAGGGACTGCATGATTGAAGAATTCAACTCTAATATTGTAGTGTCCACCCAGTGGCATAAACGTAAAATGCGCTGGATCTTCTTCCGCTATTTCATGGATTATTCTCTCCGAAGGGAGCTCGAAGCTTGTCTCCATCTTTCTGTAGTTTTCACACATTATGGGTGCAGATCTCTCTTGCTCCTGTACAGGTAGCCCAACTGGAATTGATGGCTCCATTTTCATGGCTTCCTTCCCATGCCAACAGAATAGCCAATCTCAAAACAAACCTTTCTGCAAAAGCTGAAAAAGGGATGCAAGACAGTAAGTTGATTTCTGTTCAAGAAAAATCTCTACAGTCAAAATGTTACACTTCTCAGAGAAACTATTTTCATTTCTGTATCTAGACTACAGCATTAAGAAGCACAGTGTGTCTCACTGCTGCCTGGTATACGAGTAATGTAAAATCAGTCACATGATTATGTTCAGGGTCGCTGCTGGAGTTTTCAGCAATCTGCAAATCCTCTGAAGGGTCCAAACACTGAAAGGAAGATTCCCAGCAACAAACAAGGCAACATTATGCAATATAGTCGTCTTTTCCTGCAACTCCTATCAGTCTCAAGGACAATGGATGCTGTTGCAGAACTCCGACCTTAAAGGAGACCTACACCATAAAATGTTGCAAGTTTTCAAGGAAATGGGGTTGAGACCCTCTCAGGACCCCAGCCACACTCTAGTATCTTCTTAATCACAAATGTTTGTCAGGCAAAAATCATTCCTCCATTTCTTGTATTTATTCACCCTCACACAACATTCTGGTAATTTGTTTTTTGAACTTCACTTGTGGCATTCTTTGAATTAAATGACAAATCAGGAAAAGCCACCCCTGCGCAACAAGCCAACTTTTTTTTTCCGGGGGGGGGTTCTGAAGTAACATAAGAAATTTAAAGGGTTATTTTTTTCTGCTTTTTTTTTGCCCGATAAGCATTTGTTATATAGGAAATCAGTACAAAGGCTGCAATTTTTATAACACAGTAACAAGGCTACTGTAATGCAACTAAAATGGTACATGGTTTGCACAAGAAGCACTACAAAGAAAGACTGTGGGATCTCAACATGTATACCCTGAAAGAAGAGAGTCGGGGAGCAGAATATGATAGAAACGTACAAGTATTTACCTCAGAAGGGCGAACAGGGTACAGGTGGGGAATCTCTTTCACATGAACACACACATCAGTACCAGAGGGAATACAATATGATTTTTGGGGGGGGGATGTTCAAAAGTGATGAGGAAATATTTATTTTCGGATGAGATGTTAAATCGAGGTCCACTCTGCTTCTTCTGGAGGTTGTTCAGGTGGACATTAAAGATCCCATGGTAATTCTGCACTCTGACGGTGTCCTGGCCAAATTTCCCCCATTCACTAAAAATACCACCAACAGCTTAATCTGGTTCAATTTCAGATGGTTTCCATCTGGCAAGGCTGAAAATAGGCAGCATTGTCTAGCCCTTCTTTCCCAGTCAATAAAAATGAAAATAAATTAAAAAATGAACTGAAAGGGTAGCAGATGCCGGCCCGGTGGCGCTGAGGGCACAGGCGCTGGTCACCGCACCTCAACCCGTGCCGGTGACCCGGGTTTGGGAGATAGTACGGGTCGCCTGCGGCTGGCAGGGGAAGAGAGGGATCGAGCATCCGATGGACTGCTCTCTCTCTCTCTCTCTCCGAGGAGGGGTTCAAGATGGTGGTGCCTGACTGCCCCCTGGCGGAGGCTGGGGGTCGAGGACACACGCCGTACACTGGAGAGGAGTCAGGGGCAGACGCCAGGATAGGGGTTCGTGCGGACGTGTGCGCACTCCCGACCGCCGGCGTCATTGCATGCCCATTGACTCTGGGAAAATCACGAACAGTGGAAAGTGGCACCTCTCGCGCAGCTTGATTGCCGTCTGCGAGTGTTCGTCGTGCGCAGACACCCGAGCTGGATCCGTGAAGGGCGGGGAGTTAGGGGGGGCTCCCTGCTGCCCCGCTGTGGGCGGCAAGCCGCATGAGTTGTAGGGTACCTGCGGTTCCGGTCAAGAAGGACAGCGGCCTGATCCCTAGCAGGATGCGAGGAAATAAAGTGCAGAGAGGTGGCCAAAGGAGGATAAATACCAATCCAAAAAAAATAAAAAAAGGTAATGGGTGCCTGGAATAGACTGCCAGCGGAAGTGGTGGAGGCCAACAGTGGGGGGGGGGGCGCGGACTTCAAGCATGCACGTGACAGACATAGGGCTATAGCAGATAGAATGCAGGGAGGTGGGATGGTCAGTAGAGCCAGATAAGGTCTGCGGAGAAATAACAGGGAACATCTGGGCAGATTGGGCGGGCTAAACAGTCCTTTTCTGCAGTCAAATTCTCTTTAGTTTCTAATTCCATTGAGGGATTCTGCTAACATCATAAACTATGAAAACAAAGCACAAGTGGTTTATGATGTCACCAGAATCCCAAGACAGACAAGCCCAGTTACTGCTGGTTTCCTATTGGTTTTTTGTAATGTATGGAACACTCTTAATATTCCATCTCATAATACCACTTATCTGCTGTCACAAAAGTATTCTGAGTTTCTAATGTCATACCAATGGAATCAGGGGAAAGGAGAAATCATTTTACCAGGAAAAAGGCGCAATAAGCTGAAGCTTGTTTCCAGGTGCGATCTAGGTGCACAAGGAAGTTAAGGGACTTGCTCAGCGTCACACAATATGCAAGTCGAGGTTGTGGGATTCAAGCCCAGGTCTCCAGGTTTGCAGCTCAGAGCCCTATGCCACTGTGCTATACTGCTCCCTTAGGGAATTTGGAGTTTTTGATGTCGCCAATTTCCTCTGGGAGTAAGGACACCCAGTGCAAGAAGATACTCTAATGCAGCTGGGGCCCCAGAGGGACCTGAATTTACTGCCTCAATGTTCTTGTCTGTCACTCGACGAAGCTGAGTAAATGAGTGGGAGACTTTATCCAAATGGAAAATATGAACTAGAGCCTTGTTTCCCACGTGAACACTTCATATTGTAAGATTTATCTGTCTCTTCATCACTAGCCAAATAGCTGCTAGGGATATAAAGTTTACATAAGCACACAGAAGTTGTCGGCAAATAAGCGCCTCTTGGCCCATCCAGTCTCCCACATCAATCCCCTCCCTACTGTGAGACCCGATGCTCTACTTGAACTCCAGAAAACACCACCCTCTGGCTTCCCGGATACCTATGTGTCTATCCCATGCATTTTTAAATCATGCAACTAATTCAGCCCTCACCACCTCCTGTGGGAGGCCATTCCATGCGTCCATCACCCTTTCCGTGAAAAAGTACTTCCTCACGTTACCCCCGAACCTTCTACCCTTCAACTTCATACCATGTCCCCTTGTCTTTGAGATTCTCCTATCCCAGAAGATGCTCCCTTCCTGCACCTATATCAGTGAGGCATCTGTCTCCATCATATCTCCCCACTCCCTTCTTACCCTTTAGGGAATACATATTCATGTCCTTTAGTCTTTCCCCGTAGGTCTTCCCATGTAGGCCCTGCACCATTCTAACTGCCCTCCTCTGCACCACCTCTACCTCATGTCCTTTCCAAGATGGGGCCTCCAGAACTGCACACAATACTTGAGGTGGGGTCTCAGCAGTGTCCTATACAGTAGCATTACCACCTCCCTCTTTCTACTGGCGAAACTCCTATCTGTGCATCCGAGCATTCAGCTAGTCTTTCCTACCAACTTGTAACACTGTCTAGCTACCTTTAGGTCATCCAAGATAACTCCCAGGTCCCTTTCCTGCTTCATGACTAACAGTACATCCCCTCCTAGTCTGTATGTTGCCACCGGATTCTTGTGCCCAATGTGCATCATCTTGCACTTTTTTGCACTGAATACCAGCTGCCAATTTCTAGACCATTCCTCCAGATTAAGGTCCTCCACCATCTTTTCAACCCCCATGTCCCCCCTACTGCAGATTTTGGTGTCATCCACGAATAGGTATGCCTTCCCTTCCAGCGCCTCTGCAATGTTGCCAAAAGACACTAAAGAGGACAAGCCCCAATATTGACCCTTGCAGCACCCTGTTTGCCACCCTTCCCTCTTCAGAGTGTACCCCATTTGCCACCATCCTTTGGCTCCTGCAAGCAAGCCAGTTCCACATCCATATTACTGTTTTAGGGCCTACCCCTAGACTGTCCAGTTTGTTTATCAGCCTTCTATGTGGGACGGTGTCGAAGGCCTCAAGTTCAGACAGGCCACGTCCACCACCCCACCCTAGTCCATCACCTTTGTTACCCAGTAAAAAACTTCTATTACGTTTGTCTGGCAGGAGCTCCCTGCTGTGAATCGATGTTGTCCAGAGTCTTGTAAACTACTCGTAGTAAGGTATTCAACTAACCTTTCTTCCAGCAGTGATTCCATTACCTTGCCCACTACTTGAAGTCAGGCTGACCGGCCTGTAATTACCTGTCTCTTCCCCTATCATCGCTTTTGTGGTGTGGGACCACATATGCTCTCTTCCAGTCCCTTGGTATCTCCCCAGTTTCTAGCAAAAGGTTAAACATTACTGTTACGGGTGCAGCCAACACCTCCCGACGCTCTCTCAGCACCCTGGAGTGCACTGCTTCTAGACTCACTGCCTTGTCCACCCTTAGCTTTGTTAACTCTCTCAGAACTCTTTCCACAGAAAAGGGGCTCATGCTTACCTCCCAACCCTTTATGCCCTTATCTGGCATCTCCAGATTAGTTATTTCTACTGTTGATATTAGGCCCCTGTAACTTTCCTGGTTGCTTTCCTTTACCGGTTGTTGAATTATCTTTTGTTCCAGACAGCAGCATTATAGTGAGAAACAGAGTTCTAGGCCCATTTACACCTTTAATCACTATGCATCAAGTCTGTATAACCTTAACCAAAAACTATTTACAAGAAATTGGAATTTGAAGCGGACTATTAGGGTAGTGCACACCTTTGCTGCTACTGGATTTGATAAATCTAAAATCAGAAAACAAACATGCAGTAAAAACTAATGGGCGGGGATGCTAGATGGCCCAGCAGCAGCATACCGCACTACAGAGCCAGCAAAGTAGGTTTAGAAGCAAACTCCAGAAGATGTCAATTGGGAAGGCAGCTGATGAACGCAGCATTCTCCAGCATTGGGGCTTTTATGCCAGAATTCAGCACCACAACGATCCCTGGTGGAGGGCCAGGGAGCTTGTACCAACGGAGGCTTGCTGTGCATGTCTAAGGCTGCAGCAGAACTGTACACTGTGCCTGGGGAGGGTCAAGGGTCATTAGCAAAGGGAAAAAAAAAAAAAACGAACAATGGTAACTGCAAACATGACCACCCAGACCTCTCTCAGACCCCGACTCTATGCCACTGCTCCTACACTGGACTGTGACACAGATGGGGAGAGGAGCCTCTCTGGAGACCCCAACTACAAAGGGAAAGCTGTGGGACTGGGGACTATGAAGTGGTAGGTCCAGGCGACAGGGTTGAGAAGATCATAAGCCCAATGCACAGTCCCCAGCCAAGTAGGATAAAACCTATATGAAAAAAGGGGGGCATCTAGCTAGCACAGCAGTAGCACTACCACTTGCCATGCAGACAACCCAGGCTCGGGCCATCAGCCTGGAATGTCTGGAGCAGACCTGTGAGGTGGGGATCTGTATCCATCTTGCCCCCCATAATGGAAGGCACCTCCTTCTGATGCCAGATCCGCCCCAAACCATGGACTGGGGGTGGGTGAGGGCGCATGAGAAAGGAAGATGTGGTCCCTTGCAGAGCGGCTTTCTGTCAGTGCTCACCATTTGCCTGATGCACTAACTGGAGGCAGTGCATGCTCACAGCAGGGCCGGGTAGGGGAGTCCTGAAGTAGATGTTTCTCACCAGTTCACCCTGATGTGTGGAATGCCAGCTTGTTCCATAGAAGAACAGTGTATGGAAGGATAAGGGGGTGGGGTTAAGGAACGAAATGGAGGGTGGCCCTGGAATAGATCAAATTCCCACTTCCAACAGTGCCTATCTGGGCTGCCTAACCCGCCTTCTGCTCCCTCAACCATCAAGTCAAAAGATAATATACCGGTATCCTCTGAGATTTTGTCCCACCTGGCCTGCCTCCTCACCAGCTCCTCCTTCTGGTCACCCATACAGTCAAAAATGATATGTCCTCAGAGGCCTGGTCCCACCTATGAGGGATAAGGCAAAGGCTACTGGTTTGGAAAGAGTCTAGCGTGAACAAAGGCAGAAAGGACTTGTTGGTCACTAGGGGTTTCAAGGGTGGGAAAGGCCATTGAGGGAAGAAGAATCTCAAATCAGGACCAGGGATGATAGAAAACAGACAAAGAATTTGTCAGCAGAAAAGGATCGCTTTGCCCACCCATACAGTCCCAAGCCTGCAGTATGTATGTGTGTGTGTACTGGCCCACAGTATTATATTATGTATCTATATACACACACACACACACACAAACACACACACACACACACACACACACTTCATTGAAAAAAAACATGAATGCATCACTTAGGGCTGTTACTAAACTGACAAAAGCAGGGAAATGTGGTGTTAGGGTTTCCAGCCCTCACACCCCACCCCCACCCTGCAGACACTGACAGGCGTCGGGGTCATCGACCCTAGTGCTCATCCCATTCCATAAGTAAATAAGCTGAGAGGGGCACAGTATAGGAGAATGGGGTGAGCATTAGGGCCGAGGATCCCAAGGCACCCCCCGATGAGCATTTCCTGGTCAACTCCTTCTTAGATGCCTCCAGAACAGTGAGGACATCTTCGGGGAGACCCAAAGCCTGGAACTCTAGCAGTTCAGGAAGAAAAAGTTACTTACCATAGTAACCTTGTTTCTCTCAGAGGATACTCCAATATTCATAACTCTTTGCAGTGTGCCTTTAAGGTCAGAATACCCGGACAGGGAATGCTATGCAAATAATGGAATCATTGGCATGAGCCACTTTTCAAATGCTGCCACCTATCAACTGCCAACATTCTAACCCTCAGATTTCGTGGACACCTGCAAGACAGGGCCCAAAATTTAACTATAGCAAATTTTTAATTTTAAAATTCCCTACCTAAAAAACCTCCAACTAGAGGAAAACATGAGAAGTAATCATTAAGAAAAAATTCCCCACACACCCCTTATGTCAGAATCACCTGAAAAAGGAGAAAAAGGCAAACAAGTTTTAATAAACGTAGAAGTGTGGCATGCAAACACTATGGTACAGCATGGAATACAGAGGCCACTGGTTCTTAAAATGGGGAGGAGGGAAGAGTTCTGAATATTGGAGTATCCCCTGGGAGAAACAAGGTTACTATGGTAAGTAACTTTTTCTTCTCACCCCAGGAATACTCCAATATTCCTAACTCTTTGCAAGCTAAAAAGCAGTACCTTTGGAGGCGGGAAGAACCTATTTTGCAAACAGGCTCTGCAGTTCAGCTGTACCAAACCCGGCCATCAGCCCTTGCCTGCATATCCAAGCTGTAATACTTGACAAATGTGTGTACTGTTCGCCAGGTTGCTGCTTTACAAATATCCACCAAGGTTACTTCCCTTGCAGCTGCCAATGTTGCAGCTGTACCCCTTGTGGAATAGGCTCTAAACCCTGCTGGGGCTTCCTTGCCCACCTTAGAGTAACACAATTGGATGCACTGAACAATCCAGCTAGAAATGGACCTTTTAGATGCTGGGTTACCCTTTCCCACAACCCCATAAGTAAGGAAAAGCTGAGTTCTAGCCTGCCTATGGGGCTTAATGGCCGTCATGTAGTAGCTTAATGCTCTCTTGACATCCAGGCTATGTAGCCTATGCTCACCAGAAGAAGAGTGGTCAGTAAAAAAAAAAAAAAAAAAACACTGGCAAAGTAATGGACTGGTTCAAATGGAAGTCTGAAATCACTTCCGGAAGGAATTTCCTATTTGTTTGAAGGACTAGCTTATCCCTGTGGAAAGCAATGTAGTCCTTTTCAATACATAAAGCCTGAAGCTCACTAATTCTTCTAGCCGAAGTGATGGCCACTAGAAACACCGTTTTCCAAGTGACATACTTCAAAGATGCTGAGAACATACGCTCAAAAGGGGGAGCCATGAGCTGAGCAATGCAGATATTAAGGTCCCAAGCTGGCACTGGTTCTCTCACCGGTGGGTACATATGTGAGAGGCCTTTGAAAAACTTAAATTGGATTTGATGCTAAGGAAACAGGCTTACCTGCTGAAGCATAAGCAGAAACTGATGCTAAATGACTTTCAGTGTAGTAGGCTGTAAACCTAAGGAGTGTAGATAGACTAGGTAGTCCAGCATCCCTGGCACTCCTACCTGAGTTGGCACTACACTTCTGTTAGAGCACCCAATGGAAAACCTCTTCCATTTTGCAGCATAGGTTGTCTTAGTAGAGGACTTTCTATATTCTCTTAAAACATCCATAACTGACTCAAGAGATGTAAACCAGCATACTCTAGGTCCTCAAGAACCAGGCTTTGAGCCTGAGTGACCTGAGGTTCGGATATAGGAGTCTGTCCTGATTGGAGGTCAGAAGATTGTGCCTCCTGGGAAGGTGTATTGGTTGTTCCACTGACATGGACAGCAACAGGGAGTACCATGGCTGCCTGGCCCAGTCTGGTGCTATCAGGATCATTGCTGCTGGCTGAGACCTGAGTTTCAACAGCACCCTGTATACCAGGGGAAATGGGGGGGAATGCATACAGGAATTTCCCTGACCAATCCAGGGCGAGGGCATCTAGAGGACTCGTGCCCACTACTGGAGGTCTCCAACAGAACTGAGGCAAGTGATGGCTCTGATGAGAGGCAGAGAGATCTATTTCTGGAGTGCCCCACCTCCTGAATAGAGTCTGTACCACTTGCCTGTTCAGGTACCATTTGTGATGGTCCTGACTGATCAGACTCAGAGTATCTGCCAAAACATTGTCTTTGCCTGGCAGATGAATGGCCTGCAGGGAGGAGCCCAGTGAGTAGGCCAGGGTCCAGATTTTCATAGCTTCCGTGCAAAGGAGGCTTGATCTTGTTCCTCCTTGCTTGTTGATGTAGTACATTGTAGTAGTAAAACAAAATGGTTATATTAAATGCACGCTGAAAATAGAGTTAAAAACCTACGTTTCGACCATAGGTCTTCTTCAGGAAATATCTAAAAGAGAAAAAAAAAAACAAAGTTAGTGTAGAGAGGATGTAAAATGAGGACTATATACGTGGGGAAAGAAGAAAGGGGAGGCTCAGGGAGAAGAAGTGATGAAGGGTAAGATTAAGAGAGAATCTGTGAAACAAAAAGGTGATGATGGGAAAGATAAAGCATAATAGGAGTGAAAGAGCTAGGAAAGTTCCCAGGTGGGGACTAATTAACAAGGCATAGTAAGAAGGCTGAAAGGTGACAAATGTGTGGGAAGGAGAGAGAGATGGAGGCTTATGGTGAAAATGAAAAAAAAAAATTAAATGAGTACAAAAACAAATAGACTTTAGGGGAAAAAAAGGGGTGGCTGAAAGATGTTAGTGGAAAATAAGTCTATCGTTTAAACCAGAGAGCTGCTGGAAGCCAAGGTGGATGATCAGCTTGGCTGCCATGTTTTTTCTATGGTCAGAATCCCAGAAGCCTTGCTGAAGGACACAAACAGAAAGGTCACTGACACTGTGGTCCCTGGAGATAAAGTGGGATACAATGGGTTTAGCAGTGTCACCATTCCTGACTGCTCTGTAATGTTCCCTGAAACGGTCAGCAAGGCACCTACCAGTCTCTCCGATGTAAATAGCTGTACACTTACTGCAAATAATACAATACACCACATTAGTGAAGGTGCATGAGAACTCCTTGTAGTAGTGTCGTCTGTCCTGACTTGCACTACCTTTCCCTGTATCAGTGGTTTGAAAGTGTGCATTGCCAAAAACACTGCTCTGAGCTCCAACGGGTTTATGTGCAGGAGAGTTTCTGCACTTGACCAAGTGCCTGGGCAGTGTGCTCTGCTAGATAAGCTGCCCAGCCCAGGAGGGATGCATCTGTTGTGAGAATCACTGAAGGAAGCTCTTTTTGAATAGGAACCCCTTCTCTGAGGTTGTTTTCCTCTTTCCACCACTGAACAGCTTGAATAAATGTTTTTGTTACAGGAACAAGCTTTGACAGGGAATCCTTTCGTTGGCACCAATGAGTTCTTAGGTGAAATTGGATGTCCCTCATCTGAAACCTGGATCCCAGCACTGTACCTGATGCAGCACCTATGTGGCCCAGGAGCTGCAGGAACTGCCTTACTGGCCTTGGGACATTGAGCCTGAAAGAGGCTGCCAACTGCAGGATGCTTTTTGCCCCATCTCTGGGCAAGAATGCCCTGCCCACCTTTGCATTCAACTCTGCTCCTATAAACTGCAGAATTTGAGAAGGAAACAAAACTGATTTTCCCAGGTTTAAAATGAACCCCAGAGACTCCAGCAAATGTTGAGCGAGTTGGAGGTGCTCTGTTATCTGTTGTGGTGAATCCTCCACCACTAGCCAGTCGTCTACGTAGGGGAATACTGAGACACCTTGTTTTCGTAAGTGTACCACTACCACAGCCAGACACTTTGTGAACACCCTTGGTGCTGAACTGAGATCGAAAGGAAGAGCTGAGAACTTATAGTGTTTTGATTGGAGTCGGAACCTGAGAAACTTTCTGTGAGACTCCCTTAAGGGAATGTGGAAATACGCATCTTTTAGGTCCAATGATGCCAGCCAATCCCCTTTTCGGATTGCTGGCAGAATCAGAGACAAAAGTTACCATTTTGAACTTTGGTTTTCTTAGGAATTTGTTGAGGACCCTGAGATCCAGGATAGGCTGCAGCTCTCCACTCTTCTTTGGGGTAAGAAAGTACCTTGTGTAAAGTCCTTACCCCCTTTGATTCAGTGGTACTGGTTCCACTGCCTTCAGAGAAAGAAGGTGTTTCACCTCTTCTTCCAGTCTTCTGCTTTTTAGGTGGGAAGCTGGTTTGAAAGCTCTGTTTCTTTGAACAGGGGAGGACTTGAAGTTTAGGGACAGGCCATGACCCACTATCGCCAGAACCCACTTGTCTGTGGTGAATGATTTCCAGTCGTGGAGAAAATAAGTCAGCTTGCCCCCTACTGGTAAGGGAGAGGCAGCCTGAACGAAGGAGTCAGGAAACCTGTTTAGCCTGGGGATGAGACTGGGTACCACACCTGGCACCTCTTCTGCCCCTACCCCTAAAGTACCCTTGCTGTGGGTATTGGGGTGCTTGACGAAGTACCATGGCCTCGTAAAAAGGCCTGGTATGAAATTGTCTGCCCCTACCTCCCCTACTGAATGGTCTGGAGGAAGTGGAGGGTCTTTCTTTTGTAGAATTACTACAGAAGGTGGCCTTATACTCATCCACCTTCTTCATGTAGGCCTCTGTATGGCTGCCAAATAAAGACTTGCCCTCCATAGGAAAATCCAGAGTCTTATTCTGGGTATCCTGTGTTAGGTTTGTGGCTCTGACCCAAGGAAACCTTCTCTGTGCGATGGTATTTGCCATCCACCTTGCAGTAATCTCATTGCTGTCTGCTGCCATCCGAAACTGATATTTGGCAGCTTCCAGGCCAAACCTAGCGGTTTTGGCCAGGTCCGCCGAAAGAGGAGGAATTGCTTTTTCAGACATGTCCAGGACAGACTACCAAAGAGCCTCCTGGTACTGTGCTGCATAGGCCTGATAATTTGCTTGCCTAATGGCCAGAGAGGCTGACAAATAACCTTTCTTGGCCATGCTTTCAATTTTCCTAGAGTCCTTCTCCGGAGGGTGAGAGGTCAGAGGGACCTTTGCCTTATCACAAGCTGCAGCTATCACCACCCCTGGTGGTCAGGGTGTGAAAATAAAATTCAGCCTCTGTTCTGTCAAGCTGATCATTTTTGTTCACCCTCTTGTCTAGAGGAGGGACAGACCCAGGTGCTTGGAGAAGTTTAAAAGAAAAAATTACTCACCTTAGTAATGTTGTTTCTTCTAATGGAGTCTTGCTATATTATGACATATGCAGTTAGTTCGAACTGCTCCGGAGGTGAAAGAGTTAACTTTCCATGCCAGGCATGGAATCTTGAGCGCGAGCTCGGTTGAGAACTCTGTCTGTTGTTCTTCAAACTCAAACTGTCAGATCTTTACGAACAAAACTCACTAAGATTCTGTGTGGAAGCTGTAAACCTACACTAGCCAACTGGCTACTAAAATATTAACACCTTTTTTGGTCCCAAAACAAAGACTCAAGTCAGGGGATCCAAAAAATAAAAACACAACACCCAAACACCCCAAAAAAGAGGGGTAAAAAAACAAGGTGGGCATCTACCTAGGAATCAGGAGTGAGATGAGTCTCTTTGCAGATGACTCAAAACTGGGGGCGGTGGTGGATGGGGAGATGGGGAGGGTGGCCCTACAGGGGGACCTGGAGGCTCTGGAAAGATGGTCTAGAAAGTGGAAGCTGAGGTTCAATGCAGGGAAATGCAAGGTACTCCACCTGGAGGCCAGAAACCCAGGTCAAGTGTACACCCTGGGGGAGGGGAAATGCTACAAGTCTCGATGGCTGAGAGGGACCTGGGGGTGGTGGTGGATGTCAAGATGAACAACTCTGAGACTTGTAGGAGGGCAGCAGCCAAGGCCAACAGGATGCTGGGATGCATCGCTGGGGATCACCTCCAGAAGGAGGGAAGTGATACTCCCTCTGTATAACTGCTTGGTGAGGCCGCACCTTGAGTACTGCGTGCAGTTTTGGAGGCCACACTTACAGCGGGACATTAACCTCCTGGAGAGGGTCCAGAGGAGGGCAACCAAAATGATTTGGGGCTTGGGGGACAGGACCTATGAGGAGAGGCTCGAAGAGCTAAATATGTACACATTGAAAGAGAGAAGGGACCGTGGGGACATGATAGAGGTCTTTAGGTACATGAAGAGGGTAAATAGGGGAGGAACAGTCGGGGTGCTTCGAAGGAAGGAGGAAGGGGCCACTAGAGGGCATGGCTAGAAGCTGGAGGGGGGAAGATTCAGGGGAGAAAGGAGGAGGTGCTACTTCACTGAGAGGGTGGTGGAGCCATGGAATGCACTGCCTAGGGGGCTGGTGGAGGCAGACACAGTGGAGGGGTTCAAGAGGGGGTGGGACAGGTACAGGGGAAGGGTTCTGGAAGCAAAATCCAATGCAGCAAGAATATCCGGAACTGGGAAGGGAGAAGCCAGAGAAGGCGAGGGGGACAGCAAGGTCAGCACCCAGGTTGGGGACTGACCAAACGAGCAGACACGAAAGACCGTTAGGCCTATTCTGCTGGCATTTTAGTATGTTAGTATGTTAGTACTAAGTGCCAACACTGCACTGCCCACCCACATCCCAAAAGCAGAGGTTCTGAGAGGGGCAGGCGGGGGGGAGGGAATAATATAGCAAGACTCCATTAGAAGAAACAACATTACTAAGGTGAGTAATTTTCTCTTCAAACAACATGAAGTCTTGCTATATTATGACATATGCAGACTACACAGCAGTACCTCCATGGAGGAGGGACAGAACCTACTTAGGAAATAGGCTCTGAAGCACAGCTGTGCCAAACCGAGCATCACTCCTAGCCTGCATGTCCAGGGAGTAATGCTTGGTGAAAGTGTGAACTGTTTTCCAGGTAGCTGCTTGACATATCTCTATGACAGGGATGTCCCTGGCTGCAGCCAGGGACGCAGCTATACCTCTGGTAGAGTGAGCCCTCAGGCCTGAAAGGGCAACCTTACCCAGTTTTTGATAACAAAATTGGATACAAGAGACAATCCACCTGGCAATGGATCTTTTAGTGGCAGGTTTCCCTTTACCAACCTCACCATAAGTGAGGAACAGTTGGAGGGAGTCAAACCTGTGACCCTTGGTACGCTCTATGTAGTAACTAAGGGCTCTCTTCACATCTAAGCTGTGCAGCCTCCTCTCGCCAGAGGAGGAATGGTCAGTGAAGTACACTGGAAGAGATATAGATTAATTAAGGTGGAAATCTGAAACCACCTTAGGCAAGAACTTCCTGTTAGTCCTGAGGACCACCTTATCTCTGTGAAAGGAGATAAAATTAGGCTCCACTGACAAAGCTTGTAATTCATTTATGCGTCTGGCAGAAGTGATGGCTACTAAAAACACAGTTTTCCAAGTCAAGTACTTAAGCTCTGCTGAAGACAAAGGCTCAAGGGGGTTGCATAAGCTGAGCAATGCAAACATTAAGATCCCAGGCGGACAGGGTCCCTGAATGGAGGTTGGTGTGAAGCAATCTGAAAACTTGGAGAATACAGGGTGAGCAGAAAGAGAAGAGGGCTTTCCTGCTGATATAAAAGCAGACACAGCTGCCAAATGCACTTTCAGGGTAGCTGGCCTCAGCCCCAAAGTATTTAAGTGGACCATATAATCCAGGACTGTGGGCAAATCAGCAGATTCTGGGGAAATATGCTTTCCAGAGCATCATATGGAAAACCTTTTCCATTTAGAATTATAAGTAGCCCTGGTGGAAGGCTTCCTAGAAGCTTTCAAGATATCGAGTACACCCTTGAGAAAGGTGTAGGTCAGCAAACTAACTCTTCAAGAGCCAGGCCTTGAGGTTGAGGGATTTGAGATCGGGTACCAAACTCTCCCCTGGGCACAAGTTAACAGATTGTGATTCCTGGGAAGACACAGGGGAAGGTGGACTGCTAAGGACAGAAGAAGTGGATACCAGGGCTGTCTGGCCCAATCTGGAGCAATCAGAATCATCTTGCAAGGTTGAGATCTGATTTTGACTAGCACCTTGAACAAGAGGGGGGAGGGGGGAAGGCATAGAGAAACTTCCCTTCCCAGTTGAGAAGGAAGGCATCCAGAGGGACTGAGCCCAACACTGGGGGCCTGCAACAAAATAGCGGAAGTTGGTGATTGTCTGGGGCTGCAAAAAGATCTATCTGAGGGGTGTCCCACCTGGCAAATGCTACCTCCAGTACTAGGGGACCCAGAGACCATTCGTGATGGCCCTGGGAAATCCTGCTGAGAGCATCTGCCAGGACATTGTCCTTGCCTGGGAGGTGAACTGCCATGAGGGAGGTGTTCAGGGAAAAAGCCAGAGACCACAACTTCATTGCCTCGGTGCACAAGGCCGAAGACCGAGTGCCCCCTTGCCTGTTGATGTACCACATTGTAGTGGTGTTGTCTGTTCTGACCTGTACCACTTTGTTCTGAACAGATGCAGAAAAAACCTGAAGTGCTAGAAAAACTGCTCTGAGTTCCAACAGATTGATGTGGAGCAGAGATTCCTGAGGGGACCACAATCCCTGGGTGGTGAGGTCGCCCATGTGAGCTCCCCACCCTAAGAGGGATGCATCTGTAGTAAGGGTCAAGGAGTGAGACTGAGGGATGAAGGGAACCCCTTGTCTCAGATTGCTCTGATCCTGCCACCACTGCAGGGCCTGGATCAGGGTTCGAGTTACTGGGATCAATTTGGTTAGAGGATCTCTCCTTTGAGACCAGAAGGCTCTCAAATGGAACTGAATGTCCCTCATCTGAAATCTTGCTCCCTGCACTAGTGCTGTGGAGGCAGCCATGTGCCCTAGGAGCTGCAGAAAGTGCCTTGCTGGTCGAGAGACCTGCAGAGTGAAGGAGGAGGCCAGAGCCACCAGGGTCTTTGCTCTTTCTAGAGGAAGGAAAGCTCTGGCCTGCTTTGTGTCCAGTTCTGCGCCAATGAAGGTGAGTAGCTGAACAGGCTCTAGAACTGACTTTGGGAGACTGAGAAGGAAACCTACAGATGTAAGCAGCTGCTGGGTAACCTGAAGGTGTAATGTGACTTGGTCTGGAGACTGGCCCACTATGAGCCAGTCGTCCAGGTAAGGAAAGATGGCAATCTTTTCCCTTCTTAAATGAGCAACTGCTACTGCCAGGCATTTTGTGAATACCCTTGGGGCAGAGGTGAGGCCGAAGGACATTGCTCTGAACTGATAATGGCCTGAGGGCAGTTCGAATCTGAGGTACTTTCGGTGGAAGCTTCTGATGAGAACATGGAAGTAGGCATCCTTGAGGTCCAGGGACGCTAGCCAGTCCCCTGGCCTTAGAGAGGGTAAAATAAATCCCAGAGTCACCATTTTGAATTTTTGTTTTAAAAGGTGCTTGTTTAGGTATCTGAGATCCAGGATGGGCCGCCATTCTCCTGTCTTTTTTGGGGTAAGGAAGGACCTGGAGTACAGTCCTTTGCCCTGGTGTAGGGGAGGAACCCTTTCTACAGCTCTGAGAGCCAGGAGGGTTGAGACTTCTGTTTCCAGAGCGAGAGCCTCTGATGGATTTGCAGGTGGAAAGGATCTGGTTCTCATCTTTGGAAATTTTTTGAAGCTGAGAACCAGTCCCTGGCTTACTACTTCCAAGACCCACTTGTCTGATGTTAAAGACTCCCAGTCCTGGACGAAGTAAGCCAGCCTGCCCCCTACAGGTAATGGAGAATCGGCCCTGGCCCTCCCATCAGGGTGCCTGTTTGGCAGGGGCTTTAGGCTGAGGGGTGGGAGCAGGCCTGCTCGTACCCCGTCTGCCTCTCCCTCTGAAGAACCCCCTCTGGGCATAGGCTGAAGAGGAGGCCTGGGCTTGGTAAAAAGGCCTGTGAAAGGCCTGCCCCTGCCCCTGGAAGGCTGCCTCTGAGGAGTGGCCTGCCTTTCCTTGGCCTGTGCACTCCTATAAGTGGTCCTACACTCATCCATTTTCTTCATGTAATTCTCTGTCTGCTCCCCAAACAGAGTGTTACCCACAACAGGAAAATCCATGGCCTTAGCCTGGGTATCCTGTGACAGGCTAGTACACCTGAGCCAAGCCATTCTGCGAAAAGCCACAGATGTAGCCATGACTCTTGAAGATATATCATTAGAGTCCACTGCAGCATGGAATTGCACCTTGGATGCCTCAATACCATCAGCAGCCACCTGCTCCAGCTCCTTGGCAAGCTAGCCAGGGACCTGTTTCGCTAGAGCCATAACAGTATCCCATCTGGATTTCTGGTATCTTGCAACATAGGCCATATAATTTGCCTGTCTGAGTCCCAAGGATGCTGCCATGTACTGTTTCTTTGCCACGGCATCAATCCTCCTGGAGTCCTTGTCAGGGGGGTGTGAAGCCAAGGGAATATTTGCCTTATCACAGGCTGCAGCCTGCACTACCCCAACATGGCTGCATTGTTGTGAAAGGAACTCCGTATCAGAGCCTGACAATGTGTACCTCTTGTCCATTCTTTTATCTACAGGAGGTATAGTGTGAGGAGCTTTTAAAATTTTTATTGTCTGTTTCCTAAAAGATTTATGTAAAGGAATAGACAATCTCCTAGACTCTGGGATATCCATCATTTCTACATAGTCAGGCTCTTCCTCCTGTTCATCCACAGCTTCTTCCAAAGGGAGCTGGAGGGTTTCAGCCACTTTCTTATAAAATATAAAATGAGAAGGGGACTCAGAAAGCCTAGGGGGAAACGCTCCTAAAGGTCTGTCTGGGGAGATGTCCAGTTCAATGGGCACATCCAGACTTTCAAAATCACATTCACTCTCTTCATAATCTTCCTCCCCCTCCTCCGGTTCATAAAATTCCTCTGTATCATATTCTTGAACCAGTGGCACCGACCGAACCGACCGCTTACCTGATGGTGCTGGTTCGGTCGGAACCAGGGAAAGCGACTGGACAATTTTGATCGCTTTGGCTATCTCTGCAGCGGTTGGAGAAGGAAATTTTGGCTCCACACCTGCTGATTTTCTAGTCCTTTTTGCTGGGACTGACTCCTCAGAGTCAGTTCTCCTTTTGCCCGAGGAAGTCTCGCTCTGGTCAGAGGGCACTCCCTCCGGTTGGCACCGGACCGGGCTGGCCATCCGGGTCAGCGGACTTTTTGGCCTCTCGTTCCCTGAGCCTACCAACTCTCTTATCCAGGGTAGCTGCAGGGAAATTCTTGCAAATCTGGTAGTCTGCATTGAGGTGGTCAAACCCCAGACAACAAACACATGTGGTGTGTGGGTCAGCCTTGGCAAAGGCTTCCCCACAGACACTACAGTGTTTGAAACCCAGTGGGCCCGGTTTTTCTTTTGGGTTTCTCAGACATAGTGCCAGCCTAACCAAAAACTTGCCCGTTTATGGCAATTCGCCAAGCAAGACACCCTTATCGGTTCCCAACCATGTCACGGGTCGTGGAAAAAATCGTAATGAAATCCGTTTTTTTTAGAACCAATAAGAACCGGGAACCGCACTGTAATGCAATTTAAATTAAGTTTAACAACAACCTGATCGGTTCAAACCGAACTGATGATACCGTTTGCAAGTTCCACACAGAAATAATGTAAAACCTATCTATTACTTACGAAACCACAGACAGAGCTTGAACCGACCGGTTGCGGTTTAAATACAGAGAAAATACGGTTTAAAAACCGAGAAAACACACTTTTAACCGACAAAATGAACCAAGCAGCAGGAGAAATCTCCAGAGCAACTGTTCAGTGACGTGGAATAAAGAATCTGACAGTTTGAGTTTGAAGAACAACAGACAGAGTTCTCAACCGAGCTCGCGCACTCAAGATTCCAAGCCTGGCATGGAAAGTTAACTCTTTCACCTCCGGAGCAGTTCAAAGGCTGGGTCTAACTGCATATGTCATAATATAGCAAGACTTCATGTTGTTTAAAATATCCCTTTTGAAGAATTTATTGATGGGAAGTGAAAACTTTTTAGTAGGAGTCAATCCCATCATGTCCAAATATTCAGCCTCATCTTCATCCTCTACAGCTTCAGTAGTAGTAGGGATGTCCAAGGCATCAGCAATTTTCCTGTTAAAGGAAAAATGAGAAAAATAATCTTCAGTGGTCCTGGGAGGAGAGACGAACTCCTGTTCAGGGGAGACCTCACGCTCTACAGGCTCACCTTCTTCTTCCTCCTCCTCCTCTCCCTCATGCTGTTCAGGAAAACAGAGTGGGATGGAGGGTGCAGAAGTCTGGACTGGGGACTGATATACCACAGGCAGCAGACCCTGCAATGTTTGCATAATTTTTCTTGCTTGTGCAATCTCAGCAGGAGAAGGCACAGTGACAGACACCGCAGAAGTCCCATTTTCCACAGGGGATTCAGTGTACTTTGTCTTTTCTGTTTTTTTTTTTTTTTTAAACAGGAACCGGAGCTAGCCGTTCAGAGGGTCTCTTTACCCGTGACGGGGTTGAAATAGCAGAAATTGTGGTGTCACCCACAGATCCTGAGGGTTTTGGCTGATCAGAGCCAGAGGGACTCTTTAATCTTTTATTTAGTCTGTCCAGACGTTTTTCTAAAGTCTTGTCTGGAAAAGATTTACAGATAGCACAGTCAGACTTTAAATGGTCAAAACCCAAGCAGAAAACACAAAACAGAGTGTTTATCTGCCTTGGCAAAGACTTCCATCACATTCAGAACAATTTTTAAAACCGGGTTCACCGGTTCTCTTTTTAGGTTTTTCTGACATAATGGAGAAAAACCGCAACAATAAAAACCTTTTAAAATTTAAATTTAAACACTTTTTATCGGTTGCAGTCGGTTCTGGAACTGATCGGAGGAACCGAGCAGAACTGGGAACCAATAAAATCTGAACCGAGATTAGCAGTTCAGAACTGGAGTTATCGGTTCTAAAAAAAAAAAACAACTAATTTTAAGCAGTCAAAATATACGCAAATGACAGAAAAAAAGACTAAAACTAACCTAAAATACCTCAGTTCCTCAGTGGTTATTCCGAACCAAGAGGAACCGAGAAAACTATACAAAACTAACTAAATTAGCAAATGGTCATAGAAAAACACAAAGATAAGAGGCAGCAACTGAAAATAAACAGGAAGTACTTAAGTATTTATGAAAATCCAGGCTTCTTGTGACTAGATGAGGAGGAAATCTCCAGGCGTCTGGTCTTGATAGGCAGAGAGATAAATCTGAGGGTTAGAATGTAGACAGTTGATAGGTGGTAGCATTTGAAAAGTGACTCATGCCAATGATTCCATCATTTGCACAGCATTCCATCTCTAGGCATTCTGACCTTAAAGGCACACTGCAAAGAGTTAGGAATATTGGAGTATTCCTGGGGTGAGAACCAGGCTGTCAGGTGCAGGGATTGAAGGTCCAAGTGGAGTACCTTCCCCGATTGACGGAGGGCAGGTCCGGGCGGAGAGGAAGACACCTTGGGAGCCTGCTGCTGAGGCAGAGGAAATCAGGGTACTAAAACTGGCATGGCCGGTCCAGAGCCACCAGTATCACCTGTTCCTTTGTCCCTCCTGGCCTTGAGAAGCACCTTGTGGATCAAGGGAAGAGGAGGGAAGGCAAAGAAGAGGCCTGGGATTCAGGACCTCAAGAAGGCATCCCCTTGCAGCATTCCATGCTGAGAGGGTTTGGGCACAAAACAGCCTCAGTTTTGCGTTCTGCTGGAGGTGAACAGGTCCATCTGAGAGGCGCCCCACTGGAAGAACAGACCGAGTACTACCACTGGGTGGAGAGACCACTCGTGAGACACCTCACCCACATGGCTGAAGGTGTCCCCAGCTGGCTGGAGACCCCTGCCACATGGATGGCTAGGAGATCATCCTCCAGGCTATGCATGAGGGTCCACACACACATAGAGCTTCCTTGCACAGTGGCAGGGAGCGCATCCCGCCCTGTTTTTTGAGGTAGTACATGGTCGTGGTGTTGTCTGTCTGGACCTGGACCACCTGACCCCGAATGTGAGGAGCAAAGGTAGTCAGCGCTAGACGAACTGTTCAGAGCTCCAGCAGGTTGATGTGGCACCGGGACTCCTCGGGGGTCCAGAGCCTGTGGATTCTTGTGTTCCCCCAGGTGGGCACCCTAGCCCATGAGAGGCCCAGGTTGTCAAGATGACCGTCGACTCTGGGCAGACAAACTGGATCCCTTCCTGCAATGTTCTGGGACTAACCACCAATGGAGAGTGTCCCACATCCACTGGGTCACCGACCAGCTGGTCGAAGTGACCTTAGCGCTAAGACCACTGGCTAACCGGCTCCCACTGCTGACAGCGCATTCTCTGGCAGGCCCAATGGACTACGCTGGTGTGAGCCACCATGAGCCAACAAGCGCAGAAGTCGGGCTGGGCGCAATTGCCCAACCCGAAATGATCAGGCGAAGGAGAAGGAAGCTTTCACCCTCTCCGCCGGGAGCCGGGCTCTTGCTCTGCAAGAGTCAAGCTCCACCCTGAGGAAGTTCATCACCTACGAAGGCACGAGTTATGACTTGGCCTCGTTGACTAGTAGGCCAAGGGAGATACAGGTCTGGAGGACAAGGTCCCTGGACTGCTCCACCTCCAACCTGGAGGAACCCGTGATCAGCCAGTCATCCAAGTAGGGGTACACCCGGACCCCTCGGCGCCTCACGTAGCTGCCACCGCTGCAATGCACTTGGTGAAGACCCTGGGGGCCAGGGACAGGCCAAATGGCATGGCCAGAACTCGTAGAGGGCTCCCTCTGCTCAGAAGCGGAGGAACCTTCGGTGAGACTGACAGATAGGGACGTGAAAGAACGCATCCTGAAGATCCAAGGAGCAAAACCATGTTTTGCTCCAGAGATAGAAACATAGAATTTGATGGCAGATAAGGACCGCTTGGCCCACCCAGTCTGCCCATTTCCCTACCTAATGGGTAAGCTGCAGATCCTTCCTAGTTAACCAACAACCTACTTCTTCCTACTCCCACCCCTTAGAACTGCCTTATGACTGTCCCATACATTCTTGAATTCCACCACTGTTTTTGACACCACAACCTCCTCCGGAAGGCCGTTCCATGCATCTACAACCCTCTCTGTGACAAAAATACTTCCTTACATTACCTCTGAGTTGCCCCCCACCGTCTTCAAACTGTGCCCTTGTTCTTGCACACCTCTTTTTCTTGAAAGATGCTACCTCTCGGACTTTGTTGATTCCCCTGAAGTACTAAAAAGTTTCTATCAGGTACCCCCCTCCCTCCTTTCCTCAAGGCTATAGATATTAAGATCCTCGAGTCTCTCTTCATATGTCTTCCGGTGCAGACCCTGTACCATTTTAGTTGCCCTCCGCTGGACAGACTCCATCCTCTTTATGTCTTTGTGGAGACTGGGTTTCCAGAACTACACGCAGTACTCCAGATGGGGTCTTACCAGCTGTCTGTACAGAGGGATAACAAAGTACAGTTACGTAAGAACTTACCGTAACAGTAGATCTTCGAGAGAGGCTCTTGCAGTAGGTAATTACATATAGGACTGACGTCGGCATGCGGCAGGACCCCACGGAAAAATTTCTAGCTAGCAGTCCTTGGCAGGGACCGCTTCTCACGCCAGGTGACCGCGCCAGGAGATCAGATAAAGGCGTCCATCACCGCCTTCCAGCGTTCTTTCCCGCCTACAGGCCAGAAAGGCCGGACGAGAGAGGTGGATATTTCCATCACTGGAAAAGGAGCTGAAAAGCCTAGGGGATGGAGGGTGGGATAGAGTTACCATTGTAAGAGCCTCTTGAAGATCTACCGTTACGCAAGTTCTTACGAACTGTACCATCTTTACTCGAGAGGGCGCTTGCAGTAGGTAATTACATATAGGACTGAATCCCAAGCAGTCTGTGACAAAGAGAGGCACCAGGAGGAGGAAAAAACTACTCCAAGAAGCAGTTCTAGCTGTGCAAGCGGCGAGAGGCAACATCCAAACTGCAGTGTTTAGTAAAGGTATGAACGGAAGTCCAGGTGGCGGCAGCACAGATGTCTGCCGCAGACACATTCTTGAAACAAGCCGCTGAGGCAGCTACTCCTCTTGTGGAGTGGCCTCTTACCTGACCCGGGAGGGTCTTGTTGTATTTGTCGTAACAGAAAGTGATGCAATGAGTCAACCACTTAGATAGGCATTGCTTAGAAACAGCATTGCCTTCCCTTTTATGAGCAAAAGAGACGAACAATTGATCAGTCTTTCTGAGATCCTTCGTCCTGTTGGTGTAGTATCTCAGAATCTGGTGAACATCCATAGTATGGAGTAAATACTCCCCTTGATTACAGTACTGCGTAAAAAAGGCGGGTAACTCTATGGACTGATTTAGAGTAGACTCTGCTACTACTTTAGGGAGAAACTTAGGATTCGTGCGAAGAGCAACACGTTCCTTGTGAAAAATCAAGTATGGCATTTTACACATCAGGGCCTGGAGCTCAGAAATTCTCCGAAGCGGAAGTAATGGCCACCAGGAAGAGAGTCTTCCACAAAAGGAACTTCAAATCCGCAGAAGCTGCAGGTTCGAAGGGAGGCAGATTAAGTTTCTCGAGAACAAAGTTCAAGTCCCAAGGGGGAGCAGGAGTATGGACAGGGGGTCTCAGATGGAGGACCCCTCTGAGAAAGGTCTTAGAGACCTCCAATTGAGCGAAAATTCTGTCTGCAAAGGGAACATGATAGGCCGAGATGGCCGCCATGTGTACCTTCAGAGAAGAATGACTGAGACCCAGGTCAAACAGATGACGTAGATACTCCAGCAGAAGCCCCGCTGAACAGGAGAAAGGTTCGGCATTCTTGGAAGCAGTCCAGATAGTGAATCTTTTCCACTTCATGGCGTAAGTGGATCTGGTGGAGGGTTTTCTGGCCTCCACCAAAATCTCCGCCACTTGGGGAGACACCCCAAAACGGGATTGAGCTAAGTCTGCAGGAGCCATGCATGCAGCTGAAGGGATTTGAGGCCTGGATGGACCAGGGTCCCCTGATCCTGGATCAGTAAACCTCGAGATAGAGGAAGAGGAGGATCCTCTGAGTATTGTTGTAGAACAGAGAACCAAACTTGCCTGGGCCAGAAAGGAGCAATCAGAATCATTTGTGCTTCTTCTGATGCTAGTTTCTGCAAGACTCATGGGATAAGAGGAATTGGGGGACAGGCATAGACGAATCTGTCCTTCCAGTCTAGAGACAGAGCGTCTCTCCAAAAAGCACCTCGCTCTGGAACAAGCGAGCAGAAGACTGGAAGCTTTGCATTTAGAGGGGATGCAAACAGGTCGACCTGTGGTGTTCCCCAAAGTCGGAAGATATTGTCTAGGACCCCTTGGTCCAGTTCCCACTCGTGAGTCAGAGCAGAAGAGCGACTTAGCTTGTCTGCCAGGGTGTTGTCGACACCCGGAACGTCAACTGCCGTGAGGTGAAGGTCGTGTTGTGTTACGCAATCCCAAACCCTCACTGCCTCCCTGCAGAGAGGGTAGGACAGAGTCCCTCCCCATTTGTTTATGTACCAAACCACGCACATGTTGTCCCGCCTGACGGCTAGTGGCCAGGAAGGATGTATTGGTGAAGGGCTTGGAGAGCATGACACTGCCCGAAGCTCGAGCACACTGATGTGGAGAGCTTGTTCGAGCTTGGACCAGGAGCCCTGGGTCCGATGAGGGCCTAGATGGGCTCCCCAACCTTCGCCCTAGGCATCTGTGGTTAGAGTCTGGGAGGAGGGGAGGACGAAAGAATGGAACTCCCCAAAACAGGTACTCTCGAACCATTCACCATTGCAAGTCTCGAAGCATCGGTGAGAAGACCAGAACTGGGTGATCAAGGTCGTCCACTAACTGATCCCATTGGGAACGAACAGTCCACTGAGAAATTCTCATGTGGAGTCGAGCGCGAGGAACTGTCGGGATAGCAGCTGCCATGAGCCCAAGGAGGCGAAGGACCGACCTTGCAGAGACTTTCCTGCGGTCGGACAGCAGACTTATTTGAGTTTGGAGGGTGGACGCCCTGTCCAGTGGCAGGAAGGCCTTGCCCGTGGTCGTAACGAGAATCGCCCCAATAAACTGTAGTCTCTGGGATGGGATCAGATGAGACTTGGAATGGCTGATGGTAATACCCAGGCAGGCAAAAACCTGCTGGGTAAGGGAGAGGCAGCGCAGGAGTTCCTCCCTGGACGAGGCCGCCAGGAGCCAATCGTCCAGGTACGGGAAAACCTGCACCCCACTGATACGCAGGTGGGCCACCACCACTGCCAGGCATTTGGTAAATACTCGGGGAGCCGAGGACAGACCAAACGGAAGCGCCTTGAATTGGTGGTGGTCCCCCTGGAACGCAAAACGAAGGTATCTGCGGTGAGAGGGGCGAATGGAAATGTGCAGGTAAGCATCCTGCATGTCCAGAGCACACTGCCATTGACCCGGCCGGAGGAGGGGCAGAAGGCTATGCAAAGAGAGCATCCTGAACCTTTTGTATTCTATGAAAAGATTCAGGGAACTGAGATCCAGAATTGGTCTGACAGCTCCTGTCATCTCTGGGACCAGGAAGAAATGGGAATAGTAACCTGTCCCTTGCAGATGAAGGGGGACGGGTTCTATTACAAGTTTCAGCAGTAGAGCTAAAATTTCCTCCTGGACCAAGAGAAGATGTTCCCTTGAATAAGACGACTTCAGAGGGGGGTGGCGAGGTGGTTTCTGAAGAAACTCTATCGAGTGTCCTTCTGCAATGAGCTGGAGCACCCAAGAATCTGTTGTTATCCTCTCCTAGCCCGGAAGGTGGAGGGAAACCTCCCTCCTACTGGTTCCTCCGGGGAGTCCAGAGGCTGTGGGAGAGGGGAGGAGTCAGGTGGTGTGGGGCAGTGCCGCAGCTGAAGCACCCGCTGCTTTTTTGGGTGGGGGGGAGCTTAGCAGCTGTGGGGCCCAGCGTTTGTGGACCGCCTTCCTGGGGTTTCGCCTTGGGCGATTCCGTCTGCAAAGGGACGGCGCTGCTGCTGATGGGGACGGTACATGGAATCAACTGACTTCAGTGCCGTCCTTCTCTTGCAAATGGTGATGATGTCCTTGACATCACCCCCGAAAAGCACCGACCCCCGGAAAGGCGCTTCCTGGATAGCGGATTGCACCTCCGGGACCAACCCTGACATGTGGAGCCAAGCATGACGCCGTAGGCCTACAGTAAAAGCTGAGCTCCATCCAGCAATGTCCACTGCATCGTATGTCGCACGAAGCATGTGTCGACTGGCCGAACGAGCAGAGCGGACAAGATCAGCCAACTCCTGCTTGACTTGGGAATCTGGCAGGGAGTCCAATTTGGCTTCCACCCGAGTCAGAATGGCCTTCTGGTAGTCTCCCATATGGCAGGCATAATTCAGGGCCCTGATCCCCAGCGTGGAGGAAGCATAGATCTTCTTCCCATACTGGTCCAGAAGGCGGGATTCCTTGTCAGGTGGCGACGAGCTGAGGTGTTTTGGGTTGGCCGACCGGCCATGAGCGGCGCTAATCACAACCAAGTCGGCACGAGGGTGAGAATCCAGGAAATCAACACCCTCTGGAGCCTGATATAGCCTATTCGACTTCCTAGGAAGTGGGGCTAAAGCCGACGGCTGTTTCCATATGGTGGTAACGAGGTCGGCATGAGGCTCTATCCAGGGTGGCACCAAGGTAGGAGCTGTCACGGGCAAATCCAGATGTTCAGCAAGTTTCAGACGCTGAGGATCTGGTTCCAAGGAGTGCCACTGATTAACCTCCTGGATTTTCCTTAGCAACTCCGTAAAAGAAGGATCTTCTGGAGGAGACTTCGGAGGAGTCCTTGGCCTGGGCTTCGATGGACAGCGTGGCTCGTCGTCCCTCTCGCAGCAACCGTCAGAAGAATCCGAGGAGTCCGAGGGTGAAGAGGAGGAAGAGGAAAAAGACTCCGTTTCCCGACCCGGGGGAGGAATGGACCCTGGGAAGCCCGGGGAAGGCGTGTCTGCCTCTCTGGACCCAGACGGAAGAGCCCCGGAGTCTGGAGGTGGTGAGGGAATGTGCCGCCTTGGACGTACGGGAACCTGAGATGGCACCGTAGTCAGAAGGCGGCTCTCGACCTCCCTGGTGAGCTGAGCCTTGGCCTCAGCCCACCAGGAGGCCAGAGTCTCCTGCAGGTCCACCGGGGGCGGTGGAGGAGGAAGAGGTGGGGGATAAGGATATGGGTTGTACCCGTATGGAGAGTATCCAAAACCCGGCTGCGGAAAGCCCGGCATCTGGTATTGTGGCATCGGGTACTGCGGCGCCGGATACTGTGGTCCCGGGTACGTCAGTGTCGGATAGGACGGAGGGTACCCGGGGGAGCTGCCGGAGCAGATGGCCTGGCCCGCGGCCTCACGGGTGGGTCCACGTTGGACAGCCCGAAGAAGGGGGAACATCCGGAAGTGGGATGTCTCCCGGAGTCGGTAGAACCGGTGTCGGCGCCAGCATCGGAGGCCCTGGCATTGGAGGAACCGGCGTCAGAGCCGGCGTCCGGGAGCCGACATCAGATTTGGTGCACCAACCGGGGCACGGTCTGACGGAGGAAGATCTCCAGCATCGCCTGGGGATGGAGGGGAAAAATCCCCGGGGTCGGGCTGGGGGGGGACTCTGGGTCCCCAGATGGCAGCGAAGGCTGGGGTACGGACGGATGTGGGGGGTCTGTCGTCTGTTCCTTCGCCGCGACCAGGCGTGCAGCTTTACAGGCCTCCCGGTGGGGCGCCGCCCGACCCGGCGTCCAGTTATGAGAGGCTTCACAGAGAGGCAGGCCGAGGAGAAGGACTGGCCTGGTCCGATGGAGTGGAGGCCATGCCGCCCCGAAGGGTCATGCGTCTTACCGGCCCTCTCCGCACGGACGGAGGAGCCAACGCCCGACTTACCGGAGTCACCCACGCCAGTAGGCCGCGATCCTGCGGCCAAACTGGGGGGCGGAGGCCTCCAACTGCCTGGAGGCCAGGCCCGAGCCAGACGGATGGGCCGATGCCCCCTCGGAAACCTCCGAGGCGGCCGTTGAGGAACGGTCCCCTAGAGGGGACGTTACCTGTGTCCCAGCAGCTCCCGAGGGAGATGCGGTAGAGAAGCCCTTGTCCTGGTGCATCTCCTTATCCTTCTTCTTCCGATGGCCTTCGGGGGAAGTGGACGCCTGCCTCAGTTTTTTGAGCTCCGTCTCCATTGAACTCATCTTTTTCTTCAAAATATGGGCTTCCAGGGATTGCTGCCGCCTTTTCCGGGTAGCCACGTTGAAGCTGAGGCAGTGCTGGCACTTCTCGACCAGGTGATCAGGGCCTAGGCAGAACAGGCACAGGGAATGGCTGTCCTTGTGCAGTAGCTGGGCGCCACACGAATCGCACTTATTTTTGTGCCCAGAGGGTGTAGGGGACGGCATACACCGATGATGGTACCTGACGTTAGTCAAAAAAGCAAATTATTTCGGTAAAACCAATGAAGATTGGGCTGACGAAGCACAAACTTTTCCACGAGGCGCTGCACGAGCTAACGGCGGGAAAGAACTGGAAGGTGGGCGTCAGGGACCGCCCCTTTATACCGACATCTGCTGTCGCTGGTTACCTGACGTGGGGGCAGTCCCTCGCCAGGGACTGCTAGCTAGAAATTTTTCCGTGGGGTCCTGCCGCCTGCCAACGTCAGTCCTATATGTAATTACCTACTGCAAGAGCATTCTCGAAGTGAGATCTTCCTGTTTTCTACTTGTGATGCCTCTCCCTATGCATCCCAGTATCCCACCAGCCCTCCTTACAGCCCTCTCACATTGCTTGCCAACCTTTAGGTCATCTGATAGGACTACCGCCAGGTCCCTTTCCATTTCTGTTGTTGTTCGTATCTCACCCCCATTGTGTACTCTTCCCGGGGTTTGTTTTCCAGGTGCATTACTTTGCGCTTCTTAGCACTGAATCTAAGCTGCCATACATTTGACCATTCCTCCAACCTTGCCAAGTCCCTTGTCATCCTTTCCACCCCACCTTGTGTATCAACTCTGTTGCAGATCTTTGTGTCGTCTGTAAAGAGACATACTTTTCCTTCCAGTCCCTCTGAAATGTCGCTTATAAAGACACTGAAAAGAACTGGTCCTAGTACCGAACCCTGTGGTACCCAACTAGTAACCCCCCCCCCCTTCCTCAGAGTTGACTCTGTTTACTATTACCCTCGGTGTCCTGTTCTCCAGCCAATTCTTTACCCAGGCTGTCATCTTGGGACCCACTCCCAGGATGGCTAACTTGTATATTAATCTTTTGTGTGGGACTGAGTCAAATGTCTTGCTAAAGTCTAGGTAGGCCATGTCCACAGCCCTCCCTGATCTACTACTTTGGTCACCCAGTCAAAGAAATCTATTACATTCGTCTGATATGACCCTCCTGCTGTGAATCCATGCTGCTTTGGGTCCTGTGCCCCTCTGGCCTCTAGGTACTTGACAATTCTTTCCTTCAGAAGTGATTCCATCATTTTCCCTACCACTGAGGTTAAACTAACAGGTCTGTAGTTTCCTGCTTCTGCTCTGCTCCCACTTTTGTGAAGCGGAATCACATCTGCCCTCCTCCAGTCCTCAGGTACCACCCCATCCTCCCACAATTTGTTTAAGAGGGTAGTCAGTGGTGTCACTAGTTCTACCCTTAGTTCTTTTAGAACTCTGGGATGAATTCCATCAGGCCCCATTGCTTTGTCCACCTTCAGTTTTAAGAGTTGTTTCAGAACCCTTTCTTCTGTAAATAGGCTGGTATCAACTCCTGTATCCAGAGTGTTTCTATTGTTTGGTTTAGGTACCTCCTGCTCTTCATTTGTGAGTACTGAGCAAAAATATTTGTTTGGTATCTCTGTCTTTTCACAGTCACTCTCTGCCCACCCCCCTTCCCTTTATTAAGCCTCACTATCCCTCCCTCGGTCTTTCTTCACTCCCTGATGTACCTATAAAAGGAATGATCTGAGACAGAGTTACCATCCTGAAGGTTCGCGACTTGAGAAACTTGTTCAGGTCATGCAGATCTAGGATGGGGCACAAGCCCCCATCCGTTTTGGCACCAGCAAGTACCTGGAGACAAACCCTGGGTGTTCTGGAGGTTCCGCGACAGCAGTCATGATCTCCTTGTGGAGGAGCTGAGTAATGTCCCGAAGAGCCGACAGGATGTCTGCGGCTATCAAGTCCTCCCATGGGGCGCAGGCTCAGCAAGGAGGGTACTGCTCGAATTCCAGAGGCAGACCCTGACCCACCACCTGAAGGACCTACCTGTCCATGGTGACAGCGGACCAGGCAAAAAGAAGTGGCATAGCCGACCCCCCATAGGAGGTGTGATGGGCATCAGGGAGGCACCCCTAATCCTGTCACTGGGCAGGCTTGGAGGAGGGTCCTGCTGAAGAGCCACCAGAGCCCCTTCCCCCATGCTTACGGAAGACCGAGGCCACTGACTTAGGCCGAGGTCACCAGACCTGGGCCTGCTGACCAGTCTGGGGCTGGGCTGGTTTGGCAGCAGGAGTAGAGGTGAACTAAAAGGACTTCTTTTTCTGCTGCTGCTTAGAACCCTTGGGGTCCTTCTGGGCAGATGTCAGAGTCCAAGGTGGCACTGGACTTCTCAAAATGGGCGAGGTGCCCTAGACCCCGGGTCCGAACAAGTTGGTGCCCAGGAAAGGAACATCTGCCAGCTTGTGCTAAATGTCTGCCGTGAAGGTGGAGATCCTCAGTCAAGCCCTGCGGTGCATGGCCACTGTGGCCACCACAGAGTGGGCACAGGAGTCCCCAGCATCCAAGGCTGTCTGGAGCGGTTGCTTAGCTATAGCCTGGCCCTAGTCCCAGACCTGTTTGACCGTGGTGTGGAGGTCTGCCAGCAGATGAGGAAGCACCTCATCCAGGGTGCCCAGCAGAGCACAGGTGAAAAGGGCCATAGGTCATGATCCCAGACCTGTTTGACCATGGTCTGAAGGTCCACCAGCAGATGAGGAAGCACCTCATCCAGGGTGCCCAGCAAAGCATGGGAGAAATGGGCCATAAGGAGGGCTGAGCTTGCTTGATGAAGACTAAGCGAGGAGGCAGCGCAGACCTTCTTAGCCGCATGGTCCAACTTCTTGGATTCTGTTGGTGGCTTGTCAATGTCCCCAGTGTTGCCAGAGCGCCTGAACACAGAATCGGCCACCATCCCCCTGGCCGAGGAGTGTCCTGTGAATCCAGACAGGGAACCGTAGGTACCATATAGCGGGCCATCTGGGCAGATGGTGCAGGGCAGGAAGCGGGGCACTGCCAAAGCTCCAAGGCCTCTCCAGGAGTAGCTCCCCTGTCCAGGATCTCAGTCAAAGGGTATCTAGCCTATTTTTGGACAGGCTCCATTTTCATACTCGTTGACTCCAAGATGAGGCAGAGAAGGCCCATAAAGGAAGTAGGGCCTTCGTCCATCAAAAGACCCCCAACCGACTCCATGTCGACCAGATGGGAGTGCAAGGTGGAACCCCCCCAACTCAGAGGAGTCGTTAAAGAGGGTCGACCACCAGAGTCCCTGACTCCACGGACTGTCAGGGGTGACAGTGACTGACAACCGATGGGAAGCCCTAGGCCTGCCAAGACTCCTTGGTTGGAGCGCGGTTTTGGCTGCATGAGTGGCAGCTCCACAGGAATCAGTGAGACATCGAGCAGTCAACCAAGATAGAAGTCTTGATGGCTCTGAGGCGGAGATGGCATCGCCATTGAGGCGCAGAGTCCAGTGATGGCCAGTGTAGAGTCAGGAGTCAGCTCCATGCCAGAGAACACCAGCCGTTGCCACATAAGATCCTCATAGCATTGACGTTAGCTTATGCTGAAGCCTCCTCACCCAAGGATGAAGAATAGGGCAGCCGCCTCCCATGGTGTCCAGAGCAGGTGCGCCAATGTCGGTGGGAACCGCTCGACCCCCGGGAGTATAATAGAGACCTGAAACTTGACTGCCATGGGGGGGGAGCTGGCAAGAGCAGAGGCACCTCCAGGTCTTGGTCAATGACCAGAAGCAGCGGGTCAGCAGACTGATCCGTCCTTTCAACAATCTGAGTCAGGACCAGAGTCCTGGAAAGAGAACTGTCTGCTTCCTCAGTCAACAACTGTCGACTGGCCTGAGAAAAATCTTGGCCGGAATATTGACCAGCATCTCTGCCAAATGGCCAGACAAGGGTACCGTGGAGCCGATGGTCAGGGACGAAGATTCAACCAAAGTCAGATCAGGAGAAACGCGGGAATCAGAAGCCTCAACCAAGAGCATTCCCGATCCCACAATACATGGCGAGATAGTTTTTTGGCCTCTTTTAGACTTGGACTTGTGCCCATAGGAGGGGCCCTCACCGCATGTCGGCAAGGACTGGTACAACTCCTTAAAAGATCCCGAGAAGGAGACGCCCAGCGAGAGTGGAATGAAGGCCAAAGCCAAGGAGGTGTGCACCTGGGTCGCCTCCTCAAACTCTGCAAACTGGTCGGCAGACCCCACAGCAGTAGAGACCACCCAGTGGGCATCTTTAGATTTGTCCGGCGGGTCCCACTCATCCGGTCGGCCGAGAACAAGGTGGGCATAGCGGTCCACGAGAATGGAGGGAGGGAAGGAACAACATATGTCACAGGCCTGAGGATCGTGCTTGTAGCCTAAACAGCAGACGCACGTGGTGTGCGGATCCGTTCGGGACATCTGCCCGCAAAGGCACCAGTGGAACCGAAGAGCAGACTTGTCATCGCTCATCATGGTCACGATCAAAAGATCGAGCCTGAAGACAACGTTTTTGAAGGTTTGGAATTAAATCTGAAGATTTACAGCAAAAGGACCTACTCAGTGCTGACAGCAATAAGGAGGGAACCTGCTTCTTCCAGCGGAAACAAAGATCTAGCGAAATGGGGCAGGAGAAGTCAGCCTGAAGACATTCCAGACAGAATTAAAGGGAAAAGCAACTGACAGAAAGTGTGGACAAAACATAATATCCCAACTCTAGAATAATATTTTTTCACCAAACCACCAAAAGGCACATCTGTGAGTCAGCCCTTTTCTACCCTGAACATTTCAAGACCAAAATTCCAAACCATTTGGGCTGTACCAAATTCAAAGAAAATCCCATTCAAACCAATGAGGAAAAAAAAAAATGACAAATTCACTTTTTTCACTATCTGTATTTCGGAAACTGCACATACAACCAAAACGAAACCCGAGATCTGTCATACAAGACTGCAAAATTTCGTGCAAATCCGTTGGAACGGTTGTGAAGCTATAAAGTGCAAACTTTTGAGTTTAACATAGAACCCCAGTTCTACCCTAACTATAGGGGTGCAACCGTGCCCATATAATACTGTACTATATGAGAGCAGTATTACCCCTATTGTTTTATGTTTATGTTATGTTTATGTTAGGGCTGAGTAGGCTGTTTAATGTTAATTCCCTGATTTCTGCACCTTAATAACTTTGGCATCATTTGACGAAATAGCACAAAATTTGGCACGCGCAGTCACGCTGTCAGAATCTCAAACGTAAAGTTTTGTGACGGCATAGAAACATAGAAGTTGATGGCAGATAAGGACCGCAAGGTCCATTCAGTCTGCCCATTTCTTTTTCTACCTTATGAATGTGCCATTGGCCTTTGCTCTGTCAATGGCCTATCTATTCATACTCATCTGTATTGCTCCCTAATGCCTATCCCATGCCTGTTTGAAGCCCTGCACTGTATTCATATCCACCACTTCCTGAGGTAGGCCGTTCCATGCATCCACCACCCTTTCTGTGAAAAAGAACTTCCTCACATTACCCCTTAATCGGCCTCCCTCTAATCTCATGCTGTGTCCTCTTGTCCTGCTATTTTTCTTATATTGAAACATGTCCAACTCTTTCACCTTGTTAATGCCCTTAAGGTGTCTGAATGTTTCAATCATATCACCTCTCTCCCTCCTTTGCTCTAGGGTATACATATTGAGCACTGTTAGTCTGTCCTCATATGTTTTCTGCTCCAGTCCCTGCACCATTTTGGTTGCCCTTCTCTGGACTGCCTCAATTGGGTTAATGTCCTTGTGAAGGTGTGGCCTCCAAGACTGCATGCAGTACTCCAGATGGGGCCTAACCAGTGTCTTGTAAAGAGGGATTATTACCTCCCTCTTACGACTTGTGATACCCCTACTAATATACCTCAACATCCCCCTAGCCTTACCTACTGCTTTAGTGGTCTGCTTGGATGATTTCAGGTCATCTGTGATGATGACGCCAAAGTCTCTTTCTTCCCTTGTGACTGCCAGCATCTCCCCTCCCAACCTAGAGGTGGCTTCAGGATTTCTCTTCCCTATGTGCATGATTTTGCACTTCTTTGCATTAAACCCCAGTTGCCACTCTTCTGACCATTTTGCCAGTTTATCCAGATCTCTTCTCATTCTGCCCACCCCATCTGGATCATCTACTCTGTTGCAGATCTTGGTGTCATCTGCAAACAGACAAACCTTTCCCTCCAGTCCATCTGCAATGTCACTGATGAAGATACTGAAGAGGACTGGCCCCAGGACTGATCCGAGGTACCCCACTTGTGACTTGCATCTCTTCTGACTGTATACCGTTTACCACCACTCTCTGTTTTCTGCCCGTCAACCAGTTTGCCACCCAGTTGACCAACTTCCGATCCACCCCGAGCCTACCCAGCTTATTAATCAATCTTCTATGTGGAACAGTATTGAAAGCTTTGCTGAAGTCAAGGCAGGCAACAGCAACATCAACTGCTCCCCCTTGGTCCACCACGCTGGTTACCCAGTCAAAGAAATCTATGAGATTAGTTTGACAGGACCTTCCTGTTGTAAACCCATGCTGTCTTGAATCCTGTGCTCCTATGGATTCCAGGTGCTGCACTATCCTTTCCGTAAGGAGTGCCTCCATAATCTTGCCCACTACTGAGGTAATACTGACTGGTCTGTAGTTCCCTGCCTCCTCCCTGCTACCACTCTTGTGAAGTGGGATTACATGAGCCCGTCTTCTGGGACCTCTCCTGTGCTCAGAGGCTCACCAAACAGTTATGATAATGGCTCTGCTAGTTCCACCGTTAGCTCCTTTAGTACTCTGGGATGTATGCCATCAGGTCCCATTGCCTTGTCCACCCTGAGCTTATCAAGCTCTTGTAGGACCCTTTCATTTGTAAAGGCACTAGTGCACACCTTCCTCCCCATGTCCATGGTGCCGCACTATGGGCCCTGCCCTACCTTCTCCTCAGTAAATACTGAGCAGAAGTATCTATTTAGGATAGATGCTTTTACATGGTCCTCCTCCTCACACGTCCCCTTATCCCCTTTGATCTTAGCAATATGCCCTCTTGATTTTCTCCTTTCACTAATGTATCTTTAGAAAGTCTTGCCACCTTCTTTTACTGTTCGTGCTAGTGTTACCTCGGTTTGGGCCTTTGCCTGCCTTACCGCCTTCTCTGCTTCCCTTTGGGAAGTTTGGTATGACTCCCTGTCTTCATCCCGCTGCATTCCCTTATATTTCCTGAAGGCCGGCCTTTTAGCTCTGACCTTTTCTGCTACTGTTTTTGAGAACCAAAGTGGTTTCCTTCTTTTGCACTTCCTTTTCTCTCTAACACAATGGGATGTTGCTTCAAGTATTGCAGCCTTAATGCTTGCCCACTTTGCCTCTACCCCCTCACCTGTATTTCTTCTTACCACAGCTAGCTTAACTCTGTTGGCCATCTTATCAAAGTTAGCTCCTCTGAAGTCACATATTTTTTGCCTTGGAATGGGATGATTTAGTTCTAGTGGCCAAACTGAACCACACCATGTGATGGTCACTGACCCCCAGGTGACCTTCTACCTGGAGATATGTGATCCTTTCGCTGTTGGTCAATACTAGATCTATGATAGCCCTGTCTCTTGTGGGTTGTTGTACCAGTTGTTTGAGGCCCTCCCCCTGCAGGGAATCCACTATGTGGACAGTTCTGGCAGATGTTCCTGCTAGTACTGACCAATCTGTATCCGGCATGGGTCGTGCCTGAAAATAGGCAGGAATTGTCTAGTGTACTTACCCGGTCAACTAAAACTAAACTAAATAAAACCTTGGTGGCTATCATGTCAGCCAGGAGGACTGGGGAGCTACAGGCATTCTGTCGAGTCTCCCCATCTGGTCTTCCACAGGGACAAGGTTGTCCTGTGCCACAACTCGAAGTTCCTTCCGAAGATGGTGTTGGAGTTTCACCTGAACCAGATGATGACCCTGCTGGTGGTGGCAGTAGTAACATTTTATTATACAGGAAAACGTGTAATTTGGATTTTATCAGTTGTTTACAAGACAGTATTGTACAATATCTAAGTTTCACAAATAAAAATCAAATGTAGGAATGTCTTAATTGCACTTAAACATTAAAGATGCATTAAAACAGTGTGTACTACCCCAGTTATATCTCTGAGGCAGAGTACAGGCTCCATATTTTGGACCGGAGACGGGTGCGCTCTTACTACAAGGAGCATACGGCTGAAGTTCAGGGAGAGGTTTGCCAGCTATTTGTCACCTACGCTGAAGCCGCACCTGGCAGACCTGCAGCAAAGTGGACTATTGGTAGCTGGATTACATCTTGCATTGTCTATCAGTTGGCATGCAAAGAGCCTCCCATAGGGATAAGAGCTCATTCCATACGCCATACTGCTGCGTTGGTGGCTGCTTCCAGGGACTTCCCTATCCAGGATATTTGCAGGGCTGCTACTTGGGAGTCCTTTCCCACTACCACATTGACATTTAGTCATGCCGGGATGCTGGTTTTGGGGCCCTCAGTTCTCCAATCTCTGTTCCCTAAGTAGAGGGTGTGCGCCTTGCCTCCCTCCTCCTGGAGAACTGCTAGGAGTCTGCCAGTGTGGACTGAACATATCCACGATCCTAGAAAAAGTTTACTCACCTGTAAAGGTAGTTCTAGGAGTGGTATATGTTCATCCACACGAACCCATCTGACCTCCCTGGCTTTGACGCACAACCATCTGCTTCCAGCGGGCAAGATCTGGCGTTGAGGGGCAGAGCTGAGGCATATACCACCTGGGTAGGTGGGAGAAGCCAGCTTTTAGACCTTCCAACAAGAATCTTTATGGGGAAAGGACATACCAAACTGGATGAACATGCCACTCCTAGAGCTACTGTTACAGGTGAATGACATGTTTTTTGGGTTACATGCGGTCCCTCTGTTGGGCCTTCAGTTGATGACCCTAAAGGTGCACCTGGCAACCATCTCTGCATACTGGGAGCAGGTTGGTATGCAGATTGTAGTCTGGTCCTTCTTCAAAGGCCTTAACATTTTCCCACTGGTACGTGAACCCCACCACCTTGGGACTTGACGTTGTTGGCAATGTGCTCATGAGCAAGCCATTCGAACCGATGCACAGGTGTGAGATGTCACACCTGTCGTGGAAGACCGCCTACTTGGTGGCAATCACTTTTGCCAGGAGGGTCAACGCACTCCAGGCACTCTTGGTGGTCTCCTTATCTGGTCTTCCATAGTAACAAGGTTGTCCTCTGCCCCAACCCAAAGTTCTTGAAGGTTTGTTTAGGAGTTTCACCTTAACCAGATCAGTCTCCCGGTTTACTTCACTAAGCCAGCCTCTGAGGCTGGGTACGCTCCACATGTTGGACCTCCAGCAAGTGCTCTCCTACTGTAAGGAGTGCATGGCTGGAGTTTGGGGAGTGGTTCCCCAGCTGATCATCACCTGCACTGAAGCTGCACCTGGCAGCTGAGCAGACAATTGGCAGAATAGTCTCCTCCATTTACTTCTGCTACAGGCTGGCTGGTAGGGTGCCCACCTGAAGGGTTTACGGCTCTTTACACCAGACCTACCGCTGCCTTGATGGCAATTTCAAGGGGTGTCCCTATGCAGAAGAACTACAGGGCTGCTACTTGGAAGTTGGCACACACCTTCATTACCCATTACCACTTTGACCTTGAGTCACGTGGGATGCTTTTTTAATCCTCGTTTCTCCAGTCTGTTCCCTAAGGGAGTGTGCACCTCCTTCCGGAAGCACAAGACGCAGATGACTAGCTTTGGAGTGGGTATGGCAGTTCTGGTATTTGAATCGCCTCAGCAGCAGGCCTCCATGGTGGTTGCCTCTTCGCCCACATCTGCTGACCAAACACGGAAGATCATGAACCTGGACCTTCAGTCCCTGCACCTCACTCCCTGGTTCCTGAGCCACTAAAGTTCTAGGCCTTGGGTCTTTTGGAGAATGTGCTGCACACTGTAGAGGCCTCCCAGAAGGAGTGTACTCGCCGGTGCTACTTTTTTGGGAAAAATTCTTTATTGGTGAGCATCATCAAAACATGATAGCTGCTTATTAGAATCCAGTTCATATAACCCTCCAAGTAACAAGACTGCTACCTACCAGGAGTGGTGGTAAGATTTATCTCTGTTCTTCTCCAAAATCAGAGGAGCATGGTAAATAAAAATTGTACCCTAAAATATGTGCTCCCTCAATCTTGGTCATGCTCCTGCCTACAGATTATATTATATATGGAATTCCGTTGATGCATACAGGTTACCTCTGCCTGCTGACAGTAAAACATCTCTTCTTTTTGCTCAGAGCACACTCTTAATGCCACCCCTGCTGCCTACTTGACTAGATAATCGATGGCGTTGAGTAGAGCCATCTTCCCACGGCTGAATTGCATATTAAACTGTTAATACAATAGGAATATAATACAACAAAAATGTAAAAGCAACACCTAGCTGGGCAAAGAAAATGTTCCTCACATGTATTTCAGACCATTAGGAAAACTGGGTGAATTAAATATTTCATAAGTGAGTAGTCAAGTGCATGACGTAGGGTTAAAGCAGCCCCCTTAGGATTAGATGGTAGTACCAAATCTGAGCATGCCTGTTAGTGCTTTAAATGGAAACTTTCATTGGGTGTGGGGGCAAGAAGCTTGATCCCCTTGTCTGCAATGTGGCTAGCATCGTGGAGTACCTACAGTCCCTCTCCCGGATGGGGCTGCATGAACGACCTTCAAGTTGCACTTGGCAGCCATGTCTGCATACGGGGCACAGGCAGGTAGGTCAGTGGTGGCCCAGGAGAAGGTGGTCTGGTACTTTTTCAAGCGTCTGTGCAACTTGTTCCCTTCAGAACACTGCTGGAACTGTGAATATGTGGATAAGGGAACTAGATCTGTGCCCCTAGAAAAATAGGTTACTTTCCTGGAACCATAGCTGTTCCTGTAATCTATCTTCACCATTGATTCACACCAATGAGTTGTGAGCTGGAGGTGCTAGGAACCTGTGGGAGCCAGATCTTTGAAGGAGGGCTGTCACGGAGGTAGGCTGCGTGCATGTGACACTGAGTGGCTCACAGCTTCATGGCTTATCTCCTTACCAACCTCTTCCTTTATTCCCACCATCTAGTGTAGTTCAGTGACGCCGCTCACATGCCAGGAGTCTTAACTTCACGTCTATGGGAAGAGTACACAATGCGGGGTGAGATACTAACAACAACAAAAATGGAAAGGGACCTGGGGGTAGTCATATCAGATGACCTAAAGGTGGGCAAGCAATGTGAGAGGGCAGCAAGGAGGGCTGGGGGGATACTGGGATGCATAGGGAGAGGCATCACCAGTAGAAAACAGAAGTTATTATCCCTCTGTACAGACAGCTGGTGAGACCCCATCTGGAGTACTGCGTGCAGTTCTGGAGACACAATCTCCGCAAAGACATAGACAGGATGTTAGCTGTCCAGAGGAGGGCAACTAAAATGGTGCAGGGTCTGCACCGGAAGACATATGAAGAGAGACTTAAGGAGCTTAATATGTATAGCCTCGAGGAAAGGAGGGAGAGGGGGGACATGACAGAAACTTTCAAGTACCTCAAGGAATCAACAAAGTCCAAGAGGTAGCATCTTTCAAAAAAGGTGTGCAAGAACAAGGGGGCACAATTTGAAGATGGGGGGGGGGGCGCGGCTCAGAGGTAATTTAAGGAAGTATAATTTCACAGAGGGTTGTGGATGCATGGAACGGCATTCCTTGAGGAGGTTGTGGAGTCAAAACCAGTGGTGGAATTCAAGCATGCATGGGACGGTCATAAGGCAATTCTAGGGGGTGGGGGTAGGAAGAAGTAGGCTGCTGGTTAACTAGGATCTGCAGCTTATCCATTAGGTAGGAAAATGGGCAGACTGAGTGGGCCAAGCAGTCCTTATCTGCCGTCAAATTCTATGTTTCTATGACATGTTGAAGTCTCCCATTATCAGAACCTCCATCTTCAGCAGTCATGTTTTGTATAACTTCTAACAGTGAGGTGTCTATTTCCTCCCCCTGGTCTGGAGGCCTGTAGACAACCCCGGTTCGTATGGCTGTGCCATTTCCTGTTTCCAGGGTGACCCACAGTTCTTCTGGCTCCTTATGTGTATTCTGAATTTCTGTAGCTTTAATATTTTCATTAACAAAGGGCCACTCCACCCCCTTTTGCACCTTGGTCTCTCCTGAACAGTACACAGCCGGGTACGGAAGTCTGCCAAGTGTAGTTACTGGTGAACCATGTCTCACTAATGGCTACTATGTCCAGTTTAGCCTCTGTCATTATTGCCTGCAGGTCTGGGATCTTGTTCAGTTTTGAGATGCAGAGTGCAAAAAAGCAGAATATAAATAGCCTAATGTGTTTTTTTTGCTCTCACCTACAGCCTAGATGGTGTGGAATTTTTTTTTTTCAGGAAATTTTCAGAGCTGAAGGGGTCTGTGCCAAGGGTGTGCATTTGGAAGGTTTCCTGAAAAGGTATTATACGGTTTCAGAGTTAAGGATTTTTGAGTTGATCGTTAAATATTTACCAACTGCACTGCATCCACCACAGATACAGGGGAATATACAGGCACTATGTTTATAGACCTAACCAAAGCATTCGATCTTGTGGACCACGTCATGCTCATATACAACCTAAAGGACCTCGGACTGGCACCCCTTCCCTTCACTGGTTTGTCAATTATCTCCACCATAGGCAGCAGCAAGTGAAACTAGGAACTACCTTCTCAAAGCCTATGTCCTCTGGAATCGGGGTCCCCCAAGGATCAATATTGGGAACCCTCCTGTTCTGAATCCATATCAACAGAATACATGAGTGTCTGAAACACTGTATTCTCATGATCTTGCACGGTCAGCTCCAAAAATATAAGTGACAAATACAGTGCTATCTCACAATCTGCAAGAGATTCAAACCTGGCTGAAACAAAATAGGCTGATCTTAAATGTGGATAAGACGCAAGTCATGCTGTTTGGCTCTCCCCAAAAATAAGGAAATGCCAAGCTCCCCTCTACATTGCTTGCCTAGATGGGACTTTGCTGTTCGCAGTGCAGTCCTTCAACTATCTTTGGTTTAACCTTGGATCCCACACTTGATTTTAACCTGCATATATCGAAAACATTATTAGCAGTTTTGATTGGGCCCGTCATACAGGATTAGGCACAACCTTAGCAACCATGTCTGCCTGCCTGTCGACTGCATGTGGCATACCACTCTCCAAGCTCACGTACAATGTTGTAGTGTATGCACCCTCAGCATCCAAGTTTGCGCTAAGGCAGTTGGATGTCACCTACAACAAAATATGCTGCTTTGTGCTACCTGACAGCAGATTTATCCATCACTTCAGACTATATGAGAAATTAAACTGGCTACCCCCCTGCAGCCTTAAGAAACTATGCACTAGAAAGCATAGTCTACAATGTTTTACGAAAACAGCAACCGCAACAGCTCCCAATATGACTGCAGCCACATTAAAGTCTATATTCACTAAGATCCTCAGACTGTGGCCTGTTTCAGGTACCCAAGTAGAGAGCTAACCTTGGGTCTGCAGCATTTCAATACTTTGCTCCCAAACTATTGAATAATATTCCAGCTGAGATTCGGAATTGTGCCATTGCAAGGAGTTTCAAAAAATTATTTCGTAAGCACCTACTAGGTATATCCAAATGTAAATATTCTGCCCATGGATTTTAACACAGCTGATATGGTTATGTGTCTCTCTCCCTATTGTATCTAGCACTTTGCCAGCTGGAGGTGTTATATACAGTTAGCCACACTTGCTTACCTTGTCTGTAATCATTTGTATCCTGTCTACTGTTTACCTTTGTCTGAGAATATGTTGTACAATGCTGTATACTGTAAACTGCCTGGTGCTGCATTACCTTTTTGCAACTCTCCCGGGTCGTACCTGAAAACAGGCAGTTTCTGCCTAGTGCACCTACCAGGTCAACAAAAACTAAATAACTAAATAAATGAGAACAGTACCAAAAAAAATTATCGCGACTGCTTATTGTCATAAGTTACTTGTCGTGGGGAACAAAATACCAAATGTGTGGGTGGGGGGGAAGAACCATGCTTGAAAAAGTACTTTATCGAGATGGACGCCTTTTTTTTTTTTTCTTTTTCATTTTTAAACTCAGGAACAGTGAAAATACATAAAAAAAAATCATTTTTTTTTTTTTTTAAATAAAGAAACATTTGAACCTAGCTAAATGGGGCCAGTTTAGCTAGTTTGTGCTGTTTTTTTTGTTTATATCTCAACATGACAAATATCTTTTCTGGGCACGCCATAATCCAAGGTGCCCATCTTAGCGAGATGAGCAACTGATCCTCGTTCTTTCTCTCTGAGAGCAGCAGGACTTTAAGTACTGCAATTGCAGCTGGAAATACCTGCAATCTCTGTCCACTCCCTCCATTCCTCTTCGAGGGGCCTCCTGGATGTTCCCAGGGTTCGGCTCAAGACATCGGGCGATCGTGCCTTTAGTGTCACCGGGCTGACCCTGTGGAACTCACTACCACCTGCAGTCTGGGAGGCCAACTCGATCAGGGTGTTCAGACAGCAGCTAAAGGCCCACCTCTTTCGTCTGGCCTATGTGGACTAACTGCTCCCACCTGTCCATATGAGTTATTGTCAACATATACATTATAAACTGTGATTTGAATTTTATTTACTTTTTTCCTTGTTTTATCACTTGTATTGTTCGGCGCCCAGAGCCTCTGGGAATGGGCGCCATACAAATAAAATCTGCCTTGCCACTGAGACGCCAATCCCCTGTTCTCTCTCTGTCTGTCTGTCTCTATCTATTCACCCATCTACCTACCTATCCATCAGTACCACTTCTTTCTCCCCCTCCTCCTCTCCAGGTCACTCATCCTTCCCAATGTTTTGCAATATTTTTATATTTTACAAGCGGGCTGGGGTGCCTACCCCGAGTACCACTTGTCTTGAGCCCCCCAAGGTCACCCACCTCCGTTACCATTTTCTACGTAGCTTCACCGGGGTGCCCATCCCTAGTGCTGTACAGCTGCCCAACACTGGGATTCCCAATCCTCAGTGTCGGAATGTCAGTGTCATGTCCTATGAAAAAGAAGAAAACTATCCCTCCTTTTTTTTCCCCTGCATAAAAGAAAAACATCCCTCGCCAATCTGACCCCCCACACCCCAACCTCCCACTCACCGTCCACCACCCCACACCCCCTCATTCACCTGAATATGTCCCACACAGTATCATCCACTCTCCAATCTACGACATATCTTGCTGCTGGAACAGATGACTGTGATATGAGAAACCAAGGTAACAGCAGTTCAGTTTTGATGCACAACTATCATTTTTGCATATTTTGACCAAATATTCAACACAGCCTTTCTGGGACCCAACCTCATGACCAATGGTGGTGGAATTATGCAAATCAGTCCCAAATGGCGATTTCACTGTCAGTTGGCAAAAATCACCTTTCAGGCGGGATTTGAAACTTGTCACCACCCTTATTCCTGAGGTAGGGTCATAAGAAGGCTATGTTGAAAATGTTGGGTCAAACTATGTAAAAATGGCAAAGTTATGAGCATACATTGAAATTTTTCTAGCTCACTCATAACTTTGGTACTTTTCAATATTTTAAACCCATGGAACACACTTCCGACATTGTTATCAGTCAGAATAAAAACTTGTTCAAAAATAGATTGGACAAGTTTTTAACACATAAGAACATCTCTTACTATATGTAGTCTGAGGTGCTACCATGGGCTGTTTGAGTTTCCGCTCCGTTCACCTCCTTAGTATGATCCTTAGTAATATTTTCATCCCAAATATTCAACAGTCATTTTTTTCTCACCACCTCATGAACGTGACAGCTGTCATTTTTCAAATCCTGCCCACAATGTGTTTTTGCACCTATGGTGTGGAATGACATTTCGGAGTGGATTTGAAAATTTTCACCTACCGGGTTCATGAGGTGGGGTAATAAGAAGGCTATGCTGAAAATCTGATATAGAAATACGGTAAAATACCCAGGTTACAAGTTAATGTTGTAGTATTTCAATGTTCACTCATATCTTTGCTGATTTTCAATATTTGTTTTCAAACTTTCAACTTAGCCATTTTTAGAACAACTCACATGACAGGTGGCATTTTTAAAATCCTGGACAAGACACATTTTTGCACTTCAGGTGTGAAATGACATTTTGGACAATGTACTGCTACATGTCATGTTTATAAGAGCAGTCTTAAAATGATTATCTTGAAAATATCAGGTCAAACTATAAAAAAAAAATATATATATATATATATATATATATATATATATATATATATATATATATACATGTGTACATACATTATGGTGGTGCTGTCGCACCACTATATTTAAGGTTAAGTAGGCTGTTTAATGTTAAACCCCAATTTTTGTAATTTAATAACTCTGCACCATTCAACGGATTTTGCACGAAATTGTGGGGTAGACCTCATGATGTGCCAACCTGTATTTCGGTCGGATGTGCGGATTCAGAGATCCAAAGTGCGTAAAAAGTGAATATTTTTTGGTGGGGGGGGGTGCTGTTTTGTTTGTTGGCCCCTAGCACCCTGACGGCTTGGAATTTCAGTCTGAAATATACATAGAAACATAGAAGGTGACCCACTTAGTCTGCTCCTTTTCCCTACCTATTGCAATACTGCAGACCCTAGATATGTGGCTTACCCTCTCTTCCCTATTCCCTATTGCAAGAGTACTCTTATGTCTATCCCCACGCTTTCTTCAATTCCCCTACCATTTTTGCCCCCACCACCTCCGCAGGAAGGCTGTTTCAAGCATGCACCACTCTTTCGGTGAAAAAGTACTTCCTCAAGTTGCCCCTGAGCCTACCCTCATCTAGCCTCATATCATGCCCCTTGTTCCTGTACACCTTATTTTCTGAAAGATGCTACTCTCCTGTACCTTTATAGCCCTGGGGTACTTGAATGTCTCCATCATATACATAGATACTAACAGCAGGTAAGGGCCTTTGGCCCACCTAGTCTGCCCAATTGTGCATGTACTTTTGCCTCTTCAAGCTTCTCTTGAACTGGGTTGTCCCCTTCTCTCCCCCAACTGCTAGGATCCCCTGATGCCTATCCCATGCATTCCTGAATCCCATAATCGTTTCAGCCCCCCACCTCCTCTGGCAGGGCATTCCACTTGTTCACAACCCTTTCCGTGAAGAAATACATCCTCACGTTACCTTTGAACCTCCCTTCCTCCAATTTCATCCCATGACACCCTAGTCCTGGAACATCTCTTCCCCTGAAAAATAGTGCTTTCCTGTACCTTGTTCCTCCCTGTGAGGTACTTGTATGTCTCTATAATATCCCCCCCCCTTCCCTCCTCCACTGTCGTCTCCTCGTCTATATCCTTACGTAGATAAGGCCTCCAGAACGGGACACTGTACTCCAGGGTGTGGCCTCACTAATGTCTTGTACAGTGGAATTATGACCTCCATTTTCCTGCTGGTAATGCCCCTGCCTATGATTCCCAGCATCCTATTTGCTTTACCCACTGCCTTGTCGCACTGACTCCCAATCTTTTGATTATCAAAGATGATAACTCCACGTGCTCACCACACCCTCACTGTCCACAGGAGATTACTGGGAGAAGTCTCCCTCCTATGTTGCGCCAGACTTCTTGTTCTCAAATACACTGGTAGTGACCACAAAGACCACCCATTCTCTCACCTGGTGCCTTGACCTCAGGTGTCTAATGCACCTCACCCCACCAGGGTAAAGAGATATCGAGCTTACATTCCCCCTACAGGCTGACTGCTCTGGGACGATATCTCTCCTGGCTCCTCCTCATAATACTCCTGGCTGGAGATACTGAAACGAACCCAAGCCCAACAAACCCGGCCGCCCCCATTCCCCCGGTATGGGGACTGGGCAAGGGTCTCAAAGTTGCGCACCTCAACATAAGGAGTCTGCTTCCAAATTGTGACGAGCTAGTGTCATGGGTCACCCTATACAAACCAGATGTCCTTGGAGTGACCGAGACCTGGCTCAACCATCAGTACCTGACTCGGCCTGTGTACTCCCAGGGTACGAGTTCATACGCCAGGACAGACCAGCGAATAAGAGGGGGGGTGGCATCATGATCTATTTCAGGGACCACCTAAAGTTCTCCCCAGTAACTCAGCCATCTCTCTCTTCCCCTTGCGAGCTACTGCATGTACTGCTCTTACTTGGGAATGCCAAGGAATTGCATGTAGCCTGCACATACAATCCCCCTAAGGGCGGGCTCCGAGGACTGACCCACCTCTTGGACTCCGTTGGCCCCTGCACTGGGAAAACAAACTCATTATCCTGGGGGATGTTAACCTTAACTGCACCGGTGGAAATGTGAAGCAGTTTGAGCCCCTACTCGCCAATCTTGCCCTGACTCAACTTGTTCAGGAGCCAACCAGGCGGTCGAAAAACGGATCCACCAACTCCCTGCTGGACTGGATCCTCTCTAACTGCCCTGATAGTATTCCAGCTGAGGAGATCCTATCAGACTCCATCTCTGACCATTCCCCGGTCTTCTGTGTTTGGAAAATTCCCTTCCCCAAAGTTCCTCATAAAATCCTACAGATCAGAAACTTCTCCAGGTTCGATCCTGCAGCGTTTCTTGCGGACCTAAGTCTTGCCGATTGGGCCAGGGTTTTTGGAGCCTCTGACCCATCAGTGGCAGCTTCCCACTTTCTTGCCACCTTCGGTGCCCTGCAAGACAAGCACGCCCCGAAGATCACCCGGAGGGTGAGGGGGGTCTGCCACCCCCTGGTTGCATAGGAGCCTCCTGGCCCTAATGAGCACCAGAGACAAATGCTGGTCCCACTTCAAAGGTTCCATTGATCTCACATTATTCCAGCAATACAGGCACCTTAAAAACAAGTGCAAAAAGGCCATCAGAACTGCAAAAAGCGACTTCTGCAAGTCTGCCCTACTCAGCTCAGCCAGTGACCCCAGGCGGTTCTGGAGTAACATAAAATCTCTTGTCTGTGGGACCTCTCATCTGGGGGTATCCGACATGATAATCGGAGGGGTATCCTGCAACAATCCACACACCATTGCCAACTCCCTAAACTCTCATTTTTTAGACCTATCAGCTTTCTCCACACTCTTCCCGACTGACAGGGGTACTTCCTCCACTCCTCTCCCCACTGGGCAGGAGGATCACCCCCCTCGACAAAAGTTCCATCTCAGAGGTGTGACAGTGAAGGACATGACGAAGCTTCTCTCTGGCCTCTCCCAGTACTCCAGCCCTGGCCTTGACAACCTGGAACCAAAGCTACTAAAACTAGGTGCCTCCCATATTGCTCCCCCAGTAGCCCATATCTTTAACCTATCACTTACAAAGAGAGCCATCTCAGAAATTTGGAAGGAGGCGAGGGTAGTCCCCGTCCTGAAGCAGGGAAATCCCAAAATCCCAGATAACTATCGTCCGATTGCGATCCTTTCATCCCTCAGTAAGCTCCTCGAAAAGGTAGTGGCTGAGCAGCTCTCTGAGTACATAAAGGTGCACGAACTCCTGTCCCCAGCCCAGCACAGATTCCGTAAGGGGCACAGTACCACCACAGCCCTGGTCTCTGTCTCCGCAAGCATCAGGGCTGCCATGGACCAGGGCAAACTCTCTGGAGCCATATTTATTGACCTGTCCAAGGCATTCGACCTTGTCGATCACAAGTTGCTCTGTATGCAGCTGAAGGCACTCAGCCTCTCCCCCCCCAGCTATGACCTGGCTATCGGACTACCTGCATGGAAGAACGCAGAGGACCTGTTTCAACAAAGTCCTATCCGAGCCCTCACTGGCTACCTCTGGCGTCCCCCAGGGCTCGGTCCTGGGCCCCCTTCTCTTCTCCCTCTATCAACTAACTCCCAGTGGCTGTAACTAACTGCAATGCCACACTGTACACAGATGACCTGGTTATTATATCTCACTCCAGGGACATTGCCACACTCAACAAGCACTTGTCTGAGGACTTCAACAATGTCCTGGCCTGGGTAACCAAACATAAACTAGTCTTGAAACTGAAAAAGACTCAGGCTATGCTCTTTGGCTCAGCTGCCAAAATCAAAGCCCTACCAACCCCACTGGACATAACCAGTCCGGAAGGTGCTGCCCTCCCAACAGTGCTCTCAGTCAAGTACCTTGGGGTGACACTTGACCCACAACTTGATCTGGGGAGTCACATTCTCAATGTCTGCAGAGCAGTGAACAGCAAACTGGGAGTGGCCTACAGGGCCAAATACAACCTCACCCCTGCGGCCCAACTGGCCCTGGCGAGAGGTGTCCTCCTTCCCTCCCTTAGTTATGGAATGCACCTATTTGGCTGCTCCCCAAAATCCACCTCACGGTGGCACACAACAACAACATCTGTCACTTTGCCTGGCACTTCTCGTCTCACTCACCACTGCGAGTTATACGAAAAGCACTCATGAGCTCTACCCAGCCAAGTACCTGGACTTTGGGCTAGGGTGCCTCGTGGGCAAAGTGCTGAGAACCAGATCCCCTCCGGGGCTGGCCCCGCTTCTACCTCCAGCTGACCTCTCCCCTTACCAACTCAGGTCCCAGGCTCCGGGGATGCTAAGAGTTCCCCCCTCCCGGACCCTCATGGGGGACAGGGACTTCGCAGTGTGTGCTCCCAGACTCTGGAACTCCTTTCCTGAGTATGTCCGCTTGGCCCCCTCACATCAGTGCTTCCGCAAATCCTTGTGGGGCGTCCTGAAACTTGCCTCGGTGTGTGACTGCCCTAGGCCCCCCTAGTGCAATGGCTTCCGTCCACTGGACCCTAGTTTGCTCTTGCAGGAACCTCCTGCCAAACCTTGCTTGTCCCCCAGACCATGTTGTGTGCCCTGTGCACCTGAGTTTTACTTTTTTATATATTTTTTTAATTTTTATTATTTGTCCACAACCACCTAATCTGGTAGTGCAAATATGTAATTTGTGTTAAAATGAAATTCTGTTTTACTTGTATATGACCTGTTTTTCTCTCTGATGATGCTTCCTATTGTACTTACACATGTTGTTGTGCTGTAATGAGGTACTGTGTTTTTTCTGAACCTCTCTATACCCCATTGTTGTAATCTCCCGGGTCGTTCCTGAAAATAGGCATATTACTTATCTAGTGTACTCACCCGGTTACCAAAATCTAAATAAAATAAATAACCCCTAGGTCCCTTTCCTGCTTAGAGCATGCTATATCCCCCCCCCCCCCATCTGATATGTTGTTCTAGGGTTTTTGTTCCCCATGTGCATTATTCTGCACTTTTTTGCATTAAATCTCGACTGCCACACCGTTGACCATTCCTCAAGCTTCTGCAGGTCTCTCCTCATTCTACCTATTCCCTCCAGCATGTCCACTCCATTAAGAGTTTTGTGTCATCAGCAAACAGGGAAATTCTCTCTTCCGTAATGTCACCGATAAAGTTGTTGAAGAGGACCAAACCCAACACTGATCCCTGTGGCACTCCACCGACTACCCTTCCCTCTACGGAGCTGCAGCCATATACCACCACCCTCTGTGTCCTGCCATACAGTCAATTCCCCACCCACCAACCCACCACACTACTGTCCTACCCACACCCATTTGCCCAGCTTAACAGACTCTTGTGGAGCACAGTGTCAAAGGCCTTACTGAAGTCCAGATAGGCCATGTCCACCCCTCCCCTCAATCCACCTCCCTTGTCACCCAGTTGAAAAATTCATTGAAGTTAGTCTGGCACGACCTCCACCCAGGAAAACCATGCTACTTGGGTCCTGTAGACCACTGGCCACAAGGTATTCCACTAATCACTCTTTCAGTAGTGCTTCCATAATCTTCTCCACTACTGAAGTGAGGCTGACTGGTCTGTACTCTCGGCCCTCACCCTTTAGCCTCACTATTCCTCCCTTTACCTTCATTTTTTCACTTACGTACCTGTGTCCCCTCTAACCACTGTTTTTACAATGCACTCCTCTCTCTGGAGCTTTGGCTTCCCTTACTGCCCTCTCTGCTTCCCTTTGCTTCTCCTGGTACCTTTCCCTATCCCCTCTTCTGCATGTGTCTTTTTGTATTGCTTAAATGCAATCCTTTTGGCTTTCACTTTCTCTGCTACCTCGTTGAAATTTCACAAGAGTTTCCTCTTCCTTTTCCCCTTGCTAACCTGCTTAACGCATAATTGTTCTGTCCTTGTTATCCCGGTTTTAAATACTGTCTACTGTTCCTCCACCCCTAAAAGTCCTTCCCAATTCCAGCTAGTGCTTCTTCCAAGCATTTCCCCGTTCTCCCAAAATCTGCCATCCTAAAATACCCCCCTTCCCTCCAGGGAATATGTACTGAGGTCCTCTAGTCTTTCCTCATGACTTTCGGTGCAGTCCTTGGACCATTTTTGTTGCCCTTCTCTGGACTGTCTCTGTCTATGTCCTTCTGGAGACGCAGCCTCCAGAACTGAACACAGTACTCCAGATGAGGTTTCACTAGTGATCTGTACAGTGGAATAACCACCTCGTTTTTTCTGCTAGTGATACCTCTCCCTATGCATCCTTGCACTGGCTCTCCCTACTGCCTTCTCACATTGTTTGGTTACCTTTAGGTCATCAGATACGATTGCCCCCAGGTCCCTTTCTTGATTGGTGGCCATCAGAACCTCCCCTCCCATCCAGTACTCCTCCCTTAGATTTCTGTGCTCCAAATGTATGACTTTGCACTTCTTTGCACTGAATCTTAGCTGCCACACTCTTGACCACTCCTCAACCATGTTTAGGTCCTTTCTAATTTCTTCCACCTCACCAGAAGTGTCGATCCTGTTGCAGATCTTAGTGTCATCTGCAAAGAGGCATACCTTCCCCTTCAGCACCTCTGCCATGTCGCTTATAAAGACATTAAAGAGGACTGGCCCAAGCACAAATCATGTGGCACCTCGCCGGTCACCCCCTTCCCCTCGGGTTGAACGCCATTTACCACCATCTTCTGTGTCCTGTCACTCAACCAGTTTCTGACCCAGTTTACAATCTTGTGGCCCGCTCCCAGGCTGCCCAACTTATTTACCAACCTCCTATGTAGGACAGTGTCGAAAGCCTTGCTGAAATCTGGTTAGGCCACATCCACCACCCATCCCTGATCTACCTCATTGGTCACCCAGTCAAAGAAATCTATCCAATTTGTTTGACAAGACCTTCCAGCTGAGAATCCATGCTGTCTTGGATCCTGTGCTCTGCTGGATTCAAGAAATATCACAATCTTTTCCTTTAGTAGTGACTTCATTAATTTCCTCACCACCAAGATCAGGCTAACAGGCCTTTAGTTGCCAGCCTCCTCCCTCTTCCCACTTTTCTGGAGACAGACTACATTTGCCCTCCTCCAGTCACCTGAAACCACCCCGGTCTCTATCAATTTGTTGAGTAGGGCTGTTAGTGGTGCTGCCAGTACCTCTCCAAGTTCTTTTAATATTCTGGGATGTATCCCATCCAGCCCCATAGCGTTGCCCCTTTCAGAGTCTCGAGTTCCTTTAGGACTCTTTCCTCCTTAAACAGGCTGGTGTCCACCCTTTCCTACTAGTGCTCCTATCGCCCAATAGTGGCCCTTCTCCTTTCCCTCCTGTGAATACTTAAAAATATTTAGTCAGCACTGTTGCTTTTTCTAGGTCCCTCTACACACACACACACACACACACACACACTCCCTTTTCAATCTCACAATCCCACACCTGGTCTGCTTTCTTTCTTGCATTGGATGAACAGTGTCCCACCCATCCAAAAGCAGTACTATTGCAATACGTTCGCTTGCGCCTGCATGCATGGTGAACATAAAAATTACTCAGAAAACTACAGCCATGACTCTGGGCATGCGCATCAGTGGTGGACACTGATGTGCATGCCCAAAGTCACAGTTTTATTTTTTATAGCCATTTTTTAACATGTTAGTCCTCTCATTTCACACTTATAGGACCTTCTCACATTCAGGGTATGGGATTCTTTCAAAGGGCACCTTTATCTAAATTTGCCTAAAAATGAAGTACTCGTGCTTGTACAAGTTTACTGGCTCCTCTGCACTATGTTCATCACAGGAGCATCTGGATCTGGAGCAGAACGAAAGGGCGGACAGTATTCCCTTTAAAAAGGCACTAGAAAAAAGTAAGGTTCATATTCAACCCCATCCCATTTTCTTTACTACTTTTTCTTTATTAAAAACAGTTGCATGAAAACAAGACCCCTGTCCCCTAGACTGTATCTATTCTGCTTCTCTACACAGCCCAATCCCCGGTTTATGACATCAAAATTATCTCCACAGCAACATATTTTGATATCATAAACAGAATTATGATGGCAGGTGTAGACAGGCTACCAGAGCTAAAAGGGCAGAAATGCTGTATTCATGCAAACACCCTTAGTAATAAGGAAATAAGGGTGACAAAGGGACACTGTCAACCTTTTTTGCATCATACCATATTATTTCTAGTTAAAAAAAACAAACAAACAAAAAAAAAATTTATGACTGCTTTCCTTCTCTAAACTTCATTGATGTTGCTGGTTGTTTTAGTTGCTTCCTTTCTTGATGGACGTGAAATGCATGACAATGTATAATTTTAACCAACCTTGTTCTGTTTAAAATTTCTGATCTACTCTTTTTGCATACTTCCTCAACAGTAAAAACACCCCAAAACAGTGTAGCCACTCATGATGCAATAGTCTCCTCTACTCCCAGTGCGTCACTAGTGGTAGACTCTGTTCCGGGAGTTCCTAAGGGGAAGATGCATTCGAGTTGATCAAGGAATGTAATCATGTTTTTGTGTGGTAACACCAGTATGGTCAGTAGTCTGTTTTTGTATTTTTTAAAAGGAAAAGAGAATCAGAATCAAACTATCAGCTACATCAGCAGTCTCTATAGATGATCATAACATGTGTTTAAACTAGGGACACTTTCATGCCTAAGTGGGTTGACAGTGTCCCTTTAAAGAATGAAATATGAAATAGAATTTTTTTCAAAGTTGTCCCAACTGTGTCAGAAACACTTTAAGGCAGTTGATATACTATGGGTGGGAAATTCAGACTGCGCCAGGCTATGGCGCAAGTCTGGGCGCAGCACAACTGGGATGTGCCAGGGTGATATTCAACGGTACTGCGCCATGGCTCAGCACTGTTGAATATCGCACTGTAGCCACCTGCAATGTGCATGGCGCAATGACATTGCACCGGCGCAAGTGGCCGGAGAGGGGCAGGGGGATGCGCTAGCGCAAGTGCCGTTGCACTAGGCACATCAGCCGCGATATTCAAAGTGCACATGCAAATTTATTTATTTTATTTATTGAAAATGGTTCACCAGGAGAGCACACTGAGCAAAAAGATGCTCGTCTCACGGTACGACCTTGGGGGGGGGGGGGGAGACAAGGGAGGAGGGTATACATAAAACAACCAATAGGTTGAACTTGGAGTCGGGCAATACAAACAATTGTTACACAGTTAAGTGTGGTTAATTACAAACTTGTTACATGAGGAGACAGTACATACATGTGCCACAAGGGGGTGGCATAACATATCTGATTACACATCTAGAACTATACGTGATTACATAAGTGACTATATCAGAGATTGTTTTGAAATATGAAGCACCAGTTGGCAGAGAGAAATGGAAGACTGAGCTTGGGGCCAGGGAGAGCTGAAAAGTCTGGATAGTAAACACTGGGAAAGATAAGGGGGTTGACTTAGGGAAGACGTTGGCGGGAATAAGAAGGGGGCCATAATGCATGCAAGACGCAAATGGGGCCATTTGCATGTCATTATAGCCCCATTTGCATGCAGGTGCACCCATCCCCGGCGACTTGCACCTGGTGCCCTGCCAGGCTGCAGCTGTCGGGGACCGACACCCCCTGCACAAGCGGCAAAGTGCCCCACTGCCTGATCGTGGGCATATGTACTAGATGTAAAATGTCCTAAATCCATGGTGGTCCAGTGGACTGCTCGCAGCCGATCGCGGGCAGAAGTATAATTAAATTGTCTCCTATATCCCTGGTGCTCAAGTGGACTGCTCGCAGCCCGATCGCGGGCGTCAGTTATAAAATATTAACAACCAATCCATCTCTGGTGGTCCAGCGATACCCCCTCCCCACCCATCCACTGACCCCACCACCCCACCCCACCCCCAGTCAGCAGCGGTGGCAGCTGTCACCACTGACTGACTCCATACAATAGGGCTGTAAGCCCACTGGTTCCTGGCGTGGGCCAATGGGCGTGCAGCCACTACCCGTACTACACAGTCAGAATTGTGAATGGATCCATTCCATTTCTGGACTGTGTATGTATTGTTTACGCCTACTGGCCTCATTGCGGGACCACCGGGCGTACAGCCCTACTGTAATGGAGTCAATGGCGGCAGCGGGCGGCATGCGGGTGGGTAGCTGCCGCCACCGCTGACTGGGGAGCGGGTGGTGGGGCTCAGTGGGCGGGTGGGTACAGCTGACCACCAGGGATGGATTGGTTGTTAATAATTTATAACTGACACCCGCGATCAGGCTGCGAGTGGTCCACTGGAGCACCAGGGATATAAGAGGCATTTTAAATTATACTTCTGCCCGTGATCAGGCTGCGAGCGGTCAACTGGACCACCGGGGTTACTGGACCATTAATACATTACTAATGCCCGCGATCGGGCATGGGGGGGCGCTACCGCGAAGGTGCTGCTGGAGCTCGGGTGGCCACCCACAGCTGGCAGCTGCTGTGTTGCGCCCTGCAATATGGCAGCTCACCTGTGGGTGGCCAGCTGTTGCTCCTTTTAATTTTTGCTCAACTGTGCGCGGCACAGGTACGGGTTGCACCTGCATCTGCTCAGCACATCCCAGGCTGAATATCGTAATGTGCGGTGTATGCATGGGCACACCCACCCTACTTACGCCAGATACATTACTGATGCACCAGATCGCCGATTTGTGCCACGCACCCCTTTTGAACATCGTGCCGGGTGTATTAGTGGCTCATGATGGCTAACTATGTTCCCGCCATGCGAACCCTTCTGAATATCCCACCCTATGTTTATAGTGAAAACCTGACTGCATGGGGGAAATGACATGGATTTTTTCTAAAATATTCTCTTATCTGAGCAGTCACTAGTTTTTCTAACATTTTAGCCATACCCGAAAAATGGAGATAGGTCATTACTTACTTACTGAGGCCTTATCTCCCGATTTAAACAGGGGGATAATTGCAGCAGTTTTCTACAGGAGAGGAATTTCGCAATTTGCTACTGTCAAATTAAAAAGATGAGTTATATAACTGTGAGGACAGGATAACCCATTTTTAGGAATACAGGTTCAATGTTATCAGCACCCTGCTGCCCATGCATGTGCACACAAACATTACCAAAAAAAAAAAAAAAAAAACACACACCCACCACTGAAACAGTGCTACAGCTTTTGTAAATATAACTAGTTGGCTATTTGAAAATACAGAAAAAGTTAGCAAAACACTATCTGTCCAATGGCAGCTTAAAACAGAATTTACTAATCTTTCACTTACCTTTCTGTGATGTCTCCAAGCAGTACTGAGGACACTTTGAAAATGGTCAGCCTTGGCGTGGGCTGTGTGGATTCCTGAAGCAGACGTAAGAAAAAAGAAACTCCATAAACAGCAGCCTGTGCTTCAATCAACTGTTCTGCCCAATCTCCTCTTATCTCCCAATATTTAAATCCCCCACCTGCACAAAACCACCTCCACTAAAATCCCACCCCCAACTACAATCCCAGATTCCCAGTGTTATAATGTAAATCATCTCCACTCCATGACCCTCCCCCCACCAGGTGTTAACACTTCCAGCAGCCTTCTCAGAAAGTGATTAGTAAACAAAAGAGCAGATCTACATACGAACATACGAAATTTGCCAGCAGATAAAGGCCTAGAGGTCTATCAAGTCTGCTCGAATGTGCAGCTAGCACCCCTTATTCTGCAGCTGCCCCTCCCTTCCACCCTTCCCCTTCATTAACCCTCCCCCTTGTCCTGTCCCATCCTCGTTTGAAGCAGTCCACTGTTCTACTGCATACCACTTCTGCAGGTAACGCATTCCACCCAGCCACCACCCTCTCTGTAAAAGTGTCTCCTCATCTCCCTCCTGAACCTTCCTCGCTCCAGTCTCATATCATGGCCCCTGGTGGCCCTCCCTCCCTTACTTTGAACAGCCCTCTGTACCTGTCTTGTTTATTCCTTTCATGTATTTAAAGGTTTCAATCATGTCCCCCTGTCTCTCCTCTCCTCCAGTGAGTACATGTTCAACTCCTTCAACCTCCTCTCATATGATAAGTCCCCCAGACCCTTGATCATCTTTGTCGCCCTGCGCTGCACTCCCTCCAGTAACTTAATGTCCCTTTTCAGATACGGATGCCAGAACTGCACGCAGTACTCCAGGTGTGGTCTAACTAATGACCTATACAGTGGCAGAATCACCTCCTCCCTCCTTGAGGATATACCCCTTGCAATACAACCCAGCATTTTGTTGGCCTTTGCAGCTGCCTTCCTACACTGTGCCGAGTTGTTCATTGACCCTGTGATGAGCACACCCAGATCCTTCTCCTCCTCTGTCTGGGCTAGCTGCACTCCCCTAGCTGGTAAGTCCTCCTTGGGTTCTTCATCCCAAAATGCATCACCTTGCACTTTTGGCATTAAAGCCCAGTTGCCAGGTGTCTGACCAGGTTTCAAGCTTTGCCAGATCATCCTGCAACCCCTGCCATCCCCTAGGTCATCCACCACCGCTCAACCTTGGTATCATCAGCAAACAGACTGATCTTGCTCTTGATGTCCCATGATATGTCTGCAATGAATATCCCAAACAACACTGGTCCCAACACGAGGCCCTGTGGGACACCACTCGTCACTGCCCTTGGGTGTGAGAGCTCCCCACCCACCACCACCCTCTGTTGCCTTCCCTGCAGCCAGTTTCCTACCCATCTCACCAGCATTGCACCTGCCCCTGTGCCTACTAACTTCCTTCCCAGCCTTCCATGTGGCACTAAGTCGAATGCCTTACTGAAGTCCAGATACAGGACATCCACTGCATGTCCCGTCCAGTTGCCTAGTTACCCAGTCATAGAACCCGACCAGGTTGGTTTGGCAGGATCGGCCACGTATGAAGCCATGCTGTCTGCTGTCCTGTAGTCCTTTGGCCTCTAAGAGGGCCACCAGCCTCTCCTTCAGGATAGTCTCCATTAGCTTACCCACGATGGATGTGAGGCTCACTGGTCTGTAGTTTCCTGGTTCATCCTTGGGGCCACTCTTGTGGAGGCACCCATGACCATCCTCCAGTCCTGAGGTACACACCCGAATGTAGTGAGGCATTAAATAGGTCTGCCAAAGGTCCTGCAAGGACCTCTGCCAGCTCCTTCAGTACCCTGGGGTGGATGCCATCTGGGCCTGGTGCCTTGTCCACCCTCAGTGCCTTCAAACCCTCTCGAACTCTGTCCTCCATGATTTCCCCATCTGTCACCACTTCCCCCCCTGCGTCTGCCATTTCACCCATCTTGGGTGTCCCCCCCCTCTTCTCTTTAGTAAATACTGAGCAGAAGTACTCATTTAGTGCTTCCGCCTTATCATACCCTGCTTCCACCCAACCCCCCTCCTTCCTAATCCTTACTATGTGGTCCTTACAGCTCCTTTTCTCCCTGATGTACTTAAAGAAGTCCTTCTCCCCCTTCTTAATGCCTTGTGCCAGCCTGAGTTCCGTAGATGCTTTGGCTCCCCTTACTGCCCTTGTCACCTCCTTCGATTCTGTCAAGTACTCCTCTCTGTCCTCCCCCCCTCCCTGTTTTCTTGTATTTCCTAAAGGCAGCTCTTTTCCTCCTTACCTTTTCCATGACCTCCTTGCTCAACCAGCTCGGTTTCTTAGCCCTAGCCTTCTTGCTCTGGGCTTTGCAGCAGGTTTTGGTTGCCTCCACTATCCCCAACTTTATGAGCTCCCATCTCTGGTTAGTATCCATACTAGATTGAATTCTGGCCCAGGTACCTTTTACCACTTCCCCCATCCTCCCAAAGTCAGCCCTCCTGAAGTCCAGCACTCTTGTGCCAGATTCCACTCCTTCCTTGCCCATATCCAATGTGAGCCATACTGAGTGGTGGTCACTCCTGACAGCGGTTCCTCCACTGTAAGTTCTCTCCAAAGTCCCCATTTGCCAGCACAAGGTCAAGGGTATTCCCTAACCTGGTTGGTTCACTGACCATTTGCAGCAGGAAGCTGTCCTGAAGGCATCCAGCAGTACCTGCTCCCTTCTGTTCCTGGTTGTTGGGGTGTCCAGTCCACTTCTGGCATGTTGAAGTCCCCACAATCACCACACTACCCTTCTCGGGTCCTCCTGATCTGTCCCGCTAGTTCCCTGTCTAACTCCTCCATCTGAGATGGTGGCCTGTACACCACTCCCATTCTAAGACTCCTATTCTTGGGATCCTGGATTTGCACCCAAAGTGACTCTGTACTGCCCTCCTCCTTCCTCCCTTACACACTTCAGTCCTTCCTTCACATAGTGCCACCCCTCCTTTCCCAGTCACCCTGTCCCTACGAATAACCTGTACCCTGGTACAGACAGGTCCCAGTCATTATATTGGGTGGCCCATGTTTCCGTGATGGCTGCAATGTCCACCTCTCCTCTGCCATGAGAACCTGCAACTCTGCAGTTTTCTCCCAAGGCTCCTAGCATTAAGGGTAACCACCTTCCACCCTTTTCCCTCCTCCCATCCTGCCCTCCTTTCCTAGCATCACCAATAGTACTTGCCATTTGTCCTTTGTCACTGTTATGGGGGTAAGCTCATATGATTTCCCAACCTGTGGTCCCTGCATATCTCTTCCCCAACTGCCACCCCACTCCTAGTTTAAACTCCAAACTTCCTCTATATATTCTTCCATCCTCTGCTTCAACACTTTCTTTCCTTCCTCACTCCAAGTGTAGTCTGTCCTTGGCATAGAGACTACTGTCCTCCCAGGTCCCTCCCACCCCCAACAGCCCATACCCTTTAGCACAACACCAGGTTCTTAGCCATCTGTTAAATTCCTCTATTCTCAGCTTTCTTGTTGTGCTTGCCTTTGGCACCGGAAGTATCTCGGAAAAAGTTACTGATCTTCCTGTCCCCTCACATAATCTAGCTAGTAAACCTGTGCCCATTACGTACTGGAAAATGTTCTCAGATAATAAACCTTGCCTTTTTGCATTACTGAATATAAAAACAAAAATTGTAAATGCATGCTACTTTAAAGGTAGTACATCCAAGTATACAATAAAAGTAAGCATAAGATTCAACAGGGTATGGAGTATTTGGGGGTGGGGGGGGGAAGATACCTGCATACTGCAGGCACAGGGTCTTACAGCTCCTGGAAGTGCAGGTATCCACACCATCATCTCAGGATATTACTGCGCTTGGAAAATGGGCTGGTGCATTACGTTTTTAAATAACTAAAAAAAGCTGGCTCCATGGCGCCAAGTAGTGGGGCACCCACTCAGTATGCTGGCAACAAAGGTTCGAGCCCCAAGCCCAGGATGTCAAGAGTGGAGGCCAGCAGAGTGGGTGATACAGCACCCTGACACTCCTCCTGGAGGACAGTGCTGCAGAGAACTGCTTGGAAATCAACACCTGGTGGTGTGCACAGCCTTGCTGGCATGGGTGACATGTATGCTGGCTCCATCTCCAGGGTGTCACCACGGTGTACACAGTTGGGCTATGGGGAGGGGGTCCAGAAAAGAGAAACTAGCTCCTGTCTCGGCTTGCTGGATGACAGCTGCCTAGTCCATGCCACAGTCCCCCTAGTGCACTGCTCCAGCCCCCCACCCCTGCATACCTTGGAGGACTCGCCAGAAATGCTACCCCTTCTGTTCCACGGGGGGGGGGGGCCACTGGCAGGATATGCCATGCCCTCAAAAGGATGTGGGGACAGCTCAGGGAGCCAGGTGGCAGGAAGCAGCAGTGAAGGACAAGAATGGCAGGCAGAAAGCAACATTGAGCAGCCAGAAGAAGTGGGAGGTTGGGGTGCATTAAAAGCACAAAAACAATTTAAAAATACAAAACATTTTATAAAACAAAAAGTTATATAAATGCCTTAGCTGTAAAGTAGTTCCTGCTGCACCGTCAAGGCAAAGCGTGCACTAGGTTCATACACCTTATTGTGTGTGAAGTGAGCCTCGTAAATACTAGTCTTTTTTTATGTGCTAAAAAGTACTGTTTACTGTGTGGGGTGGCTCATGGTCCGTTAGTGTTTGCAGTTTTTTTTTTTTTTATTCTTTGCATTTTGACGGACAGTGACACAAGTGCAAACATAGGGAGAGTGATGTAGTTCCCTAGTAATGTGCCAGTAATGACCAAGAAGCTGAACAACAGCTGATGGGATGTGAAAGGAAACTTCCACTAGAAAAAAGGATTTGCACTCTGCGAAAAAATTAAAAAAAAGGGTGTGCTCCACCTAAAGAGGTCCAAGCTAAAATCCCACAAATAGTAATATCACAAGGGCTTTGGGATGCGCATGGAAGCTGAGATTTTTTTTTAAATTCTGCAACAGAAATGTATGTTTCAAAATTGTGCAGGTGTGTTGGGGGTGAGACAGGGAAAGAAAGGCTGCAGTCAGCAACAGGACAAACATGGTGGATTTTTGAAAAGCAAGATTTTACACATGCCCATTAATATGTTGGTTAAGTGGAGAGGCTGGCACCGGGTCTTTTTTTCGTGATGACTGTTGGTAGATAAAAGGGCACTGGAATGCCATCAAACAATCAGGAACATAAACCTTCTATATCCATTAACAAAAAAAAAAAAAAAAAATTGGAAAACTAGATAATGAACTGAATTCTGGAAATACCATCAAGAGAGTCTGGTGACGAGAACTTCTGGAGCAAAGGTTCCAACATGTCACCACAACCATAAGGTTTTTTGTAGGGCCCCACTGAATAGGAAAAAAATGCATCTAGGCTGGGCTACCCCAACTGAATAGTAACATGGCCACCTTTAAAAATGAGAAAAGTAGAGTTATGTAAGAACTTACCGTAACAGCAGATCTTCGAGAGGAGCTCTTGCAGCAGGCTACAACCACTAGGACTAATGCTGCAGACCTTAGAACCCACCGGAAAAATTCTTAGCTAGCAATACCCAGCAGAGACCGCCCCCTGACGTCTGCTCCACCCCAACGTCGGTCACGGTACAAAAGGGGGGCAGACCCAGCTCCACCCCAGTTCCCCAGCCAAGACCCGCGAAAGGGCCCCAGTGAGAGAAAGAAGCAAAGCCTGCAGATGATGTGCTGAACACCTCATTCGGGGGATGGAGGGCAGGAATGCAGCGCCTGCTGCAAGAGCTCCTCTCGAAGATCTACTGTTACAGTAAGTTCTTACATAACTGTACTATCTAACTTTCAGTGGGAGCGCTTGCAGCAGGCTATAACCATTAGGACTGAATCCCAAGCAGTCCCGCGCCACGGAGGTGCCTAACCCCGGGAGGTAGAAGGATGGGATAATGCTGTAAACACAGCAACTCAGGAAAGAAATTCCTGAAGGACTGCCAAGCCAAAACCGGCATGGTATCTGGATGCAATGTCCAGGCTATAGTGCTTCACGAAAGTGTGCACAGAATTCCAGGTGGCAGCCACACATATGTCTCTTATATAGAGACATTCTTCAAGGCGGCAAAGGAAGCAGAGACTCCGCTGGTGGAGTGACCCCTAACCGAGCCCGGAAGGGGTCTGTTGTGTTTTCATAGCAAAACAAAATACAGTGGACAATCACTTAGAAATAGTCTGCATAGACACCGGGTTGCCTGAGTGTTGTGACGCGAAGGCCACGAACAGTTGCTCCGATTTACAGTGTGCAGCTGTGTGCTTGAGGTAGTACCTCAGCGCCCTGTAAACGTCCAGAGTATGAAGGAAAGCTTCTCCCTTACTGGAAGGAGAAGAAAAATAAACTGGAAGGTCAACCCACTGGTTGAGGGTCAACTCCGAGACCACTTTAGGAAGGAACTTAGGATTCGTTCTGAGGGAAACCCTTTCCCTGTGAAAAACCAAATAAGGCTCTTTACACATCAGAGCCTGGAGCTCAGAGACTCTTCAAGCTGAGGTAACAGCAACTAAAAAACAAACCTTCCAGAAAAGGTAACGCAGCTCACAATTAGCCGCTGGTTCAAAAGGGGGGGAGAGTGAGCTTCTCCAACACAAACAGGAGGTCCCAGGGTGAGACAGGATCCCTAATGGGAGGTCTCATATGCAGAATACCCCGTGAAAAGGTGAGGGCCATGTCCAGTTGGGCTAAGGTTTTATCCCCCAAGAGGACATCATATGCAGAAATGGCCCACATGTGCACCTTTATCAAAGAGTAGCTCAAGCCTTGTTGGTATAAGGAGAGGAGATACTGCAATGCTGAGTTCACCAGACAGGTAAGGCGGTCCAGACAGTGAGACGATGCCCATAAGCAGAAGAAGTGCTTCCACTTCACAGCATAAGTGGAGCGAGTAGTGGGCTCCCTCACTGAGACGAGGACGCCCGCCACCTCCTGGGAGACCCCATACCTGGATTTTGCTACGTCTGCAGGAGCCAAGCATGAAGATGCAAAGACCCGAGTTCGGGATGGACCAGTGAGCCCTGGTCCTGGGACAGCAACTGAGAGCATATTGGCAACGGAATTGGAGGTTCCGAGGACAACCGCTGAAGTAGTGGGAACCAAATCTGCCAAGGCCACAATGGGGTGATTAGAATCATCTGAGCCCCCTCATCCTGTATCTTCAATAGAACTCTCTGAATGAGAGGGAAGGTGTAGAGAAACCTCCCTGCCCAGCAAAGGGACAACGCATTTGGCCAGAAAACACCAGGCGAAAGCTCTCGCGAGCAGAAAGCTGGCAGTTTGGCGTTGCGTGGGGATGCAAAGAGGTCCAGTTCTGGTCAACCCCATGTGTCGAAGAGCTGGTCTGCTATTGACTGCAGTAGCTCTCACTCGTGCGCCTTGGACTGAGACCTGCTTAGGCTATCTGTCAAGTCATTTAGGATGCCTGGAACGTGCACTGCTGACAGAGAAATGAGACGCTCCAGCGCCCAGTACCAGACTCATCACCTCCCTGCATAGGGGGCAGGAGTGTGTTCCCCCTTGCTTGCTGATGTAGAAGATGACCGCCATGTTGTCCGTCAGAACGAGGAGAGAGCCTGTGATAAGGTCCTCTTGGAAAGCATACAGCGCATTGAGGACCACTCATATCTCCAGGACACTGATGTGGAGGTCACGCTCCATTGGGGTCCAGCCCCCTTGTGTTTGGCAGACCCCTAGGTGCATCCCCCATCCCAAATCTGATGCATCCGTAATTAGGATCTGATTTGGGGGCTCCTGACAGAAAGAGACTCCTTTCTCTAAATTGAGAGGGTCCAGCCACCACAGTAGTGCCCTCTTGACCGTTCCTGTGACTTTGATCGTGTTGTCTAGGTCGTCTAAGCATTGATCCCAGTGCACCCTGAGCATCCATTGTGGGACTGTCATGTGGAGGCAGGCCAAAAGAGTGACAGGACTGGCCGCCGCCATGTGCCCCAGAAGTCTGAGAAAGGTTCTGGCCTGGACCTGAGGGGTTACCAGGACCGATCCGGCAATCTCCTGCAGGTGATCGTCCCTCTCTGGGGGTAGAAAAGCCATCCCCCTGGACAGAGTCTAGGACCACCCCTATGAAGATGAGTCTTTTGCTGGGCTCCAAGGAAGACTTTGGAAGGTTCAGGGTGATCCCCACCTCTCGGAACAGAGTATAGGCGTCTCTGAGAGCCTGAAGGAGGCACATCCTTGACGGGGCAGCAAGCAGCCAATCGTCGAGGTAAGGGAAGACAATGTCCCTGGTGCCTTAGAGCCACAGCTACCACTGCCAAACATTTGGTGAAGACTCGAGCGGAAGAGAGGCCGAATGGAAGAACCCGAAACTGATAATGCGCCCCCAGGAAGCGAAACCTCAGGCACTTCCTGTGGGGGGGGGGGGAGACCCCTATGTGCATGTACGCATCTTGCATGTTTAGGGAGCAGAGCCAGTCTCCTTGGTACAGCAGAGGAATAAGACCTGGAAGGGTCACCATCCCGAACCTTCAGTACTCTATATAGTTGTTTAGAGAGCTCAGGTCCAGGATGGACCGAAGATCTTGCGTCTTCTTTGGAACAAGGAAAAAAATTGGAGTAATAGCCCTTTCCCCGCTGCTGCAGAGGAACCGGTTCTATCACCCTTTTTTGCAAGAGGGCCTGAATCTCTCCTTCTATGAGAGGTACGTGAGAAGGAGGATATCTTGAGGACCTTGGTGGAGTATCTTGGGGAATTTTGGTGAACTCCAGCGTATGTCCCCTCCTTACAATGTCTAGGACCCACTGGTCCGCTGTTATAGAACTCCAACCCTTCAGGTGAAGGATGAAGCGACCCCCTACTGCCTCCCCTGGTATTTCCTCTGGGGGGGGGGTCGGGAGGGAGTCACTGGGCAGAGCCGGGAGTGGGCAGAGAGGCTTGGGAAGACTTGGGGCGACGAAAAGGAGCTCCTCCAGGTTGCTGGTTGCCAGCTCTCCTTTTGAAGCCACCCCTCTTCTGGCCCTGTTAGTTACCAAGGGTATGAGCACCTGAGGGCTTCTGAAATGGCCATCATCTCGCTCGTTTCTGGTCCCCTCTGTACATTTGCCGGACGAACCAAATAGATTTTCCAGACTCCTGGAGAGAGATAAGAGACTGTCTCCTGCCCAAAAAGGACAGAACCATGGAACGGGAGGGCCTGGATTCTGGACTGCAAATCCTGGTGAAAACCTGAGACTCTAAACCAGGCGTGGCGCTAGAGGCAGACACCTGCCGCTGCCGCTCTGGCCGCCGTATCTGCGGTGTCATACGAGGTACGGAGAACATGCGTACCTACGTCAGAGCCTAATTTTAAAATGTCCAGGAGCTCCATCTTTTGTGTTGAGTCTGGCAAGGCAGCAGCTAGCTCCTGCCCTCTCTCCCATAATGCATTCTGGTACTGGACCATATGTGTGAGGAAGTTGAGAGACCTAATGGAGCAGGTGGATGCACAGTAGACTTTCTTGCCCACCTGGTCCAAGTAGCGGGATTCTGGGTCAGGAGGCCAGGAGCTTAGGCTGCTTGGACTTGTCATGGGCAGCCGTAATCACCGATGAGTACACCTGAGGGGATCCACCAGGAAAGGCTCATCCCTCGGGGCTCCATACAGCCTGTCTTTTTCGGAACAGCTGGGGCTGAAACTGGATGCTTCCAAGTTATCCTGCTAAGATCCTGGAACGTATCCACTAAAGGAGGCACCACTAGAGACTTCTGCCTAAGGTATTTGGCCAGTCGGCGGCGTTCCAGATCCAGGTCCTCCATCTGCCATGCACTGGAGGCCTGGATGTGCCTCCTAACATCTATGAAGGTCTGATCCTCAGGAGGCGAGCGGGGTTGGTCTTTCCCTCCCAAGGAACCCCCGAGAGGGATGAGGAAGTAGAAGGGGTAGAGACGATCTGCTACTGGGCCTTGAACGGCCTAAGCTGTGTCTTGGACTCCTCCCGCTCGAGCGTCGGTAGCTACCGGACCGACGTCGGTCCGAGGACCACGCTGGCTGCAGGACGAGCCGGAGCAACGACTGGCGTCGGCCTGGGGACCGGCCGACTAGAGTGGGAGCGGGCCCGCCTAGGAGAGCGGGAACGGCTCCTGGGCCGTGACCGAAACCAGCGATGGCTGCCTGATAGGGAGGGGTGCCGACAACGGTTCTCAGACCGGGACCAGGAACAAACCTTCGAGGGCAGGCGTGGCAGTGGCCGCTCAGGGGTCTTCCGCGAGGAAGGAGCAGGAAGACCCTCGGGTTCAGCATTGTCCAGCCAGCCAGTATCCGGCGTTGGGTCCAGTTTTGGCGGAGGCTGATCTTTCTTTACCAGACTCCACCAAAACGTAAACAGCTCCTGCAGTTCCTCCTAACATTTTTTTCACCAAACAAATGCACGGCAGTTCTGTTAGCCAAGCTGTATCTACCATAAAAAAAAAAAATTCCACACCACCTGGACGCAAGGCAGTAAGGAATAAAAATGCAAAAATATATTTTATTTTTAAGGTTTTTGCACTATCTGGATTCTCAGACTCCGTACAGCCAACTGGAACAAAACTTGTCACACCCACATCAAGAGATCTACCCCACAGGACAGTGCATGCCAAATTTTGTGCAAATACATTGCTCAGTTGCAAAGTTATTAAAGTGCAAAATTTTGAGGTTTAACATAGCAACTCAATCCCACCATAATAAATATTGTATAATATACATATCTTTATTTTACAAGGCAAAGCACCATTGAGTAGAACTCATTTGATATAGTCATCTTTCTCTCTCTATATATATATACATACATATATATATATATATATATATATATATATATATATATATATATATATACACACATACATATATACATATACATATATATATATACACACACACACACACACACACACATCTGTATCTATATTTACATATCTATATTTACATCTATATCTATATCTACATCTATCTATATATCTATATATCTGTATCTATCTATATTTATATCTCTATATCTATCTATACTATAGTGGCACAGTAGTGCCACCATAGTTAGGATTGAGTAGCCACAGATTTGCCAAAACCTTTCCATGCGTGGTCTGGTACCATAGATTTCTGTATCTGGCAAGTTTTGTTACAGTCGGATGTAGAGTTGTGCAGCTACAGAACGCAAAAAAATTTTGTAAAACACAGACTTTTTGCGCGTTTCTTTGCTCACGCCCACAGCCCGCATGGTTTGTCCGTTCGGTCCAAAAACTTCAGGGAACATGCAGCCTTGGTCACAGAAGTGCCTTTTGAAGATTTGGTGAAAAACTATTAAACCATTCAAAAGTTATTCAAAACACAAATTTCCCATTATAGTCAATGGGAAAAGTTAACAAAAATCACGAAACTTTCATGAGGTCGCTTTTACTGTCGCAAATGGCCCTTTTACTTCTGTGAAGCAGCCAATTTTTTTTTTTTCCAGTTATGGTACAGAAAAAATGCCTGGTGTTTACAACTGGGACCCCTCCAGGTAAACAATGATTGTTGTGTTTACCTAGTCAGGTCCTGAAGATGCTAGCCATATCTTTTTTTGGGGGGTTAAACCCCCCCAGACATGTATTTTTACATTTTTTTGGAAAATACTTTCACAAAATCCTTTAGCAAATGCTGAAGTTTCGTGAGGTTTTCTCATGAAACCTTCATGATTTGCGAAAGTATTCCCAAAATAACTGCAAATATTTGGCAGCCTCATGCAACAAAACAGTTTGGTGTTTTGGGCTGAAATGTACAGGGTGGCAAGCCCTGGTCCCACAGATGTGCCTTTTGGAGGTTTGGTGCCAAAACATTGCAGGGACCAAAGTTACAGCACTCCGAAGTTCAGGCTAGAAAGCCATAAATAACATGAATTTTTTTTTTTCTACCTCATACGGTTCTTGAGATATTTGAGATTTACTGTTCCAATTGCTCATTTTCATGCCCAAGGCACACTATTACGTCCACACAGTTACTATTCACAGTGCTTTTTGCTGCCGCTATCTCGGACACAGTGCAAGATATGGATTCAGTCGACTTTCTATTGCGAGAACTACTCACTCTCATGATTACAACCACACTTAAATTTCTTTTCTAGCTGCAACGGTTCCCCAGATATGGGCAAATTACTGTTACAAGGCTTCCTTGACCTCTAGGACTGCTGTATGGCTCCGTGCTTATGTGTAGGTGGGAGTCCACAAACACATCATTAAGCAGAAATGGGCAGTTGGGTGGGAGCATGAGGCCCAAAGGGCCCCGCGCTCCCACCAACACATACCATTTACTATTTATATTACACTTTCTCAAAAAGAAGGGAAATTCCAAAAAAACTCCTTTAATGCATCAGTTTGGGTTGTTTCCACAGCGACAAAAGCGTGAAAATGCGATGTTAGGGTTACCACCCCACCCCAATCCTCAACCCGCTAACTCTGCATTCCCCTACCCCCTCACTCTGACACACACACACACACACACACAGATTGTCAGACACTATACCAGTCAGTCACATCTGTAAGCACAATAATCACAACACTGTACTCCTTTCACATAAGACTATGTAGAGAAAAACAAATACAGTGGGATAGACTCTATACTGCCAGCACTGTATGCTGACACATTATAGCTGACATATCTTTCTCATACAGTGAAACTGACTTTCTAAATATTGATTTTCATGTGTTATAATTCAACAATTGGCTTGCTGCAGGCATTGCTGCTACACCATAGGCATGTGGTAGCAGGGCAGACACAGCTAACACATACATAGTACTTTTCACATACTGCTCAGGTATGAAACTAGCACCATCACATGTTGTAATACTGCTGCATTATGTGAATACACTCAATTAGCAGCATGTTATGGTAAGATTTGGATGTTACAACTGTTGCAGTCACATGCTGCTTGTAAACTACACTACAAAACATTATTTTCATTATTACTGTTTATTAGGACTGATTCACTGTATCAGAAAAAAAATATGCAAGCATCCTCTCACTGTTGCTAGGGTTACCCAAACTTATTTCCAATACAGCCATCTATAGATTTAAAAAAAAAAAAAAAAAAAAAAGCTGAAACGCACAGCATGTAATTTTTTATTTTTTTTATTTTTCTTGTTATTGATTATTTCCCTCCGGTCACGGCCCTACGGAGCCTCTCTCTGACATCCTGCCCGCTTGAGGTCCCCTCGACCTGTGCCTCCTCTCTCCCCTCTTCCCCGCAGCCAGCACCCCCGGCTTAACCCCTCCAGGGTGGGGCTGCCCCTCCTCAGTGGGCGCACTTACTAGTCACTCTCTGGCTGCAGTGAGGGCCCAGGTGGAGGAACTGGAAGGCCAGGCAAGGTGGACCCGGCAGAGGGCATGGGGGACAAGTGCCATTGCATACCCCACCGACCTGGTTGTTTCCTTGTTCTGGTGGCCTCCCCCCCTTGTGTGTGCACTCCTGACACTATGGCGCATAGCAACCCTGCCTGCATCAGCACGCTGATCAATGTGCAGCCCACGCACTGCAGCGCTCCCGATCTCCAGCAGGAGCCGCTGGTGCACCAGGCTATCCCCCCGCCCTCTCCCGGGGGGGGGGAGGAGAGCAGCCCTGTGGGCACCCAATCCTCTCCCTGTCCCTGCCAACCCACCACGCCTAAGCTTGCTCCCAAACTCAGGTCGCCGGCGTGGCAGGAGGTGTGGCGTTCACGTGTAAACCCAAATTTGTTCACCTTAACATTGCAACCATTCAACAGAGTAATGGAGTAACTGAGTTCCATGAAATTTCGCATACATAATTTTGTGGGGTATGTCTGTTGATGTGGCAAATTTGGTTTGACTCGTTTGTGTGTTTTCTGAGACACATAGTCTCAAAAATCCTTACATTTACATGTTATTTTGCAGTTTCTTTGTCCACCTGTATTTCAGAAACTGTTTTATGTAGTGGTCTGAAATTTTTAGGGTAGAAAGCCTTTGCCTCACAAATGTGCCTTTCGAAGGTTTGAACAAAATAATAATCCGGTCAAAAATTAAATTTTGAATTTCCCATTATTTTCAATGGGAAAAAATAGATTTCCAGCATGGAAATGGATTCTGTGTCACAGGAGCTGATGTCTTTTCGCAAACCAGTTATCCTGTGTCGCAGGAGCCTAATGCCTTTGCACAATGGGTCATCCTGTGTCGCAGTTGGGAAATGCTTTATCGTACATCCGCCTTTTTTTTTTTTTCAGTTAGTGAGAGAAAGGAAACTAAGAAAACAAAGAAATGAATGCAATTCAAAAAAACATCATAACCTAGCTAAATGGGACCCATTTAGCTACATTCTGGTGTTTTTTTTAAATTATGGCAAGGAACACCTTTTCTAGGCACCCAAACTCCCGGATGCCCAGCTTAGCGAGAGGAGTCCTTCCCCCACTTTCTCTGTATGAGAAGAGCAGGATTTTCTGGACTTCAGCAGCCGCAGCTCAAACTCGTGCTGCCAGCTGCAGTTTCAGCTGTAAGCCACCCTTTCCCTGGTGTCTAGTGGCACCTCCCACCCTGTATGCATTGTGTATTTCCACAAATGCTAAGTGGCATCATTCCTGTTGCCATATACCATGTAGCGATACTAGTGGGTTTTGCAAACAAAGGCAAGGAAGGACCCTGAAATAACTTGCTGTGCACCAAACTGCGTGATTACATCATCCTCTTTATTAATATGCAAGGTAAGCTCTCAATATTTTTTGAACCCATTTATCTTATAAAGTTATAGAGCTGGATGCTTAAATACCCTCTAAAACAATGTGTATAACAAATGCAGCCTAAAAGGGATGCAGTAGCGTTAGTAAATCATTGCATTGGACAAACAAGAAACTGCAACTTCTCGAAACCTTATTGTTCAGTAGCTTTCATTTACAAAGAATGAACTGCTAGCTGCTCACGACTATGTTTCATTATGTAGCGGAGTTTACTGCGCGTTTCCTCAAATCTGTTTTCTCGTGCACCTCTTTTGAGCCCGGGGGAACTAGCAAAACGTGGCAAACATTATACAAACCATTAGACATGCTAGAAGATTAAATCTGTGTCCAAATAAAATTATCGTCAGCTCCAGGTGGGTTTGCACAAATTGGGAGATTAACTTACGCACAGGGTTAATAGTCGATATTTGATATAAAGAGTATGAACCAATGATTACTGACTTTTGGTATGTCAACTTCAGCTCTTTGCTGCTAAAAAAACATTACAGACACTAGCCAGGTTTGGTACATGTGGTATTTAAATAGCTACAGGATAGGGCTTCAAGAAGGGTCTTAAAGCCCACCTGTTGGATCTGAGACTCTGCAACTGCTACCGCTGTGTCTACCAGACTCTCTGCTGCCGATCTAACCTTACTGGAACATCAGTCTGATTGTGACTGTCTTGTGTATAACAGTGCTTCTACTCCTGTTGATATTGATTGTAATTAACATGTTATTGTATCCTTGCCTGGGTCAGTATGTCTATTTTGACTGTTAATTGATGTACTGAGAACTGAGGGTCGCGAGGGCAGGAGTCCACAGCCCTCCCCACTTCAGGAGCGACCCCCCCCCCGCGGACCACACTGAATCTGAACTCTGAGCCAGGTAGCCACCGGAGGAACTGAGGGTCGCGAGGGCAGGAGTCCATAGCCCTCCCCACTTCAGAGCGACCCCCCCCGCAGACCACGGAATCTGAACTCAGAGCCAGAACTGAGGGTCGCGAGGGCAGGAGTCCACAGCCCTCCCCACTTCAGGAGCGACCCCGCGGACCACACTGAATCTGAACTCTGAGCCAGGTAGCCACCGGAGGAACTGAGGGTCGCGAGGGCAGGAGTCCATAGCCCTCCCCACTTCAGGAGCCACCCCCAGACCACACTGAATCTGAACTCGAGCCAGAACTGAGGGTCGCGAGGCAGGAGTCCACAGCCCTCCCCACTTCAGGAGCGACCCCCGCGCGACCACACTGAATCTGAACTTTGAGCCAGGTAGCCACCGGAGGAACTGAGGGTCGCGAGGGCAGGAGTCCACAGCCCTCCCCACTTCAGGAGCGACCCCCCGCGCACCACGCTGAATCTGAACTCGGAGCCAGGAAGCCACCGGAGGGTAGAAGCAGCTCTCTCTACTAGGAATTTTAAAATTGGCGCCTTTTTGTGTGTTCAGTCAGCTGTAAATGTAACCGGAGGTGCAGAGAGGCTTTAGACAGAACTTTCACCTGGGCGAAGTTAGGTTTAAAAACCGGAGTTTCTGGCTACCTCTGTAAAATATTGCATGTTCTGGGGTGTTGTGTTGAATTTGCTCAGGGTTGGATTAAAGTGCAGGAACCTGTGGTAGTTGGGAAAAGTGAGCCCCTGACTGTGTAATTACCGCGCTATAGCCTAGTCGCAGGGAAGAGAAACAAACAAACAAAAAAAAAAGTAAAAGCTGAGGTTTTTCTTTCTTTGTCTGCTTTGTGAAACTCCTCCTTCTAATCCACAGCCCCTACTTAAACAGCCTTTTTCTTACCTCCGCAGAACTGAGGGTCGCGAGGGCAGGAGTCCACAGCCCTCCCAACTTCAGGAGCGACTTCCGATGACCATGCTGAATCTGGAACTGGAGCCAGATAGCCACCGGAGGGTAGAAGCAGCTCTCTACTAGAGTTTAGCCCCGCCTGCACTTTAAGCGAGGCTCCCACCACCCCCACCACCACCCTTGGTCGGCTCCTCCTTATATAGAGGAAACCCATATAGAGGAAACCCTGTGAGCTCTGTAACCAATCAGCCCACTCTCCCATTAGTCCCTTATACTTTCTTACCACTAGCGGCCACCGGCGAGCAATTCTGTCAAAACCCCCCACTGAGTGTAAAAGGATAAGCAAAAAAAAAAAAAACAAAATGCAGTTCCTCACTCCAATCATCATGTTGCTTTGCATAGCTACTGCTTCCCTCCCACCCTTACCGAAACCTTCCCTACCAGACCCTTTACCACTCCACCCCTTAACTACCAAGCTTGCCCCACACTCCTCCTCGGCACCAATGAATCACAACTGGCATCATGGGCATAATTGGATCCTGGGGGCCTCTATCCTCCCCCCCTCTTTCCATGCTGCGATACCTACCCTATCTCCCACTCTTCTCAGTCTCAAAGGTAAGCTCAGCAACCTCTAATCTCCCCACCAGCAGGGGTTCACCAGTAAAGCTCATGCGCCTCCTAAGACACACCTCGCTTTTTCTTCTCCCAGCCGGGACGCCAAAGAAACCCGGCCCCCAGGCTCCCACTGCTGCCCAACTACCCGCACCAACTACACCCCTCCCCAAAGGGCTCAAAATCATCCACCTCAATATATGCAGCATCCTAAACAAAATGGCAGCCCTTCAAACAACTGTCCTGACCCTGCGCCGGATATTATAATCATCACTGAATCATGGCTGAAGCCCCACCACCGAATTCTCAATACCTGGGTTCTTTCTAATCTGCCAAGACAGACAGGGGAGTAAGAAGGGTGGTGGCACTGCCATGTTTGTCTCCACAAATCTCCAGTTCTCAGTAATCAATCTGTCATCGCCCATACAATCTATAGACTCCTCCCAATCAAACTCCCCTTCCCACTCCATCCCTGTTTACACAGCTGGGTCCTACTGTCCGCCTAACACACCACCAACTAGCATCCTGGAACATTTGGGAAAACTGAGGGCCCTTACTGAGGCGCAAACTCTACATCCTTGGGGACTTCAACCAGAACTGGCTAGGCTGTGCTGCCTATAAAACGCTGTTGTCAAATAAGTGCACTCAACTTGCACCAGCAAATAGGTGAACCCACCCGACTAAATCGCATATCAAATAAACACACACTATAGACTGGGCACTCCTACCCACCCTCACAGGATAATTAAAGCTGGCATTCTACCGACTCCTCAGTGACCACCATACGATTTTCTTAGTGCGAAAATCTTCCGTCCTCCGGCCCCACCACCCCGCATGCTGCACAGCAGAGTTTATAAAACTCTGGATCTGACTGCGCTACTAAATGACCTTACCTCCATAGACTGGTCCTTCATCCCTAGAGCCTCCTCCATAAATGAAGCCCTGAACTACTTTTCTACAAATTTCTCGCCATCTGGGACATACACGCCCACTAAGGAGATCCAAAGTCAGAGGTTTACACTTCCCTGGGTAACAGCAAACCTTATGGAAAACTCAAAGCCAGAGACCGTGCATGGAAATCCTTCAAGGCCTCTGGTGCTCATGCGCGCCCAGCAACATTACCGTCTCTGCGTAATGCCTGTACAAGACTCATAAGGCAGGCCAAATCAAATTACTTTAAACGGCTCTCATCAATAACAACTCCCACCCTTCCCAATTTTGGAAGTCCATTAAATCACTTCTCACCCGCCCTCCCAACCTCCCACCCCCACTCTTAACCTCGAAGGTAAGATCATCTCAGCTCCCAGTCTGGTAGCCACCGAGTTTAATACCTACTTCACCTCTACTACTTCCTCCCTCCTCTCCTCCCTACCCCACCCCATACCCCACCTCCTACCCTTAGTGCCCCCCATTGTACCCCCCGTGACCCCAAATGCTCCCCGGCTGCCTTTTGCTCCACCCAGTCACTCCGGCCAGGTGCAAAAAATCCTTCTCTCACTAAACCCTTCCAAAGGTAAATGTCCTTCAGGCCTGGATTCCAAAATGCTCCTACTCTCTGCATCGGCCACAGCCCACCCTCTAACCATGCTCTTTAATCTGTCCTTTAAAATAGGGGCAGTCTCCTCAGTTTGGAAACAAGCCATAGTCATCCCACTGCCCAAGGAGGGACCTCTCCTCCCCTCAAACTACCGGCCGATATCTCTGCTCCCCATCCTAGCCAAAATCCAAGGCGCCTTGTACTATCCCAACCATACACCACTATCTGATTCCATCTCCTTTTCACCCCCTACCAGGCTGGGTTCAGAAAAAATCACTATACCATCACCTCCTCCTTCGCTCTCCCTAACTCCATCCTTACAGGCATGGACAAAGGGAAATAACAGCAGCCATTTTATAGATCTGGCAAAAGCGCTCGACACGGTCTCGCATCTCTCTTGCTATCTAAACTTGCCCAATCCGGACTGTCTAATGCAGCAAAAACTGGTTCCACTCATACCTTTCAGGAGGACACAAGCTGTCGCATTGGAGCAGGCGCAATCCTCCCCTCTCCCTGTAACCAGTGGTGCACCCCAAGGGTCTGTGCTCGGCCGCTGCTATTCTAATATTCCTCAACGATCTGCCCTCTGTCTGTACACAAACTGCCATTCATATATGCGATGATACGGTACTATTCGCCTCTGGCCCAACTCCGCATCACTGCGACAGCCGCTCTACAAAAGGATTTCCTCGACTATCCAACGCTGGTTCCTCGGGAACCAACTATTCTTAAACTCAAAAAAAACGGTCTCCCTCACCTTCGGCTCCCGGGCCAAACTAACCCGGCTTACTGAACCACTTACATTCTATACCCTGGACAGAACACCTCTTACGACCTGCACCTCTTATCGCTATCTCGGCATCTGGCTAGATCAGCACCTTGATTTTTCAGTGCACATAGACGCTCTGCATAAAAAACTGCATCCCAGGCTTTGTGCTCTCTATCGTAACAAGTACTGCATCCCGTTACCAACCAGACTAGCAATAGTCCAAAAAATGATCCTCCAAATTATTGACTACAGATGTGCTGTCTACGGCGCCGCCCCCCTCACATCCTTAGTCAGGCTCGACCCCCTACACAACTCCTTCTGCCGGTTTGCCTTGGACCGTCCTCCCAATACCCACCACTGCATACTATACCAGTCCCTCAGCCTCCCATCACTCCAAAACCGGCGATTGCTGCATGGGGCTAGAATCACTGCCAAATTCTGGTCGCACACGCTCCCTTCCTACCTATCTGTTTCCCTATCCGCCTTCTCTCCACCTACATACGACCTCAGGAACATCGACTCCAGGCTCCTGCATGTTCCACATAGATTCACCCGATCAGGTCAGGAGCTTTCAGTTTCAGACTGCCCATGATATGGAACTCACTGGCAGCAGACATTAGACATTCTACCAGTACTCCCCAACAAATGCCCTTCTCAAATCACATTTCACGACCTTATGCTCTTGCTTTCCCTTCTCTGAATCTCCTTGGACAATGCCTAGTCAACCTACTCAGGTACCTGCACAACTCCTACCCTTTCAACCTACTTATGCTCCAGTCTGAGCCCATTTTTTCTTTCAATATCTGTCTCATAGTGCTATTAATTGCATATTACTGAACCTATTTACTGCTGTAAGCTGTACATACGCTGTACCCATTTTGTATATACAATCTGTCTCATTATATTGTTGTATTCTATGTACTACTGTACCACTGTCTGTCAAAATCTTGTTGCATATGTAATGAACTGTTCTTGTCATACTACCTCACCCATGTAACCCCCTACCCCCAGGGCGCATCTGGAATCGAGCGGTACTCCGCTCAGTATGCCTTCCTGGTAAATCTCTTAAATAAATAAATAAATAAAATAAAAATTGTGAAATGACATGTATGTATTTTGTTATGTTTATAGATGTATGCAATTAATTCCGGGTCGCCCCTGAAAAAGGGACTGTTTCTGTCTCAGTGGGCCTACTCTGTCACAAAAATTTAAATAAAATTAAATAAATAAAGGACATTTACATATATACTTCTTCCAGGACAAAGGGAAGGAAGAATCTCAGAATCTTCATATATGGCGAACACGGAGACCATAGCGCAAACACATTTTAAAAAAAAGGTCTGAACTTGTATTACATAGAAACATAAAATTTGACGGCAGATAAGGACCGCTTGGCCCACTCAGTCTGCCCATTTCCCCTACCTAATGGATAAGCTGCAGATCCTAGCTAACAAACAGCCTGCTTCTTCCAACCTCCACCCCCTAGAATTGTCTTATGTCTGTCCCATGCATTCTTGAATTCAACCACTGTTTTTGACTCCACAACCTCCTCAGGAAGGCTGTTCCATGCATCCATGACCCTCTCCGTGAAATAATACTTCCTCACATTACCTCTGAGCCGTCCCCCCCCCAGCTTCAAATTGTGCCCTCTTGTTCTTGCACACCTCTTTTTCTGAAAGATGCTACCCTCTTGGACTTTGTTGATTCCTTTGAGGTATTTGAAAGTTTCTATCGTGTCCCCCCTCTCTCTCCTCGAGGCTATACATGTTAAGATCCTTAAGTCTCTCTTGATATGTCTTCTGGTGCAGACCCTGCACCATTTTGGTTGCCCTCCTCTGGACAGACTCCATCCTGTCTATGTCTTTGCAGAGATTTGGTCTCCAGAACTGCATGCAGTACTCCAGATGGGGTCTCACTAGCTGTCTGTACAGAGGGATAACAACATCCTGTTTTCTACAGGGGATGCCTCTCCCTATGCATCCCAGTATCCCCCCAGTCCTACTTACTGCCCTCTCACATTGCTTGCTCACCTTTAGGTCATCTGATATGACTATCCCCAGGTCCTTTTCCATTTGTGTTGTTGTTAGCATCTCACCCCCCATTGTTTATTTATGTATTTATTCATTCATTCATATATCGGTTTACAACCTTTGAGCCACAGGCTCATTTCCAAAGGTACCTCATCACATTGAGGACAGAAAACAGACAGTAAAATTTTGGCTACAGTGAAGTGTTACATACAAACATAGAAAGACGATACATTTTTGATTACAGCAAAGTGTTGCACACTTAGAGTTACATAGAGTGGTTCAGTACATTTTAGTCAATTTGTTAGAATATTACAATGATACAGCTGATAGTATGCTGGTAATAGTAGAGGGATAAGGCTATGGTGGAGAGAGTTAGAGTTCTGCCTAAGTGGCACTGTCAAGTGTGTACTCTTCCCCTGGGTTTCTGTTTCCCAGGTGCATTACTCTGAACTTCAACACTGAACCTAAGCTGCCATACATTTGACCATTCCTCCAGCCTTGTCAAGTCCCTTCTCATCCTTTCCACCCCACCTTGTGCATCAACTCTGTTGCAGATCTTTGTGTCGTCTGCAAAGAGACATACTTTTCCTTCCAGTCCCTCTGCAAATGTCGCTAACAAAAGACATTAAAGAGGACCGGTCTTAGTACTGAACCCTGCGGTACCCCACTAGTAACCCCCCCTCCCTTCTTCAGAGTGGACTCTGTTTACTATTACCCTCTGTGTCCTGTTCTCCAGCCAATTTTTTTTACCGAGGCTACCATCCTGGGACCCACTCCCAGGCTGACCAACTTGTATATTAATCTTTTGTGTGGGACTGTGTCAAATGCCTTGCTAAAGTCTAGGTAGGCCATGTCTACAGGCTCAGCCCCTCCCTGATCTAATATTTTGGTCACCCAGTCAAAGAAATCTATTAGATTCGTCTGACATGACCTTCCCGCTGTGAATCCATGCTGCCTTGGGTCCTGCGCCCCTCTGGCCTCTAGGTACTCAACAGTTCTTTCCTTCAGAAGTGATTCCATCATTTTCCCAATCACTGAGGTTAAACCAACAGGTCTATAATTTCCTGCTTCTGCCCTGCTCCCACTTTTGTGTATTTGAACTATAATTGATGCCTGATCCCCATCCAAGTATAAAAAAATAAATAAATAATAATAATTACCTGGTAGTCTAGCTTAGTGGTCCCTCCACCCTCCCTGGTCACCCTCCCCTGAAAATACATTCCTATCCCTAGGGGTCAAAAAGAAAAAGCTCAGCACACACAACTTTCCAAGTGAACAGCAAGTACAAATTTATTTCGGCAGGGTGCCAGAGGAGACAAAGCCTGATCTCCTCTGGCACAATACCGAAATAAATTTGCTCTTGCTGTTCACTTGAAAAGATTTGTGTGCGGAGCTTTCTTTTTGTTTATCTGAAGATTTGGCTACCTTGCTCACGCATCCAGAGCACACCCGAAAACTTGTTCTATGTTATTTATTCCCGGTGGTCTAATGGCCTTTTGACCCCTCCTCCCCTTAAGTAATGACTGACCACCCCACTCCCCTCCTCAGTCCTCATTCCCAGTCTGCAACCAGCAAAGCCCTCCTCTCACCCCACAACTGGCAGCAGACTGCAATATGAAAAGAGTGCTACCGCAGACTGCAGCTATGAACAGGGGTGTAGCCAGGGATTTCAGATCTGCACACCAAGTGGACTCACTGCTACCCCTTCCCCTTGTTAGGGTGAGCAACCCCTCCCCCCCGGGTGTAGCCAGACAATATACAAATGTACACCAGGACCGTATTTGTTGCCTCATTTGGCACAATAAATACAACTTTTGTATCTCATGACAGTGGTTGTTGCCATGCATGGGTAAATACAAATGCCATGCATTGTTCCCTAAGCCATCCACATACCAGCCCAGAGCCTGTAAAGTTGTATTGTCCTTGGGATACAAAGAGAGTATTAGTGACCAGTCCTTCTAGTTTAAACTCCTATGAATAAAATTACAGAAAGGTTCAGTATTTTCATGGGAAAAGGAAGCCGTTCAGAGCCCATTTGCTACCCCCCCCTTAAATAAAATTGCATACCATGGAGTTCTTGGAGTATGCCTGCCTACACCCATGGCTGTGAATGAGTGCCTACTGTATAGGTGCTCATTCACTGCCACAATCTGCGGCAGTGCTCACTGAGAGCACAATCTGCGGCCAGCTGTGGAGGTGAGAGGAGGGCTGTGCTGGTCACAGACCAGGAATGGGGATTGGAGGGAGCGGGCCACTAGACCATCAGGAATATTAATGCGTTTTCAGGAGAGGGGGAAAGGGACCACTAGACTACCAGGTTATTTTTTTTTTATATATATATCCTGCGACGGGGATCAGGGGAGGGACTACCACCATATAAGGATCTGTATTTTTTTGTTTGTTTTTTTTAAAGGACACTGCAAACAGACATGGGGGAAGGAGTAGGGACCACTAGACTATCAGGTAATTTGTTTTGTTTTTTATACTAGGGCAGGATCAGGCATCGGGAAGGGGGGGGAACTACTAGGGAAAAACGGCAGTAACGGGATGGCCATCAGAGAGCTGGGGGTTGGGGAGGGACCACTAGATTACCCAGAACAAAGGGCAGTATGTGAGTGGCAACTGCACACTAGAGGAGGGGAGGGACCACATGACTACCAGGGACATTTTTCGAGTTCCTTTCAATGGGATTGGTACACAGTCGCAAAAACAGGATCCTTTACCATGCTTTCCCATTCAGTACAACGGGATTAGCTTGACTTAGATTCTGTTTCGCAAAAGGATGTTTTATCGTGCTTTCCCATTGACTGTAACGGGAAAGTACCATAAATTATCCTTTTTTCCAAAACAGGAGTCTACATCAGGCTAATTCCATTGCAGTCGATGGGAAAGCACGATAAGAGATGCTTTTGCAAAACAGGATCCTATTCCGTGCTTTGTTTCTATGTATTTAAAAGGGATTTTCAACTTTTATGCTTAACTCTGCCATTTTTTTTTTTGCCAATTTTCAACATGGCCTTTTGGGGACCCCACCTCATGAACTATATGACTGTCATTACACAACTCCCACCTGAAAGATGATTTTGCAATCAATCAGTTGGCGAAATCACCTTTCAGGCAGGATTTGTGTAATGACAGTCACACTGTTCATGAGGTGGGGTCCTAAGAAGTCTATGTGGAAAATTTGGGGTCAAAATATGCAGACATGGCAAAGTTATGCCCATTCGTTGCAATTTCACTATGCACGCTCGTAACTTTGGAATTTTTAAATATTTTGACCCCAAATTTTGAATAATGCCTTCTTATTACTCCACCTCATGTACTGCATGTCACTGACCTGTTAGTTTGACCTCAGTGGTAGAATCACTTCTGAAAGAAAGAACTGTTGAGTACCTAGAGGCCAGTGGTGCACAGTACCCAAAGCAGCATGGATTCACAGCAGGAAGGTTATGTCAGACAAATCTAAGATTTATTTGACTGGGTGATCAAAGTAGTAGACCAGGGAGGGGCTGTGGACATTGCCTACCTAGACCTTAGCAAAGCATTCAACACAGTCCCACACAAGATTAACAAACAAGTTAGCCATCCTGGGAGTGAGTCCCAGGGTGGTAGCCTGGGTAAACAAACTGGCTGGGCAACAGAACAGAGAGGGTAACAGTAAACAGAGTCCACGCCAAAGAAATGGGGGGTTACTAGCTGGGTACCACAGGGTTCAGTACTGGGGCCGGTCCTTTTTAATGTTTTTATAAGCAACACTGCGGACAGACTGGAAGGAAAAGTATGGCTGTTTTGCAGACGACACAAAGATCTGCAACAGGGTTGATACACAAGGTGGAGCGGAAAGGATGCAAAGGGACTTGGCAAGGTTGGAGGAATGGTCAGAAGTATGGCAGCTTAGATTCAATGCAAAGAAGTGCAAAATAATGCACCTGGGAAACAAAAACCCAGGGGAAGAGAACACAATGGGGGGGTACTAACAACAACAAAAATGGAAAGGGACCAGGGGGTAGTCATATCAGATGACCTAAAGATAAGCAATCAATGTGAGAAGGCAGTAAGGAGGGCTGGGGGGATACTGGGATGCATAGGGAGGGGCATCACCAGTAGAAAACAGGAAGTTGTTATCCCTCTGTACAGACAGTTGGTGAGACCCCATCTGGAGTACTGCGTGCAGTTCTGGAAACCCCATCTCTGCAAGGACTGAGGACGGAGGCAGTCCAAGAGAGCAACTAAAATACTGCAGGGTTTGTACCAGAAGCTATATGAAGAGAAACTAAAGGAGCTTAAGATGTATAGCCTCGAGGAAAGGAGGGAGAGGGGGCACATGGTAGAAACTTTCAAGTACCTCAAGGGAATCAACAAAGTCCAAGAGGGTAGCATCTTTCAGAAAAAGAGATGTGCAAGAACAAGGGGGCACAATTTGAAGTTAGAGGGGGGACGGCTCAGGGGCAACGTGAGGAAGTATTTTTTTCATGGAAAGCGTGGTGGATGCATGGAATGGCATTTCTGAGGAGGTCGTGGGGTCAGAAACAGTGGGGGAATTCAAGAATACAGGGACAGACATAAGGCAATTCTGGTGGTGGGTAGGAAGAAGGCTGTTGGTTAACTAACATAGGTAGAGAAATGGTCCGACTGGGTGGGCCAAGTGGTCCTTATTTGCCGTCAAAGTCTATGTTTCTAGGTTACTGCTGTCATTTTTTCAAATCCTGGCCAAAATGTTTTTTTCACACCTGCCATGCGGAATGGCATCGCAGTTGCACAGAATTACGTTTCTGCGAGGATTTGAAAATGTTCTGCACCAAGTACATGAGGTGGGGTAATAAGACTGCTATGCTGACAATTTAGCCATTGTTGTCCTATAAATGGAAGCACATGTCCCTCTTCCACAGCTACAGTACACACATATACACATCTATGGAGGGATATGAGCACAGGGCCCAGAGGACCCTGCACTCCTACAGACAAATAAGGATATGATTACACCATCTAGAAAAGTAAGGAAATGCATTGCAAAAACTTCATTGATGCAGTTAGGGTTGTTACTAAAGCAACAAAAGCAGGGAAATGTGGTTTTAGGGTTTCCAACCCTAACACCTCACCCCACAGATACAGACAGGCGTCAGGGGTGTGCCCTGGGGTCATCAGCCCCAACGCTCACCCCATTCTCCTATACTGTACCCATCTCAGCTTAATTACTTATGGAAAGGGGTGTCAGGGGTTTAAATAATTGATTAGCAGTTTTTTCTTGGGACGATACTAACTGTACAGAAATTATTGATATAGATTTTCTAGAAGTACGGTGTTTGTTAAACACAGTGAGGAAAAAGCTATGCATTTTCACAGAGTTTTAGCACTTTTATGAGCAAAACGCCAATCAATTTTTAGAGTTAAATAAAACCCTGGGTGAGGGTTAGGGTTACTGACCCCAACGCCAGTCAGCGTCTGCAGAGTGGGGGAGGGGTGTTAGGGTTGGAAACCTTAATGCCACAGTTGTTTTTTAACCGAATAGCTGCCTAACTGACTCCTACTGTGTTGCTTGTAGTTTAATTTGCTCTTACTTGTACCTTATCCAGCGCCGTAACTCTTTAAAATTACTTACTGGATTCTGCCTGCTGCTAGTGTTACTCAGTACTGCACCCAATTCTCACTAATGTTTTCCACCTTGGAACCTGCTTGCCTACCTGTATAATTTTCCAGTGTTCCCATTCTGTGTCTTAGACCCACTCTCACTACTTACAGCCCAAAGGCCATATTTTCTCTCGCTCCTGCTAAATCTCTTCCCTTGTTCTGCTCCCCACGCCACTAAATCTTTTTTCTGCTGATTTCCCTGCTCTGCAACCCCCGTTACATTTTTTCTGCTCCCAGCAATCAGTACTCATCCTCACAACCCTAACGCCTGCCCCCTCCCCTATCTTTTACTCCCCTTACACCTCATACTAACATACTAAAATGCCAGCAGAATAGGCCTAATGGTTTTTCGCGTCTGCTCGTTTGGTCAGCCCCCAACCTGGGAGCTGATCTTGCTGCCCCCCTCGCCATCTCTGGCTTCTCCCTTCCCAGTTCCGGATATTCTTGCTGCATTGGATTTTGCTTCCAGAACCCTTCCCCTGTACCTGTCCCATCCCCTCTTGAACCCCTCCACTGCCTCTGCCTCCACCAGCCCCCTAGGCAGCGCATTCCATGGCTCCACCACCCTCTCAGTGAAGTAGCACCTCCTCCTTTCTCCCCTGAATCTCTCCCCTCAGCTTCCCCCGTGCCCTCTAGTGGCCCCTCCTCCTTCCTTCGAAGCACCCTGACTGTTCCCTCCCTATTTACCCCCTTCATGTACCTGAAGACCCTATCATATCCTCGTCCCTTCTCTCTTCCAATGTGTATATTTAGCTCTTCGAGCCCTCCTCATAGGTCCTGTCCCCAAGCCCCAAATCATTTTGGTGCCCTCCTCTGGACCCTCTCCAGGAATTTAATGTCCCTCTTTAAGTGTGGCCTCCAAAACTGCACGCAGTACTCGAGGTGCGGCCTCACCAAGCAGTTATACAGAGGAAGTATCACTTCCCTCCTTCTGGAGGTGATCCCCCTAGCGATGCATCCCAGCATCCCACTGACCTTGGCTGCTGCCCTCCTACAAGTCTCCGAGTTGTTCATCCTGACATCCACCACCACCTCCAGGTCCCTCTCAGCTATTGAGACTTGTAGCATTCCCCCCACCAGGGTGTACACTTGGCCCGGGTTTCTGGCCCCCAGGTGCAGTACCTTGCATTTCCCTGCATCTACTCCCATCTACTATCAGCGTCTTCTTCTGCCTTTGTCTCCCCTGTTATCACCCCCGCCCATCAGACGAGCAATAGCCAGACACCCCCGCCCCATGTCTCAGTCCCTATAACTACCTGTGTTTTCTCCCTCTCCCCACCAGGGACCAGCGCCTGAAGCGGCGCAACATTGACGAATGGCAACATCCACCATTGGAACCTACGGCCGCCACCCAACCGACCAGTCTTCAGCTACAAAGGCTGCCACTGTGGTTCTCCTCCCCGGATACCATCCCCGGTACTACCGCCAGCTGGACTAAAAAGAGCAGACGCTTCCGATTGGTGCGGCAGACTCCAGGTGTATCCCGACTGGACAGCCACCTTGCAGAGCCGTCTCCGATTGAAGCGCCTTACAAATTCTGTTTTTCTGCTTGGACTTTGGCACCCCAGCCTGCTCTGTTTGCCGGTAAAGCCCTGGGGTTTGTTTTTCCGCCCCCCACCCTCCCAGGCCTCCTTTAAAATACACTTTCTCCTCCCACTCAGTTCTCTGCCACTCCTCCTCGCAGCGTCCCTGCCCTTACAGAGTTATTTCAACAATAGCAGGCTCTGCCCCTAAAAAGCTACACGGTACCCTATTTCTCACTGGTTGCTCCTCCTACAGATTACCTATACAAAGGGTGGACCCGCTCCCAATTAGTCCCTGGTACCTACGCACTCTCTCTGATTAGAGTCATTTACGCAGGATCTCACCCCAATCCAGCCGGAAAAGTACCCGCACCCCACACAACATAGTGTGCTGCTAAAGAGTGCACCAAGACAATTTATTCCCACAGCCCGAACCACCCCACCCAGCAATGCCAGACACATTAAAACCAGCAAAGCTGCTGCGTGAAGCCTGGCTAGTAACATCTCACATGACCCTCCTACTACTCCTTACTGCCTTGCCACCTGCCTGCTGTAATACAGCATTGGTATCACCTCCTGTTTACAGAAAAGGAATCCCCAACTCCACTGCAAGTTCTTGTATCCCATCGTTCAATGCCCCCCTGGTGTCAGGGTCACAGTGCCCACTAACCGCAGACCACTGCTACCTTTTCCCGCCACCCACAATTTTTTCAAACCACTTTGCCCATAACACTAGGTATCAACCCCAGTCCCGACGCCCTCCACCCCACTCTGTTAAGCAACTCAAACTCCTCGCAATCAGAGCAGCCTGGCTACTATTAATGCTCTCTGGTAATATTCACCCCAACCCTGGCCCGCACCATGATGCCACATGGCAAACCAGGAATAGTCACCTGATCAACATCGCATCCCTTAACATCTGCAGTCTGCTGCCAAAACTTGACCAGCTGCAAGCCTGGGTAGTGCAACACAACCCAGACATCCTGGCCTTAACTGAAACATGGCTCACCCCTAGGACCCAGGACAATCAAGTCCAGCTCCATGGGTACACACCCTTCCGCCTCGATCGACCAGGCAAGAGGGGAGGCGGCTGCATAATCTACATAAAAGACCACCTGCAGGGGACAGCTCTCCCACACTTAAGCACGGGGAAAAAACATTCAAATACTCCGTGTGCTTAACCCTGGTCTCCCAGGGTAAAGGCCTTACTCTTGTCACAGCCTACTTACCCCCCCCAGGAAGCAGCTGATGGTTTCAGAGTACTGCATGAGCACCTAGCTGACATCTGCTCAAGCAGCGAAGTCACTGTGCTGGGTGATTTCAACATTAATTGTTTGTCTCATGACTCTGCCGCTTATAAGGATGCAGTCTCCTCAATTTACTTCCTGCAGCTAGTTGACCAACCTACCCGCTCAAACTACAGATCAGGAAACAGAACCTTGCTAGACTGGGTACTTACCAACCACCCAGAATGCATCTCCGGCCTAAATGTGCTCCCAGACTCCCTAAGTGACCACTCACCCGTCATCTTAGCTTGGTCCAACAAGGCCTCGAAACTGCCCCCCAAGGTGATTACTTCCCGCATACTAAAAAGGGGCCTGCTAGGACTCTTTAAGCAGCACCTCCTGCAACTGAACTGGGCACCTATCCTAAATGCCAACAATGTTAATACAGCACTGAGTAAATTCATAGCTATCTTCAATGGAGCCTGTGACATATTTGCCCCCTTAGCTAAAAGGAAAATCAGTGACTCGCATGAAACATGGATAACCCCTCATCTCCTTGCCATGTTAAGCTCCAGGGACCGCCTATGGTATAATTACATATATACTCGTTCTGCCCAGGATCTGCAAAACTACAAGGCTGCTCAGAATAAATGCACCGTCGCAATCCAGCAGGCAAAAGCCAATTTTCACTGACTTGAGCTTAACTCCACATGGGGTGACAGCCGCAGTTTCTGGGATAACATTAACACCATCATAGGGAAATGTGATACCACCGCACCCACAATGCTGAGCCACAATGGATCCCTAACATAGGACCCCAGATCCATCGCTGACATCTTCAATACAGATTACGGACCTCAGCTCAGTGTGCCCCCAGCTTCCAATTCAGCCGGTACCTCCCAGACAACCCCCAAAGCTTGTCCCCAATGTTTCAAGACCCCCCACCTCAAAGTTCTATCTAAAGGTGAGGTAAAAAAAAAAAAAAAAAATCTCTCCCCCAAGTCCTTGGGAAGTCCAGGCACAGCTACGAGGGCCTAGATCTAAAACTAATCTCCCTTTCCCTTGATGAACTGCTAACCCCACTGACCTGTATCATAAATCTGTCCCTCACCTCAGGTACCTTCCCAGAAGTCTGGAAAGCAGCAATTGTCACCCCATCCACAAAGCCGGTAGTAAGACTGACCATGCCAACTATCAGCCAATTTCAATCCTCCCGCCCATCTCAAAAGCCCTCGAGCGGATAGTCTACGATCAGCTGGTGGCACATCTTGAAAAATATCAGCTACAATGCCAGCAGCAGCACGGCTTCCGGTAACACCACCGTGCTTCGAGTTTACAGGCTACATTCACAGTGCCTTCGAACAGGGCTGCTTGGTGGGGGCAACCTTCATTTACCTCACCAAGGCCTTTGACACAGTCAACCATGACCTCCTGCTGGTCCAATTAGAGGTAACTAGGCTCTCCCCAGACTCACTGTGCTGGTTCCGGAGCTACCTCTCTGGACGCGCTCAGCAGGTGAAAATTTGCAATGTCCTCTCTGACCCACTCCAAGTGTCCTCCGGAGTCCCCCAAGGATCCATCCTGGGCCCCCTCCTCTTTAGCCTCTTATTAAACAACTTCCCGCTAGCCTACCACCAAAAAATTCTTCTCTATGCTGATGATGTTGTGATCTATACCAGCCACTCTGACCCCGTCACATTGGAGCAGTGTCTTCAACAGGACTTTTACAATGTGGAAGACTGGTTTAGCAAAGCTAGACTCCTAGTCAACCACAAAAAGACGAAATCCATGCTCTTTGCCTCAGTGCATAGCCACTACAGGGCCGCAACCCTGACCATCCATAACTTACAAAAGACCCCATTGAAATGGTCCCCAAATTCAAATATCTGGGCCTCACCCTAGATAGCTCCCTCTCATATCGATCATGTGGCCTCTACAGCTAATAGGAAGCTCGGCCTACTATACAAGCATCGCAACTGCCTCACTGATAGAGCCCTCCAGCTTGCCATAACCAGTTCGGTCTTCTAAACCATTGATTATGGCCTTGCTATCTACAGCGCAGCCCCAGGCAGCGCCCTCAACAGACTCGCCACCACGCTCAACAAACTTAGCCTGTAGACTTGCGCTTGGAGCCCCGCAACTAACCCATACCTGCCACCTCTACCAGCAGACCGGATGGCTAAACCTGAATGACAGGGCCCTTTATCAAACCTGTCTCCTTGCCAAAATAGCCACCTTGGGCCTTTTGGCACTGAGGCCCAGCTCCCTCATACACCAGGTCACACCAACAAGGACCACGAGGACATCTAGCAAGACCTCCATCAAAATCCCCTATCGTCGCACCACCCAAGGTCAGCGATCCTTCGAATACCGGGCCCCGCTATTGCTTACCTCTCTCTCACCGGAACTTACCTCCATTAGCAAAAATCGGCTTGTTCAAATCCGCACTTAGATCCCACCTGTCCAGCCAAAGGCAATGCACCTGCCCTACCTGATCAACCCAACTGGCACATACTGATTGACTATCCCAAACTTGCTCTTTTGCTACTCATCTATTCCGCCACTTCCCCCTGCTACACCCACCACCCACCATCCTCTACATACCTTTTCCTCCCCTGCCCTAGTCCCACCCTCCCCCTTTCCCCAGGGGCCTACGCCCACCTGCTTCTCTTACCCCTGTCCTCTCCAACCCCACCCTCCTGACAAGGAGAACCCTATCTAGAGGTTCCCGCTTACTGATGACCTATTTCTATTCCACCCCTTCTTCACTCTATTTCCTCCCCCACCTCTTACTTCTGCTTTAGCTCTGACTGTCTGTGTGGCTAGACCCACTTTCTATTCCCAGGTCAACTGCTAGTTATAGTGCTTCTGACTTATGTCTTATGCCATTTGTTAAACTGTGCTGTACATTTGTAATTTTTATGTTTGCTTGCACGCATGTGCAAGAAACATAGTGCCATCATCCGAGTTTTCGGAGGTGTGTCAGCCCTCTTCCAATTCAGTCAGTGTGTTTGCAGGCGCGGCCGCAGTGCTCCAATGCCTGCTGGAGCTGTCTATGACAGCGCCAAAATGCAGTGGCGTACAGGTGAAAGGGGGAGCTACGCTTCAGAGAGCAGCGATAAGATATCGCCTGTTCACGCGCGCGCCCCCCACACACACACACACACACATGCTGCGTGCTGCCCCCACGCACACACTGTATAGCCGACAGGGTGCCCAATCCCCAGTCAGCTGTGCTGCGCCCCCATGAAACACAGTGCCTATATGCCATGCTGGGTGCCCACCCCAGCATGGCTACATCGTATGGGATCAGCCGCACGGGGTGCCCAACCTCGCCGGCTCCACTGTCTCCCGAGTACAGGGGTGCCACGCTGGGAGCCCACCCCAGCGTGGCAACAGATGTTGTGGCTGGACGGGGTGCCCAACTTCGTCACGGCTCCACGCCCTCCCAACCAGTCGCTCTGCCACGCTGGGAGCCCACCCCAGCGTGGCAAACGTCCCGCCGTCGCCGCTGCCATTAAAACAAACCTGAAAATCAAAACGGTCCTCGCTGTGTCTGCCCCACCCGCGCCCACCCACTGCACACCCTGCCTCCCACACCCCCCACCCCATACTTACCTCTGACTCCAGCGATGATCTTCGTGGACCGGGAACACGCCTGCACTTCAAAGCAGACCGCGAACTGAGGAAATGCCGGTAAGCTGTATAATGGGATAGATAGGGTTTTTTCAACTTTTTTGCATATCTCAGGCATTTTGGGGAATTTTGGGCCCAGATTTTCAACATGGGGTTTTTGGGACCCCTCCTCATGAATTATTGCACTGTCATGGCGTTATTCGGTTCGGCGGTACTCGCAGTCACCGCGCGAAATCACCTTCGGACCGAGTAACCCAAACGACACTGCCACTGTTCATAAGGTGGGCCTCAAAAAGCCTATGTTGAAATTTTGGCTGAAAAATTCCTAAAAATGACTTTTATGAGCGCGTGTTGCACAGTTCCTATGCACACCCGTAAGTTTGCAAATTTTCTATATTTTCTCTCCCGATTTTCCACATTGCCATTTTATTACACTTCCTTATGAACAGTACAGCTGCCATTTTTCACGTCGCCCAAAATGTGTTTCCGTACATGTAGCGTACAATGGTGCAGTCGGTGTGCGAAAGCAATGTTTGGGACAGATTAAGAAAATCAGTTACACTGTTCATGAGCAGAGGTCTTAAAATGGCTATGTTGAAAATTTGATGACAAAAGTCCATAAAATGACTGTGTTACGAGTCAGCATTGCGCAGTTTCCACGCACCCTCGTAAGTTCATGACTTTGTAATATTTTCAGTCCAGATTTTCACCAGTTGCATTTTTCCACACTTCCTTATGAACAGTACAGCTGCCATTTTTCACAACATGGCCGAAATGTGTTTTCACACTTTCAGCGCAGAGATGTGTGGTCGCTGTGGGAAATCATTGTTCGGGACAGATAAAGAAAATCACAGTGACACTGTTATGATCGGAGATCCCAAAATGCCTGAGTTGACAATCTGCTGTAAAAAATCCCTAACCTAATTACATTACAGGTGTGCGTTGCACAGTTTCTATGCACGCTCGTGACTTCACCAGTTTTTTAATATTTTTACTGCAGATTTGCAACGTTGCCATTTTTTCCACCTCCCCATGAACAGTACAGCTGTCATTTTTCACATCCTGTTTGGAATGTGTTTTTGCACCTGTGCTGCTAAATGGCGTAGTCGCTGTGCATAAGCAGCTTTCGGCTAACAAACTGATATTGCGACTGTTCATGAGGTGGGGGTCTCAAAAAAAACATGTTGAAAATTTGGAGTGAAAATACCAACGAATGCCTGAGCTGTTAGGGTTTCCAACCATAACGCCCCACCCTGTAGAGAATGACAGGCATCAGGGGTGTGACTTGGGATTCTTGCCTGTAATGCTCATACCATTCCACACCCTGCAGCCAGTGAGAGGCATCGAGGTATGCCTTGGACTCTTCGGCCCCAAAGTTCACCCCATTCTCCTATACCGCACCCATCTCACCATATTTCGTGATGGAATGGGGTGCGCACAAGGGCCAAAGACCCCAAGGCACACTGTGACACTTGTCAGTGTCTGCAGGGTAGGGTGTGGTGAAATGGCGTGGCCGTTATGCCCGACGACCCAAAGGCACACCCCAATGCCTGTCACTCTCTGCAGGGTGGTGGTGGGGTTGGCTTCAGTTTAATACTTCACTGCCATTCCTATCATGCAGCTCTGTAACTTCTGCACTACCAATGCCAGCAAGCAAACATTCGGCATTAACAAATGCTTGTTCTTCCTGATGTGGAACCTTTGTAAATGAGCTGGTAGCTCAAAGTTTGTCATCCGAGACTTCAACAAAACAAACAAACATGTCCCTACTTTTGTCACTTTAGTAACAACCCTAACTGATTAAAAGTTTTTTGCAATATTTTATTTTACTCCAAAATTTCATGACAGCCGTTTTGACTCCCATCACAAACATCACATGTAGCTTCCACAGTACATTGACTGAAATGTCATTTCATACCAGATGTGCAAAAACACGTCTTGTCCAGGATTTAAAAAAAAAAAAAAGACACCAGTCATGTTTCTCAGGTAGAGTGGGGAAATTGCTATTTTCAAAGTTTGGAGTCAAAATATTGAAAATTAGCAAAGTTATGCATTAACATTGAAATTCTACAAACGTTCACTCATACCGTATCTGTACACCAAATTTTCAGCAAAGCCTTCTTATTACTCCACCTCATGAACCGGTAAGTGACAATTTTCAAATCCCTGCTGAAACTTGATTCCTCACCACTGAACTGTCGTTCCGCACCACAGGTGCAAAAACACATTTTTGGCCAGGATTTGAAAAATGACAGCAGTCACATTCATGAAGTAGTGTGAAAAACTGGCAAAGCTGAAAATTTGGGGTCAAAATATTTAAAATTATCAAAGTTATGAGTGAGCATAGAAAAATTTTAACGTACACTCATAGCAGTCACGGTTACATATTTTGACCCCAAATTTTCAACATAGCCTTCTTAGGACCCCATCTCATGAACAAGGGCGGTAAAACATTTCAAATCCCACCTGAAAAGTGATTTTGCCAAGCAAATGCGAAATTACCGTTTAGGCCTTATTTGCATAATTCCACCACCACTGGTCATGAGGTGGGATCCCTAAACGGCCATGTTAAAAGATTTGGGGGCAAAATACACAAAAATGTATTTATTTTTTATTTAAGTCTAGGATTACAAAGTACCTTTGAGCCAAGGCTCTTTTACAAAGGTTCCACGTCAGTAAGAACAGACAATACAGTATATGAAATTACAGAATAAAACAGTAACGACACTGATGATTACAACAGATTGGTTACGGGTACGAGTACATGGTACACTAGGTGGTGTATTAAAACATGGGAAGTGGGAGAGGAGAGGAGGGTATGGGACAGAGTATAGCAGCCTAGATGGCCTTGTCAAGACAGAGCAGTGGTGAGTGCATAAGTTGGGCATGGGAAAAAAGTAAAGAAGTGCTAGGAGTGGGGTAAACGTGGGCAGTGGAGGGTAATGGCAGCAGCGAATAGGAGAATTGCTCAGCTAGGGCAAAGTTATGAATCAAAGTTAAATACCTCATTAAAATATACTGAGCCGCACTTGCCCAAGTTTCTCACACTGCAGTTTGGAGTTGCAGCACAGAGAAGTGTCTTCGATCGGAGAGTGGCTCTACGTCATAGGAAATGTTCAGGTGAGTGAGGGGGTGTGGAGTGTTGGCTGACGACAGGAAGGTTGGGGTAGGGGTGAGATCAACAAGGGACAAGTTCTCTTTTTTTACAGGATTACACACAAAAAATAAACAAACATGGAGGGATGGTTTTCTTTTTTTCAGGGGACTTATCCGGCATCGGGGATTGGGTATCCCGGTATTGGGTGTCTGTTTGGTGACACCGGGGGTGGGCAGCCCAATGCAGACACCTATAAAATGGTAACGGGGCGGGTGACCTGGCGTGGGGGGGCACCCCAGTCTGCTTATGCTAAACTATAAAAGAAAACTTGGGAAGGGCGGGCAACCTGGGGAGAAGCAGTATTATGGGTGGGCACCTCGGTCCGCTTAATAAATAATAAAATAGATACAACACGGTCGGTATTTTTTCCATACAATAGGTATTTGTTTTAGCACAACAGGAAAATCATAAAAATAAGCACACTTTTTTTTTTTTTATAACCTGTTCACATCAGGACATTAGAATCACTAACTCTAGCACTATGTAATAGTTTTTCTAGAAACCTTCTAAAGGCACACCCTTGGCATGGGCCCCTTCAACACCAAACACTTCATTAAAAAGTTCCACACTGCCTGGACTGTAGGCGAGAGCAAAAAATACACAATGTTAAGAATAGGGAAACCAAACGTGCCCGCCCCCTTTTGTTTTGGTGCTCCGTATCTTGAAAGCTGAACAAGATACTGTCACGAAACTTGTCACATTTTGAGAAAGCCTGACCATGCATGCCAGCATTTGGTCTGTTTTGTCAAAGGACGTCAAAGTTATTAAAGAGCAAACATCTGGGTTTAACATTAAACACTCTACTCAATCCTAACTACAGGGGTGCTACCATGCCCCAATAATATATATCTTCTTTTAATAGCGTGACTAAACTAAATCAAAACACAGGAGACCTGGACCATCAAGAGCAGGGGTCGAAATAACCACCTATCTGCCTGTCCCAGGCACCCAGTTTTCCCAAGGGACAGCTTGTTTAATTTCTCTGCCTATCCCTGGGACATGCACCAAGTGAAAAAGCATTAGCGCCTCATCCCTAGAGATGCTGCTACCTGTAAGGTTGGGCAATGGATACTCCAACATCATGGTGTCACATGCTGAAAGATGTCCATTTAACCCAATGTCCCAGGATGGTCTCTCTTCTGTGCAGTCAGCAGTTTCGTCAAGCAGCAGAAATGAAAGCCAAGCCACAGTAGGAATAGACTGCATTTGTTTCGTGTTATCATGCATGTGCAGTTACCTGCCTTTCTTTTGCTTTCTGCACTACACGCAGCATGTGTGCTATACTTGTAGTAGCAGACCAAGACTATCCCTTGTTCACAAGAAGCAGAGTTTTGGGAGATGCATATTAAAAACCCTTTTTCAAGGCTGTCTGCTAAGTGGGGCCAGGTAAGGCTCGTCAAAAGCTACTGTAAGGGCTAGGAAACCATATCTGAAAGCCCTTTTCAGGGCAGACAGTCAAGGCAGAAAGAGGGGCAGACTCAGTACAGATTAGGAGAGGAACGTAAAGGGCTGAGACAACCACTTAAAACCCCATCAGGGCAGGAAGTGCTCCAGAGACAAGCAGTGGGGAGACTGGTTAAAAGCCTTCTCAGAGTTACTAAGTAGGGGGAGACTTTTAGTGTCTAAGCTATACACAGTAACAAAAGAAGCAGACTGGCTTGTCAGGGCAGAACAGGAGAGAGTTAAAGGGCCTTGTCAGGGCTACTGCTGAGCAGGAAAGGGAAGTAAATTAAAAACCTTCATCAGGGCAGTGCACTGGGGGCATGCTTGTGAAGTCATTTTCAGGGCCGTATACCAGCCAGCAGGTAATATTTAGTACCACTTTTTAGGTCATCATCAGTTATTAAGCCCTTTTCAGGGCACTGCACCAGCCGGGGGCTCGCTAATTATTATTAGCTCGTATTTAGAACAGAAATGTAAGATCAGTAAACAAAAATCAACAGGATAACTACAAATTCTGTGGGACTGTCAACATGAATTTTGCACCTGCCCCTTGGACAGCCATCCACAAAAAAACGTTTCTAGCCTTGATCCTGAGAACCCATTGGACAAAGGAGCGAGGGCATGTAGCTTCCCTGGTTTAAAGGCTATAACTGGGGATTTATGGCCGCACAGACAATTCAATAATTTACGGACCCCACCCAAGTCCTCTCACTATGGATAGATATAGAGGAATCCTTGAAAAGAGGGTCCTCACCCACTGTCTGTACTCCCAAAACCATCTCCAGGGAAATCCGCCTTCCACAGTCCACCATTCACTACTGATGTGGAGGTAACTGAGGAAATGGCTCTGCATCATCCTTATGCACCCTGGGCTCACTCCCAGCTGGAAAAATCCAACCATTAAGATAGCAGGCAACCCCATCTTTTGGCCCAGTTTAAACAAGCTGGTATCTCCACGCTTTCTAACCTCTTGCTTCTGCATCAAAACGTGCTGGACCCCTTTCAGAAGCTGCAAGTCCGATATAGGTGGCAAAAGACTGACTTTTTAGTGCCAATCAACACTAACTCTCACACTGAGGTGCCTCCAAGGCTTTCCTATGCCGTCAAAAATAACCCCTTTCTGCGTGCGTGGCTCACAACAGGAAAGCGAGAGGGGACATAATTAAGACCACGTACATCACAGAAATGAACAATGTGCAGGAGGGGAGTCCAGGGCCAGATCAAGCCTTGGGGGGCCTGGGACACTCACAACTTGGGTGGCCATGTAAAACGCCCAACTTTTCATACCAAAATGTTTTATTTTGCTCAACATTTACTGAGCACATTGTTTATTAACCATAACAACCACCGTATGGGGAGACTACCCCCCATTATTCACAGGAGAAAAAAGTAACTTGAAGTACAACACCCTGTCATGTTGTCATAGTCTGTAATGTTATATTTATTGTACTGTACAAGACATGAAGGCCGCCAGGCTCCAGATGCTCTGGGGGTCTAGATGCTCTGTGGTGAGTTTTGGGGCTTTTATTGAAGTCGCTCTCCTCTAGACCCTGTTCAGAAAAGCAAAGTAATCTTTAAGTAACCTCTTTAATCACAAGTTTATTTTAAGGAAATATATTAAATAAAAATAAACAGTGCTTTACTAAGAGGTATGCATCCTACTCCAAACAACAGTAAGTTACTGTATGTACCCATTGTACAGAAGTGTGCAGTTCCAATGTACAAATGCTATGACTCCAAATAAACAGACTGATGTCATACCTTTATCTGCTCATGGGATATCAAAGGAATGATTAATTCAATTTATTTCAGAGTTAGAGGATCCATGCATGTATACACACACCCACATCCCTTTATCTCTTCTTTGAACAAGCTCAGATCAATTATCTCAGCATAATAATAAAATACAGATATCAACTTTTTAAGCCGCTTACTGAACTCAAGCTGTCTGCTGTTGCTTAGCTCCTTTGAAACTCACTAGTTTAGCAGCAGCAGGCAGTTTAGAACAATACATCGATTAATCATGCTGCTAGCGATAGAGTGGCCGTGGCGTACAGATTGCCAGTGCAGGTGTGCCGCTGGCAAAGTGCATGCTGAGCCTCAAAAACCGCCAAGAAAGAGTGGTTTAAAAATGCTGCCCAGATGGATTGTATGCAAAGCTCCTGGTCCTAGCTGTTCCTCATATTATGCAGCGGCAGCCCAGCTCTGGTTGCAGCTTGCACCAGTCCAGGTCCAGTCCCAGACTCAACAAAATGGAAAACCTGTCAGTATCCTAAGGAGGTAGATCACGGTGCTTGCATAGTTAGCCTTCTTCACTTCTTGTGCCACACAGTGCCACTTTGTTTTTCTAGCAAGTCACCCGACCCTAGCTGCAGGCTGCAAATAACGGAGGAGGAAGGTGGGGGGGAACGACAGAAATCTTCTGCAATGTTGGCTTGCTGGGGGCCTATCTGTAGCAGGAGGGTCCGGGGCTTGTGTTTTTGTTTTCTTTTAATTAAAGAAAGCCTCTCCCAAAGTCATTTTTTTTGTTTGTTTTGTTTTATGGAGCAAGTCTGGGGAGCAGGGGTTGATTCATGCTTGACTCCATGAGGGGGAGGCATGATTTATTACAAATCTTACCAGTACTGTACCACCTGAGGGAGGGGAGCGAGAGAAATCTGCAATGTAGGCTTGCCGGAGTCTTATCTGTGGCAGGGGGCTTGTGTGTTTTATTTTATTTAACAAATGTGTTTTTCAGTCACGCTGCTTTCACGGCGCTTTTAAGGAGCAAGCTGCTGGGGCCCATGGGGGAGGTTGACCTCACTTAACTCACGCTATGGCAAGGGGAGGTGGCATGATTTACAAACCACCAGTCCACCTACTAAAAGTGTCTCTCACTTCCGACTACTGGGGGCCAGTCTGCAGGAGGCCTGGGGCATTTGCCCCATTTGTCCCCCCCTTAATCCAGCCCTGGCCCGGGAGTCTCTTTCACATGAGGAAGAGCAACAGAAGACAGGCGCAGGCAATGAAGCTTAAAGTGGGCAGGTTTAAGAGGGCCGTCAGGAAATACTTCTTCACAGAAAGAGTGAACGCCTGGAACAGCCTGCCAAAGGGGTGGTAGAAACAAAGACAGTGGGGAGTTTCAAATATGCAAGGGATAGACACATGGGTATAATAAACAGTGGAAAGGGAGGGAAAACAGGGCAGATCAGATGGGCCTACCAGTCCTTTTCTGACACATTCTATGATTCTACAAGAGTTAGACCCATGCTATGTGCTGTATTGTGTACCACCGTGAAGGCATTGTCAAAAATGTGTATGCATGCTATGTTTCAATCATTTAATATAATGATTTACAACAAACAACAAAATAAAATGTGGAATTCCAGGGAAATGCTACCTGGCATTGTTTCTCCTAAAGCATTTATGCGCAGTGTTGCCCAGAGCTTTTCTTTTGCTCCACTGTGCTTTTGTTGTAAGCCCTGGTCTGCGCCCCCAAACTCTTGTCCAAAACCATTAAAGCTGCAGCATTTGTAGATCAGACAGGGCAAGAATTCACTAAAGTCAATAACAACACATAGTAAACATGCATAGCAATTAGTGGCTAGAAGTTCAAGTTCATTGCAGGAAAACTCCATTGGACAAGCTCATTCACAAGGAGGTCCTGTGAATGAAGAAAGAAGGATCTCTAGGTCCCTAGAGGCACTGCAGGGAATGTTCCATGTTCCTCCAGCAGCTGGTCAAAGACCCGATCAGGGGGCACAACCTGCTAGACGTGATCCTGACAAATGGGGAGAGTGTGGAAGGGGTGAGGGGAGGTAGGAGAAAAATTAGGGAACAGCAACCATAGGACCATCAGTTTCAGGGTTAGGGCAGGAAGGGAGGGATGTCGAACCAGTACAACTGTGCTGGATTTCAGGCACTCAGACTTTGGGAGGATGAGGGAGATGGTGAAAGGCACTGGAAGCCATGGGAGAAATCAACAAAGTGGAAGAACTATGGGGGACTGAGACTGGGTGAAGGAGCCAGGAGGCCACCTTAGTGTGCGTTAGGACAGTGAGCAAAGGGACAAGGTGCAAGAGGCCCTGGCAAGGATGTGGCAGAGGTGGCTGGGAGCAGGAGTTGGGCGTTCAAGAAGTACGGAGGAAAAAAAAAAAAAAACAAACACTCAAAACATAGAGGACAAGGAAGCTTATAGGGAAATTAGGAGGCTAGCTAAGAAAGTAATCAGGAGAGCAAAGGCAACCACAGAGGAGAGGATAGCATCACAGGTAAAGGGAGGGAATAAAACCTTTTTTAAGCGTGTGGGGGACAAGAGGAAGGTCAGTCAAGGAATTTCAAGGCTAAGGTGGGATGGTGGGGTCTTTACAGAAGGGGACAGGGAGAAAGCAGAGGAACTAAATAAGTACTTCTGCTCGGTGTTCACAAGGGAGGGGAGGGAAGGGAACCAGAACTAAGGGGGAGGGTGGGGAACACTAGGGAAGACATAGGACCATTTAGCATGGAAATAGTCAGGGAGGAACTAGGCAGGCTAAAGGTGGACAAGGCTATGGGGTCGGATGGGCTCCCTCCAAGGGTGATTCAGGAGCTAAAAGACAAGTTGGCTGCGCCTCCAGCAAAGCTGTTCAACCTGTCCCTAGACTCTGGCAGGGTGCCAGAGGACTGGAGGCGAGCAGTTGTAGCTCCCATACACAAAGGGGGAAGCAGGAAGCTGAGTGAGAGCTACCTCCCGGTCAGCCTCACCACGGTACTAGGCAAGGTCACGGAGGCACTCATAAGGGAAAGGGTGACGAACTACCTGGAAGCTAATAGGCTGGTGGACAAACAACATGGGTTTACTAGAGGGAGGTCATGCCAGACCAGTTTTATAGAACTCTTTGACTGGGTGACACAGGTGCTGGACCAAGGTGTTGCGGTGGATGTGGCCTACCTGGATTTTAGCAAGGCTTTCAACACCATGCCCCATAGAAAGTTGGTCTATAAACTGGAAAGCCTAGAGGTGGGTGACAGAATAACCAAATGGGTGGAAAGTTGGCTATCAGACAGGACCCAGAAGGTGGTGGTGACGAACGGGGTACATTCAGGGACAAGAGAAGTGACGAGTGGGTCCCCCAGGGTCGGGGCTGGGGCCACTCCTTTTCAATATCTACATCTCAGACATAGCAGACAACCTCAGAGGGCATGTGGCCCTATTTGCGGATGATCTGAAAATCTGCCACATGGTGGACACAGCAGGAGGTACAGAAGATATGCAGAAAGATCTGTGGACTCTGGAACAGTGGGTGGACGCCTGACAATTGAATTTCAACACCAAGAAGTGTGCAGTAATGCACATGGGCAACAGGAACCCGCAGGTAGAATACACGATTTGGGGAGAATATCAGGATCACAGATCAAGAAAGGGATGTGGGAATAGCAGTCACCAGCGACCTAAAGGTGGGGAAGCAGTGCACCAGGGCTGTGGGGAGGGCGTATGGTATGCTGACAAGTATAGGTAAGGGAATTACAAGCAGGAGAAAGGAGGCCCCGAAGGCCCTGAACCAAGCCTTAGTGAGGCCGCACCTCAAGGACAGTGTCCAGTTCTGAAGGCCTTACCTCCGGAAGGACAGAGTTGGTGGAAAGGGTTCAGAGAAGAGCGACCAAAATGGTGCTGGGGCTGGAAAACAAGCCGTATGAACAGAGATGCAAGGATTTGGGGCTATACACATTGGAGACCAGAAGGGAGAGGGAAGACATGATTGAGACCTTTAAGCACGTCAAAGGGATCCGCAGAGTGGAGATTACTTCAGAGAACAATAGGTTCCAAAGTGTGGGCACAGCCTGAGACTACCGGGGTTAGGGGGAACGTTGAGGGGACTTCTTCACTGAGACAGTGGTGGAATCCTGGAAAAGGCTGCCAGAGGGGTTGGTGGGCGCTGATACTGTGGCAGGCTTCAAAAAAGCATGGGACAGGCACATGGGGTTACTGGGAGGAGCCCTAAGTGGGAGGAGGTGGACTAAGTGGGGAGGGAGGGGCAGACTTGATGGGCCAAAGAGTCCTTTTCTGCCACCAATTTCTATGATTCTCACATATGTACAAATTTATAAGGATTTTCCCACTCCATTTCAGAGGGTACTGGATTCTCAAGGTAAGAAGGATTATTATTTATTTATTTTATTTTTTTTTACATTAAACAGTTTATTGAAATTATAACCAGTAAAGACATTAACAATGACGAGTAGAAATGGGACTTCCGGTGACGTCAGCAAACTAATGGCTGCTTAACCCTGAAGCTCCGTTCCCCTGCCAACAAAAAACGTCTTCAATCACTGATTACTAGGATGTCTTTGCCTGCCAAACCAAAAAGGAACAAACCAGGGAGACCCTAGCCCACCCAGACGCAGAAATTGAGAGCTCTGATCCAGTGTGAACAAGCAGATGAAATGGATTCCTCAGACGCTCCACTCGACCTACTGCAGCCCGACCCGCACGGCGAGGGTCCCCACTCCGACCTGATTGCTACCATCAAGCAAACGGCCCACACGGTCGCTAAGACAGACCAGTCCCTTACTGAACTGAAAGCGGACATCAGTAGCACAAGTCATAAAATGGACCAGCTGGAGCTATGCACTTCCCAAATTTCAGAGCAAGCCGATCGCCATGACTGTTTGCTCCTGCACCTCCTGGCCAGAGATCGCAAGTTCACCCATCACCTGGACAACCTCGAAGGCAGAAGTAGGAGGCAAAATCTGAGGGTCTACGGGGTCCCCGAGGGCTTAGAGGATAAGCATTCATCCATGATCACCTTCCTACAGGGCTTCCTCCGTGATTTACTTGACCTGCCAGCGGATTTCAGCATGGAGGTGTACCAGGTGCATAGATCTCTCGCTCCTAGGCCCCATAACCCAGACGCGAGGCCCCGGTCTACAGCAGCCAAATTAACCTCATACAGAGCTAAGGAAGAGCTATTGCAGAAGGCCTGGCAAAAAGGCTTGTTAACATTCTCCGGCTGCCGAATTTCCATAGACAATGATCACACTTCAGCAGTGCAGGATGCCAGAAGGACCCTCTGGCCAGTGCTAAAACAACTCCGTGCTAGAAATATCAAAGCCCAAATTTTATACCCGGCGAGACTCAAGGTTTTTACTGAATCGGGCCCTAAAATCTTTCAAGATCTGCTGGCTGCCTCCCCTTTTTTGGAGACCTTGGGGATTACCTCGCCTCCCCTCCTAAAAGAAAAATTAGAGAACGATCTACTTGCCTCAGCCTGGTCGGTCGCACAAAAAGGAACCTCCAGACCTGGATCCTCACAGAGGTCCCCACACATGAATCTGCGTGCTGATGTCTCCACCTTGCTGCGACGTTATGGAGATCCCTCCATGATGAACAGGAAAGCCGCGCACTTAATGGACGACTCTGAGGGACACACTCCAAATGATGAACAGCAAGTAACTGTGGACACTTGACTGGTGCTGAGAAGTTTTACACTCCTCAGGCTCCGTTTAATCTTTTGAGACACTCCCTCCCTTTCCTCCCTGTTTCCTCCTATCGAGGCCCTACTTCCCCCTTGGTTGGTGCTCCCAGGCTTTGCACGGCACCTGAAATACGTTCCTCCAGCCTGGCAGAGATGTTTTCTCCTGTATGGGGCCCTGTGAGTACTTTCAACATGAAGTGCCTTTTGTTTCAGCCCGATTTTGTGAGCGCTGTACCGGGGGGCGCGTGGGCTTTCCCTTGGGCTCCGTCTACACCATAGCCCGAGAAGTCATTCGGGCATGCCACTACGGCGAGGTCCTCCTATTCCTGGCTCCATCTGTAGATAGTGGCCAGCCAGCCCACATTATGGAGCCAGAAACCGCTCGTTGGTCTCTCTCGTGATGCATGCATCTGCAGCTCCTGGGAAGTAAATATATAGGCCCCTACTCATCTCCACCAATAGCTTTTAATGCACCGCAGTTCATGGCTATCTTGCCTGGAGGTTCGTTCCCCCCCCCTCAGGACGAGGGATCGGGTGTTCACCCGTGGGCTGTTGTTGGCTTTCATGCGGGCAGGCATTGCAACCGTGTGCACCTCTTGAACACAGAGGTGTGATGGAGAATATTTTGGCACCTTTATTGAAGCGCCCATCCACCTTGAACCTCACAGGCCATTTCCAGACACAACTGGGTGCTGTCTTAGTTCACCTCTCTCCGTCTGAGGTGTGCGCTGGGCCACCCTCGCCTGCTTGGCGCTCTCTCTGCCTGCGGGCTACGGCGGGGGAGGTCTCTTTCCCTGTCAGGGGGTGGCACTTCCCCTGGGTTTTCTGATGGGGCCCTCTAAGCTCCCCTTGGGGACGTACTGGACATTTTACCTGATCACTGGTCACATTGCTGGGTGATTGTTAAGGGTGAGGATCATAGATTAGATCCCCCCTTCTTCTCCCTCACCCTTGTGTGTACTATCTTTATGGATGGGTAATCACTCGCAGACTAAAACTGTTATAACTAAATGTGCTTGTTGGTTCTATCCTGGTTTGTATGCTGGGGGGTTTGGTGCATCTGATCTCCCTAATTTAGACATGTTAATAGTGCGGAGGGCCCCTGCGGGGGGCGCAGGAGTTTCCCCTTCCTTTCTCACTACCAAACATTCATGCCTTTAGACATCCCTCGTTGTTTGCAGTCCACTAATCTACCTTAAACAGGTGATTTTTAAGTTCTTAAGCTCAGTTGGCTCGGCGGGGGTTCCCTTGCTGGGGAGAGTAGCCCAGACATGTTTTTGGCTGACCACAAGGCAAGCTCTACAAGGGTCTTTACCCTAGAGTCCAAGGGTTACCTCCTCTATTGCAGGAGTGCCCTTTTTCTCTGCACTGTTTAAGCTGCCTTACTGCTGAATAATACCCTCCAGCAGCCCCTTGGAAGTCATTTAACTTTTGTTCTGAGGAGGTGGCATCAGGAGCCAATAATCCTGTTCCCTCCCTCTTCATTACTCCCTCTGGCCCTAGTATTGCTTTGGGCATCGTACATAGTTAATGCACTCTACGGGTTTTTAATAGTTGGGTTGCAAATACCCCTTTACCTTCAGTTGTTTCCCCCCTGGGTCTCCACAGGCAGGGGGATACATACCTAGTGAACTCCATCACTGCCTCGGAGTCTCTATAGAGCCTCAGTGGCCCTGGCTAGGCTTGAAGGCCCATTCGGCCCAGGAACACCCTTTGACCCTTAGAAATTTAAGGGGTAGGTTTACTTGGAAGCTAATCATCTTGTTAGAATTAGCTAAAGTTCGCATTGGAGAAGTTACTTGGTTAAGCCCTCGAGTTTATGTTTTGGGCTCCTGTTTAGATAATGTATATTTATATCCCCTTTCAGAGGGGAAGTATTTTTGGAATGTAGTAAACAGTCACATGACAGTAGAAAGTCAGGAAGAGGTTACAGTACAATCTCAATGTGTTAGAAGGCTTAATACAGCAAAATTGTTAATTCGGTTAGACAAATGGTCCATAAACACCTGAAAGTATACTTATTGAATGTGAATGGTCTGAGCAGTCCAGTAAAGAGATCTAGGAAGATAACGCTAGCCTGGAAATCAAATGCTGAGATTGTTTATATGCAGGAAACCCACCTGACCACCAAGAAGCACGGGAAGCTCTGGGGAGAGGTTACTCGCAGGTTCTCTCATCGGCCATGCCCGGGGGTAGGAGGAGAGGGGTCGCCATACTAGTCTTACCGCATCTTCCCTTCCGGAAAGTCAAGGAATGGGCAGACCCAGCTGGTAGACTAATTATAGTTCAGGGGGCCCTGCATGAGCAGGAATTAACCTTAGCCAATATCTATCTCCCTCCAGCCTCAAACTCCCCTACAATCCGTTTCCTCCTGGACAAAATAATTGTGTTGACATGGGGAACTCTGATCCTGGCAGGGGATTTCAATATCGCCCCAAATCCAGCTCTGGATACCACTAGGACCGAGCCTGGCAGACAACAGGCCTCACACAAATTTTTTTAAACAGTTTATGGGAGAGGTGGGGTGGCTGGACGCATGGCGTTCCCTACACCCTAGAGACAGGGGGTACTCCTATTCTGCGGTCCATGGGACCTACACAAGAACAGACCATTGCTATACCCAGAGGGAGAACCTCGGCTCTCTGGTTGAGGCCACTTTGGGCACCATAGCTCATTCAGATCACGCACCACTTACCACTGTATGGAACCTGGACTTAGAGAAGTGCAGTACTAGGTGGAGATTTAATCCCATCCACATGAAAAGTGAACAGTTCAGAGAGTTTCTCAATGATAAGATCTCAGAAATTATTCAAGATAACTCCGCCCAAGAAATGTCTTCATCTATACAATGGGATAC